>OU696696.1:149245447-149943353 GCA_916050605.2 Platycheirus albimanus
TTTAACAAAAGCGAAGTAAAAATAATTTGCTACGTAGCAGATGCATGACAAACAAAAATTAAGTAGGTCTACTACTGACATACGAAGTAAATTATCATCTGTGCTGACGACCACGAGTGACGAGTTCTCGGTTATTTTTGCTTCTCTGTATTTTTCTTCGTTCTTGTTGCTAGGCTGTCGGCTGTCGACTCGGTTGGCCCTCGAGCTTTTAGCGCCAACCAACAACAAGGTGAGCTTTTAGGTGAGAGGAGAGTTTCACGCACACTTTCGCACCAAATCGCAATTTTTTGCTTATTTGTTGGCTTGATTTCGTGTAAGGGAATACCTAGTGACCTTTGAGCTATGACATGTGAGTACCAGCAACGAAACAACTAGGTAAGTGATAAGTGAATAGAGATAAGGTGAGAGTGAGAGGGAATGCGTGTTTTTTAAAGCACATTTTCATATGTGTGTTTCATGTTTCTTTTTGTCTTTCGTTCTTATTTCTTGGTTTTTGACCTTCGAGCTTCGAGTGCATTCGGAATTCCAAAAGCGAGCAACTGGTTTCTTTTTATTGTGGTCTTTGAATTGTATAGATAAGTTGTGTGTTTAATTAAAAATAGGAATACTTCGTTGGGCAAAAAAATGAAAAGAACTTTATTTTCTTATTTTAACCGGGCTAATCAAGATTCCGATCCGGACAAGAAACAGCAGGTAATTCAGAAAATGTCAATAGTTTGCTTCGATTGTATCTTCTATAGCCCACAAGCTTTCTAGATGATGCAAAGTAGAGGCATTTGGAAATGATTTTCATTAATCATTTAATCATGAAAAAATCATGTAGGTACCTCAAACGAATTTAATCGTTATAACTTTTCTTAACAGAATGATAAAACTTCGGAGTTTAAAGTGGAAGATATATCATTGCCAGAATTCGCCACAAACAGCAACACGAACACCGTTCCTGATTTGCATCTTGAAGCATCAGCTCCTTGTGATCATCGTACCCTTTTTCCAAAGAACGACATAAGTGTGTTTATTTTTTCTCAGAACACCCGAGGTGTAACTAACCCAAGTGAAGTGCTCAAAATAATTGATGATTCATGGGTGCCATCTGTTAAGTTTCAGTTTCCAAAAGACGCAGGAAAGAAATTATCATTCCAAATGAAATGGTTGGAGGAGTTTAGTTGGTTGGGATATTCTGCGAAAGAAAATGGAGGATATTGTAAGCATTGTATAGCTTTTGGTGTGAAAACTGGTGGGAAAGGAGATGGAACACTAGGAAAGCTCGTCACAAAGCCCTTTAAAGATTGGAAGCATGCCAAAGAAGCTTTCCGAAGCCACGAGAAACTTGACTATCACAAGAAATCCATTTTGGGTATTACACAACTCCGTGATATTGAGCAAGGTGTAAGTAAGCCCATTGATGTTCAAATTGACCTGCACAAAGAAAAATATAAGAAAGAAAATTATGAGAGACTTAAACCTATAGTAAGTGCAATTGTTTTATGTGGACGGCAAGGAATCGCTCTTCGTGGCCATAGAGACGACGGATCTTTCTTCCCCAATAAGCCTTGCATTAACAACGAAGCTGACAATACATATTTGAACGAAGGAAATTTTCGCGCCATATTACGCTATCGAGCTGAAGGGGACGATATTTTAAAGACAAATCTTATATCGGCTCCGAAAAATGCTAAATATCTGAGCAAAACGATTCAAAATTAATTGCTAGAAATACATATGTCACAAATTAATTAGAAAAAAAATTGTTGATAATGTGAATGAAGCCAGGGGATTCTCTATTTCAGCTGATGAATCGACGGATATTTCCAGCGTGGAGCAATTTTCCATCTTTATTAGATATTTAAATTTGAAATCCAATATTTGTGAAGATTTTCTTGAGTTTCTTCCTGTTACTGACGTTTCTGGACAAGGTTTAGCAGATTCAATCATAAATTATCTACACGATATCGGTGTGGATTGCTCATTTATGTATGGTCAAGGATATGACGGAGCTCCAGCAATGAGTGGTGAGTTTAATGGAGCACAGGCACATCTAAGGAAATGTTTTCCTCTGGCAATTTACGTTCATTGTGCTGCCCACAGCTTCAGTTTGGCAATCAATTCAGCTTGTGAAGTATCCGGTATCAAAAACGCTCTGGGAACTGTCGAATCAATTCAAGCCTTTTTTCACTGGCCCAAGAGACAAAACGTGCTGAAGAATGAAATCTACAAAATGGAAAAGAAAAGTCAGCAAAGAAAAGAAAAATTGAAATCAATTTGTCCCACAAGATGGGCACAATCCCATGAAGCGATATCAACGTATGTTGAACTTCAACCGGCTGTAATGGAGGCTTTAGAAGAAATTAAAATGTGGAAGGATCGAGATACTTCACAAAAGGCTTCTCAACTTTTGACTGCGATTTCAACTTTTGAATTTCAAGTTTCTGTTCATATAATGGAATCCATCAACTCAATAGTTTTGCCTTTGAGTCGACAATTGCAAACAAAAAATCAAGATCTAGGAGAGGCAACAAAATTAGCAGATGATGCTTTAGATGACTTTAAAGAAAAGCGATTCATATTTTCGTACAATTTACGAACATGTTGCTAACATTTGTTCTAAGTTCGTCATAGAAATTAAAATGCCTCGTCGTTGCAGTCATCAAAAAAACCGATGCAATTATGAAACGCAAACAATTGAAGAATATTATAAAATATCAATTTATATTCCATTTATCGATACTTATATTTCTCATCTCCAAAGTCGTTTCGAGAGACATAAATTGATTTTTAAAAGTTTTGGACAGTTATTCAGTAAAGATGAATTTGACGAAAGAAACTGTACACATCTCTTCAATTTTTATGAAGCCATTTTAGATTGCACAGAGGTTAATTTCGTATCAGAAGTCAAAATGTGGAGACAACGAATTTGCAATCTAAGCATACAAAATGCACTTGATGCTTTATTGGTTAGTAAATTTGTACTCTAATTTTGTAACGTAAAATAAGGTAATTTTTGTTGAAACATTTACTATTTAGGTTATTCATGATCAATCATTCAAAAATGTTAATTTGATTCTACGGGTTTTGGCGGTCCTACCAGTAACAACAGCAACTCCAGAACGATCATTTTCGACCTTAAGGAGAATAAAAAGCTATCTTAGGAATTCTATGGGCCAGGAACGTCTGAATGGCTTAGCTGCTTTGAATATTCATTCTCGAATTCAACTGTCCGAAGAAGAAATTCTTCACGAATTCTTCAAAAAATCCAGAAAATTTAAAGAATAGATTTTTAGATTGTTTTCTAGATTTGGTAATTTATTACATGTAGATATGTATATTCCCTTATTCTATTATGTAACAATTCATGGTAACAAGTAATTTCAAAAACAATAAAATAGGTTTTGCTACATAATTTTTACTTGCGATTATAGGTACTATATGGCAAGTTATGCATTCGTAAAAAAAAAAAATTTTTTTTGGCAATCAAACATACACGGTTAGAAATTTTGGGTTAGATTTTAATATTTTGAGGGTTACATATATGACAACACCAGAAAAATATTAAAATCTAATAAACTGCAAATATTAAAAGAAGATAAGTAATAAAGCAAATATTAAAAAATAATACTGATGAGATATTGAAAATTAATACTTTTTGTATTAAAAATTAATACAATTTTATATTAAAAATTAATAAAATCTTGTATTTAAAACTAATATAACTTCGTATTAAAAATAAATACAATTTCGTATTAAAAATTAATACAATTTTGTATTAAAAATTAATACAATTTATATTAAAAATTAATAAAATTTTATATTCAAAGTTAATAAAGTATTGTATTGAAAAGTAATAAAACAATGTATTGAAAATTAATAAAATTTTATATTTAAAATTAATATAACTTTGCATTAAAAATAAATACAATTTTATATTTAAAATTGATACAATTTTATATTAAATATTAATAAAATGTTGTATTTAAAATATATGAATGTTTTTATTAAAAAATAATAAAATTTTGTTTAAAAAATTAATAGAATTATATATTTAAAATTAATAAATCTTTATATTAAGAAAAAAATATAATTTAATACAATTTTATGGATTTGTATTAACATTTGAAAAAATATGGAAATTCAGATGAATTCGAAAAATATCGAAAAGAAATACTTTCTGTATAACTTTTTGACTTGGAATACAAAATATAAGATAATAATGAATAAATCAAATTAAAAACTATACAAACCATTTTCATCGACCCACCAATAGATTAGGAAATAAAATTTTATTAAATTTTAATACAAGGGTATTAAAATGTAATACAGGCGGGTGTTATATTTTTATACAAGGGTATTAAAATGTAATACAGGAGGGTTTGCTTTTAATAAAATTGTATTACTTTTTAATACATGGGTATTCGAATGTAATTAAAACGAGTATTACATCTTAATACAGTTAAAATGTAATACAAACGGGTATTACATTTTAATGCAAGGGTATTCAAATGTAATACATGAGGGTTCGTTTTTAATAAAATTGTATTATTTTTTTCAAAATAAGGGTATTAAAATGTAGGAAAACCAGTATTAAATTTTGGTTTTAATTCCAAATATATTAAATTCTCATCTTTTTGTATTACATATAGTAACTTTAAGACAAAAATATTAAAATTGAATCCAAAATAAACTAAAAATGAAAAAAATTATCCAAAAACATTAAAATTTAATACAAAATATATTAAAATTAAATGTAATAATTTGAAAATATTAAAAAGTAATATTTTGTGTATTGCATACAGTTGTAATACAGGAGCTGTATTAAAAAATATCCCAAAATTTTTAACCGTGTAACATTACGATGGTAGAGAAGCATAAAAAAGTGGGTCCGACAATTCTGTCTGTCTGTCTGTCTGTCTGTCTGTCTGTCCGTCCGTCTGTATCGGCACCTACAGCCTAAACGGCTGGACCGATTTGCTTCAAACTTGGTACATAGTATTATTATGACGTCCTACAGAGGAGTTTTTGGAATTAGCATTCTAGCTTTAAAACTAACGGTACCTGCTATACGATTTTTAGTGAAAAACTATTTTTTCTCAAAAACGGCTCCTACGATTTTGATAAAACTTTCTGAATAGTGTTTTATGTGCAAGTTTTATGTTTTGGTTGGAATAGATTTTTCAGGAAAAGTCTTATAACAGTACCTCCCATAGGACCGGTTTTTTTAAATCCGATTTTCTCGTAAGCCGCTTGACGGATTTCGATGAAATTTTTATTGTAGAAGCCCTTTTATAAAAGAAATAATAAAAAATTTTAAATTTTTCAAAAAAAGTTATTTGAGTTTTTTAAAAAAGTTTAAAATTTTTTTTTCAATTTTTGTTTTTTCCAAAAACGGTTTAATCTATATTTTTTTAATTTTATTTTTCTGATAAAAATTACAAAGTGCTAGATGTTGACATACTCAAAAAAAAATTGGAATATATTTTCAAAAAGTTTTTCAAAAAAACTGTTTTTTGAAAAAACTGGTCGATCGATTTTGAACTTTTTTTTTTTAAATTCAAAAAAGTAAAAGAAACCTGATGGCTCATTTCATTTTCTATAAAAAACGTTTATGGTATTGATTTTTAAGTGATTTATAAAATTTCATATGATTTTTTCAACGCTTTTTTCCCAAAATCTCAAGCACTCAAGATCATTTTAACACATTAGAGCAAGTTCGTGCGATCCAGTCGTGCACTTTATTTTTATTATAACTAAGCTGTGTCTGAAATTAATAAACTTTAATTTTTATTTGATTATTTCCATTGCAACTATTAAAAAAAAGGAGTTGTACGAAGGTCAAAAAGTGCATAAGATAAAATATTGTTGTTTTTCAAGTAGGGTGAAAGTTAATTATTCCGCATAATTAGGGCTTGAGTCTACATTCATTTCATTCTGTAGAGTGTTCTCTTTAAGGTTAATAAAAAATATCTTGCGCGTTTTTGCGACCGCCACACAATTTTTTTCAGTTTTCCAGAATGACTCCCTCTCTGTCGCGAATGGAAATTTTTGCAATATGGGAAAAAACGGAGAGAGTACATCGCAAAGACGTGGTCTTAAATTTAATAATGGACAGATATGGTCTTCAAGATATACCTGATGATGTTAGAACAAAGCTTAAAATAAATTGCAACATTAAATGCTTCAAGATGAGCGAAAAATGAAAAAAAAATGGAAGGCACCGCAACCGTTTTTTAAAATCAAATACAGCCTGGCTTGATGGACAAAATGTGCTGCCTGAAATCACAGATACTGAAGGAAGTCTAAAAGCAGCAGGAAGAAAACCAAAAAAATTTTAACACTGCAGTGAAAAGTCGAAAAAAAGAAAGGTGGAAAATCTTGTAGATTCAACTGATCACCAGGAATTAATGAAGGCAAGCGAGTTGGTGTTTCGCAAAACGCTAAAACGAGATTCAGTCAAACTTGTTAAAGATTTATGGGAAGCTTCATCTAGCAAAGGTATGGAAGTGAAAAGACTTTGCAAAAGATACAGCTCTGAGTCAGTGCCTTCAGCAGGTCTTTCTTCTGAAGAAGCATTATAATTAATGATAGATGCTAGTTTTTCAAAGTCAATGCGAAATTTGAAGATCTTTTTCCATCATATACCAATGTTCAAAAAGCGAAGAAGAAGTGCTATCCAACGGAAATTGAAATCACCGAAAAACATGCAAAAAGCCAACTCCAGCGTTTGGTTAATCAGACCATTGAAAGACTTTGTTTGGCTCAAAAAAAGGTTTTTCTGTGCTTGAAAACAGGTGAAAACCGTCTCAGTATTTTCATAAAATGGGGATGCGAAGGTGCTCAGCAAAAGCAATACAAACAGAAATTTTCATCGGAGAGCCATACAGATGAAAATTTATTTAGTATTTCGATGGTTCCCATTCAAATAAATTTAAGTTCTACAGAAGGGAAAAGAATTGTATGGCAAAATCCAGCTCCTTCTTCTACAATATATTGCCGGCCTATCAAATTTGTTTTCGCCAAAGAGACAACTGAATTAATTACTCAGGAAGTTGAATTAATCCAGCAAGAAATAAGAAATTTTTCTCCAATTATCAGCAATAGTGAACAAAACTTTTTTGTTGAGTCTACTTTCATGCTTACTATGAAACGGTAAAATTTGCACTGCACTTTCATCAATGACGAGTTCTTCCCAAACGTGCTTCATATGTGGAGCAAAACCAAGTGAGCTAAATAAACCATCTGTGATTTTAAACAAAGTTGTCGATACAAGATCTTTAACGTTTGGAATGTCTCCACGACATAAAACAAAATATTCGAAAGAGATTTTGGGATGAGTTGGCTTTACGTGTTGACATGTCAACACAACAAGCAGGTAATACAAATGATGGAAATACTGCTAGACGGTTCTTTCGAGCAGCAGAAAAAAGTTCCGAAATCACCGGAGTTAAAAAGGAATTGATAGAAAGATTACATGTTATATTGGAAACTTTGTTTTGTGGTTAGCTATAAATAAAGATGCCTTTGAAAGTTTTATCGTTGAAACGAGAAATTTATATTTAAACGAATACCCATGGTATATTATGCCAGTCAGTGTCCATAAAATTCTTTTTCATTTGAAAGATACCATAAGGCTTTGCATTCTTTCTATAGGACAGCTTTCGGAAGAAGCTCAAGAGGCAAGGATTAAAGGCACGAGGAAATTTCAAGAGATATTTACTAGAAACACATCGAGAGTCGATACAAATGCAGATCTTTTTAATTGACTCTTAATTTCTTCAGATCCCTTTATTGCAAGTTTGCGTCACACTCCTATTCGAGTTCGAGATGTGATAACGAAAGAAGTTCTTTCCTTATTGTCTGTCGAAATACTTGCGGGAGAAGCTTTTAAAGATGGGTATGAAAGTGAATAGATTAAAATCATTGTTTTAGTCTTTCTATGCTTAAGAATTTATGTATCAGGCAAACACAAATAAAGAAAACAAATATGAAAAAACATTCAGTAAAGCAGCCTCTCATTACAATAATTATAATTATGTTCTAGGACTCTATCGTAAAAAAAAGATCTCTTCATTAATTGATTTACTATGCATTCCTTAATATATTAAATCTGAAAAAAAATATCTAGATACTCGCAATTTATAGCTTAAAATAATTATTGAAAGAAAAATAAATAATTAATAATGCCCTTATCCTGACAAATTACTCAACTTATTTGTTTGCCTGTTTTTTATTTAAATTGCAGTTTCAAAAAAAAATCCTCTAATATGACTTTTATTTACAGAAAAGGAAAACAAATTAAATTACATATTATATTATGTACCTACGCTGGTACACACATTATGTTGTAATGAGAAAAAAATATAAAATTCAAAATAAACTTATCAACCCACACCATTCACTAAAAAAAATTCGATTTTCTTCTTTTTTTGTCATCCCCTTTTAAAACTAGCTATCCCGTCGTCCTGCTTGTGTGAAGCAATCATATAACATAATTTGTCGTTCTCAGTTTCTGTGAATAAATTGATTAAAAAAAACTTAATTCATTGGTACCTTCTCGCCGAGAAATGTATTTTTTTTCCTTGTTGGTATCAACATTTAAATACTATCTCGCTCTCTCTTATATAATATATTCATCTATTGAAATCAACGCTCTCCTTTCTACTACATTCATCGAATAATTTTAAAATGTCGCTAAGCAATTTAATTCTTGGGTAAATGTTTTGGACCTATGGCTTAAATCTGGTGGTTGAAATTTTCAGGCACAGCAATTTGTTCTACGTGCGACATCTTCACTTGTTATATAATCTTTGGTGGTAGACTTCGTGAAAGAGTTCTTTTATATTAATATTATTAAAACCTCGATAAAAAATTAAACTGTTCTGATGGGAACTTTCAACATCAACATCATAAATTAAGAAAATTAAATCATGATCAGCGACTCCATGTGTTTGATTGTAGAAGGAAATTTTATTTTTGTTTCAAACAACAAATAAGTGGATAGCATTTGCACTTGTCCATGTGAATCTCGTTGGAAATTTTTTAACGCCATCTGCGAGTGAGGCACAATTGTATTACAATTGTATTACATTTTTGAATCACTCTACAAACATCCCCTTATTTATTTATTTTCATGAAATAGATCAAAATGTCGGTCCCTTCCGGCCTCTTGAATTTTTTCGTAGTTAGTTTTTTTTGAGTATATACATCATCGCCGATTGATGACTGGCCGAAATTTGTTTGTCTTTCTTATTCTCTGACCCACCCGGCACCCTTTTCTGTTAAAAAAAGGAAACAAAGAATAAAATATAAACTAAACCAAGTGTAAAATAAAGAAAACAAATACATATAACTTCAATGAAAGAATAGAACAAAAGTTGAGTGTTCTTTTTTTCCCAATCGTTTTCAATTTCATTGTCGGTTGCTGCTGCTAGCGTGCCGTGGCCAATTCAATCATTGGAAACATTGGTTCCAATCGCGCTTTCGCTGTCGTTGTCTGTTACTGCCGTGCCATTGCTGGCACTTGATGAATTTTTGTGCGATTTTAAATACATTTTGGCGTATATCAAGGGTTGGTAAATAGTTGACCTAATCATTTGGTCCTTCGAGCTGAATTACGGAATCACGCCCATGCCAAAAAGCTGATCAGAAGAGCAACGACAGTGCATTTGTGAACAATTTAAAAACCTACATATATATAACAAATGTATATATTTATATGTACGTTGTAAGTGAAACAAAAATCACGCCATTTCAACTTCGTCAGACGTACATAGGCACGCATAAGAAAGTACATAAAGAACGAGAGTGAAGTACAGCATCAGTGAAATCATCACGCCATTTCAACTTCATCGCATGACATACTACATCTACGCACGTATATATGGACATAAGTACTGCTGTGTCTCAACGCGCCATTTCAACTTCAACATACGTACATAGGAACCTAAAGGAAGGAGAGTGAAGTACCACACCATTGAAATCATCATTTGATTTTGAATCATGAGTCATCATCCGAGGACCATCATTATATTATCTCTTTCATATAATAAAATACAATTGTACTATAAACGTATAATCAAACATTAGTAAATATTATGTTCCTTGTGGTTTGGTGGCTACGTATTCTTGTGGGTGGTGATTTTTTGTAATAACCCAAATCAGTGCTGCCATTGCTCTCGTTCTCTTGGGAGTGCATTTTATGCACTCCCAACAAAATCTTACCTTTTTTTTTATTTGGTTTGTAAAGAGAATTGCCAATTTTTAGCGTCCAGGTTGCTTTTTTGTAAAATATTTTGGTCATTTTGCATTTTTATAGTGCTTAAAGGCTGCCTTCAAGCATTTTTTTTTTTTGTTTTAAATAATCTTTTATGAAATTACTTCGTTTTTATCAAACAATTGTTGTGGCTGTTGACCCCCAATATTTTTGGTCGAATTTGCATATTCAAAGTGCTAAAGAGTTGCTATTTGAGTATTGCTTTATTATTGAAGAACTTTTAATAAGTTTGATTTTAACGACTCTCAAGTGTGTGGCATATTTTGGTGGACTTTCGCAACGTTACTTTCTGCTACCCGCTTTGGCTTCCAGAAGCAAAGCATTCATTGTGTACATTGAAAGCACGATAAATGGATTTAAAGAATGTAATGCTAAAAAATAAACCACAGTATTTGGCATGTGTTCGTGAAGGATCAAGCGCTGAAGATTTTGACATGGTGACCATAGAAGAAAAGTATACCTCCTCAAACGAAACCTATATAAACTCTCTTGGACAGATTTTAGAATGGGAAGAAAAGCTTTCCAAATTAACTGAATCCCATAAAGAGTCTTATGGAACAAAACAATCACCTGGTTCTGGCAAGATACCTGAGTCAAATTTAGGTTCGTCTGTTTCGGACAGTGGTAATTTGAAATCATATGGTGTCAAATTACCCGTCTGCGATACTGAAACATTCAGCGGTGACTACCTCAAATGGCCAACTTTTCGGGATATTGTTATGCCCCAATTCCCATATGTTTAAACCCCAACTTTTATATAATAAATTATTCGAAAACACCCTATCTAAATCTAGAACACCCTATTCCCAACCAAATATACATTAAATTCCCAATTCCATAATTCACACCGAAATGTAACTTCAGCACTTTATTCAGGTGCTCGATATAAAATATCTATCCTATTACAATTATTTTCTCACCAAATCGTAGTATTATTTTCCCACATTGTAAATATTGCTGACATGCATTTATGTAATTTAGTATAAATAAGCATACAATTTAAGAATAAAATCACTTTTCACTCAGAAGTCAAATCGTCATACTGTTTTTATTTATGATTGCTACCCCCACCCGAGGTAAGGAGCAATTTAATTCAGTCCACCAAATAAGTTGGGATACCAAATATTTCCAATGACAACTTTAAAAAGGTTGAATCAAAGTCGAATTCAAAGGAGTTTTCGACTATAAACAGTGGTGACCCCAACGTGATAAAAACGTCCAACATATAAGGCTCCGACGCAACCCGCTCACTGGCCTGCTGAGATCCAGGAATCAAGAGTTCCCGTGTTCCGGTGTCCCAAGGACTGAAAGCAGAAGACGTAGTCCACGTGTACCTGCTTCCTATCTGGTTGAACGAGCAGTCATCATCTCATCATCTTCGTATTTGACGCAGACAATTCACAGTTGCATCGAACCCGTGACGCAACTCATCTAAAATACAAAATGGATGAAATGGATGTATTCCGGATTATAGCCAGACAGAAGACTTTAACTGATGAACTATTAAAGTTAAAGTCCAATGTTGGCAAAGACAGTCCCGACCGAAAAACGGTCGAATATAAAGAAAAAAAATTAAGATCATTAGAAGCTCTATGGCTAGAGTTTCACAACAATCATGATCAAGTAAAGGCGTATGTCAAGGCTGACACTCCGTATATGCAAGCTAACTCATACGAGATAGTCAAAAAGGCATACGCTGATTTAAAGAAAATTCTAGAATCAATTGTGCCTAAAAAACTCGACGCTTCCGAGAAAGCAGTTGGGGCGGCTAGCTTAGCAGCTCCAGTACAAAAAGAAACCGAGGAAAACCAGCCAGTAGATATAAAAGTCCAAACTTCGGATATAGCTAGAATTATCAGAAGACAGAACACAACCACACAGTCAAGGGCTTAATATTGACACCACCAATTGGGATCCTCTGCTTATGAGTATCCTGATCAAGAAACTTGATAGAAACACTTTAACCCTCTGGGAGCAGTCGCTTAAGAAACCGAAAGTATTACCATCCTTAAGCGAGTTTTTATCGTTCTAAGAGTTACGGTTCCAATCATTAGAAGCCATGGGACCAAAGGTAGTGAGATTGAGCCCAGAGGACTTTAGTAAAAGGACAAAAGTAGCTCTTGCTTCAACAAACGGAACAAACAAATGCAATGTTTGTGGACAGAAAAGACATGCCATGTTTTTGTGTCCCAAGCTTCTTCAACTCTCACCACAGGAAAGACTTAACACCATAAAATCGCTCAACCGCTGCATAAATTGCTTGCACTTTTGGCACCAAGCTCCATCATGTCGAGAAATACATGCAACAAAATGCAACAAATCTCATCACACCTTGCTTCACTTAACGACAGACAATTAGAAGCAACAACCTCCAATGATTGACAACAGGACAACCCTTTCAGCAACATCCAAGAGCACCAAACCATCCAAATACGTTTTGTTGGGAACAGCCATTGTAAACATTCTCAACCGTACAAACAAACCAGTTAAAGCAAGAGCCTTGCTCGACTCCGGTTCTCAAATGAGCTTCATAACAGAGAAGCTAGCTGCGAAATTACATCTTATTACAAAATACGAATCCCTAGAGGTCTCAGGAATGGGAAACAGACCAATCAAATTAAGCAAAAGTGTCGACGTATGCATTCAATCCCGAGTTAATGGTTATAATACACAAATTCAAGTTTTTGTGCTTGAGACGATAACCACCCAACAACCCAGTGATTTCATTGATACCAGTCATTGGGAAACGCCTCAGAACATAAAATTAGCTGACCAATCAAATTAAGCAAAAGTGTCGACGTATGCATTCAATCCCGAGTTAATGGTTATAATACACAAATTCAAGTTTTTGTGCTTGAGACGATAACCACCCAACAACCCAGTGATTTCATTGATACCAGTCATTGGGAAACGCCTCAGAACATAAAATTAGCTGACGAAAGCTTCAATCAACCGCAGGAGATTGATCTTATTGGAGCCGAGCTCTACCCTGAACTTCTGTCAGTGGGCCAGATTAAACTAAACAACAGTGGGCCCACCTTACAAAACACCTTACTGGGATGGATAGTAATGAGAAAGATGGAAACGAATATTCCATCATCACTATTTTGTGGCATAGGAGTAAACACTTCATCTCCTCACTTGGAAAGTCTTGTCGAAGGTTTTTGGAACTTGGAAGAAAACTTAGCTGCTCCTTCACAAACGACTCAAAAGATGCTTACCAGTGCTGAGCGCCAATGTGAAGAAATATTTCTAAAAACAACATCACGATCTCAATCTGGACGTTACATCGTGGCTCTACCTTTTTCAAATGACCCTAAAAATCTAGGGGAGTCAAGGGAAATAGCTGTGCGAAGATACCTTAGCCTTGAAAAAAGGTTACAAAAAAATCCAGAAATTCATAAGCAATATATTGAATTCATGAGAGATTATATTGCCTTAAAACATATGGATGAGATTAAAAACACTGAAATCTCTCTTCAAAGGCCGCAATATTTTCTTCCTCATCATTGCGTCCTGCGCCCAGAAAGTAGTTCAACAAAGTTAAGAGTGGTATTTGATGGATCATCAAAGACATCCACAAACATATCACTCAATCAGATCCTGCACACTGGGCCAGCTTTACAAAATGACCTATTTTCCATTTTATTGCGGTTTCGGATTCACAAGTATGTGTTTACAGCCGATATTTCTAAAATGTATCGCCAAATACTTGTAAACGATTACAGTAAACGATTTCAGTGTATCGTTTGGCGGGAATCCATTAAGGATCCTCTCAAGACATACCAATTAAATACTGTAACTTATGATACCAAATCTGCACCCTACCTCGCTATAAGATGTCTTCATGATCTAGCAGAAGGAGCAGGCAACCAGCATTTACTTGGCGCAAATATAATTCGTCAAGATATATACATGGATGATATCTTAACTGGGAGTGACAGTCTTAAAACCGCTACTCAAATGCAGTCAGAACTGATACAACTTCTGGCTCACGGTGAGTTTCATCTAAGGAAATGGTGCTCCAATATACCTTCACTCTTGAAAGAAGATTGTGAAACTGAAACGATTCTTCACGACCAAGAAGAAGGTTCCATACAAACGTTAGGACTGACCTGGCTACCAGCATCAGACCAATTTCTCATCAAAACAAATTGGAATGAAATAACGAAGATTTCAAAAAGATCTATACTATCCGACACTGCTCATATTTTTGATCCACTAGGAATAGTGAGTCCAGTAGTGGTCTTGGCAAAGATATTTATGCAAGAACTATGGGCGCTGAAACTCAACTGGGATGCCGCATTACCAATGGAGATGAATACAAAGTGGAAAACCTTCCGAAAAGACCTTCTTAAATTGAGCAACTTGAAAATTCCACGACACATCATAATTAACAACGCAATATGCATTGAACTTCATGAGTTCTCAGATGCTTCCCACCGAGCCTACGGAGCGGTGGTTTACCTCAAATCAACAAATCTCAAAGGAGAAGTCAAAGTCCAGTTGGTGTGCTCAAAAACTCGAGTTGCACCAATAAAGCAACAAACGATTCCTCGTTTAGAACTATGTGCTGCCAAACTATTGGTCCAGTTAGTAAAATTTGTGAAAGAAAGTCTTCCCATCAAATTTAAGGAAATAATGTACTGGACCGATTCACAAATAGTATTATCTTGGATAAACACAACATCTCCACTAAAGACCTTTGTGGCTAATCGTATAACAATGATCCAAGATGAAACCACAAAATCTCAATGGAAGTTTATAAATTCAGAACTTAATCCAGCTGACCTTCTATCTCGAGGGGTTTTTCCGGAACAACTTTTGAAGTCAACGGTTTGATTCCAAGGTCCAACATTTTTGAAGCAACCTAAGTCAGAATGGCCCAAACAACCATCAGGAAAAGAAGAAGGACAAATCTTAGAAATAAAAGTTATGAAAACTGTACTACTAGCAACACCGAACAGGAAGTACCATTTTATTGAACAGATTAATCACAAAAATTCGTTCAAATTTCTGCAAAAGGTTACAGCGTATGGTATACGATTCATAAGTAACTTAAAACGAGCCAAAAATTATCGACTTGTTGAACCTCTACAAGAACTGAAATCAGCAACGTGCGCTATAGTAAAACATATTCAAGAAACGGCTTTCCCAGAAGACTTAAAGGCTCTTGCTAAACTTGGTTGTGTGTCTCAAAGTAGCCATCTAAATTCTCTCTCACCATTTCTGGACAAAAGAAATATAATCAGAGTAGGAGGACGATTAGATGCATCCCATCTACCATACGAAGCAAAGCATCAGATGATCCTTCCAAGTTCGCATGTGTTTTCCAAACTATTGATGTCTGAACTACGAAGGAAAATAAGCACGCTGGACCTCAAGCTCTACTGTCAATTTCAAGGCAAGCTTATTGGATTATCGGAGGAAAACGATTGGCAGTCAATTGTAACTAACTGCATGAAATGCTTCAAGGCCAGACCAAAGAGTATTGAACAGTTAATGGGAAATTTACCACCAGAACGAGTTCAACCCTCAAGACCATTTATGAATGTAGGCGTTGACTCCTTCGGGCAAGTCTACATTCACTATAGAATACGTGGTAAGCAATCAACAAAGGCATATGTTTCCGTCTTCGTATGCTTCTCAACAAAGGCGGTGCACCTAGAATTTGTAACCGATTTAACTACTCAGGCGTTTCAGGGAGCCCTGAAAAGATTTGTGGCAAGGCGAGGCTGTCCAGCTAAAATCTTTTCTGATAATGCTACAAACTTCGTAGGTGCTCGAAATGAATTAACCGAACTCAACTCAAAGGTTTTTTCTGAAGAAGGTCATAAATCAATTAAGAATTATTGCACTGGCAGAACCATTGACTGGAAACCTATTCCTCCTCGTTCTCCTCATCTGCATCTCTAACCCAAGATGAACTTACAACAGCTCTTGCACAAATAGAAGCAATCCTTAACTCAAGACCATTGACTCCAATATCCAATGATCCTAATGATCTCGAAGCCATCACACCTGGCCATTTTTTGATTGGAGCACCTTTGATTTCAATGGTGGATCCCGAAGCAGCAAAGGCTCCTCAACTTACTCATGTTGCTAGATGGAATCTAGTAACTTCTATTCATCGGGAGTTCTGGCAAATGGACAAGCGAATATTTACAAGAACTTCAACAAAGGTATAAATGGAAAAATCCTCAAGCGGATATACAACCAGGCACACTAGTTCTTATCAAAGAAGACAATTTGCCACCTCTCAAATGGTAAATGGGAAAAGTCTTAAGAACCATTCCTGGACCAGACAAATACACAAGAGTAGTAGATATTAAAACTGCTTTAGGGGAACTAAGACGATCCATTGCTAAGGTGTGTCCTCTTCCTACTGAGATCCAACCAGACAAAAGAGACCAAATAAAGGAAACAGCTCTAGCATCTACAAGTGTTCAACTAACAGCACTTCCTGAAGCTACTAGTTGGCCGTCTCGTCTAAAAATCAAAAGTAAGGTTGAACACCCACTTAAAGGTCGTTTCATTCCAATACAAGAACGCTGCAATCGAAAACGAAGAAATCAAGAGCCATCTTCCGTGCCATCTCAAAAATTTAAAATAAGTCCAATCAAAACATTATTGGTTTGCTTATTTTTTCTTGCCACCGCATTAGGACAAACAACCAAACGAAGTGCAGTAGATGTTGAGCACTTTGACAATAGCCCTGGACTATATTTTGAAGATATTGGAGAAGCAAGACTCATAACTGATGAATGGAACCTCTTTATTTTCTTCAATATGACAAGTTATTGGCATGAGTTCCAAGGTCTACAAAAGGGGGTCGCCCAACTAAAGGCCAGGTGCGAAGAACAACCGATTCAGAAGCCGAATAATCTCTGCAAGGCCATCATAAATCACTTAGAAATGCGTCTCCTGGAATCAGAAAACTTAAATGACATTCTAAACTACAGAAATGGTATCGCAATAAGAAAGAGAAGATCTCCATTTGACATCATAGGCACCGTCGCAAACAAATTATTCGGGGTACTTGACCAAGAATATGCGCAATATATTGAAGATAACATCAGGATGGCCCAAAATAATGAACAACACCTACTGGACTTAAGCAAAAATCAAACATCTATAATTGAATCAACAACAAATATTCTCAACAAGTCATTATCCTCAATAAAGGAACAGTTTAGTGAGGTGAAAGAGCAATTAACAATAGCTTATGATTCCATTGACATTCTTAATAAAACTGTACAGAGAACAGAAGTTCTCAACTACGTAACAATCTATGTCACTCAAATAATGGATAGTTTTCAACGAACTCAAAAAGCAATGCTATTTCTGATTTTAAAAAACCGGTCTTATGGGAGGTACCGTTATAAGACTTTTTCTGAAAAATCTATTCCAATCAAAACATAAAGTTTGCGCAGAAAACACTATTCAGAAAGTTTTATCAAAATCGTAGGAGCCGTTTTTAAGAAAAATTAATTTTTCACTAAAAATCCCCACTATTGCAGGTAAGGAATTTCTATATTAAAATTACTATAACTTAAAAAGTATGGACAGTAGAAAAAAAAGTTTTATACAAAAGTTGGAGAGAATAAGCTGATCTTTAAAAATGGTTAAATACATTTTATTGATTGAGTCAAGATTTTAAGAGTTATCGGCCGAGATAGAAAAACGGGTTCATTAAAGAGGCCATAAATCGTGAACGGTAATTTTTACAAAAAAGTTTACTGAGAACAAAAGATGCAAAATTGTATTTTCTTTAATAATGGTCTTTACTTTTTTTGCTCTAAATTGCATAGTTTCCGAGATATCGACCAAAAACGTTTTTTCAAGATGGAGGCTGAAGCTCCACCTGGATTTGTTAGCATTTTGTGTTTTTATACTCAGTAAGTGGTCATTAACCTTATACAAACAAAAAATTGGATCGGAAATTTAGTGCGAGGTTAAATTCTATTTTTACTGGCCTATTATGCTGTTTCAGCCAAACCTCGAAAGAGTTCAAAAGTAAACAAAATATAGATTCCAATCGATTGTTCTGCACATATCAAATAAGAGCACAGTTATGCTAGGTCAACTAAATCTTTCAATCAATACACAAGTAGGTCAGCGCTGCTGCTGAAAAAAATTCGGTGTGCCAACTTTTATTCAGTTGGGTGCCACAGAGTGTCAAGCTATTAAATCCAAGTAAGAAAATCAGATGTTCAAACAAGAACTATTAATATTTCTTATTAATAACTAGCTGTCCTAGCAGACGTTCGAGTATGTACATTTAAGGGGGTTGTTTGTAGTTTGCATCTGAAAAAATAATGTTTAAGCAATTCAAAATACCTGTTTCCAACATATTTCAAAAACACAAATTTTTTGACGTGATAACGTCTTGTAGTACCTTCTCATCACATTGGCAACACTCCTAACTTTTCTATCAGCGAACATCTTCTTTACATTATGTAATTCATCTTCATCGTCGGTGAACACCTGCATTCAGCATTCACACAGAATGCACCCTTATATACATGAAGACAACGGATCGAGATTAACTGATTTCGATTTACATAACATCGAATGTTTTTCAGTTAAGTCGTATGAATTCGTGTTATATGTTAGTCTCTATATAAAAGCAACGGAACGAGATTAACAAGCGTTGATTTACATAAGGTCGGATGTTGTTCATGTTATTTTCTGTGGAGTGACGAGAAATAAAATTCGAAGCCAATCTCACATTCACTTGGCGTAAATCAAAGCGAGCGGATTACTTTTAATAAAAACTCAAAGTGTTAAACAATTATAATATACGAACACTTAGTTTAAAATAAAGTAGCAATTAAATAAAAGTTTTTCTTTTTTATTTAGACATACTTTAGTCTAATAAATCGGTTTGGAATATGTGGGCAGCACGCACAAAAAAATGTCACAGTCACGTCACAGTCACAGTCACGTTACCTAGCTGCTTTGATAGCCTAGAAAGTCGATAAAGTGGGAGGGGAGGTAGTTGGGTGGTTGGTTAGTGGTGGTGGGAGTGTGTGTGGGGCAGGTGGGGGGGGAGTGTCGGGAAGAGGAACAATTGTCAAAATGGTGTGTGGTTGTAGCTGGTTTGGGTGGTGAGACAAAAATTGTCAAAACTAATGGATGGTTCCTTGGTGGCTGTAGGTGGGATGGGTGTTTGGTGCTGGGATGATTTGGTATGATTGGATGGAGGGGGGTGAATTGTCAAATATGGTGGGTGGTTGGTTGGCGGTTCTAGGTGGGTTGATTGGTTGGCAGTTTTGGGGTGGGGATGGTTGGTTTGATGGGGTGCGATGAAAAAGTTGTCAAAAATTGTGCGTGAGTAGCAGCTGTATGTAGGTGGAGTGGGTGGTTGAATGTGGTGTACGGGCGGGGGGGAGGGCATTGTCAAAAATAGTGGGTGGCTTGTTGGTTTTAGGTGGGGTGGGTGATTGGTAGTGGTTAGGAAGGAGGGGATTTACTGTGTGGGGGAGGATAAAAAAATGTTCACAAATGGTGGGCTGTTGGTTGGTGGTTGTATGTGGGGTTGGGAGGTTGGTGTTCAAGGGGTGAAACAAATTTAAAAATGGTGGGTGGTTGTAGGTGGGTTGGGCGGTTGGTGGTTGGAGAGATACCTATACACATGAAGTGTTTTGGGTACTTGTAATCACGTAAAATTATCGTCCGTAAGCCGTAAACCATTTTTTTTATAAAACAAATTATTAAAAAATAAAAATAAAATCAATTTGAGAATTTTGAAATGCCATGTCAATAACGGTATAAATAATTTATTGTTTTCAAAATTTTATTGAAATCGGATTTATAGTTTACGAGAAAACTTGATTTGAAAATTCTAGTTCTATGAGATAAGGCAAATTCTGAAAAATATTTTCCAGCTGTTATGATACTTCGAAATAATACTATACAAAAGCCAAAAATCTTACGGCTGTATGTATGTTTGTACGCGCATCACGCAAAAACTACTTTATGGAATTGAATGCGGTTTTCGCAGATATATTGGTAGTACGCCAACTTAAAATATAGGCTATATTTTATCGCAGGAAAAAAAGTAGCGGGCAAAAGCTAGTACCAAATAAATACAAAATACCAAGTTTGAAGCAAATCGGCTCATCCGTTCAGGCTCTAGAGGTCCGAACAGACAGACAGACCCACAGACAGACGGACGGAATTTCCAGACCCACTTTTTTCGACTTCTTTATCGTAATGTCATGTTTGATTGTTAGAATTTTTTTTGCACGAATCCATAACTTGCCTTATAGTACCTATAATATCTATACATATAATAAAATTGTAACGGGTCGATGTCTGTACATTGAAGATATAGATGCAAAATTAATATGGGGAGTCTCTATTAGACCCACAGAGAGCCAAAACAACCGTTTTTAGAATTTTTGTCTGTCTGTCTGCCTGTCTGTCTGTCTGTCCGTCTGTCTGTCTGTCTGTATGTATGTTTGTACGCGCATCACGCAAAAACTACTGCCTGGAATTGACTGCGGTTTTCTTAGATATATTGGTAGTACGCCAACTTAAAATATAGGCTATATTTTATCGCAGGAAAATATATAATTCTGGTTGTTTTTTTAATATTGCTGCAATCGAACGTTATTCAATGAACTTAACACGAAATTAAAAGATTTGAAGGAAGTTAGCGTCTCACTTACATAATAAATAAAATGCACGACTGGGTCGCACGAACTTGCTCTTATGATAAGCAATTATTGCTTAGTGGCTGCATATATGGATTTAAAAAAAAAAATTTAAATAATTTCGAAAATTCTTTTATTTTTTAAATTAGTTTAAGAGTTTTCTCGGAAAAACAAAGTATGCAATAAAATTTCGAAGCTATACGTAAATCTAGGAAAAAAAAAATATTGAAAATCGTTCGACCAGTTTTTTTTTAAAAAGGTTATTTTTGAAAAACTTTTCCAAAAAACATTTTGAAATTTATTTGGGTATGCAAATATATGGCAATCTGTAGTTTACATTTGAAAAAATAATTTAAAAAAAAATCAATATACCCGTTTCCAACATATTTCGAAAACCAAAAAAATTTTTGAAAAAATTATAAAAAATCAAAAAAAAAAAGTTTTTGAAAAATTTGAAATGCCATATTAATAAAATTATAAATGACTTCCTGTGGCCAAAATTTCATTGAAATCGAATGTATAGTTTACGAGAAAATTTGATTTGAAAATACTGGTTCTATGAGAGGTACCGTTATAAGACAAATTTTGAAAAATATTTTCCAACCAAAAGATAGATTGTCTTACAAAAATAGCATCCTGAAAGTTTTATCAAAATCGTTAGAGCCGTTTATGAGAAAATCAATTTTTTTCTTCACTATTGTATGGCAGGTGCCGTTATTTTTGGGCCTAGAGCAAAAATAAAAAATATGTTCCGAGGGACGGCCAAATAAATACTAGATACCAAATTTGAAGCAAATCGGCCCATCCGTTCAGGCTCTAGAAGCGCGAACAGACAGACAGACAGACAGACAGACAGACAGACAGACAGACAGACGGACGGAATTCCCAGACCCACTTTTTTCGACTTCTCCATCATCGTAATGTCATGTGTGATTGTTATCTCGAAACTTTTTTTCTGCACGAATCCATAACTTGCCTTATAGTACCTATAATCGCAAGTAAAAAGTGCCACACGTACCTACGTGTACATGAATAGAAAAAAGTTAGTCGTTCTGAATAGAAGTTACATCAAAAACATCGTAGATGGCGCTATTTACCACCATATAGACAATGCCTCATTCAGCGAAAGCAGAAATCGAAAAATAATGTAACCATAAAGAACAGTGAACGAGCAATACTTACGCCCAAAACTGATGAAGGGGAGCTGCCATAAATAGCAGTATCGGCGCGCAGCATCGTTTTGAAAGTGGGCATTCCAATTAGGTATATTCATATATTGCTTCAGAACTTAACCCTCCAACTTTGCAATTTAAACTGTTATGATACTTCGAAATAATACTATACAGAAGCCAAAAATCTTACGGCTGTAGAGCTGGTAAAGTATAGATATTTCATACCATGCATACCCCCCATTTTGAACCGGTTGTGCAAAAACAAAAATATACTGAGATACCTACTTTATTCTAAAATCCACGCGTACGAAGTAGCGGGCAAAAGCTAGTACCAGATAAATACAAAATACCAAGTTTGAAGCAAATCGGCTCATCCGTTCAGGCTCTAGAGGTGCGAACAGACAGACAGACCCACAGACAGACGGACGGAATTTTCAGACCCACTTTTTTCGACTTCTTTATCGTAATGTCATGTTTGATTGTTAGAATTTTTTTTGCACGAATCCATAACTTGCCTTATAGTACCTATAATCGCAGGTAAAAATCACCCTACAAACAGCTTGTTAAAAAAAAAATCATTATTGGACACTTCTAACATTTCTCCGAACTTATACCAGTGCCAGTGTTGTAAGCAATCATTGTAGTAGATTTTTTTAGGGGTTTACACAAAGAACTTACAAATTTGAAAAAGTTGGTTCAGTTTTTAATGTTTGTTATGAATTTGCTACTTAAATGTATGATATTTAATTTAAATAAAAAGAAGTGTCAAATTTTAAATTTTTGAGTGCCAATGGGTGCCACAGTGCCAAACTCATTTGATAGTGCCAGTTTGGCACTAAAGTGCCTGTTTTTGCAGCGCTGAGTAGGTATCATAAGCAATTCCATCATCTTTCTCCGTTCCCATTCATCCCTTATCTTTTCTTTATTTGAGATATGAAAATGCATGAATGATTCAACTGAGAGATGTTTAAACTTAGACTAGACATAATTAAGATCTCAGCTAGGACAGTCTTCTTTTCTTTGAAGGGCGAAACTAAAAAGTGCGCAACATAAAATAAAGTGATATACAAAATTGTCTTCTTTTCTTTGACGGGCGTAACTTAAAAGTGCGCAACATAAAATAAAGTGAGTAATACAAAATTGTCTTCTTTTCTTTTAACAGGCGTAACTGAAAAGTGCGCAACATACAATAAAGTGCGCAACATTAAATAAAGTGTGCAACATAAAATTGGTATCAGCGGTGGGATGCTATTCGATTAGCTTTTCCCAAAATAAAATCAGAAGCAACAAATAGATTCAAAAAAAAAAATCAGAAGCAACAAATAAATTTAAAAAAAATCAGAGGCAACAAATAAAATAAAAAAAAAAGTCAGAAGCAACAAATAAATTTAAGAAAAATCAGAAACAACAAATAAATTTAAAAAAATCAGAAGCAACAAATACATTCAAAAAAAATCAGAAGCAACAAGGAAAATCATCAGGAAAGTACATAGTTTAAAGAAATCATTTTTTTATATATTTTTAATATACGAGTAACAAGTAGAGATTATAATCGAATTTTTTTTGTGAAAAGCAAATTTTAAAATTTTACTGTGCTGTGTTGTTTTTACTTGCTCTATAGGGCAAGTAGGTATTGGTTTCGTACAGAAAAAAATAAATCGAGGTTTTAATCAAACATGACATTACGATGATAGGGAAACCCAAAAAAAGTGGTTTTCGCCATACCGTCCGTCGGTCTGTCTGTGCGGATGTGCGGATGTGTGCTTTTTCACGACATGCTACAGCCTAAACGGCTTGACGGATTTTCTTCAAACTTGATACATAGCAGTTTCAAGAAAAACGGTTGTCGAGGTTTTTTTTATTTCGTCTTAGCCCGGCTCAAACTTGTACCTTTCAAGTAACGGTTTTTTGCAATTTGGATTTTCTCGAAAACGGTTCTAACGATTTTAATTAAACTCAATATTTAGCTAACTTTAAGCATTTCTAACAAAACTGCATTTTTTGTTTTTGGCTCAAATTGTCGCAACGAAAATCAGGTTTTAACGGCTTTTTTTCAAATAGCCGTAAGTTCACAACGGCTTGATTGGATCATTTCAAATTTTGTTTGACATAGTTTCTTAATAGTGTTCTATAGGATGGTTTAGTAAATTTTTTATTGAAGCCTTTCTAAACAGTGGCTTCCATACAACGAGCCGTTGAGTTTTAGCCAACTTTTTTTGGTTTTTTCCAATTTGCTCGGAAATGGCTCTAACGATTTTGATTAAACATTGTGTGTTATATTCTTTTAGTGTTAAGAGAACTGCGTTTTTAGTTTTTGGCTAAAAATGCAAATAACGAAGATCTGCTCTTAACGGCTTTTTTTCAAATGGCCATAAGTTGTCAACGGTTGCATCGAATTCACTCAAACTTTGTTTGGTATAGTTCCTTACAGCTTCCTATCAGATGGCATTGATTTTTTTTGAGTTTTGTATCGAATCGCATGAGTCCTGGTAACTCTGCATTCGATGGTCACATATGTATAAGAAGGTATAATTAAACGTAAATGAAACTTAACGTAAGAACTTAACGAAAGAGTGCTTGTTCTGTGAACAAGCACGAAATAGAGTTAGTCTTAAGCAGGATTTCGAAGTGAGAAGAATAAAATGTGCTAAGGGGTTTTTTTACATAATATTTTTTCCACTAGAAATTATGGTGTTTTATTTCTTTTCACATATGTATTATAAGAGATGGTTATACAGTCCATTGAGCTACGATAAATTGGTCCATGTCGAGCGTCGGATATTGTGCCAGTGTCGGAATGGTGCAGGTTTCATTTTCTTAAAAAAAAAAAAAAAACAATAATAAATAAAAAAAAAAAAAAAATAAATAAGTGCAGTGATTGATTGTGGTTCGTTTTATAACGAACAAAATATTGTGAATACTAAAAATGTGCTCAATTGTGTCACAAAAAATTAAAGTGAGCGCAGCAGTTTGTCGCGACAGGAGTATGGGCCGAAAACTGTGTATCACCAGCAGGCGATGTACAAAACGGTACTTCATTATACAGGGTGATTCACGAGCGTTGTGCCAAAAAGCTAGAGCGTTTTGCGTGAGCGTGAGCGTGTTCACAAAAACACGAAAAAATTGGCTAAATGATCACTTGTGCCATCCCGTAAGGCAAGATTTTCTTGTTTTTGTGAAGAAGTAGGTTCGGTTATTTTTGAATACCTTGGCAACAAAAAGTCGTAAAGCCTTACGGTTTCCAGTGTTGGATTAAAGATTAATGGGAGCATTGAATTCTGAAAACAAAAATTATACTTAATTACGTAAAGCCGTAAACCATTTTTTTTATAAAACAAATTATTAAAAATTAAAAATAAAATCAATTTGAGAATTTTGAAATGCCATGTCAATAACGGTATAAATAATTTATTGTTTTCAAAATTTTATTGAAATCGGATTTATTGTTTACGAGAAAACTTGATTTGAAAATTCTAGTTCTATGAGATAAGGCAAATTCTGAAAAATATTTTCCAGCTGTTATGATACTTCGAAATAATACTATACAGAAGCCAAAAATCTTACGGCTGTATGTATGTTTGTACGCGCATCACGCAAAAACTACTGCATGGAATTGAATGCGGTTTTCGCAGATATATTGGTAGTACGCCAACTTAAAATATAGGCTATATTTTATCGCAGGAAAAAAAGTAGCGGGCAAAAGCTAGTACCAAATAAATACAAAATACCAAGTTTGAAGCAAATCGGCTCATCCGTTCAGGCTCTAGAGGTCCGAACAGACAGACAGACCCACAGACAGACGGACGGAATTTCCAGACCCACTTTTTTCGACTTCTTTATCGTAATGTCATGTTTGATTGTTAGAATTTTTTTTTGCACGAATCCATAACTTGCCTTATAGTACCTATAATATCTATATCTATACATATAATAAAATTGTAACGGGTCGATGTCTGTACATTGAAGATATAGATGCAAAATTAATATGGGGAGTCTCTATTAGACCCACAGAAGCCAAAACAACCGTTTTTAGAATTTTTGTCTGTCTGTCTGCCTGTCTGCCTGTCTGTCCGTCTGTCTGTCTGTCTGTATGTATGTTTGTACGCGCATCACGCAAAAACTACTGCATGGAATTGACTGCGGTTTTCTTAGATATATTGGTAGTACGCCAACTTAAAATATAGGCTATATTTTATCGCAGGAAAATATATAATTCTGGTTGTTTTTTTAATATTGCTGCAATCGAACGTTATTCAATGAACTTAACACAAAATTAAAAGATTTGAAGGAAGTTAGCGTCTCACTTACATAATAAAAAAGTGCCACACGTACCTACGTGTACATGAATAGAAAAAAGTTAGTCGTTCTGAATAGAAGTTACATCAAAAACATCGTAGATGGCGCTATTTACCACCATATAGACAATGCCTCATTCAGCGAAAGCAGAAATCGAAAAATAATGTAACCATAAAGAACAGTGAACGAGCAATACTTACGCCCAAAACTGATGAAGGGGAGCTGCCATAAATAGCAGTATCGGCGCGCAGCATCGTTTTGAAAGTGGGCATTCCAATTAGGTATATTCATATATTGCTTCAGAACTTAACCCTCCAACTTTGCAATTTAAACTGTTATGATACTTCGAAATAATACTATACAGAAGCCAAAAATCTTACGGCTGTAGAGCTGGTAAAGTATATATATTTCATACCATGCATACCCCCCATTTTGAACCGGTTGTGCAAAAACAAAAATATACTGAGATACCTACTTTATTCTAAAATCCACGCGTACGAAGTAGCGGGCAAAAGCTAGTACCAAATAAATACAAAATACCAAGTTTGAAGCAAATCGGCTCATCCGTTCAGGCTCTAGAGGTGCGAACAGACAGACAGACCCACAGACAGACGGACGGAATTTCCAGACCCACTTTTTTCGACTTCTTTATCGTAATGTCATGTTTGATTGTTAGAATTTTTTTTGCACGAATCCATAACTTGCCTTATAGTACCTATAATCGCAGGTAAAAATCACCCTACAAACAGCTTGTTAAAAAAAAATCATTATTGGACACTTCTAACATTTCTCCGAACTTATACCAGTGCCAGTGTTGTAAGCAATCATTGTAGTAGATTTTTTTAGGGGCTTACACAAAGAACTTACAAATTTGAAAAAGTTGGTTCAGTTTTTAATGTTTGTTATGAATTTGCTACTTAAATGTATGATATTTAATTTAAATAAAAAGAAGTGTCAAATTTTAAATTTTTGAGTGCCAATGGGTGCCACAGTGCCAAACTCATTTGATAGTGCCAGTTTGGCACTAAAGTGCCTGTTTTTGCAGCGCTGAGTAGGTATCATAAGCAATTCCATCATCTTTCTCCGTTCCCATTCATCCCTTATCTTTTCTTTATTTGAGATATGAAAATGCATGAATGATTCAACTGAGAGATGTTTAAACTTAGACTAGACATAATTAAGATCTCAGCTAGGATAGTCTTCTTTTCTTTGAAGGGCGAAACTAAAAAGTGCGCAACATAAAATAAAGTGTGATATACAAAATTGTCTTCTTTTCTTTGACGGGCGTAACTTAAAAGTGCGCAACATAAAATAAAGTGAGTAATACAAAATTGTCTTCTTTTCTTTTAACAGGCGTAACTGAAAAGTGCGCAACATACAATAAAGTGCGCAACATTAAATAAAGTGTGCAACATAAAATTGGTATCAGCGGTGGGATGCTATTCGATTAGCTTTTCCCAAAATAAAATCAGAAGCAACAAATAGATTCAAAAAAAAAAAATCAGAAGCAACAAATAAATTTAAAAAAAATCAGAGGCAACAAATAAAATAAAAAAAAAAGTCAGAAGCAACAAATAAATTTAAGAAAAATCAGAAACAACAAATAAATTTAAAAAAATCAGAAGCAACAAATACATTCAAAAAAAATCAGAAGCAACAAGGAAAATCATCAGGAAAGTACATAGTTTAAAGAAATCATTTTTTTATATATTTTTAATATACGAGTAACAAGTAGAGATTATAATCGAATTTTTTTTGTGAAAAGCAAATTTTAAAATTTTACTGGGCTGTGTTGTTTTTACTTGCTCTATAGGGCAAGTAGGTATTGGTTTCGTACAGAAAAAAATAAATCGAGGTTTTAATCAAACATGACATTACGATGATAGGGAAACCCAAAAAAAGTGGTTTTCGCCATACCGTCCGTCGGTCTGTCTGTGCGGATGTGCGGATGTGTGCTTTTTCACGACATGCTACAGCCTAAACGGCTTGACGGATTTTCTTCAAACTTGATACATAGCAGTTTCAAGAAAAACGGTTGTCGAGGTTTTTTTTATTTCGTCTTAGCCCGGCTCAAACTTGTACCTTTCAAGTAACGGTTTTTTGCAATTTGGATTTTCTCGAAAACGGTTCTAACGATTTTAATTAAACTCAATATTTAGCTAACTTTAAGCATTTCTAACAAAACTGCATTTTTTGTTTTTGGCTCAAATTGTCGCAACGAAAATCAGGTTTTTTTTTTTTTTTTTTTTTTTATAATGCACACGCGCTCAAGGGGTTTGTTATAGCCCTTTTAATGATAAGTCACAGCGCGAGCGATAGGAAGTTAGGAAGGGAGGGAAAGGAGGTGTCGATGAACATTGATCTTGAATGTTTGAAGATCAAAATGGCAAGGAAAAATTGTGCCAGGCAATCCATTCCACATTCGTGTTGTACGGCTAAAGAAAGAATCTCTATATTTCACGGTACGTCCGAAATTGGGCTCAAGTGTAAACTGATGAGCGTTCCTAGCAAGACGAGTATTACGGGGGAAATGTTTAAGGGGTGGAACGCAACTGGCTACCTCGAGTGAGCATTTTTTGTAAAAGAATCTGTAAAATAAGGAAAGACATGAGACATTTCGACGATGTTCAAGTGACGGAAATGTTTACATAATGCTTCTCTCTCCTATCAATTTTAACGCTTTTTTCTGAACTCTGTCGAGCAGGTGAAGAAAAGTTTGAGAAGCACCTGCCCAGAGATGGGAGTTATACTCGAGTTTAGGGCGTATAAACGCTTTGTAAATTGTAGCCAGATCAGAAGGGGTGAAAAACTTCTTGCATCTATTAAGAAAGCCTAAGCATCTTGCAGCATTCTTGGCAATCTCAAGTATATGATCATTCCAACGAAGATTGTCACTGATACACATACCGAGTACTGATAGCTTTTCGGCCTCCTCGATGCAAGTACCATTCATGGATAATGGCATAGGGGGTATGTTTAGCTTCATCGACAAAAGACAGCATTGAGTTTTCGACGCATTAAACTCCACACGATTTCTAGTACCCCAATTTACAATGCTGTTTAAATCGGAGTTTAACGAGCTTATCATACGATTTCGCTGTAATAACACGTCCGAAGGCGAAGGCCGTGAATTATCAAACGTATACGAAAAGCTGAGGGTTGAGTCGTCAGCAAAACAATTTAATGGATTAGAAGTCACAGACAAGAGATCATTTATAAAAATGAGAAAGAGAGTCGGAGACAGAACGGAGCCCTGGGGCACACCAGCATTTATTTTGTGGAGATCAGACTTGAAACCGTCTAATACAACTTGTATTGAACGGTCCAGAAGATAGCTTCTAATCCAACGAATAAGAGTATCATCGATACCAAATGCACGCATTTTCGATAAAAGAGCTTCATGCCAAACTCTATCAAATGCCTTTGAAATATCAAGCGCAATAATCTTGCTTTCGCCAAAGCGATGCACAGATTTGTTCCACTGTTCGGTGAGATATGCCATCAAATCACCAGTGGAACGATTGCTGCGAAAGCCGTATTGCCGGTCATTTAAAAGCTCCCGATCTTCGAGATATTTCTTGAGCTGACGATTTATCAGCGTTTCCATGACCTTGGAAAGAAGGGACGTAAGTGCAATTGGTCGGTAGGAGGAGGGGGAGGAGGAATCACCTTTTTTTGGGACGGGCTGGACAAATGCTGTTTTCCATCTACTAGGAAAGATTCCTGAACGATAGGAGCGATGGAAAAGCTTACGCAGTGGTTTTGCCAGAGATGAAGAACACTTCTTCAGAAGAAGTAAGTTCACAACGGCTTGATTGGATCATTTCAAATTTTGCTTGACATAGTTTCTTAATAGTGTTCTATAGGATGGTTTAGTAAATTTTTTATTGAAGCCTTTCTAAACAGTGGCTTCCATACAACGAGCCGTTGAGTTTTAGCCAACTTTTTTTGGTTTTTTCCAATTTGCTCGGAAATGGCTCTAACGATTTTGATTAAACTTTGTGTGTTATATTCTTTTAGTGTTAAGAGAACTGCGTTTTTAGTTTTTGGCTAAAAATGCAAATAACGAAGATCTGCTCTTAACGGCTTTTTTTCAAATGGCCATAAGTTGTCAACGGTTGCATCGAATTCACTCAAACTTTGTTTGGTATAGTTCCTTACAGCTTCCTATCAGATGGCATTGATTTTTTTTGAGTTTTGTATCGAATCGCATGAGTCCTGGTAACTCTGCATTCGATGGTCACATATGTATAAGAAGGTATAATTAAACGTAAATGAAACTTAACGTAAGAACTTAACGAAAGAGTGCTTGTTCTGTGAACAAGCACGAAAGAGAGTTAGTCTTTAGCAGGATTTCGAAGTGAGAAGAATAAAATGTGCTAAGGGGTTTTTTTACATAATATTTTTTCCACTAGAAATTATGGTGTTTTATTTCTTTTCACATATGTATTATAAGAGATGGTTATACAGTCCATTGAGCTACGATAAATTGGTCCATGTCGAGCGTCGGATATTGTGCCAGTGTCGGAATGGTGCAGGTTTCATTTTCTTAAAAAAAAAAAAAAACAATAATAAATAAAAAAAAAAAAAAAAAAAATAAGTGCAGTGATTGATTGTGGTTCGTTTTATAACGAACAAAATATTGTGAATACTAAAAATGTGCTCAATTGTGTCACAAAAAATTAAAGTGAGCGCAGCAGTTTGTCGCGACAGGAGTATGGGCCGAAAACTGTGTATCACCAGCAGGCGATGTACAAAACGGTACTTCATTATACAGGGTGATTCACGAGCGTTGTGCCAAAAAGCTAGAGCGTTTTGCGTGAGCGTGAGCGTGTTCACAAAAACACGAAAAAATTGGCTAAATGATCACTTGTGCCATCCCGTAAGGCAAGATTTTCTTGTTTTTGTGAAGAAGTAGGTTCAGTTATTTTTGAATACCTTGGCAACAAAAAGTCGTAAAGCCTTACGGTTTCCAGTGTTGGATTAAAGATTAATGGGAGCATTGAATTCTGAAAACAAAAATTATACTTAATTACTTAAAATTTTGAAAAAAATTAGTTTTAAAATTATTTTTTCAAATTTTTTTTTAAAAATTTTGAGTTTGAAAATTTATATTTCTTAAACTATTCGTTAAAACAATTTAATTTAAAAACAAAATGAAAGAAAAAGTTTTTAGCTTTCCAAAAAGGTATAACACGGTGTTGTAAAGGAAGCCGTTGATTTTTAATATTTTTTTTTACAAAATAGGTCAACTTTTCAGAAAATTGCCCCTCCCGGCTTAACGGGGGGGAATAGACCCCCCCTCCCATACGATTTTTTTCTTGTCTCAACTCAACCTACACGCTCTAGCTTTTTGGCACAACGCTCGTGAATCACCCTGTATAATAATGATCAATATGTACCACCCAGCATGTAAGTAGATCAATAATAATTGTTGTTGTTTGTCCCCTTTGCAAACGGCGGTGACGGCGACGGCGAGCGATGAAAATTATTCGTCAAGAGAGCAAGAGCAGGTAAGAATTTACGTATTCTCTCCTCAGGGCAAAAATACACACTTACGACTTATGACATGAGCAGCGAGCCGGAGTGAATGAATACGCATACATAAAACACATTATGTATATGCGCAACTGTGACAAAGAGAAGGAGAAGAATGACAAATTTCGTCATTCGAAAAAAAGCGGTCTTTCAACAGAAAACCAATTAAAAAAAAAACAACAAACAACAACAACAATATCTATAAAATAATAATATTAACATATTTACATTTTAAATAACATTTATTTAAAGCAAAAAAAGGATGAGCTGAAATATAGGTTTAAAACAGGACAAAGTATTTTTTATTGTTAAGAAGTGCAAATATTTAGTTGTGTGAATGGTGGTGGTTTTTTGGATTATTTTGCAACGGAGCAGGTTTCTTTTTTTTTCTCTTCTTTATATTTTCCCGTTGCATTGAATTTACCCCGATGGATGTGTGCAGTGTCTATGAGCGATTTTGTTTTGTTTTCGGTAAATGCAAATGTGAATGAGCAATGATAGCAATGATGATAAAAGGGGCAGGGGGCGATCTGAGTTTATTTGTTTTCTTATGGAGAATTAGAATTTTTGAAATGAGTGGAGTGCGCAGGATGTTCTTTTTCCTCATTTGGTGCGTGTGTGATTTATATACCTTTTTAATATCATTTTCTTATGAATAAGATATTTTTTCAATATTACCTAGATATATTACGGTGATGTTGCTGCTTTGTTGTGTGGTAGGGATCAAAAATTAATTTCTTTTATAGGAGTTAAGTTTTTTTTGTGTCACTTTTGTTCTCTTGAAAAGCTTTGTTGCTCGAGATATAGCAGGGGCGAGTGGAACTCAAAGCACATTTGTGCGAGTTACCAAATATGAGAGAGAAATTGTTAAAGACTCGAAATACCTATAGCAGGGGCAACTCAAAGCACATATGTGCGAGTTACCAAACATGAGAGAGCAGGTATGAAGGAGGAACTTGAGTGCAATTGCACCAGTTGCCATGAACAAATTATTATTACAAAAAAGGGACACATATCTGGGGCAGGAAAAACTCAAAGCACGACGGTGCTAGTTTTTAGAGAAGGAAAGCTTGCCAGCTGCAGGAATAAAATATTTTAAATTCAAAAGAATAAATATTTTTAAAGCAGGAATATGAGCCACAAAAGAATTTCTTCTCGATGCAACATATCTTTTCTTATAATAAATAAACTTTATTGCAACGACAAAAGCAGCAACAACTAGCCGACCTTTTTTTTTTATTATATCTATTTATTTTATTTTATTTTTGCATACTGGGAATTTTAGTACCGACTGCAAACTATTATTTATTTTTGCATACTGGTAATTTTAGTACCTACTGCAAACTATTATTTATTTATGTATCTGCATATTGGGAAATTGAAGTACCTACTGCAAACGAGTATCTCTTTCAGTTTCAGGGTAGGACATTTTTCGAATGCAATACGATTTTATATATTTACAGAAAAGAGCAGCGAATAAAAAAGATTGACAACCAGCAGGAGAAAAATCACCAATATGTATTGGATGCTGGTGTATTTTCAGTGAGCAGGATGCTTGCCTTTGTGAAATCTCCAGATTTTGCAGTGTTGCAGGAAAAGCTAACAAAATGGCTCCAAGAACACGCATAGCAGGCATACCAGGTAGAGCAGAACAGGAATTGAGCGGAGCGATGGCAGGAAATTTGAGCAGCCGTTGTCACAACTTCAGGTGCATCCGAATTTGAGCAGGTATGAGGACATGCGAGCAGCTGGCAGTAATGCCCGAAGAGCAGGAGCACCAGGTGACAAGAGGCTGTTGCCTTGCCACTCGTGCAAATTTCTGAATCATCCAATGTGACGTTGTCCAGAGTTTGCAGTACTGAGCATTCGTGCTAAGCAGGATCTCGTGAAGGAAAAGGCATTTTGCCCCAATTGTCTTAAGACGTGCCATGCCCCAAAGGACTGCTTCCAAGGGCCGTGTTGTCGATGCCCCGGGAAGCAAATGCAAAATAGTGCTACGAAAGAGATTGGGAAGGGTGCAGAAACTGTTATATATGCGCAGGAAAAGTGAAAGAAGAGAAGGAGCCAGACAAGCGGAAATAAGCAAAAGGCAGATTGACTAATTATGCCTCCCAGGAAACGCCCTCGGTTGGAGAAGGGCAGGATGGAAGAAGTAGCAGAAAAAGCAGGAAGAGAGAAAGGAGGATGTGATTTGGAAGAGGTGATGTCCTGGGGGTATTTTAAGAGAGCTAGGCTAAAAATAAAAATAAAAGTATGATTAAAAATTTATTTTGTGTTTTTATGTCTTAAAATTATAATGAGCAAGAGCAGGAGAGAGTTACTTTGATGCCTACGGCACAAGTAAGAATCGAAATGGATAGCAGGAAGTATGGGCCCGTAAGAGCACTTTTAGATACGGGCGCACAGCCCAATCTGGTTTTAATAGAGCAGGACTTTTGGATTCTTCATTAGAAGGTTAGTTGGCATCCAGTAGTGCGAACACACAACTTGAAATCGCCACGGATGAGCATTGCTACAGCATCTCTTGCTGATCCACATTATTGGAAAGCAGTTCCTGTAGATTTATTGCAGGTTCATAGCAGAAGCATTTACTTCTGTCTTAGAGCATCAACGAGGTGGTGTCCTTGAGATGGAAACTGTTTTCGGCAGAATAATATTGAGAGAGTATGGTAATGAGAAGGATAGCATGAACAATAAGCAGGTATCGCAGGTAGTGTGCATGGATAATAATCAACTTCATGAATCGCTTAAGCGTTTATGGCAGTTAAATGACATAGAAATGTTGTTGAGCAGGTTAAAATAGCATTAACAGGTGGAGCAAAATTTTATCAAAACAAATTCACGTGATGATTTTGGCAGGTTTGTTGTGACGATTCCTTTGAAGGAAGCAGTTAAGAGCTTGGAAGTTCAGACCTTATAGCTAAGCGTAAGTTTTTTGCTTTGGAGAGAAGGTTGGCAGGAGATCCTGAGTTTAAACAAAGTACCAGGAGTTTATGAGAGAACATGAAGACGCAGGACATATGACACCAGTGACTGGCAAAACCATATACCACATCGTTGCGTCACCAAAAAGTTAAGGGTCGTATTTGATGAGAGCTGCAGGACAAATAAAGGTACTTCATTAAATGAAGTGCAATTGCTTGGAGAAAACTAACAGAAGGATCTGGACGAAATTTCGATACGCACCGTGTCGCTTTTACTGCGGATATTAAAATGATGTTCAGAATATTGAAAGTGGCGAAGGAACAATGGGATTTGCAGGGTATATACTGGAGAGAAAACCCGCAGGACAATTTGAGAGAATATTGGCAGGACAATTTGAGAGAATATTGGCTGACAGTCGTCACCTATGGTATGACCTCATCAGCTTATAATACTGTACAATGTGCAAGGGAGGCAGGAGTTTCCAGAAGCTGCAAGGACAATTAAGCAGGAATTTTATATGGATGACTGCACCACAGGTGGTGATTCTGAAGAGAAGGAGATCAAGCCATCAAAAGATTTCGATCATATTTTAAAAGGGGCAGGTTTTGAGCTTAGAAAATGGAAATCCAATTCCAACGCTCTTGTGAAGGGCATGAACTATGAAGAGCAGGAGTCAATAATGTTCCAGGATGATGAGAAAACGTCAGTTTTGGGATTGAAGTGGCTGCTTGAGAAGGATCAATTCACGTTTGTGGTAAAAACACCGGAGACTCAGCAGGCAATAACCAAGAGAAGCGTAGTGAGCTGTGTTGACTCCCTAGAGAAATAAATGAGAGATGGAGAGATTTCTGGCAGGAAATAACATACTTAGAGAACGTGAAAATTTGGAGATGGATAGGTACTTCAGAAGAAGTACGAAAAGAGCTACATGGATGATTGGATGCTTCTGAGAGGGCATATGGAGCAGCGATTTATTTGAGAACGATACGTACGGCAGGATTATAGCAGATCTCATCACAGCAAGAACACGGGTTGCACCACTTATAACGGTAGCAATACAGCGCTTAGAGCAAGCAGCAGCGGAGCTATTGAGACGGCTAATTGTAAACGTCATTAAAACAATGGAATGGGCAGGTATCGAGTATGATCTTTGGACAGATTCACTCGTAGGGCGGCATTGGATAAGTAAATTACGATGCGATTTAAAAACGTATGTAGCGAATAGAGTCCCGTCTATAAAAACAAACACCGAAGTCAAAAGGTGGAGACATGTTGGAACGAAGGATAACCCGGCGGATATTCTAAGTAGAGGAATAAAGAAATCAGCACTCGTTGATAACAAGTTGTGGTTGCATGGGCCTGAATGGTTGGCAAAACCTCGGTCGAGCTGGTCATCTGAAAAGTTTGTGCCAAATGTTTCAGATGGGGGGAGGGATGAGATGAAGATTTTCGTGATAACAAAATTTACAGAGCCCTTATTTATTTATGTGAAGTGCTGGAGAAGGAGTATTCCATTGATTGAATACACGTCTACATTAGAGAAGGCGATTAATGTAATGAGCTATGTAATAAAAAGCAAAAATAAGGCAACGAAAAGAAGATGAAGAGATAGATGCAAAGAGATGGAGACGTTCTGTACGTCAAGTGAAAAGAAGAAATAGAGCAGGTGAGAGTGAAGGAGATACAGCATTACTTGGCCAACCATCCTCCGGAGAGAGGATGAAATCAATCTATCATCTGCTGAGAAAAGAGCAGGAAAAGTATTTTGCGAAGGAAATCATTTGTATAGAGAAGGACAGGTGTTTGCCAGAAAAGAGCAGGATGGAATTCTTTAAGCCAATCTTAAATAGTGAACAGATTCTGAGAGTAGCAGGGAAATTGGAAAGAGCAGAGATGGAATACGAGAGAAGGCATCCAGCTATCGTGCCAAATGGTTCTCGATTGGCTTGGTTGATCATGGATAATGCGCATACAGCAACGAATCATGGAGCAGTGCAGGTCATGATGCAGGACATACGTCAGAGATTCTAAATTCCGAAGCTCTCAGCTGAGGAATTACTTACATAAGTGTTTGGTTTGCGTGCGGCATAATCATTTTTTTGAGATGCAATTGATGGCTGATTTGCCATGAGAGAAAGTAACAGCGGGGAAGGCTTTTCTACACACGGGTAGATTATGCAGGTCCATTCAAAATAAAAATGATCGACAGAGCAGGTGAGCAAATAATAAGACAGAAATGTTGGGTTTCCATCTTTTTTAGCCTTAAAAGTAGTGCAGTGCATATAGATTTGGTATCAAATCTAACGTCAGTGGCGTTCATTGCTTGTTTCGAAAGATTCATAGCAAGAAGGGGTAGGTGTGGAAGGACAATGGTACAGCATTTGTCGGTGCAGCGAAGGAATTGCTGAAAGCCAAAGAGCGTTGGTTAGTGAAGGATACATTGAACACTTAAGTTTGAAAGAGACGGAATGGAAGTTTATGACTCCTGCGGCACCACATCAAGGTGGGATATACGAAGCAGCGGTAAAGTCGATGAAATATCATTTGACGAGAATTGTTGGAGCGAAGGTTTTGGCATATGAGCAGGTTTTGACATTAATTACTGGGATAGAAGCAATCTTGAATTCAAGACCGCTACATACATTAAGCGATGATAGTGATGATTTGCAGGCGTTAACACCGGGACATTTTGGTTGGTGAACCGCTTGTTTTACCGTTACCGTTTATAACCAATGAGGTGCCAAATACCAAGGGCATACAATTGTGGAAGGAGCGCAAATGTATGCTTGCGTTCTTCTGGAGCAGATAGAAGGTAGAGTACTTATCTACTCTATACGAGAGAAAGAAAAGGTGAAAGGAGAAATATGGCTTGACAGAAGGACAACTTTGCATAATCAGGAAAGAAAATTTCCCATCATCAGCGTGGGCGAGGGCGCGGATACTAAAACTAATACCAGGCAGGGATGGACTAATAAGGAGCGTGGTTCTGCAAACAGCGAGTAATCAACTTACGACACCGGTACAGAAGATGTGCATCTTACCAATCAAGGAGCTGGAATGATTTATATATTAAAATAAATTTGTATTGAGCAGAGATATATGTAAAATAAAAGCGAAAGGGATGGAAAACCGTAGGTTTTCGCCAGGACTGTATCGAATCGCATGAGTCCTGGTAACTCTGCATTCGATGGTCACATATGTATTAGAAGGTATAATTAAACGTAAATGAAACTTAACGTAAGAACTTAACGAAAGAGTGCTTGTTCTGTGAACAAGCACGAAAGAGAGTTAGTCTTAAGCAGGGTTTTGAAGTGAGAAGAATAAAATGTGGTAAGTGGTTTTCTTACATAATATTTTTTCCACTATAAATTATCGTGTTTTATTTCTTTTCACATATGTATTATAAGAGATGGTTATACAGTTCATTGAGCTACGATACAAGTTTCTCTTTTTTAAATGGTGGCTCCTATACAAAGAGCCACTAGATTTTGGCCAATTTTTTCATTTTTTCTAATTTACTCAAAAAAATCTCCCCCGATTTTTATGAAACTTTGTATCTAACATACATAGAATACTTCAAAGAAAACTGCATTTTTAGTTTTTGGCTATTCATTATTATAGCGGAAATTGGTTTTAACAGTATTATTAATTTGGTCATAAGTGGACATTTGTATCATTTATAACACCCAAAAGATAACGTCTTAATTTTAATTATTAAAGGTTTATTAACGTTATCTCCCGTTTATCTGTTTTTCCAGTTTCAGTCAACATTTTTTAGGTTTTACCAAATTTTTCAAAAATGAGTTGTTCTCATTGATTGAAAAGTTTGTTTTCATCGTACTATTGCACCCACAGAGCAAGTACGTGCGACCCAGTCGTGCATTTTATTTTTGTTTGTGTTTATTTTTTTCGTGAGAATTTATGGCATTGATCATAAAACTCAGGAGCCGAATAATAAAAGTGCCAATTAAGCCAACACTCCCAAGTCCCCTATATGCGAGGAAGAAAATTCTGAAAAAATTCCTTCCGTAAAACATGTTTCAATAAAAAATGGCTGAATTTAATTTTGACAGAGCGTTAAAATTAATTCCTGAGTTTTCTGGGGATTCAAATAGTTCAAAAAGACTTTTAGAAATCGTCAGCGTGCAAGCACTTAAAGCTTCAAGTAAAACTCCAGCCCAAGACAAGACTAGTGAATTATTAGATGTTTAAATCTAAAACTTCCTATCACGCTTACGATGTGACTTTTAAAATCAAATAATTTGCAGCTTGAGATGAACTTTCTACATGCTTAAAACAAAACTTCCAAAGGCTTCGCCCTTTGCAGACGGGCCACGTATCAATCACCTAATGAAAATGTGCTTAATTTTGCAAATAGGTTAAATAAATTGTTAGAATAGTTAAATCTGGCTACAGCACAAGATGTTAAGGTAGAAAGTAATGAAATAAAAAAATTAAATGAAATCACCGCGTTTAATAATTTTTTAGATGTTCCGCAATGAATTAAGACATCTATTGCATTTAAATTCACTTTATTCAAATAACTCTTAAAACTAACAATACTTGTGATTAATATTAGGATATAGATATATTTCTTTGTACTTTTAGAATACTAATTTAATAAGAATGAAAGGAGACCTAACCGACTGCTAATGTAAAACGGAAAAGAAAGCTAAGGAACGTTCATTTTGTAAACGTCAAATAAATCAAGTCCTTTTGTGAAGTTGGTTACATTTGCACATTTGTTGAACTTTTAGGCTGCGCCCACAGAACCCCCTCCCTAGTGAACCCCTGCTAAGGTTCACGATACCGAAGTGGCTTAGAAATTTCTCTACCTGACCGTGTTGTCTTAGCTTTGACTGGTTCTGAAATTTCAGGCGTCAAAAAACGGACTTTCGTAGTTTTTTTGCTTCTCTTGTGTGCTTCGGTTGGACGGATTATTTCTTCTGTGAAGGCTGGTTTGAGGCGGTCTATACTGATTTGCATTGGTTTTTCTTTGACAAGGACGGTGAACACTTTGTTATCTCTTTGAAGGACTTCGAACGGCCCCAAGAACGGTTGCTGAAGTGATTTGCGAACACAATCCTTCCTGATGAATACTTGGTCGCATGAATCAAGGTCCTTAAAAACAAATGGTTTTTGGGTGGCGTGATTAGTAGCTGCTACCGGACGGACGTATTGGAAATGCTCTTTCAGTTGGTTTACGAAGTCTGTTTGACAAATTAGTTGACCTTGTTGTATAAGCTCGCCCGGAATTCTTAAGTTTTTTCCGTACACAAGGTTGGATGATGATGTTTGAAGATCTTCGCGCAAAGCAGTTCGTAAGCCTAGTAGTACCTATGGTAGAGTTCGAGTCCATTGATTGTTTTGGTGACACATTATGGCAGCTTTAAGTGTGCGATGCCAATGCTCTATCATACCATTAAATTGAGGATGATATGCTGTTGTTCTTCTCCTGTCGATGCCTAGCAATTTATTCATTTCAGTAAACAGCGACGACTCGAATTGTCTACCTTGATCGGTTACGATTGTAACTGGTACGCCGAAACGTGGAATCCATTCCTTGCATATTGTTTCTGCTATAGTTTCTGCAGTGATGTTATTAACCGGAATGGCTTCGGGCCAGCGCGTGAATCTATCTATTATTGTTACGCAATACTGAAAATTATCGGATGTTGGAAGTGGTCCGATTATGTCTAGATGGATGTTCTCAAATCTGTCTGAAGTGATTGGAAGCTTTTCAAGGGTACTTGATACATGTCTTGAGATTTTCGAACGTTGGCATGGAATGCAGGCTCGTGCCCATGTTCGTGCGTCTTTATTGATAGAAGACCAAACGAAACGTTCTCTTAACTCTTTAGCACTCGCTCGGATACCTGGATGTGACAAGTTATGGGTCTCTTCGAAAACTTTTTTTCTGTATTGCGGGAGAATATACGGTCGAGCCTTACCGTTTGAAACATTGCAGTAAATTTTTTGTTTTGTGCCAAATAAAGGAAATTTTTTAAGTTCCAAAGAACCTTTCGCAAGCAATGATTGCAGCTCACTGTCACTCTCTTGCTCCTGCGCGATTGCTTCATAATACACCGTTTCATTTAAAGATATCTCGTTGATCCTTGAAAGAGCATCTGCGACTGTGTTCTGTTCTCCTGGAAGGTATCTTATATAGGAAGTGAACTGAAATATGAGATCCAGATATCGCAGTTGGCGAGGTGAAGCTTTATCTGACTTTTGCTGCAGGGCATATGTGAGTGGCTTGTGATCAGTGTACAATGTAAAATTTCTTCCTTCGTGGTAATGCCGAAAATGTCGAATTGACACGTACACTGCATGCAGTTCTCTGTCATAGGCGCTATATTTTTGTTGAGCGTCATTAAGTTTTACAGGCTGCCAACTCCCCCTTATCTTCTGCTGATCTACTGCTCCAATAGCCGTGCTTGAAGCGTCCACAGCCAACGATGGTTCTGTGTTAGATTTTGGAAAGGCGAGCGTTCGTTGCATTCGTTGAAAGCATCAAGAGTTTCCTTTGTTCCAAACGATCTTGCTCTTGTCACACTTTTTGTTACGTCCTTTTAATAACTTGTTGAGAGGAAGCTGATTTTGCGCTGATTTGGGTACAAAACGCCGATAAAAGTTCATCATTCCAAGAAACCTACGTAGATCGTTGATCATTTCAGGTTGTTTGTAACGAACTATTGCGTCCCCCTTTTCGGGGAGTGGGCGTTTACTATCTGCCTCTATCCTGTGTCCCAGGAAATCAACCGAGGTTTGAGCAAAAACACTCTTGGACAAATTTAGAACTAACCCCACTTTCTGCAATCTTTTGAGAACTTCCTCAAAATGTTTGAGGTGAGTACTTTCGTTTTCATATGCAATAAGTAAATCATCGATGTACGGAAACACGAAATCAAAATCTCTTAGTATCTCATCAATAAAACGCTGAAAGGTCTGCGCTGCGTTCCTTAATGCTTCCATCATATGTGTGAATTCGAACAATCCGAACGGTGTTTGCACACCAGTTTTTCCAATGTCCTGTGCATCTACCGGAATTTGATGATACGCTCTCAGAATGTCCAGCATTGTAAAAACTTTGCAGTTTTCGAGGCGATGTGTGCAATCCTGCAAATGCGATATGGTGTATCTGTCTGGAAGTGTAATTGCGTTTAGTGCGCGGTTATCGCCACAAAGTCTCCACTGTGCATTTTTCTTTTCAACCATAGCTATGTAATGGCGATGCCCAACTGCTCTTTAAAGGTCTGCATGCTCCTTGCTCTAAAAGATATTTTATTTCGCTTTTAGCAGCTGCTAATTTTTCAGGTGAAAGCCTTCGTGCTTTTGCGTACACCGGTTGTCCTTTTGATATGGTCTGATGCGTAGCTTTGAACTTAAGCTTTTGTTTAAAAGAACAGGTATCATTGTAAATGCAGTATGTACTTCCTTATCAAGTCTCGCACTCTAGGATTTCGCTGGATACAATGGAAATGGTTGTTTTGCTGTTTATTACTCGTCCATGATTAAACAGCTTCGTTTACGGATCGATGAGACGTTTCCCTTTTAAATCTACAAGGAGTCCATAGGATTTGAGAAAATCTGCACCTATTATTGGTTTGTCTACGTCAGCAAGTTTCAGTCCTAAGTTGAGAGAAACTTGTTGCGTTCCATAAGTGTTCACTCGAGAAGAATTTGAAGCGTAGAGAGAAAATGTAGGATCAGGTTGTTGTTGTTTCACGGTTTTGGTTGCTGGAAGCACGGATACATCTGCGCTGGTATCCACGAGGTAATGCTTTTGACTAGAATTGTCATATATAAAGAGACGGCTTTGTGTTGTTTTAAAAGAGTCAACGGTTGCCAGCCTTGACTCTTTATTTAGTTTTCCAACCAGTCAACGAATGTACAAGGCTTATTGCATTTCTTTGCCTTTGTACCAAACCGCTTGTGAAACCAACACTGACCGTTTTTACCCCTTTCCGTTGAACGTTCAGTGCGAACCCTATCACGGCTATACGACCTATCTCTAATTCTTCTGTTTGGTATCCTAAACCCGTGTAATTCATTCGTAAGTTCGTAGATACGTTTTTCTAAGTCTGCTATGTATGAATTATTACCTGTCTGCTGTCTTTACTGTAAGATTTCTTTTAGAGAAGCGCTAACTGGTTAATTTAGAAGTTACTGTTTAAATTTTGTCTGCAGTCAGAGCCATATTCTCTACACAATCGGTACTGCCAGCTAAAATCGCTTTTACCATATCAGGTAGCCTTTGCAGCCATAATTTTTTTTATAATATTTGGAGCGAATTCCGTACCTGCTAGTGCGGTCATGTCGCGAAGAAGTTGACTGGGTTTTTTTATTTCCAAAGTCTAAGCCACCAAGTAATTGTTGCAAACGAGCATCTTCTGAATCCATTAACCTTGACAGCAGTGCGGTTTTAAGCGCTTCAAATTTTTGACGCAAAGAAGGTGTAGCAATAACATCACGTACCCGTTGCACTGTACCAATATCCATAAGCGATATTGCAGTGTAGAACTTCCGTTCATCTGACATATTCTTGGCGAAAGCGAATTGACCTTCCATAGCAGTAAACCATAAATCAGGACATGTTGGCCAAAATTGAATAGGTTTGTAGGTCACTGCATCTATTGCTACTCTATCTGCGATTTTGGCTGTTGAGTTCGAAGGAGAAGACACTAAGGGGGTGTTTGAAGAGGGATCAGGAATCGTTGGAGCCACATTTGATGTGTTATCCTTAGATTCGGTTGTATTAACCAGGTTTTCTCACAATACAAATTTTACAAAAGAAAATAAAAGAAAAGAAAAGAAAAGAAAAGAAAAGAAAAGAAAAGAAAAGAAAAGAAAAGAAAAGAAAAGAAAAGAAAAGAAAAGAAAAGGAACAAGTGCGAACAGTGGAAATCGGAATCGGTTTACAGAGAAAAATCTTTGATATTTCTTCGAAAATCTAATGAAATACACATATGAAAATATTATAACTAGTAGATACTAATAGCATAAGACATTTTAAATGTATTATATAGATTTTAGGCATTTATGAACCTACATATATATTTATTTATTTGTCTTAAATCAAGTATTTGTTTCCAGTTTTGAAAAATTATAAAAACTTATCTTAAATAAAGTACAATAATTAGTGAGTACTTGCTCTGCTGTTTGCGGGTAACGTCTACCAAATGTTTTGTCTCATCAGTTGCTGCTAAAGTTGCGAACAGCAGAAATTGCTGTCGTTGTCCCGCGGCGTCCCTCGGTGCGACTTGCTTATGGCACTTTCGGTGTCCCTCGATGTCCCTCGGTGCGACTTGCTAATGGCACTGTCGTTTTCTCTTTGCTTTTGTGCTTAAGGTACGCTTTGTACAGAATATCCACGTAGAAAACAGTAGCACAATTGAAATTTGTGCCTTTGGTCGATTTGTGCGCACGCGGTGGCAGTCGGCGTTTCGTTCGGTTCGTTTTAAGGTTAGGTTTACCCTAGCATGTGTTGCGCGGTAGAAGTGAATTTTTTCTGGCTTTTTATTTTTTTAAATTTAAAATTTACACGCGATTAAAAAAAAACAATATTTTAATTTTTATTTTGCAATTTTTCTTCTTTTTTTCGCGCGTGTGTCTGACTCTGCACAATTTTGTCTATCACGTCGGGGTCACCACTTTAGATGTTCCGCAATGAAGAAAGACCTATTTCATTTAAATTCACTTTATTCAAATAACTCTTAAAACTAACAATACTTGTGATTAATATTAGGATATATATTTCTTTGTACTTTTAGAATATTAATTTAATAAGAATGAAAGGAGACCTAACCGACTGACTGATGTAAAACGGAAAAGAAAGCTAAAGAACGTTCATATTGTAAACGTCAAATAAATCAAGTTCTTTTGTGAAGATGGTTACATTTGCACATTTGTTGATTTTTTAGGCTGCGCCCACAATTTCAAGAGAAAATTACGCAGTCCTCTGAAATTAATTGTTAAAACACAGCAACACAATACTCTCCAAGATGCAATTAATTTTGCACTATCAGAAGAATCGTTGATGAACGCTGAAAATAAAGCTAACCCTACTGCACAAAATAATTTTCGATCGCAAAATTTCAATTATAAGCAACAAAATAATACAAGGCCTAACGTTCAAACAAACCAAAAGCCTTTCTATAATAATTTTTCTGCTCTGAATTCTCCAACACCCCATTTTCCGCCTAGAAATCCCTTTAACAATAATAATAAATTATTCAATTGGTACTGAAATAAGAAATTGTTCTTATTGTAAAAAACAAGGACATTTAATCAATGAATGTCGAAAGAGAGCATATAATAATGCTAATAATAATAACAATAATAATAGGCCACAAATAAGCTATACACGTCAGGAAAACTTCCAAGTCACTGGGTTGGACAATTCCCCAACTCAGTTGAGCGAAGTTTAAAAGGAATTCCAAATATTAATCAAAAACTAAACCAAAATATAAATCTGAACTCTAATCAAAATCTTAATCAAAATCGAAGTCGAATTCAAATTCAAAATCTGAATATTAATCAAAGTCTAGATCAAAATCAAAATCAAAATCTTAATCTTAATCAAAACCAAAACCTAGATCAAAATAGAAATCAAATTCAAACTCAAAATCTAAATCTTAGTCAAAATCGAAATCCAAATCTAGATTAAAATCTCAATCGAATTCAAAACCAAACTCAAGATGGAAGTCAGAGACAAAATCTTTATCATAACCTCAAACGAAATCATATTTCAAGATCAAGTTTTCACAATCAAAAAAAAAAACTTGGTTGTCTGTAAAGTCGGTTTACGGACGATAATTTTACGTGATAACCAGTAAGCAAAACAGTTCATGTGTAGGTTGTATCTCTCCAACCACCAAATTCCCACCCCACCTACAACCAACCACCCACTATTTTTGATAATTAAGCCCCCCCCCCGCCCCTACACCAAATTCAACCACCCTCTCCACTTACAACCACCTGCTACTCGACCACCATTTTTGACAATTATATTATATGACAATTTCTTCGTCGCCCCTCATCAAATCAACCCCACCTAAAACCACCAACCAACCACAAATTATTTTTGAGAATTTTCGCCTTACCACCCACCCCAAATACAACCACCAAACAAACACCCACCATTTTTGACAATTTTGCCCCCCCCCCAACCAAATCTTCCAACACCAACTGACCATCCCACCTACAGCCACCAACCAACCACCCAAAAATTTTGACAATTCCCCTACACCTAATCACCCTCCCTACTCCCCCCTTCACGACCACCGCCAACTGCACACCCCACCTACAACAGCCAATCAACCACCCACCATATGTGACATTTTTTGCTCACCCCTTAACCCAAACACCAACCTTCCACCCCCACATACAACCAACAGCCCACCATTTTTGAACATTTCTTCGTCCTCCCCCACACAATAAAGCCAGCCCTTCCTAACCACCACCAATCACCAACCCACTATTTCTGACAATTCAACCACTTACTCCACCTACAACCACCTGCTACTCACCCACAATTTTTGACAATTTAGTGTACAATTACCTTTGACAATTCCCTCCACTACACCCTCCCCCCAAATCCAACCACCTACCCCACCTGCCACCACCCTCCACTCACCCACCATTTTTGACAACTTTTTAATCGCACCCCATCAAATCAACCATCCCCACCACCAAAACTGCCAACCAATCAAACCACCTGCAACCGCCAACCAACCACCCACCAAATTTGCCAATTCACCCCCCCCCCCCTCCCCCAATCATACCAAATAATCCCAACTCCAAACACCCATCAAACCTACAGCCACAAAGGAACCACCCATTAGTTTTGACAATTTTTGTCTCACCACCCAAACCAGCTACAACCACCCACCATTTTTGACAGTTTTTCCTCTTCCCGACACTACCAATACCCCCCCCCCCCCCCACCCACAACCCCCGCCTACTCCACACACACTCCCACCACAACCAACCAACCACCCAACACCCTCCACTCCCACTTTAACGACTTTCTAGGCTATCAAAGCAGCTAGGTAACGTCAGTGTGACTGTGACATTTTTCTGTGCGTGCTGCCCATATATTCCAAACCGATTTATTAGACGTTATCACGTCAAAAAATGTATTCTCAACAATTTGACAGAGATCAAAACCCAAATTTATTTGTAGATATATCCCAGAATCTTATTTCAAGCAAAAAAATTTAAATCGAGTGTTGTACTGAACATAGAATCTAATAAAAATTGCAGGTCAAAAATAGAGTTCAAAATTTCGCAAGGGTAATAAAATACAAATTCTTTTCTTATTGACACAGGAGCTTCCATCAGTTTAATAAAAAGAGGTTGTTTAAAACCTAATACTCTAGTGTATAACCACAAAAATCCTCTTATAATTAAAGAAATTTCTCCAGAAAAAATTCCCACGTTAAGAGTCACAATACTTCAAGTAAAAATCTCAGATAACGAAATAATTAATCAAGAATTTCCATATTGAACGACTATTTTCCTATTGATTACGATGGTATAATAGGTGAAGATTTCCTTAACAAAACTAACGCAAAGATTAACTACAAATCCAAAATAATAACCCTTGAAAAAGACGAAAGTTATATCAAATTCCGTATTTAGACGACAAGCAATTAATTAAAATTCCGCCCAGTATGGAGCAATATATTAAATATGGTCCCTTGTTAGAAAACAATGAAGTCATTGTTTTACCAAAAGAAATTCTTCCACAAGTATACATAGCTAGTTCCATTGCAAAAGTTGAAAATGGTTTTATCAACATTTCAATTCTTAACACATCAGAAGAAGAGATAACTGTTCCCCAGCATTTAGAAATGCATATTGAAAGCTCTGAAAATTTTCATGTATATCACATTAAAAATTATAAGAATATGAACGAAATAAATAATAGACTTCAAAAACTAAGAGAGGTGCTTGAAAAAGATAACCTCAACAAAGAAGAAAAAGATTCTATTCTCGAAATCTGCAGAGAGTTTAATGATATATTACACCTAGAAAGTGACAAACTCACTTATACCAACGGTTTTCAACATAATATTCCTGTAGATAGAAATCAGAGACCTATCAATACACGTCCTTATAGACTACCAGAATATCATAAGTCCGAAATCCGTAGGCAGGTTCAAGACATGCTGGAAGACGAAATCATCAGAGAAAGTACAAGTCCTTGGAACTCCCCATTATTAGTGGTTCCGAAAAAAGAAGACTCAAACGGAAATAAGCAATGGCGCGTAGTAGTCGATTTCCGGAAATTGAGTGAGGTTACCTTGGCCGATTCGTTTCCTTTACAGAATATTGAAGATATCCTTAATCAACTCGGAGACTCTAAATATTTTTCGATTTTAGACATCGCTAGTGGTTTCCACCAAATTCAAGTTGAAGAAGAGGATAGACATAAAACTGCATTCAGTACAGCTTTTGGGCGTTATGAGTTCAATAGAATGCCTTTTGGGTTGCGAAATGCACCTCCCACTTTTCAGCGTTTAATGAATGTAGTTTTTGCAGGTCTCCAGGGCATACGATGTTTTGTATACCTAGATGACATTGTTGTTTACGGTAGGAACCTTCACGACCATAATACAAAATTAATTGATATAATTAATTGTCTTCGGAAATTTAATTTAAAATTGCAACCTCAAGAATATAAATTCCTACATAAGGAAGTCTCTTACCTGGGACACATAATAACAGAAAACGGCAAAAAACCTAGTCATGAAAATATTATTGCAATAACCATTATACAAATACCAAAAACTGTCAAACAGTTGAAATCTTTTCTAGGTTTCATCGGCTATTATAGGAAATTTATCAAAACTTTTCTAAAATTGCAGATCCTTTAAATAAACTATTACGTAAAGACAACCCTTTTATCTGAAACGCATTTTGCGATGAAGAGTTTTCTCTTTTAAAAAATCTATAACCAATGCACCTATTTTACAATATCCATCATATGATAAGCCCCTCTTAATAACTACCGACGCGAGTAACTGTGTTATTGGAGCAGTCCTTTCTCAATCGAATAATTCAGAAAGCACAGATTTACCTATTGCATTTGCCAGTAGAGTATTGAATAAATCAGAGCGGAATTATTCAACTATTAAAAAGGAGGCTTTAGCCGTGGTCTGGGCTGTAAATCATTTCGACCATACGTTTATGGAAGAAAATTTACTGTTATGACAGATCATAAACCCCTGGTATGGATTTTCAATTTAAAAGATCCAAGCTCTAGAATAATGCGTTGGCGAATTAAATTAGAAGAATATGAATTTGACGTAAGATACAAAGCTGGTTCATTAAATACGGTAGCAGATGGGCTTTCCAGACTTGAAATTCATAATGAGCCTAAAATAGTAAACACATTAACTCGATCTCAAGCAAAACAAACAAAAGAAGAAGAACAACTTCGAAAATTGAACCAAATAAATCAGAAGAATGTTTAGGAGATACAAATATACAATCAAATCCTATACGTATGAAAATAATTAATTCCAAAACTGACATATATAGATAAAATTTTAAACGAATATCATAAGAATCCTACTGGAGGACATCAGGGAGTAAAACGAACGTTTAAACGAATAAAAACGAACTTTAAATGGCACAATATGCTGAAAGATATAAAAGAATATATTTCAGAATGCGAAATTTGTCAGAAAAACAAAAATTATTCTACAAAGAAAATCCCTATGAAAATAACAACTACATCTACGGTTCCTTCTGAGAAAGTTTCCTTGGATATTGTCGGCCCCATATACCAACTTCAGAGTCAGTGAATGATTATATTTTGAAATTTCAGGACGATTTAACAAAATTCATTCTTGCCTTTCCTATAGAAAATCAGGAGGCTGCAACAGTTGCAGAAGTTTTCGTTCGAAGAGCAATTTGCATCTTTGGTGTCCCACAAACTCTATTGACAGATCAAGGCTCCAACTTCTTAAGCGGTCTATTCAAACGCACATGTCAATTATTAAAAATAAAGAAAATTCAGACAACACTAAGGTGTTGTCTGAATTTTCTGAATTTTCATACACAGTCCAATGGATCTTTAGAAAGAAGTCATCGAGTCTTAGGAGATTATCTTAGAAGTTATTCTAACAAAGATTCTACTAATTGGGATTCATGGGTTGATTATGCAGTGTTTTGTTATAATACCACACCACATTATGCTACTCAGTTCACTCCGTATGAGGTCCTTTTCGGTATTAAACCTCACATTCCTTGTTCGTTGACAGGTTGTATTGATCCTGTCTATAATTTCGATGATTATGTTTTTGAATTAAAATCAAAGCTCCAAAATGGATACAAATAAGCTAAAGAGAATCTGATTAAAGCTAAAGTAAAATCAAAACATTACTATGATAGGAATAGTCAAGAAATTCGTTACAATATAGGAGACAAGGTTTTGTAACATATAGTAAAACTAGAATGAACAAAAAATTAACCTCTGTATTTTTAGGTCCCTACGAGGTTATCTACTGGAACACAATGGAGCCGGAGTCAGATCCGCGAACGCAGCCGTATCGCATGTCAAAATATTGAATACACACGAATTCAATGTTGTGAACACAACGAGACGGATCCGCAAACGCAGCCGCAAACGGCGACGGACGAGTTGGCCAACTTTTAATAAATACGTGCGTATTATTGACATTCCATACAAAAAAACAGAGCAACGTGCTAATAAAATCCTTTTAGAAATAAGTTCAGGGTACAATTGTATAAAATAGACTATACATGATGCGATATATGTTTTATCATCTATTATATGCATATATATGTATGTTTTTCAGTGGAAATTGTAAAAAAAAGGTGGAGTACGTACGACTCCATTGTGGGCACTTCTAATTAGGTACGTAAGGCATGCGATACGGTTGCGGATGCGGTTCCGGTTGCGTTTTTCTATTGTGTTCCAGCGGTATAGCAGCCAACTCACCAGAAACTGTAACAATCAGGAAGGAAATAACAAATAAAACTGTCCACAAAGACTTAGTAAAGGCATTTAATTTCTGAACACTTATATAATTATACTAATATCTGTTCATTTATACGATAATACAACAAGCTGAAATCTTTAGTAACTTTTTGTTTCATAGCTCTTTTATGGCTTCAGATAAACATGAGTTGGAATAATAATAATAAAAGCCAAATGCAGTCTTTGTTTTTTAGTCGATGTTTATTTAATATTTGCCGAAGTTTCGATTCAGGTTAGAATCTTCTTCAGGGCCTGGAACAGGAGAGTGGATTCATAACAATAACATTTATACATATATATACATATCAATTTTCACTTGAACAAAATTATAATGTTAGCACTTACTGTATAAGTAATATCGACTGTGTCTGTAAAGATACTTTCTCAACAACAGCCATATAAACAATATTTTTTAACAAAAAATTATGTAAATAGCTAGCATTGATACGTAAAATTATTATAAATTAATAAATAAAAGGCGAAAATCTTAAGCAAACTTAATCAGCAAAACGTAAACAATTATTTGAAGTGAAGGAAATGTCAAACTTTTCCATGAAATTGACAAGCTTCAGTTAGTGGATCGTATACAGGGTGGTTCAAATTTTACAAACAGATAGGTACTTTAAATATTTTGGATATTTTAAGATATTTTAAGACAATTATGAAAGTTTTTTAAAAAGGTTCATATAAATATCACTAACATTTTTTGATTCTACACTTTTAGAATTTACACAATTTTTACAAGCTTTTATGTGTATTTCTTCTAAAATCATACGTTTTCGGTAGAATTTCTCACGTTCGAGTATTTGAACCTTTTCAAAATTGAAATTATGTTTGTAAGTGGCAGCATGCTTGGCCAGGGCACTCCTTGCTATCCGATTGTTTGTGACGTCTGATTCATGTTGATTCATGCGTTCTTTTACTTTTTGCGAAGTAGTACCAATGTAACATTTATTACAGCCATTGCATGGTACACGATATACAACATTTACCAAGTCACCGACGAGCTGCTTTTGTTTTAACTTCGAATAAAGTCGGCCTACATTGTTCGAATTTTTGAAAGAAATACGAACGTTGTCACAAGTTTTGGTGATGGATCTTGCAATAGATTGTGATACGTTTGGAACGAACTGTAAGGAGTGTCGACTTATAATGTTGTTATCAGTAGCTGCTATTATTGTAAGTGATCGTGATTGCGAATTGTTTCGTATGTTATAACGGTTGATTAAACGGTTTACAAGCCTTAATGGATAATCGTTTTTTACAAGCATTTCAATCAATAGCTTCTTGTTGTCCTTTGAGAAACGTGCGTGACTAAGGCGATTGACACGATCGATGAGTCCGTACGCTGTGCTTATTTTTTGGTTCATTGGGTGTATTGATTTGTAGTTCAACAAACGTCCTGATGAGACAGGCTTCCGATACCATTTTGTAAAAAATGTTTTTTCTTTTTCATCACGGAATACTGTCATATCTAAAAACGGAATACTATTCGAAAATTCGCGTTCGACAGTAAATTGAATTCTATCATCAATACAATTGAATAAAAACAAAATTTCATCAATCGAATCTCTGGGAAGCAACAAAAACATATCACCAACATATTTTTTCAAGATCTTAATTCTCTTGGAGTGCTCTTCCATTATTGCTTGCATTTTGTCCAAAATATCATCCAATAATAACTCCACTAGAATCGGTGATATTGGAGCGCCCATTGGGGTGCCGTAGCCCTGTTTGTAGCGCTGTCCGTTAAATGAAAAATAACTGTTTGAAGTACAAATCTTTATCATTTCAATAAATTCATTCATATCAAGATTGGTATGACATGCGATTTCGTCCCATCGTTTTTCTAAGATATCGATGATTTTGTTGACTGGTGCATTAGTAAACAACGATACTACATCGAATGAAACCATCTCTTCACCATCTTCAAATTTCGTCTTATTAATGAACTCACAGAATTCGTAAGAATTTTTAATATGATAAGATGACTTCGTTAGTTTGTTAAGGATTCCTACAGCGTGCTCGGATAAACTTCTAGTTGGACCGTTCAAATCAGCTGAAATCGGACGAAGTGGCATATTTTGTTTGTGATGTTTTGGCAAAAAGCACATAAGTGGTGGTGTGGCGTGATGCGATGATAGTTTATATTTAGTACCAGTATCGATTTTGCCACCATCAAATAATTTCTTAACGAATGCATTGTTAACTTTTTTGATTCGTACCGTGGGGTCAGAAATTTTTTGATAGGTGGTGTTATCACTCAACATTTCTTCAGCCTTCGCTATGTATTCTGTTTTATGCATGAAGACAGTCTTCGCACCCTTATCCGAGCGAACGCAAAGAATGTCTTTATGTTCTTTAAAGAAATTCGCACAAGCTTTTCTTTTCTCCAGCAAGAAATTATCCAACGGCGAATGATGATTGCTTGTAATGGCTTTTCTCAGTAAATTAGTGGTGTTGTATCTTATATTATTACGTTCAGAAGCTTCAACACGATCAATTAAAATCTGTTCAACATCTGCGATAATGCTATGCACAGGAATTTCATCATTGTTCAATGGTAACCCAAATTTAGGTCCTAAGCCCATTAAAAGTTTGACATCATCCGGTATTTGTATATTTGTAGCGTTGTGAATGTAATTATCTGTGTTCGCTGTGATATGAACTTTCAACTGCGTTTCGCGTAAACTACTCAATCTTCGTGATAACTTCAATGTACTCGCGTTGTGCTGGTTGGAGTATCTTATGTTTTGTGAGTCAAAGAATACTCCACTTACAGAAAGTCGTAGTGACAGGATACGTTGTTCCAGTTCTTTAGTCTCTTTAACAAGAATATCAAGTTTCCAAAAAGTTATTTTAATTTCAAAATTTAACAATTTCCTCTTAAAGTGTGTAACGGCGTTGCTAATTTTGTTGTTAAATGGTGAGTTTTCAGATATGCTTTGAAAAGCACACGCAACGTTCATATTAATATGTTTAGGGAAAATTTGATTCTTGCGACAAGATAATAAAAACTGCTTACGTGCTGAAAGGTTGCTCAGTTTCGATGTATTGCTCGCGAAATGCTTGAAAATCGCTGAGACGTCGGGACCGTGGTCAAGGTAAAGTTGGTTGAAAAATCCAGTTCCCATTGTAATTTTGTGCTCTGGCATGAGGTGTTAATGGTGGAGGCTACCGACTGCTAGATATTGTTTAATAATAATAAAAGCCAAATGCAGTCTTTGTTTTTTAGTCGATGTTTATTTAATATTTGCCGACGTTTCGATTCTGGTTAGAATCTTCTTCAGGGCCTGGAACAGGAGAGTGGATTCATAACAATAACATTTATACATATATATACATATCAATTTTCACTTGAACAAAATTATAATGTTAGCACTTACTGTATAAGTAATATCGACTGTGTCTGTAAAGATACTTTCTCAACAACAGCCATATAAACAATATTTTTTAACAAAAAATTATGTAAATAGCTAGCATTGATACATAAAATTATTATAAATTAATAAATAAAAGGCGAAAATCTTAAGCAAACTTAATCAGCAAAACGTAAACAATTATTTGAAGTGAAGGAAATGTCAAACTTTTCCATGAAATTGACAAGCTTCAGTTAGTGGATCGTATACAGGGTGGTTCAAATTTTACAAACAGATAGGTACTTTAAATATTTTGGATATTTTAGGACAATTATGAAAGTTTTTTAAAAAGGTTCATATAAATATCACTAACATTTTTTGATTCTACACTTTTAGAATTTACACAATTTTTACAAGCTTTTATGTGTATTTCTTCTAAAATCATACGTTTTCGGTAGAATTTCTCACGTTCGAGTATTTGAACCTTTTCAAAATTGAAATTATGTTTGTAAGTGGCAGCATGCTTGGCCAGGGCACTCCTTGCTATCCGATTGTTTGTGACGTCTGATTCATGTTGATTCATGCGTTCTTTTACTTTTTGCGAAGTAGTACCAATGTAACATTTATTACAGCCATTGCATGGTACACGATATACAACATTTACCAAGTCACCGACGAGCTGCTTTTGTTTTAACTTCGAATAAAGTCGGCCTACATTGTTCGAATTTTTGAAAGAAATACGAACGTTGTCACAAGTTTTGGTGATGGATCTTGCAATAGATTGTGATACGTTTGGAACGAACTGTAAGGAGTGTCGACTTATAATGTTGTTATCAGTAGCTGCTATTATTGTAAGTGATCGTGATTGCGAATTGTTTCGTATGTTATAACGGTTGATTAAACGGTTTACAAGCCTTAATGGATAATCGTTTTTTACAAGCATTTCAATCAATAGCTTCTTGTTGTCCTTTGAGAAACGTGCGTGACTAAGGCGATTGACACGATCGATGAGTCCGTACGCTGTGCTTATTTTTTGGTTCATTGGGTGTATTGATTTGTAGTTCAACAAACGTCCTGATGAGACAGGGTTCCGATACCATTTTGTAAAAAATGTTTTTTCTTTTTCATCACGGAATACTGTCATATCTAAAAACGGAATACTATTCGAAAATTCACGTTCGACAGTAAATTGAATTCTATCATCAATACAATTGAATAAAAACAAAATTTCATCAATCGAATCTCTGGGAAGCAACAAAAACATATCATCAACATATTTTTTCAAGATCTTAATTCTCTTGGAGTGCTCTTCCATTATTGCTTGCATTTTGTCCAAAATATCATCCAATAATAACTCCACTAGAATCGGTGATGTTGGAGCGCCCATTGGGGTGCCGTAGCCCTGTTTGTAGTACTGTCCGTTAAATGAAAAATAACTGTTTGAAGTACAAATCTTTATCATTTCAATTAATTCATTCATATCAAGATTGGTATGACATGCGATTTCGTCCCATCGTTTTTCTAAGATATCGATGATTTTGTTGACTGGTGCATTAGTAAACAACGATACTACATCGAATGAAACCATCTCTTCGCCATCTTCAAATTTCGTCTTATTAATGAACTCACAGAATTCGTAAGAATTTTTAATATGATAAGATGACTTCGTTAGTTTGTTAAGGATTCCTACAGCGTGCTCGGATAAACTTCTAGTTGGACCGTTCAAATCAGCTGAAATCGGACGAAGTGGCATATTTTGTTTGTGATGTTTTGGCAAAAAGTACATAAGTGGTGGTGTGGCGTGATGCGATGATAGTTTATATTTAGTACCAGTATCGATTTTGCCACCATCAAAAATAAAATATCTTAAAATATCCAAAATATTTAAAGTACCTATCTGTTTGTAAAATTTGAACCACCCTGTATACGATCCACTAACTGAAGCTTGTCAATTTCATGGAAAAGTTTGACATTTCCTTCACTTCAAATAATTGTTTACGTTTTGCTGATTAAGTTTGCTTAAGATTTTCGCCTTTTATTTATTAATTTATAATAATTTTACGTATCAATGCTAGCTATTTACATAATTTTTTGTTAAAAAATATTGTTTATATGGCTGTTGTTGAGAAAGTATCTTTACAGACACAGTCGATATTACTTATACAGTAAGTGCTAACATTATAATTTTGCTCAAGTGAAAATTGATATGTATATACATATATGTGTAAATGTTATTGTTATGAATCCACTCTCCTGTTCCAGGCCCTGAAGAAGATTCTAACCAGAATCGAAACGTCGGCAAATATTAAATAAACATCGACTAAAAAACAAAGACTGCATTTGGCTTTTATTATTATTAAACAATATCTAGCAGTCGGTAGCCTCCACCATGAGTTGGAATAAATCAACAATACACTTCGAAATTAAAGGCAATCTTTTCCTTTATAAAAATGAATGGAACTTTATTGTTCATTTAAATTTTACCTCGTACAAGAACGGTCTTGAACAAATTAACGACCATGTATATTTTTTAAATATATTCTTTGAAAAAAATCATAAGAAATGACAAATCAAAGAACTTATGCACTGAAGTTGTCAAATCAATAAATTATCTGGTTTCAGAAATTATGAATAACTAGCCTTTACCCGCGGCTTCGCTCGCGTTTCAGCTGATCAAGAAGTAGACTGTAGCTTGAGGAGTATAGTCTATCGTAATCTAGTTTCTTCTTCTTTTATAGCTTTATAATTTAATACCTACATTTAACCCTGACAAAAAGTAGCCAATATGCTATTACAGACTATAATCTATATCTATGCTAAATTTCACTCAGATGAGTTCAGCCATTCTGGTGTAATTTCAAAAATTAAAACAAATCTATCCCACGGGAACCATACATTTCACCGGGATAAAAAGTAGCAAATATGCAATTCCAGACTATAATCTATCTCTGTGCTAAATTTCATTCAGATCCGTTTGGCCATTCTGGTGTGATTTCAAAAATTAAAACAAATCTATCCCACGGGAACCATATATTTTATCGGAATAAAAAGTAGCCCATATGCTATTCCAGACTATAATCTATCTCTGTGCTAAATTTCATTCAGATCTGTTCAGCCATTCTGGTGTGATTTCAAAAATTAAAATAAAATCTATCCCACGGGAACCATACATTTTACCGGGATAAAATGTAGCCAATATGCTATTCCAGACTATAATCTATCTCTGTGCTAAATTTCATTCAGATGAGTTCAGCCATTTTTGTGTGATTTCAAAAACTAAAATAAATCTATCCCACGGGAACCATACATTTTACCGGGATAAAAAGTAGGCAATATGCTATTCCAGACTATAATCTATCTCTAGTCCTGTGAAGTTAGCAAAACAATTGTTTAAAATTAAATAAAAAATTGGAGTTCCCGGTAGCAAACAAAGAGTTCTAGAGTTCCTCATACTTTTTTTCAATAGTTCTGGCGAATAAAGTGTTGAAATTCGAAAAAATAGTTTTTTTTGCTAACTTCACGCAGCAAGGACTTTTTTGAGAAAAAGAGTTCTGAGCATGTTTTTCAACATAAAACCAAGAGTTCTAGAGTTCCTGATGGGTTTTAGAAAGAGTTCTGCAAAATTGGAAAAGTTAGGGCACATTAATGTGCCCGTTGACTTAGTACCAAAAATTTTCAAAATCCAAAAAAATAAAAAAAAAGGAGTTCTGATTAGAGTTCCCTATAGCAAACAAAGAGTTCTAAACATTTCCCTAATAACTTTTTTTTCTAAAACTAATATTTCAAAAGTTATTCCAAAATTTAAGTTCCCATTGACTTTGAACAAAAAATTTTCAAAATCCAAAAAAATCAAAAAAAAGGAGTTCTGAGTAGAGTTCCCTATAGCAAACAAAGAGTTCTAAACATTTCCCTAATAACTTTTTTTTCTAAAACTAATATTTCAAAAGTTATTCCAAAATTTAAGTTCCCATTGACTAAACAAAAAATTTTCAAAATCAAAAAAAATCAAAAAAAAAAAGGAGTTCTGATTAGAGTTCCCTATAGCAAACAAAGAGTTCTAAACATTTCCCTAATAACTTTTTTTTCTAAAATTAATATTTCAAAAGTTATTCCAAAATTTAAGTTCCCATTGACTGAACAAAAAATTTTCAAAATCCAAAAAAATCAAAAAAGGAGTTCTGATTAGAGTTCCCTATAGCAAACAAAGAGTTCTAAACATTTCCCTAATAACTTTTTTTTCTAAAACTAATATTTCAAAAGTTATTCCAAAATTTAAGTTCCCATTGACTGAACAAAAAATTTTCAAAATCCAAAAAAATCAAAAAAAGGAGTTCTGAGTAGAGTTCCCTATAGCAAACAAAGAGTTCTAAACATTTCCGTAATAACTTTTTTTTCTAAAACTAATATTTCAAAAGTTATTCCAAAATTTAAGTTCCCATTGACTTTGAACAAAAAATTTTCAAAATCCAAAAAAATCAAAAAAGGAGTTCTGAGTAGAGTGCCCTATAGCAAACAAAGAGTTCTGAACATTTCGCTAATAACTTTTTTTTCTAAAACTAATATTTCAAAAGTTATTCCAAAATTTAAGTTCCCATTGACTTTGAACAAAAAATTTTCAAAATCCAAAAAAATCAAAAAAAAAGGAGTTCTGATTAGAGTTCCCTATAGCAAACAAAGAGTTCTAAACATTTCCCTAATAACTTTTTTTTCTAAAACTAATATTTCAAAAGTTATTCCAAAATTTAAGTTCCCATTCAAAGTTCAAAGTCAATGGGAACTTAAATTTTGGAATAACTTTTGAAATATTAGTTTTAGAAAAAAAAAGTTATTAGGGAAATGCTTAGAACTCTTTGTTTGCTATAGGGAACTCTAATCAGAACTCCTTTTTTTGATTTTTTTGGATTTTGAAAATTTTTTGTTCAGTCAATGGGAACTTAAATTTTGGAATAACTTTTGAAATATTAGTTTTAGAAAAAAAAGTTATTAGGGAAATGTTTAGAACTCTTTGTTTGCTATAGGGAACTCTAATCAGAACTCCTTTTTTTTGATTTTTTTGGATTTTGAAAATTGTTGGTACTAACTCAACGGGCACATTAATGTGCCCTAACTTTTCCAATTTTGCAGAACTCTTTCTAAAACCCATCAGGAACTCTAGAACTCTTGGTTTTATGTTGAAAAACATGCTCCAAACTCTTTTTCTCAAAAAAGTCCTTGCTGCGTGAAGTTAGCAAAAAAAACTATTTTTTCGAATTTCAACACTTTATTCGCCAGAACTATTGAAAAAAAGTATGAGGAACTCTAGAACTCTTTGTTTGCTACCGGGAACTCCAATTTTTTATTAAATTTTAAACAATTGTTTTGCTAACTTCACAGGACTTCTATCGCTGTGCTAAATTTCATTCAGATCCGTTCATCCATTCTGGTGTAATTTCAAAAATTAAAACAAATCTATCCCACGGAAACCATACATTTTACGGGGATAAAAAATAGCCTTTCTGCTATTCCAGACTATAAGCTATCTCTGTGCCAAATTTTATCCAGAACCGTTTAGCCGTTCTGGCGTTAGTTAGCAACAAACATCCAAACATCCAAACATCGTAACTTTCACATTTATAATATTAGTAGGATATAGATTCCAATCGATCGTTCTGCACATATCAAATAAGAGCACAGTTATCCTGTGTCAACTAAATCTTTCAATCGATACACAAGTAGGTATCGTTAGCAAATCCCATCATCTTTCTCCCGTTCCCATTCATCCCTTATGTACTTTACTTACTTATGTTGGCGCCACTGGAGCGTGGTGCTCCTGTTCCTTGCTGAGACAAATTCACTGACTACCTCGAAGTTATACCTGTCAATGGTTACGTTCTGACCAAGTCGGTGGTGGGATTGGACTTCTGTTGATGAAAGCATATACTTCGTCTTGTCTTCGTTTATTTTCAGCCACATTCTGCTTGCTGCTGACTCCATAGTAGTGAAAGCACCGGTTACTGCTCGCTTTGTGCTTCCTATCACGTCAATGTCGTCAGCAAACCCAAGTAATTGTGTGGATTTATTGAAAATGGTGTCTGATGTACTGGCATGGGTGCTCCGTATAACATTTTCAAGCACAATGTTAAAACAGCTGCATGACAGTGCGTCACCTTGTCTTAGCCCTCTGGTGGTTTCGAAGGTTTCAGTAGAGTCTCTACCAACTGATGGAACAGCGAGCATTCTGCAACGTCATCCTGATAAGGCGTATCAGTTTAGCAGGGATGCTAAAGTTAAACATAGCACGATACAGTTCAACTCTATTAACACTGTCGTAGGCGGCTTTAAAATCGACGAACAGGTGGTGGGTGTCGATCTTATATTCTTGAGTTTTCTCCAGGATCTGGCGTAATGTAAATATTTGTGAATATTCTTATCTTTTCTTTATTTGAGATATGAAAATGCATGAGCAATGTTGGCAAGTAGGTTACATGAAGTAAGTTACCCGTTTAGTTACGCGTTACTAATATGAATTAGTTACGCCCAATATTTGGCGTAACTAATGTAACTAATGTAACTAAATGTAACTAAATAAAACTAAGTCTTACTTAATAATAAAAAATAAAAAAATCACATTTCATCCTGAATCCCAATCGACTATTGACGAAATTGTTTTATAAGCAAGGGCAACGGCAACCTGGCAAGGAATACAATTGAAATTACTATGTTCCCGATGAAAAGAAAATCTAATAAAATATTATATTCTTGGAGCATACAAAAGATTTTTACTTACATTTAAAGTTTTCCCTTCTTTCTATTCATATCGACACTCAAAATGCAGATTGACTACGTACTCAGAACAACCGAAATGTGAGATTCTTGGACATTTCTTTTTTATTATGATTTTTTTTTTGGTAAATTCAGATTTGATCTCAGATTTGATCTCAAATTTGATCTCAAATTCCAGATTTAGCTCACCCAAAGGAAATCAAACGAGATCTATTTTGTTTTATTTTCCAGGTTAAGTTAGAAGCGTATCCAGTCCTCAGGCAAGCACCTACATCGGCAGTTTTTTAATTTAACAATGGTGAACCTGTGATACTCTGGTGACAGTGCTGCGTGACAATGGAATGTTCTAAATAGGTATGATATATCGTACGAACAAAATGTTCAATAGAAAGGTGTCAGAAATGTCAGTGCCAAACTGCTAAGAAAAACAAACAAATCTAGTGAGAAAACAAAATCTACTTTTAAGGACAAGAATGCAATCAACAAATATTTATGTAATGGTTGGCTTGCTTTCACGGCTACAGGCGCCGGTAAATGGTGCAGGGAAGTAACTTCACGGGCACTACCTTCACATGGGAATTAACTTCACCACTGATGGGAACTAATTTCACTTTTTTTTTGATGAAGTTAATTCCCACCGAAAGTGAGAATTAATTTCACCAACAAATCGTGTGAAATAAATTCCCATCAAAATTTTGAAAATCTCAAGAGATAAAAACTGTCGAAAAATGAAAGAAATCATATGGATTTAAGCAATTTATTATAATTTATAAGCAAAAGTTTTTACAAAAGGGACCTATTAAAGAAATATGTATGCATTGAATTTTTAACTAAACTAAAGTTAATCTTTGCAAACATTTTGTTTTAATTATTTTCGCTACTAATGTTTGACTTTAGTTTTAGTTAAAAATTCGCGCGAATTTTTAACTAAAACTAAAGTTGATCTTTGCAAACATTTTTTTTTCAACTTGTATTATAGAATGCACAGAAACTGCATTAGCAGCGAAAATAATTAAAACAAAATGTTTGCAAAGATCAACTTTAGTTTTAGTTAAAAATTCGCGCGAATTCTTAACTAAAACTAAAGTTGATCTTTGCAAACATTTTGTTTTAATTATTTTTGCTACTAATGTTTGACTTTAGTTTAAGTTAAAAATTCGCGCGAATTTTTAACTAAAACTAAAGTTGATGTTTGCAAACATTTTGTTTTTTTTTTCAACTTGTATTATAGAATGCACAGAAACTGCATTAGCAGCGAAAATAATTAAAACAAAATGTTTGCAAAGATCAACTTTAGTTTTAGTTAAAAATTCGCGCGAATTTTTTCGCTGCAAATGCAGTTTCAGTGCATTGCATTCTATAATACAAAGCCGGCAGAAGCGGGCTTAGTTTATCATGCTAAACTAAATAACACAATAACAATAATTATATCAGTTACTGTAGTAAGAAGTGAAGTTATATCCCACCCACCGAGGGAAATAACTTCATACAAAAGTGAAATCAATTCCCACAAAAAAATGAAATTAATTCCCACTTTCGGTGGGAATTAACTTCATCAAAAAAAAGTGAAATTAGTTCCCACCAGTGGTGAAGTTAATTCCCATGTGAAGGTAGTGCCCGTGAAGTTAGTTCCCTGCACCCCGGTAAATGCATGCATGTGTAAGCCCCGCAGTAGTCACCTGCGCCGGTGAATTCACTCATCACGTATACCCTTCATTAATGTCAAATAGGAAAGAGAAAAGAAAAAGAAACATTTTTGAACTACCGAATCCACGCTCCCTTCCTTTACTATTTTGAATTACTCGGCAGCATTTTTATTTTGCTCTCAATGTCAGGTAAATAAAATTTAATTTAACTAAATCTTAATGTGAATTGAATATTAAACATTATGTGATTTTCTTTTGGTACGTCAGATCATATTTTTTTTGTTGTCGGATAAAATCTGAAATCAAAATCTGTTTTTCCTTTGTTCACAGATCATATTTTTTTCATTTCAGATCAAATTTCCAAATCTTAAATCTTATTTTCAATCGAGATTTAACACATATTTGCACGCACACCACAGTATTTGACATTTGCTTTTAGAAGTGTTATTTCATTTTGATTAAATATTTTGTAGAAAATAAATTCTTAGGAACAGAAAATGGTTTATTATGAATTTTGTTAAAATAAGTGAAATTCGTGAATGAAGTGAATAGCTATTGTAATTAAATAATTATTTAGACTATTTTGTAGGATTCAACATAAATGTACATTAATTGTGAAAAAGCACAAACACACAAAATAAAACAAAATAGGTCTCGTTTGATTTCCTTGGGCGACCCAAATCTGAAGTTTGAGATCAAATCTGAGATCAAATCAGTATTTACAAAAAAAAAAAACATCACAATAAACAGAGAAATGTAGAAGAATCTCAAAAAAAGGGAAAACTTTAAATGTAAGTAAAAATCTATTGTATGCTCCAAGAATATAATATTTTATTAGATCTCCTTTTCATCAATAACATAAGTATTATTATATACTTAATTTTTTTTGTAGAAATATATGTAGTAATTTAAAAATGTATTCCTTGACGGCAATTAATCAATCATCCAGCTTTGCCCTAAAAAAGTGTAGTCAATCGTCATTCGATCCGGTTTGTGGATGGAACTTCTAAATTTCAATTTAACATAAAATGTGAGTTTTTGTATTTGAAAAATTCTATAAGTTATAGTTAGTTACATTTAGTTACAATTAGTTACATTTAGTTACATTAGTTACATTAGTTACATAAGTTACATTAGTTACGTGTAACTAATTAAAATTCCAAAGTTACGCGTAACTATCCAACACTGTAATGAGTGATTCAACTGAGAGATATTTAAACTTAGAGTAGACATAATTAAGATCTCAGCTAGGACAGTCTTCTTTTCTTTGAAGGGCGTAACTAAAATGTGCGCAACATAAAATAAAGTGTGTAATACAAAATTGTCTTCTTTTCTTTGACGAGCGTAACTAAAAAGTGCGCAACATAAAATAAAGTGTGTAATGCAAAACTGTCTTCTTTCCTTTTAACGGGCGTAACTGAAAAGTGCGCAACATACAATAAAGTGCGCAACATAAAATAAAGTGTGCAACAATATATTCGAAGCAATCTATGATCAATCTTTCTAAAACTTTTTCATCTCAGGTCCAAAACTACCGGAGATGCTTTTAGTATTGTCGAAAAATTTTCTTTAATTAACTCAAGTTTTGCGTTGGCCTGGGAATCGTTGCGTTCCTCTTATGGAAACAAACGAATCATCGGTAATAATTAAATAAAAACATTACTTAACTTACCTCTCTGTCCTACAGAATCAGGGAAAGTCATTAAAAATCTTCAACGCCATATTAATGATAGTTTAGCGGCACTTAAAGCCCATGGTGTTAACATTTTTGGCTGGGACATTTAATTATTAAGTTTTCTTAGTTTTAAGCTATGACTCCTTCGGCTAGATACGAAATAGTCAAAAGGAACAATATATGTGTTATTTGTTTATAAGCTAAGCATAGTTCATATTCGTGTCAAAGTAACTGCTCGGGCTCCACATGCACAAAACTACATAATTCCCCGTTACACTTCCAAAGTGGCACCGAATCACTGGTATCAAATACAGTGACGTCTGGCACCTGATGGAACTGGGTAGACAGTTACTCAAATTGGTTGATTTCGTTGCAACTTGAGCCCTTGGTTTAAAGCCCTCTCACCACGTCAAGGTAGATGCACTCAAGAAGGTTTTTTTCAATTTTTTTTTTTATTTTTTTTTCTATTATATAATTTTTTTTATAATTTTTTTTTTATTTTTTTTTTTTATTTTTTTTTTTTTGCTTTTTTGCTTACATTGTTTTATTTAATTTTTTCATTTTTATTTTTTGAGTTTTAATTTTTAAAATTTGTATTTAGTAGGTAGTCGTCTTTCTGTTTTTTATGTTAGTTAAACTTGCTTGTATATGAGTTCAATGCGCCTGTTCTTTTGTTTGGCAAAAATGTCGACGACTTTGTTGTTGAATTCCTTTGAATTCATTAGATTTTTTAAAAGTTCTTTTTCTATCGACAGAAGAGCTAAGCTTGAAAGTCTCGAATCGGCCATTCTATTCCTAGAATAAGTTTTTATTCGTTTCAATGCACTCATTGATCTTTCGCTAGATGCTGTAGAAACCGGAATTGTCAAAAATAGTTCAAGCAAAGTGAATGTCTCTGAATATACTTTTTCAAGGCTATTTTCAACTAAGTAATCTAACAATGTTAGGGGTTTCAAATGTTTTGATTCATCAGAATAAATTATTTGGAGCTAATTTTTTAATTTTTCTGCATTGAAATAGCTTCTATATTTTCTAATGCGCATTTGATAACGCTTATTGGGGAATTTTTTGTCATAGGCAGTAAATCTGTCCTGATCTAATAGCTCAACGAATGCTATTTCTTTTAGGTCACCAAACCTAAGTTCTAGCTGTACTATTATGCAATCTAAGATTTCAAAGGCCATCCTAGACACAACTTCGTTTTGTGACCTCGCAGATCTGGTTCCATATGAGTCATCTTCTTCCAACTCCTTTAATATTTCGTTTGTTTCAAGAATGCATTCAGTTAATGTATCTTCGGTTCTTAATCTTTTTATATTGTCAATTATGCCATTAACTTCAATCATGCAAACAGCTATGTTGGATGTAATTTTATTCTGAAGTACATTAAACAAGTGATCAATAAAAGTAAAAACTTTTGAATACAGACAAAAGTAGAAAATAAATTTAAAATCGTGAATAATAAGCTGTAGTCCTAATGCCGCATTGATAGTTTCACTATCAAAACGATCATTTTTTAAAATAAATGTAAAGGCTTTAGACAGAAGAACAATGTGAGCTTTTATAGTCTGCACAGCCCTAGAATGGTAATTCCATCTTGTTTCAGATGGGTGAGGCAAGGAAAAGCCTTCATCTCTGAGCACACTCGTTCTTGAAGTGGAGCGGGCAAAAAAAGAATGAAATGCAGTCAAATTTTATATAAATAATTTAACATCCTTTATATTCTTTGAACCAAACAGCAGGGCTAGATTCAGTTGATGTGCCCAACAATGTACAAATATTGTATTGGGACATATTTCCTTGATGAGAGCCTGAACTCCTCCCTTGTGCCCAGCCATTACACTTGCTCCATCATATGTTTGGCTGATTAGTTTATCTTTGATTTTTCTTTTTTCAAGAACACATTCAATTACTTTTGCTATACCCTTAGCTGTTTTGTCCTTTGAAACATTAAAGAACCCTGAAAATCGTTCAAGAACTTTATTATCTTTGACGAATCTTAAAATGACGCAAAGTTCGCTACAGCACGACACGTCTGTGGTTTCATCTGCCTGGATTGAAATGAATCGGCATGAATCCAATTCAGCCTGGATATAATCGCTTACACCCACTGTTAGCGATTCAATCAAATCGTTTTGAATAGCATTTGATGTGCCTTTAAATAACGATGCAGATTCAAGATGGTCTTTCATTATACTTTCACCGTTGGACAAAAGTTCTAGGAGTTCTAAATAATTCCTTCGGTTTTGAGACCCCATATTCTCTTCATTTCCTCTAATGGCGAGTTCTTGCCTAGCCAAAAAACTAACAACATCTAATAGCCTAAAAACAATAGCACGATTTTTATCAACCTGCAGGTTATGCTGAATTGCAGAAAATTTACACGCACTAATTAGCTCATGGTCAATTCGAACCGTACCTAAAATTTTTATATTTTCGGCGTTGACAATGTGAACTTTCGTGTTTTTTTGCTTTGGCCTCAAAATTTTGGACGGAATTTAAACCATCTTTCCCAAATGGACAATCCTGCCCAAACAAGAAACATGGATAGCAAAACACTTTGTTTAAAATTTTGCTTCCTTGAAGCCAATCATATTTCGTGTACCATTTTTGTTGGAATTTTCTTACGAATTTTCCATCTTTCTCGAATAAATCGAGAACTGGCTTCTGAATTTTGTTTTTTATAATTATTTTGTCTTCAATTGATAAAATTGAAAATTAAGTATCTTTATTGTTTAAAAAGTACTCGAAAATATCAATATCGCCTGAAAAATCCATTCTACATAAATGAATGCTTTAACTTGCAAAATTACGCAAACTCACATGCGCAATTTAAACCTTCTCTTACAGGGTTCCGTATGAGAATGAGAATGAAAACCGACAATTCTCATTCTCAAATCTCAACCACCAGAAGCCAGAAGCGAGATTCAGATTCCAGTCCAGATCCACTAGCTATATAAAACAAACAAAAAAAACCACCACAGAAAATACATATTTTTCCTCTTTTCTTTTTTTGATATTCTGTGTGTCGCCTGTCGCTGTTGTTGTCGCTGTGGCTCATTCAGCAAACTTCGAACTAAGAATAAGCTTAAAAACAAACGACAAAAGACAGATTCAATTCTGTCTATGCGCTCGATAGAAATAACATTATAGGTAAGTATGGTATGCTGTGTATAGCCCCTTCCCCTTCTTTTCTCTTCATCATCAATCTTCACACAGTTTGGTTAAAGCACGAAGACTCAGTCTTCGGGTTGTTCGTCATACTTCGTGTTCTTGTACTGGCTGCGCACAATGGTGTAGCAGTAGCAGAAACACGCAGCAATGTCAAAGTAAATGCCAAAAAAAGTCGCTCACAAAGCAGCATGAGCATACACGAATACAATGTGTAGCACTGAACTCAAACAAAAATCATGTCTGCCATTTTGGTTTGTTGTTGTTTTGCAGCGCAGCAGGTCGTGAAGTTCAAGTCGAGTCGACTTCTACTTCAGCGACTCTCTCTGCTGCATCTGCTACTTCACATTGTAGCCGTGCAATACGATTTACATACATTTAACTTTGACATTGCTGCGTGCTACTGCTACTGCTACACCATTGTGCGCAGCCAGGTATCGTTGCTCGTATTTCGTATAGGTGTAGCCATAGCGAAGCGATCGTGTAAGTAGGTAGAAGTAGGTATAAGCACAGACAAGAGAAATATACAGATGTCGAATGTGGGCTCTATCGAGTTTAGTTCTCCGTTTTAATGAAGATGACGCCACTCAACACTTTTCTCAGATTTGTGTATGATCATACGGTTTGAGAATTAAGATCTTACTTCATACCGATACCAGAACGGGAAATTGCCAACTAGAGTTACATTTCACACATAATTTGTCTTTTTGTTTGTTTTTTTTCTGACTCGCGTCAATGTGACTGGTGCGGTTGCAGCGCGGCGCGCGGCAGGTCGACGACGTGTCTTGTGATTTCGTGATCGAAAAAGGATAAGGGGTTGATGGGTTACTTACGATGTTTTTTTTTTTGTCGTTTTCTTAGGTGCTTAAATACTTACTGAGAAAGACTATGCAAATGCGGTGTGTAGATGTGGATTTATTTATGAAGCAACTATGATTGTGTATAAACATATTTTTACATACATACAAACATATCTGCGTGGGGTAGCAGATTTCTTCATAATTAAAAAGAAGTTCTTTTGTTTGAAAATTTAGACTTAATGATTTTTTAAGATACACCGAACAAAAAAAAAATTGATGATAAATATAATTTAAAATTGATAATTTTTCGTTACATTTTTCAGCTAACATTAAAATTATCAATATTGATGTGGTCCTCATATCATTTGTGTTTGAAAAATATATTTTTGATACCTAGTGTTAAATTTAGAATAAAAAAAACCCCTACCTATATAAAATACTGGGTTTGTGATATTACATCATATCCATTTAATATTAAATATGTATATCAAATTGATATTTTTTTAATATCAAAATGATATGAAAATAATTGTTTTGATATTTTTTATTTGCTAAAAATAGCAATGTCATGTCAATGTAATATGTAAATAATTTCAAATTGATATTAATAGGCGTTTTTCTTTTTAAGTTCCCAGCAGAAACTGAGTTGTCAAAAAAAATAAGTGTTTCTTTTTTCCTTCAGAGTGTGTTCAGAGTGCGCTCAACGAGCTCCAAATCAATAGATGGGGCAGACTGAGCTAAAAGCTGAGCAAAAATATAAGCGTCAAAAGTGAGATGCTTTCAAAGCAATTCGATTTATAAAAAGAAGAAATAAATTCTTATATATAAAATTCTCGTGTCACAATTTTCGTTCCCATACTCCTCCGAAACGGCTTGACCGATTCTCATGAAATTTTGTGAGCATATTGAGTAGGTCTCAGAATCGGCCAACATCTATTTTTCATCCCCCTAAATGTTAAGGGTAGTCCACCCCTAATTTTTTTTTTATTTTTTAGACAAAATTTTTAGTTTTTATTTTTTTATGATACAACATACAAAAATACATACAATCTACGTTGATCTACGATCAACCCTTAATTTTTAATAGCCATTTTAGTAATTTAATCATTGCAATAAGAGAATAGGCTTTTGGTTTTACAAAAACATATAGCATGGCATAGTAGGAGTTACCGTTATTTTTTAATATTTTTTTTCAAATGTTAGGTTTTTAGAAAATTGCCCCACCCGGCTAAAAGGAGGGGAATAGACCCCCCCTCCCATACGATCTTTTTCTCGGTCCAACCTACATGCTCTGTCTTTTTGTAAAACCTTATACCAATCACCCTGTACGTCAATCTGATATCTAGCATCTCTAATATATCCCTATATTATATAAAAACTAATGTATGTATGTTTGTTTGTTTGTTTGTATGTTTGTGTGTCCGGTATGAACTCCCGAACGGCCCAACAGATATTTATGAAAGCCTAAAAATGTCTACGATTTTTTTTATAAACTTTGATGATTTTTTGCATTATTAAGCTTATTTCCACACCACCCACTGAGGTAAAGCTTACGGCGCGTTTTTTTTAAAGTGGTTTCCCCCTGAGGCATATTCCACGATCTTTTCTTTTTCGCTTCGTTTTCATTCCTTTTAGGTACGTGTAGGTACATTTATGTAGATATATATCATCAATTTTAAGCATTTTAAATATTCATTAGATTTTCAAGTCGTTTGTTGTGTGTTTTTCCTTTTTGCACTGATTTTTTATTTTTAGCTTCCTTACTAGTCCAAATGCAATTCTTTCGTAACAAAACTAAGATCATAAAAGAAAGGGCTTTCAAGCGGTGTTCTCTACAAATTGGATCTTTAAACCATTCTGGGCTATGGAGCTCTGTTTCTGTAGTGGCTGAAGATACTATATAAGATCTTATGTTAGTAATTTCCGGACTTTTGGTATATATTTTTTCAAACACATTTATTTGAAGCTTACAAATTTCAAAGAACTTTTCTGAGGGTGGAAATAATTTTCTGAAGTCTGATTCTGTATGTAAGCTTTGTGATGAAGAAGAAATTCAGAATTTTCAGTTATTGCCTTGTCTGTTTTGATTAATGTCTGTGTGCAATTATGGCATTGTTCTTTCATAGACTTGAAAAGCTTATAACAACAGTATCCTGCAAAGTAGCGAATGGACATGTTTTTAACAATAATTGTAGAGCATGATGGTTGTTGAATTAAATCAAAAGGCTTTATCGTGTTTGCGTGACTAGAACTATTGGCTGTATTTAAATCTAAAATCGGCTCTTCGTTTATATTATGTATAACTGTAGTTTGAATATTTCGAGGAAAACAGTAGATTGAGGGAGATAATCTTCGCGATAATTGACTGAAATTCAAACACATTGGGATTCCTTTTGTTGGCGTTGCGGGACCGAACATGTGAAAAAAAATTTTCAAGTGGATCCTGATTCAATTTGTTTAAATAAAGATATAAAAAGTCTTGATATTCCTCAAAAAGATCATCGGCCAAACAAAGGAAAGATGTTATTATTGAAATGCATCCCTTTAAACAATGGATCGTTGTATTTTTTTGAAGTTTTAATGACGAGAATAATGCTTTCATTTCATTTAGAAATTCAATATTTTGAGATTGTCTAACAAGAGGTGGGTGTCCGTTTAAGATATCAAACATTTTATTCAGTTTATTAAAGAATATTGATGTTGACTTGGCCTTTTTTTCAACGTTTTTGAAAAAAGCCGAAGCTTCAAGCAATGCTAAAATTCCAGCTGAAACACTATGTGAAAAAACTTGAGTAGCTAAGCTTACAGACATTTTTTGAAAGTTTGTTGGGTCTACGTGCGCTTGGCTGATCTTTGGACATGCTCTTACAAGATTTTGAGAATCAATACCATACAATTCCCTTACAACGTCCCAGCTGACAACATCTCCATTAGGAAAAAAAAAAATCTGAAGATATAAGGTTTGTTCTTATAGATTTTATTAGATGAGGTACATCAAAACAAAGGTATATCTTCTTCCCCTCGTGAACAAACCAATTGTTGTTGATTTCACCATTTAATTGGTTACTTCCTAGTTTTAAATACAGGCTCCGGTTTGTTGAACCTTGGTCACATGTAAGTGCACGAACAAATATATCAAGTCTTGTACAAACATCTTAACATTTCAAAACCTGCTGTTTTAATTCTAAAACCGGACAAGATGTTGAACTAACAACATAGTTTAAGACATATTTAAAATTAGCGCAAAGCCCCCTTATCATGAATACACAAATCGTTTTCCCTCGGATTGCCTCTCTCTTGCCATTTCCATAGTCAACTAATCCATCAATAACGTCCATAAAGTCGTTATATTTATGTTATATTCTCCTCAATTGAAATTTCATCAAAAATAAGTATATAACGTTTTTGCTTATTTCAGGTAATTCATCAACCTTTTCCTTTATTTTTGATAAAACTCCTTCATTAAAACCAGGACACAGATGTTTAATGTCTATCCACTTGTATAAAGATGCAGGATGGGGAAGATGGAATGCAAGAGTTTCTCTCATGAAATTATAGAGAGCAGCATTTCTGAAAAATAAATTTTGAGCAAGCCACTTTTCGTCCCCAGAATAGTTTTTATTCTTTATCAACAGCATTTTCAAAAAATCTTTTGCATTTTTGCTTATCAGAGGCCTTGAATGAATTAACCTTGACATTTTTTTTGAGTTCATTGCCTTATTCTTTTTGGTTGATAAACTTCCTGCTCTTAATGTTTTTATTTTACGTTTTAAAGCAATATGCTTCAAGTTGTTTTGTTTTCTCATGTCCTTTATTTTTTTCTCCAAGCCATATATTTTTTGCTTTAATTGCAAAATCTCGTTTTTTAAGTTTTGTTCTATTCTTGTTGAACATTCATCACCCACAATGTTTCGATTATCTGCTTCCGAAAATGATTGGAACTCTGGTAAAGTTAAATCTATTCCAGATGAAGTATAAGGATTCAAATACGTTTTAATAGTTGACCCAAAAGAATTGAAGGACGTGGACGAGCCAAGATATAAAGTAGGGACGGATCCTTTTTTAAGATTTTTTTTCACAAAGGCACTTTTTTCAAAATGTATCTCGCATACAAAAAGATTTTTCGGAAGATCATTTTCTTTTAAATTGCAGGCTTCATGCCACTCCTTGAAAAGAATTTCTCTTTTCTCCCGATCGGGAAATTTAAAAAATTTAGTAGTACATAAATTGTTCTGCCTCTTAGCTCCACAAGAAGGGATACAACATTTAACACGGTACCCGTACCGGTGCTTTTCTGTTGTAAACATTGTAAAAATATCAAACAAAAAGAATATTACAAACTAACTACTAAAAAAACAAAATAATATCCAACCCACAAAAATAAAAGTATTTAATAAATAGAGGAATACGTGTAGGTATATATAGTATGTACACATAAAATAAGAAAAAAATTAAACCACAGATAAGAAACTCAAATTACAAAATAGGTAGGTAATGCAAAAATTCATAAAAAAAAATGTAATAGAAAAATGATTTTTTGCGACAGCAATCTTACTCCGCCGAACTTATTTTGTTGAGAAGGTAGGTAGGTACCTTATTTTAAAGTTATTTAGTTTTAAAAAAAACTTTAAACTGTCACAAGCATTAATTTGTCACAGCAAATCACTATTCCAATTAAAACTGAAACCACAAAGCACAGGAATAATTATCACTTGATCGTAATGAATTCACTTTCCAACTGAAATTCCGATCTGCAAATTCCTTGAATTCCTGAAAGAGGCGCCAAATACAATCAAATCAAATAGAAAAGCCCAAAAAGAAAATACAGAAACCAATGCATCTGTGCATACACTTGCTTTTACTTGTCCCCACAAATCTTACATTTCAATACACAAGAAAAAGTTTCTATTCTCCATACCGGACACCTAAAAGTCACACAAAAAAAAACAAAAACAATGCGACATTATCACCCATTTCTTTTTGTACGCACGAAAATCCGTACAAAAAAAAACAAGATACACAACCTACACCAACTCTCATATACTTCATTATAAAAAATTGTTTACATTTTTTTGGAATGTACAGAGGTAGTCAAAAGTATATACACAACGAACTTTTTTTCCATTGAAATTCAATTCAATTAACCTCTTTGTGTGTAAATACTTTTGACTACCTCTGTAGATACCTACCAGACATTGTTTTTGTATTCATTGGCAAAAAAAGAGAAGAGGAAAAAGTTTCATAAGTCGAAACCGACACCAATCAAACATCATGCGCTTCCTTTTTAAAAGGATCGCGCAGCGACACGAGGCACGAGGGTTGTTATTTGTATTTCTGTTTGGTATGAGTTTGAGGTATTCTAGATTTTCAATTTGGTATGCTCATTGCTCATGTTCTTAGGAACTGGTTTTTTGGTATGGAGGTATGGTATGGTAATGGTATGTTTAATTTTATCGAAGAGTATGAGGTATGCTACTTTTTGATTTTGGTATGCTAGTTTTGAAATTTTTTTTGAACATGCTTTTGTTCTACTATACTACATCTGTATATTTCTTTTGTCTGTGGTATAAGGCATGTTGGTATGGTGGTGGTATAGTAGATAGTAGTAGCAGTAAGAAGGTGAAGAAACAAAATTATACGAGCAAAACAGGATATGTGTTGTTTTATTCTTTGATGTTAAAAAAAGCTTTCTTACTGGTTGTTTGTGATAGGACATAGAAAGAATATAAATTATAACTTAACCACAATTATTTAAAATGTCATGTCTCTTAATGACTTATATTTTGTTGATTGGTTTCAAAATCATACAAATAGATTATATTAAGTTTTATATCATTTAAAAAAGAGGGTAGACGCTGTCTAAAACGTCTAAAGGACGCTCCGTCACTTATTCAAATAAAGAGCAAACCAATTCATCGAATTCGACTATTGGAACATCATCAGCCTTCCATAGTCATCCGCCTTCAAATCTACAGTCCACTTCTCCACCATTTATACCAATGATAACAGGTTGAACCCATCATGTCTCTTCACATAAAATTTTTTTGTTAGCTACAGCACTGGTAAGCATCATTGGACAAGACTCACATCTCACATCATCATTTAGTTGGGGCTCTAATAGATCCCGGATCAGAGGTATCATTTATGGTAGAATCGGTCCAACGACGTTTTAATTTACCGACAATGAAAATGAATATCTCTATCTCAAGCGTCAATGCATCTCATGCTGCTTATTCTAAAAAGCTTTGCACTTTTTCTATTTATAATGAAGAGACACCGAATGTTCCTATTGCCGCACATGCTGTGGTGTTGAAACGAATAACTAATGCTTTGCCAAATACGTCATTTTTGAATATTTATCTTTCAGAACTGAAAGGTTTTGAACTTGCTGACCCAGACTTCAATTCATCAGCGCAAATAGACTTACTTATTGGTGCGGATTTGCCATTGTTCGCAAAGGCCAGCAACGAGTTTGTGAGACTCTAATCGCTCAGAACACTGTGTTTGGGTGGATACTATCAGACCCCCTTCCAGAAATTGTAAATACATTCAGTACTTTCCTGAGTGGACAACGCAACGTGCAGATTCATTAGATGAACATATAAAACGATTTTGAAAATTGGAGGAAGTCCAAGATTGTCAAACAATTTTGCCGACTGAAAATGAATATTGTGAAGACTTATATGAAAAAACCACATTCCAAAAGCAAAATGGACAATACGTTGTGCGCTTACCTTTTAAATTATCATCTACACCGCTAGGTATATCTAGGGGAATTGCACTTAAACAATTTCTACGCACCGAGACAAATCTCACATACAGCTCCAGTACTCAAATGTTTTATCTGAGTATTTAAGTCTTGGACACATGCGGAAGGTGGAGAATGTTGAAAGGGTACAGGACGAAACTATTTCCTCCTTTTATTTCCCGCACCATGCTGTCCTGAAAACTCACAGCGTTTTCACCGAACTTCGAGTGGTCTTTAACGTGATCTTGCCTCTTTAATAATCCGTTGGAGATTCTTCAAAATTGTATTCAATTCCGATATTGAAAAGATGTATCGACAGATTGCCATTCACCCAGACCACACTGAGTCTCGACAACTCCGAACAAAAGGGATGTTTTCTCTCAAATCGCTCAGTTATGAGGCGAATTTGGCTAGAGGCCAACCAATGGGACAATGTTATGTTAATATAGGAATCCTTTGTCGACGCACTCACCGACATTAGGGAAGTCAAGATTCCACGCTGGCTGGAATATTTTCCACTATGTCAGCTAGAATTTCATGGGTTCTGTGACTCATCAGAAAAAGCCTATGTGGCAGCATTGTATATATACGAGTTAAGAAACCAGTTGGGTTGATATGTTCACACTTGATTTGTGCCAAATCTAAAGAAGCCCCAATAAAGCCAGAGTCATTACCAGGTTTTGAGCTATGTAGTGCCGTTCTTCTTTCTAAATTAGTAAAGGCTCATGTTCCTAACTTTCCAGTCTCTTCGTGACAAACTTATCTTTAGGCAAATTCCTCCATAGTGTTTGCATGGCTCAATAAGCATCCAAACACTTGAAAGACCTTTATAGCTAACCGTGCAAGCGAAATAATTGATAATGTAGGAAATACTAACTGGCATCATGTCAGGTCAGAGGAAAATCCCGCTGATCTTGCCACTAGAGGTATGGACCAAGTTGGTTGCGAGAACCCCAAAAACAGTGGCCAAGTAGTCAACCTGCACCATTGCTTGATTTTTGTTCTAACTGATCATCAGTTAGAACAAAAATCCGTTTCTTGTTTTATAGCACAAAGCTGTCCCAGTGATATTCTAGAGCGTTTTTCTTCTCTTGCACGCACCCTGCGTGTCCTAACTTATTTGTTTCGCTCCCGATTCAATTGTGATTCGAGAAATACAACCACTATCTTCCGCCACAAAACCACAAACTTTACTCAGCAAGAAATGAATTTTGTAAAAATTCGCCTCATTATACTAAGTCAACAATTTCATTATCCTCGCGAATATGCATCTTTATTGAATGGTAAACCCCTTTCTTCCAAAAGCAGCATTTTACCTCTCTACCCCTATCTGGACTACAGGCAACTTCTTCGCGTCAATGGTAAAATTACTAATTCCGATCTTACGTATTGTGAAAAACACCCCATTATTCCTTATTCGTCAAAAGTTTCGAGGTTTCCTCATTGATTTCATCCATATTTTGAAACTACATGTGGTAACGCACTTATGCTCTCTGTTACAGGACGCATGTTTTGGATTCCAAAATTGAAAAATTTAATAAAGCCATGTATTCGAAACTGTACAACTTGCGTCATTCACAAGAAACAACTTCGTACTCAGATTATGGCAGCCCTCCCAATCGAAAGATGTAATTTTTCACCCCCTTTTACTTATACGATTGCGGATTTTGGTGGGCCGTTTCTTATTAAAAGTGACCTTGGTCGAAGATGTCGCATTACGAAAGGTTATCCTTGTCTATTTAACTGACCTGCAACTAAAGCAATCCATCTTGAAGCGGCTAGTGACTTGTCCTTTCAAGTTGTTCTTTCGGCCTTTGCCAGATTTGTTGCTCGACATGGTCTCCCTAAAGAAATGTTTTCTGACCATGGTACTTATTTTACTAGAGCTGATGTATTATTGCAGTGCGAGTTTAAAAAGTTTTTAGCTTCGTCATCGAATGAGACCCAGCTTAAATATGGGATTCAGGTCTTAGAATGGAATTTCATTCCACCAGAAGCTCCTTATATGGATGGCCTATGGGAGGCTGGGGTGAAAAGCCTGAAAACACATCTTTGGAAACTCGGTGACACCAGTTAATTTACTTTCGACTAGTTTTCGACGGTCCTCGCCAGTATCAAGGCATGTCTTAATTCACGCCCCATATCACCAATGTCTAATGACCCCGGCATTCGTGGAAGCCCTTTGCTGATATTTCCCGAATCTTACTCTAATGAAAACCCACTTTCTCTCATAAATCGATGGGAAAGGCTTAAATGTCTTCAACATTAATTTTGTCAGCGTTGGAAAGAGGAATATTTGAGGGAGTTACATAAATGTTAGAAATGACAAACTCCTGAAGAAAAAGTAAAAATGAATGATCGTGTTGTCGTCAGACAAGAGAATTTACCGTGTAATGAATTGCGGCTCGGTCGAGTGCTTAAATGGTGTCCGGGACCAGATGGAATGGTAAGAGTTGCGACAGTAAAAACTCAGCAGGGTGAAATCACTCGACCTGTGGTGAAACTGTGCGTCTTGCCAAACACTTAATCAATAAAAAAAAAGATAACTTTTCAGTACCACATCACCAAAATAAAATGCTTCCCATATTACAATTTTCGTTTTTTTGACGTTTAATACATACCTTGCTTCGAAAATGCATGTACATACGTGGTATCCGCAGTTTATTATATGTAATTTTAATATTCTTATCTTAATTAAGTATATTGAAATTCCAATCAAGCACTGAAATGTATGATTCCTGTAGTTTTTAAGTTATCTTAAGTATTTATTTTATTGTTGGCGCAATGCGTCAAGGGGGCGGTAATGTTAACGCCATCTGCGAGTGAGGCACAATTGTATTACAGTTGTATTACAATTTTGCCTCACTCTACGAACAACCGCTTTTTTATTTATTTTCATGAAATCGATCAAAATGTCGGTCCCTTCCGGCGTCTTGTATTTTTCGTAGTTAGTTTTTTTTGAGTATATATATCATCGCCGAATGACGAATGGCCAACAATTTTGTGTCTTTTTTATTCTCTGGTCCAACCGGCACCCTTTTCTGTTTAAAAAAAGGAAACAAAAAACAAAATATAAACTAAACCAAGTGTAAAATAAAGAAAACAAATACATTACATATAACTTCAATGAAAGAATAGAACAAAAGTTGAGTGTTCTTTTTTTCTCAATCGTTCTCACTTTCGTTGTCGGTTGCTGCTGCTAGCGTGCCGTGCAGTGGCGGATCAAGGGGGGGGGGGGTCATGACCCCCCCCCCCCCCAGAACCAACAAAAATAGTTTAAAAACATCAACAAATTAGGAGAAAAAATTAAACTTAAGAAATTTTGAAATTTTTAGACTGCAAATAAAATCTTAAAATGACAAAGAATTATTTAAAAAAAGCTTGAATCATCCCTCGTTTTATTTAAGTCTTATGCCGTAAACTTCAAAGATAGGAACATATTAGCCTTATTCTCAAGTTGCGCCTTTTTGTGTAGCGTGCGGATAACTTTTTTCCCACAGCTTTTCGATATGTGACGCGATGATAAAAGTTATAGAATACTTATTATCATTATTATTTATTAGCATGTAATTTAAATTACAGGTTAATACAAAAGATTATGGAGCCTAGCTGCGGAGACTATTGTCTCAAGTTATAGAATATTAAAATACCTTTCCAACGGTATATAGTTTTACGAGGTACCAAATTTTCCTCACGGGTCCACCTTCAATGGATAAACTGGATTACCCGTTTTTTCTCCTCTTCAAATATTTGAATTTCCTGTTTTTAACTCAGCAACCCGTCAGATATCCCTCATGAATAAAGTGACTGGGCATAGGTACTTTGATTTTATAATTCAAATAGTGATACAAGTGCAAGTCTAGTTCGGAGTGTTGTTCCTGTTTCATTATATTACACAAGTATTATTAAAGTAATTGAGTTTTAAAAGGTTTCATTAAAAACAAAACAAAGAATGGTAAGTCGTAAGTTTGTCAGTGTGTGTGTATTAATATTATTTGGTGAATTAAAATATTGTATGTTAGAATTGTAGAAGTCTCTTCCTTATTGACCGCAAAAATGATTGAAGAAAAATTAAACAAAAACACAAACGAAATTTAATTTAGTTGTCATCTGTTTATTTTTTCTAAATACCGAATGCATTTCGGAAGGCAATTGGCCTACCATCATCAGCGTAATACGCGTGAACAACTGAAAAGCTTATAGTTGTAATACAATTAAAGCAATAACAAAATTTTTAAAGTCAGAGAGTAACATTGAGATTATTACATGTACAAATATAAATATAACACATACAAATTATTTAGCAAGAGCAAATAAGTTAGAGGTTATTGGACTTTCTTCTATGTTCATCAAATTCTCGTTAATGCTAATGTAGATGGATTCATATGCGTCTAATTTCGATGGAACAGGTACACTTTTTATGAGCTTGTAGTTGTCGAGGAGAGGTGTCAAGTGGTGAGGTTCTGTGTGGGTCAAGTCAAATGCATGAGCTGCAACTGCTTTTTGGATGTCTTTATTGTTTATGTACCTCTGATGTTCAGCTATACGACACTCAACGGCGCGCTTTGTCTGTCCGATGTATTTACTGCCACAGGTGGAACAATTGATTTCATAAATTCCGCTCTTTTTGTTCATTGGTTTGGCATCTTTGGAAGTACCAAGAGAAGAGCTGAGCTTGTTTTTGTTGGAATTCACAATAGTCAAGTTAGCTTTGCTGAAAGTGTGTTTAAGTTGATTGCAGATTTTTGGCACGAACGAAAGTGCGACACGACGATTAGAGTTGATGTTTTGCTTGTTTTGAGAGAAGAGAGTAGAGCAATTCCTCTTCTTGATTCTTTGGCTATGTTTCTTAATCAATTGATCGATGACAGACTTTTTATAGCCGTTGACTTGAGCTAAGTGTAGAATATGCTCGTATTCATGTTTATAATCAGCTAACGACAGAGGTAACCGACACATGCGATAGATCATTGAATTAAATGACGCTATTTTGTTTTGATACGAACAATATGAATCGTGTGTTATGTATCTGTCAGTGGTAGTTGGTTTTCGGTAAACGTCAAATTGAATTTTCTTACCAAGACGTTTTATTTTTAAATCCAGAAAGGGTAATGTATGATCTGATGTATTCTCCAATTCATAAGTAAATTTGATGCTGGTATGGCGACTATTTATTAGATTTAAAACACGTTCGACATCAGATTGTTTAACAACAGCAAAGGTGTCGTCAACGTAACGCCACCAAATTCTAGGGAAGAACTTTTCGTCTTTCATTTCTCTTTCTAATTTGCACATAAATGCTTCAGCTATGTACGGTGAAAGACTATTGCCCATGCTGCAACCAAAGTCATTAGAGTAGTACTTGTTTCTAAATTGAAAACAATTATATTTCATGCAAGTTTCAATCGCAAATATGTATGCCTCGGTGTGTTCTATTGAGACATTTGATTTTTGTAGGTGTTCTTTAATAGCTTCTATAGCTACATTGACTGGAACGCTTGGGAAAAGAGCAGTGACGTCAAACGAAATTAAAATTTCATCGTCTGCCAGTTCGATGTCTTTTACTTTTTCAATGAATTCAAAAGAGTTTTCGACTGAAAAACCTTCAAATTTGCCAAACTTTTTCATTTCAGACATAAGCCATTTTGCCGGTTTTTCGAAAGGCGAATTAACACACGACACGATTTTTCTCATCTTATCTCCGGTTTTGTGAATTTTCGGTAAACCGTACATAAGAGGTACTTGGGGGTTCGATTCTCTCAAACGATATTTGTTTACATCGAAAAGTTTATGTAGAATGTCTATGATGGATTTTGAGTCTTTGACCATTTTATTAAGCGGATTACGGCAAACCTTAAAATTATCTTCAGTAATTGACTGAATCATCCGTTCATTGTAGTCGTCTTTGTTGATTACAACAACTTTATTTCCTTTGTCGGATTTCATGTAAAAAACGTTCCGATTTTTCAAAGATTTAAGCGCACGATTCCATTTAATGGTGTCAAGGTCAGGTTTATTCTTCGCAGTATAACTTTTTGTTTCAATGATGACTTGTGATGCTTTTTCTCTTATTTGTTTTTTGACATCAAATGGTTTGTATTGTAACGCTGTTTCAATATCAGCAATAACGTCAATAAGAGGGAGTGCAAGAGGTTTAACCGAGAAATTCAAACCGCGATTAAGCAAACTCATTTCATCAGGGCTGAAGCTTTCATTGGACAAATTCACAACTAAGTTTTCTACCTCTTGTACAACGGGTTTAGGTTCGATGGATTTTACCTTATATTTTAATAATACATCCAATTTTTTGGAATGCTTTATTCGTTTTTTATGAAATATATTCTCGGCGCGGTTAATTATTATAGACTGTTTGGTTGCAAAACAATTGAAAATAATGTTATTTTGTAGACTTTTTGTCATTTTCAGGTGTAACTCGTATAACTGCAGTTGTAAATGGTCAAAGACTCAAAATCCATCATAGACATTCTACATAAACTTTTCGATGTAAACAAATATTGTTTGAGAGAATCGAACCCCCAAGTACCTCTTATGTACGGTTTACCGAAAATTCACAAAACCGGAGATAAGATGAGAAAAATCGTGTCGTGTGTTAATTCGCCTTTCGAAAAACCGGCAAAATGGCTTATGTCTGAAATGAAAAAGTTTGGCAAATTTGAAGGTTTTTCAGTCGAAAACTCTTTTGAATTCATTGAAAAAGTAAAAGACATCGAACTGGCAGACGATGAAATTTTAATTTCGTTTGACGTCACTGCTCTTTTCCCAAGCGTTCCAGTCAATGTAGCTATAGAAGCTATTAAAGAACACCTACAAAAATCAAATGTCTCAATAGAACACACCGAGGCATACATATTTGCGATTGAAACTTGCATGAAATATAATTGTTTTCAATTTAGAAACAAGTACTACTCTAATGACTTTGGTTGCAGCATGGGCAATAGTCTTTCACCGTACATAGCTGAAGCATTTATGTGCAAATTAGAAAGAGAAATGAAAGACGAAAAGTTCTTCCCTAGAATTTGGTGGCGTTACGTTGACGACACCTTTGCTGTTGTTAAACAATCTGATGTCGAACGTGTTTTAAATCTAATAAATAGTCGCCATACCAGCATCAAATTTACTTATGAATTGGAGAATACATCAGATCATACATTACCCTTTCTGGATTTAAAAATAAAACGTCTTGGTAAGAAAATTCAATTTGACGTTTACCGAAAACCAACTACCACTGACAGATACATAACACACGATTCATATTGTTCGTATCAAAACAAAATAGCGTCATTTAATTCAATGATCTATCGCATGTGTCGGTTACCTCTGTTCGTTAGCTGATTATAAACATGAATACGAGCATATTCTACACTTAGCTCAAGTCAACGGCTATAAAAAGTCTGTCATCGATCAATTGATTAAGAAACATAGCCAAAGAATCAAGAAGAGGAATTGCTCTACTCTCTTCTCTCAAAACAAGCAAAACATCAACTCTAATCGTCGTGTCGCACTTTCGTTCGTGCCAAAAATCTGCAATCAACTTAAACACACTTTCAGCAAAGCTAACTTGACTATTGTGAATTCCAACAAAAACAAGCTCAGCTCTTCTCTTGGTACTTCCAAAGATGCCAAACCAATGAACAAAAAGAGCGGAATTTATGAAATCAATTGTTCCACCTGTGGCAGTAAATACATCGGACAGACAAAGCGCGCCGTTGAGTGTCGTATAGCTGAACATCAGAGGTACATAAACAATAAAGACATCCAAAAAGCAGTTGCAGCTCATGCATTTGACTTGACCCACACAGAACCTCACCACTTGACACCTCTCCTCGACAACTACAAGCTCATAAAAAGTGTACCTGTTCCATCGAAATTAGACGCATATGAATCCATCTACATTAGCATTAACGAGAATTTGATGAACATAGAAGAAAGTCCAATAACCTCTAACTTATTTGCTCTTGCTAAATAATTTGTATGTGTTATATTTATATTTGTACATGTAATAATCTCAATGTTACTCTCTGACTTTAAAAATTTTGTTATTGCTTTAATTGTATTACAACTATAAGCTTTTCAGTTGTTCACGCGTATTACGCTGATGATGGTAGGCCAATTGCCTTCCGAAATGCATTCGGTATTTAGAAAAAATAAACAGATGACAACTAAATTAAATTTCGTTTGTGTTTTTGTTTAATTTTTCTTCAATCATTTTTGCGGTCAATAAGGAAGAGACTTCTACAATTCTAACATAATCGAGACCACAAATTTTGTTCTCCTTAACAGATTAACTTGTTAAAAATTTTTTTGTTTTGTTAAAATATTGTAGGTAATAAAATAAATCCTTACTATAAATCCGGCAATGAAATGTAGGTGATCTGTTTATAAAGTGAGAAAATAAGAACTTCTGTGGGAATAAACGCGTCTTAGAAGGAACTTAAAATTGTACAAAAACTTTCTTCTCGTGGCGTTAGATCATTCATTGTTTTTAATTGCTCTACAAAAACTCAAACATAAATTTATGTGATACAATTTTTTACAAACGTAACATGAAAATTGATTTAACTTAGAAATATGCATTCATTATGTTTTATGCAGGCTAATAATCAAGAACTTAAACGAAATGGCTCAATGAGGAAAATTGACAATTTTTTTATTAGAAAGCCAAGGCTCGAGTCTGAAAAATCAGAACAAGATATTGCCTCGCCTTCTATTGCTAGAAATGTTTCTTCACAAGAAATCTCTGCTGTTTCTGCTAGTCAGAATTTTCAATCTGATTTTGCGTCCGATATTGGATTTTACATACCAAATAAGAACATAAGTGATTGCATCAAAGCCAAACTCCTCGAAAACCACTGAGATCCACCTACAAACTATAATTTTCCGTATTGCACTGTTTCCAAGAATGGAAAACAAACTAAAACATAAGCAAGAGCTACAGTACGTTTGCAACGAACTGTTGGATACCCTATTCCCCATATTTTTGTATGTGTATGCGTCTGCCTCCCGCAAACAGCCGATGTTTCAGAAACAAAATTCTTCTTTAGCCGACAGAAAAAAATTCAATAACATTAATTTTATGCGGTTTGATGTTCAATTAGTGCTGGCGTAATAAAAAAAAAGGAGTGCGCCACGCCCAAAGTTAAAACGTTTTATTGCCAAGGCAATTGTTATGAGCTCAGTGACATTCAATTTTATTCTTGCAGATCGATTTGAACAAAACAAGACAAAACTTAAATTTTTAAAAATTAGATTTGGAATGGAAATAGCGATTATGTGTGTTTTTTTTTAACAATTCTTGGACCACACTCTGCTACGTAACCATGGAATATAAATCCAAGTGTTCATCTGTTTACTTCAAAACTGCGACCGATAGTTAAAAAACGTTAAAAAAATTAATGCATTATGCGACTTTTGACGAAAACGCCCTTTAAAAGTGGGCGTGTCTAAAAAATTTTAAGCACTAACTGCGCTTTGATCAGTATTTAGGCATATGTGTAAGACTACAGCTGAATCGAGTAGTTTTTAAACAATCTTACCTGAACAAAGGTATTTTACCAAAATCACGCCTTTAAAAGTGGGCGTATTGAAAAAATTTACAAAAGAAAATGTAGAGATATATTTTTCAAATAACGAACGGAAGGAAAAAGGTTTAAATTAAACATTGGAAATGCCTTAAATTCTTAGGGCTGCGTTTTTCGTTCTTTCATGAAAAGTAGGCGTAAGCCACGCCCAAAATTCAAAAATTTTCTTTTCATACACAAACCTTTTAGTTTCTATTAAGAGACGCAAAATTTTGGTTGCGGATTCATTATAAATACCGTTTATTTACAAAAACAATTTTTGTATAGTTTCTAATGAAAAGTGGGCGTCAGCCACGCCCAAAATCAAGTTTTTTGATTTCATACACAAGATGTTTATGTGCCAGTAAGACCCACAAAATTTAATGTTTTTCGCTTTAATATAACAATTGTTATTTTATAAAAACAATATTGATGTTTTTGTATGAAAAATAGGCGTAAGCCACGCCCAAACTGAAATATTTTTGTTTGATTGGAAGAAAGTTTACCTAAAGCTTACGTGTGCAAAATTTTAGCGTTATGCTTTTATCGTAACTGTACAAAAAACATAATCTAATTTTATTAAATTGAGGTTGTTCAACAAAAATGGCGGTTGTGGGCGTGTTTGTGGGCGGATTTTACCGGTTCAAAAACTTAGCCTTACTCTTGAACCAAAGATTATATATACCAAATTTCAGCTTTCTAGCTCAAAAATTGCGACCTCTAGAGAGTATATATACGGACGGAAGGACGGACGGACGGACGGACGGACGGACGGACGGACGGACATGGCTAAATCGATTAAGCTTTTGATTCTGAGTCAGAATATATATACTTTTCTATACCTAACGGTATTATTTCTCTATGTTACAAACTCCACACCAAATACAATATACCCATTCTATGGAATAGGGTATACAAATATGCTCAGCCATCCCACCTTGTAAAATTTCATTGGCTTGTTTTGTCACATAAGGATCAGGGGTTATATTGCAGGTACCGTACGTTATCTGCATATGAATTTTTTTTTACAAAACTCAGGTGGTTTCATGTGAAAACGATTTTCTAGGTACTGTGCTTTATTTGCCTTTGGTTCAGGTGGTGGAATGCAATCGAACTCACCACTAAAGCGCCTCGTTAAGGAACCCTTAAAAGTTTTTGAGAAAAAGGAGCAATAATGGTTCATCAAAAAAACCGGTACCATGAAATGGCCGTCGAAGTCGGGAGAAATTTTTTAAAAATATATCACGGACAGGAATCAAATATTTCAAACAAAATATGCAATCAACGTATGGAAAAGATAAAAGCACAATTATCTTCTGTGGTCGTCAAAATATTCCCCTGCGTGGTCATAGAGACGACGGGAATTTGTACAGCGAATTAAGAGGAAATCAACAGGCAGGTGAATATAAGGGAAGTTTGGTAGGAGAAGATGGAAATTTTAGAGCCCTTTTAAAATTTCGTGTTGATTCTGGTGATTCTCTTTATCCCAACACTTACAAACTTCAAACTCTAACGCTACATACATAAGCAAGACAGTGCAAAACGAGTTGATTTCAGTTTGTAAAGTTTTTATACAAGAAAATATTTTGAAAAAAATTAAAGAAGCTAAAATATTTTTTTTTTATAAATATATCTTATCTTTGACGAAACAACTGACATCTCTCACACCGAGCAGTTAAGCCTGTCTTTTTGATATTTCTATGACGGAGTTATAAGAGAGGATTTTTTAACATTTTGCAATGCATATGAGAAGACAAGTTGCGAAGTTGGGACGAGTGAACGTCGGTTGACGGGCGTTGCAATATCAAAAATAGTTGAAAATCTTTGCTTCGACTTTGACATCGACTTAGCAGGATGCGTAGGAATAGGAACTGACAGTTTTTCAGTAATGGCTTCTGACACTAAAGGTGCGGTCCATGAGCTATGCAAAAAGGCAATTCATGCGAAACGCTGTCCATGAAACAACCATGCCTTGAACAACTCCTTGGCAAACTCTTCCAAAGTAACATTTTTCCGAAATGCCTCTGGAACTATGAAGAAAGTGGTTGCTTTTGCCAATGCTTCAGCAAAACGACACAAAGTTTTCTTGGAAGAACTTGAAGGGACAGCTTTGAAAGGGATTTGCAAAACTCGTTGGGTGGAGAGGCATGACGGGCATTTGCAATTTCAGGGCACTAACTTAGTCAAAATTTGCAATGGAAAGGATTTCCTCTTGAGAAGACAGCAAAACCGCAACTGACGCTAAATGTCTTCAACAGGCCTTGAGGAACTCGGAGTTTATAATTGCTGCCGTTTGCTTGTGTGATGTCTTAGGTAAATAATAAAATAATAATAACTAATATATATCTTAAGGTATTTCCAATATAGAATCGATTACTTTTAAATTTCAAACTATCAAAACATGCGATTTCAATTCAACGAACAAATTATTACAAAGATTTCTATTGGGAAACCGGATTTTCAAACAAAAATTTCAATAAGGACTAATTTTTTAATATTTTTATCATGATATTTTTATCGTATTTTCAGGCGTTACTGTATCACTTAGCCGTTTTCTCCAAAAATCGTCTTTAGATTTAAAAAGAGCCACAGACGTAATTAATGATGTTGTGGGCGTACTGGAAGAAAAACGAAGAAATGTGGATACTTGCTTTGAAAAACTTTTTGCAGAATCAAAGGAGATTGCTGAGGACTTAGATGTTGTTCTAAGACAACCCAGAATTGTTTCAAAGCAAATTCATAGAACAAACAATCAGCAAAATCAGTCTGCAGAGGAGTATTTTCGAAGGGCTGTTTATATACCCCTTCTGGATTTTGTGTTGACAGACTTAAAAGATCGTCTCTCCACCGATGTGCTAGAATTATTTCAGCTAGGAGTTTTTATTGCCAAAAACAACTTACTCCGAAGCTGATTTGGAATCTGTGCGTGTAACAGCTAATACGTACAGTCAGCTTTTAAATCATCCACCCATCTCAATGGTCATTCAAGAATATAAGCTGTGGATAAGGAAATGGTAGCGAGAAAGTGAAGAGGGGCGGCCATTTCCCGAGTTTCTTCCAGAAATGTTAGATGTTTGTGACATTACGTTGTATCCACACATTCATGTAATATTGAAGATATTAGCTTCACTTCCTGTTAGTGTCGCAACAGCAGAGCGGTCGTTCTCTACCCTTATGCGACTTAAAACGTGGCTGCGATCAAATATGGGAGAAGAACGTCTTACCGGTCTTGCTCTTATGAATGTGCACAAATATGTTAAAATTGATATCGATGAAATTATTACGAAATTTGCTAACCAAAAACAAAGAAAACTTGATTTTATTCTATAATTTTTTACCAACAAATTAAAAAAAATTATATTTTTATACTTTTCATATACTCGTACCTACATTTTCTTCACTTTCTTTGGACTAAAGCTTGAATTCTAAGTTTTTCATATCTATTTTCGGTACTTAGATTAGATTAGATTAGATTAGATAAGATTTTTATTGGATAACAAATTATTTTAAATAACAATTATTACACATTTATATATATATACAAAAAATCATTATGACATGGCATTTGCCGTCTGCCAGATTGACAACTAACATAAATTTTAATACTGTAATAAGCTAATTTAGTTGATTTATAAATAAAAATACAGATTGAAAACAAAAATTAGTGAAACACTGTGAAACTGTGAAACAAATCAGAAGTCTTCGTTAATTATCCTTGATCTATATCTTAAAGCAATTTTGCAATATTCATACAGCTTGTCTACATCCATCTCGTTCAACTTGTTAAGGACTTGTTCCTCCGACAAAAAGTCACTTCCAAGAATGCTTCTTCTAGTTTCCCTGAGAGTGGGACATTTACCGACGAAATGAATAACGTCCTCTCTTTCAGCCAAGTTGCAGATACTACACTCCAGTGGTAAATCGGGCCTGTGTGGTATGAAGTTTAGATTCAGCAATTCGCTTCGAAGTCTGACCATTGTAGCAATCACGTGTACGTTATTTGAATCACAAAAGTAATTTCTTTCTGCGAGATTATAGTTCAGCCTGCTGTACGTTGATCTGAATAAGGACCCGGAGGCTTCAGCTACATATTCTGATCTACACCTCTCATCTACCGTTGATATGACTTCATACAGGAGAGCTTTACTGTTTAATATGCTTTCGACGTTTAAACTAAAATTTAAATTGCATCCTTCTGCCAGACTTTTCCACTCTCTGTACCAGCTATTTTGGTCTTGTATAGCTTTAAGAACTACTTTCCTGACCAGCCGCGATTCATGCATCTTGAAGACGCGCAGTAAATAGTCCGCTTGCAACTTTAAGGTTTTCACGAATAGAGGTGACAGTCCAGTTTCTAACATTAGAACGTAGTTAGGCGTGTTCATTGGCAGACGAAATATTCTTTTCAGATAATGTGTTAAGAGTTTCTCAACAGTTTGAAACCTTTTACATCCCCATACTTGTGCGCCATATAAAAGGATACTCTCAGCAACTGCCTCAAATACCCTGTGCTTACTGCTATGAGCTATGTTTACGTTCATAAAGCATTTTTTCCATGATATATTAATGGCCGTTTTCGCGTTTTGCAATTTGTCGTTGAAATGTTTCTCCATACTCAGGTTTCTTGAGAAAATTACGCCTAGGTACTTATATTCGTTGACACATTCTATATCTTGGCCGTTAAATTTCCATTTTTCGTTCGATGCGTTACGACTTCCACCTTTTTTAAATATCATCACCTTAGACTTCTGAATGTTGACTATTAAGTTCCACGTACAACAGTAATGGTATACCCTGTTTATCATGAGTTGTAATGATTCCGGGGAATACGCAAACATGACTATATCATCTGCAAACAACAATGCCTTAATACGCACCCCTGCGAAATCAACACCACCAGGAAGGTAATCAATGAGATCATTTATGAAGAGTGAAAACAAGGTGGGACTCAATGTACAACCCTGTCTTACACCCGATGTGGTTGGGAACCACTCCGAAAGGTCTTCGCCGTTCCACACTGCAGCTTGAGTTCCTCTGTACAGCTCTTCGAGCACTCGACCGAACTTCAGCGATAATCCCAGACCGTATAGTTTATAGAATAAAGCACTTCGGTTGATTAAGTCGAAAGCTGCTTTGAAGTCGATGAAGAATACATACAATTTTCTACCCTGCATACTAAAGCTCTCCGCTAGACTTCTGAGAATAAAAATATTGTCTATTGTAGAGTAACCTGATCTGAAGCCAGCTTGAAATTCTTTCAACAAGTTCTGAGATGCAGTCCACGTCGTGAGCCGCTTATGCAACATCGTTGTTAATATCTTATATGTTGAATTAAGAAAAGAAATGCCACGATAGTTCGTTGCATCCAGCTGGGATCCTTTTTTATGAATAGGGAATATTATAGCATTCCTGAATTCATTTACCGATAGATCACCCTCAAATACTTTATTAAAAAGCGTTACTAGAAGATCTTTGAGCATGACGGTTCCGTATTTGTAAAACTCCACTGGAATACCATTTTCTCCCGCCGCTTTGCCATCCTTGAGAGTCCCTAGGGCTAACTCTAGTTCTTGCAATGTGAATTCCGGATCTAAAATTTCATTGGTGAATCCAGGTATCGCATAATGCCAGTTTCCCTGTAAAGTTTCAGGGTTCAACAATTCCTTGAAATGGGTGGATAGAACGCTGGCACAAAGTTTTTTGGAGCTAGCGAATTGTTTCCCATTAAGTTCACGTGCAAGTTTCCAAAAGTCTGTTGCATTTTTACAGGCCGCCAGCTTCGATGCTTGCTGTTCTGCATATTGCCTCTTTTTGATTTTGCAAAGCTCCCTGTATTGTGTATTGGCTTCGATGTAATTCTTTCTAAATAAACCTTGGGTAGACCTCCTGAAATTTCGCAGCCATGCAAAGGACTTTATATGACACTACACTTCACAATCTAAAATTGGTAACCATTGAGCAACATGACCCCCCCCCCCAAACAGAATTCCTGGATCCGCCACTGGTGCCGTGCCCAACTCAATCATTGGAAACCTTGGTTCCAATTGGCGCTTTCGCTGTCGTTGTCTGTTGCTGCCGCCGCGGCATTGCTGGCACTTGATTAATTTTTGTGCGGATATATGTATACCACTCAGTGCTGCTGCTGATGTGCCGTATTTGTTGGCACGTCAAAAGGATTTGTGCAAATTTAGTCTTCGGAAAAAGTTATTTTGTTTGTGCGGTCTCTGTTGTTGCTGTCGCTGTGTGTTGCTGCTGCTGTCGTGCCCAGGGCCGGACAAGCTATACGTGCAAGCGGTGCAAATGCGCAGGGCGCTGAAACCAAAGGGCGCCTTGGGCGAGCGTTTAAATAGTCACCTCGTAACCACTACCTTCTTTTTTAATTCTCATTTATTTTTGTAGCTCACACCAATATTGATATTCATAACAGCTAATTTGAATTTAATTACAGATATACAATTATATACATATGTACTATTCCAAAAATTAATCCATGTTTACCTTCTTATTCACACCCACCCCACAGTCCCACAGTAAAAAAAAAAAAAACCTTATCTACCAAGTTAGCTTCAATAGATACCTACCAACCTAGCTATATGCTATTTTTCTCTTTATAAGGCATCACCATCACCACGTATGAGAAATTTAATTTTATTTTCATAACCCACCCCTATGCAGTGTAACATACAAAAATTTTCAACAGCATAAATACAGATAATTAACAGTGTGCATGTTGGTAACATGCACACGATGTCAGTACTTCTATATGAAATCAAAGTGAGCAATGTTACTCAACAGAAATTCTGAGGTACAAAATTCATACTCATGTACACAACAGTGTGCAAAATTAAAAATTGCACATATGAATTTAAACTCTTTCGGTTGAGTGTTTTTTGTACTATGTTTATGTTAAAGTTTGTCATTGGCTTCTCTTTATGAGTGGAATCTTATCACTCGTCTGGAGAGATGAGAGATGACAAAGGGTTGAGTTAAAATTTAAATATGGAAATAATGAGTGATGACTGATGATGAAGATGATGCGATGACTAATGATGAGGTTTGTCGTTATTGAGTGAATCTTTTTTGTTCAATTTTCTTTTTCTCTTTTTTGTTCTTGCTTGCCAGTCATTGTTTCCATTAAAAAAAAAAAGAATTTTTTGACTAATACAGGGTAATCGGTGTTAGCAAAGATACCTAATATAACAAATACTTGTTATATTATTTTGGATATGAGGTTGCTTAAAGAGCTAGAGCGAGTAGGTTGAGTTGATACAAGAAAAAAATCGTATGGAAGGGGGGTCTATTCATCTCCGTTTAGCCAGGAGGCGCAATTTTCTAAAAACATGACTTAAATTGGAACAAAAATAATTAAAAAATAACGGTAACTCCTACAATGTCATGCCATATCTTTTTGTAAGGTCAGAAATCTCCTCCGTTTAAGTGTTTTTAAATAAAGCTATTTTAGTGATCAGTTTTCAAAATATTAACTTTCAAACTCAAAATTATGGCAACAAAAAAATAGAAAAAAATGTCAAACTAATTTTTTTCAAAACTTGGTGCATTCAAGTATTATTTTTGTTGTCAAAACTCAATGCTCTTATTAGTTTTGGGTCAGACACTGAAAACCGTATGGCTCTATGACTTTTTGTTACCAAGCTATTCAAAAATATCCGAACCTTCTTGTTCATAAAAAACTAAAAAAATTGCATTACTTGTGCCATCTCGTAAGGCTAGATTTTCGTACTTTTATGCAGAAATAGGTTCTTTTATTTTTGAATAGCTTGGCAATCCTAGAGACATGAATCAAATAAGAGCATTGAATTTTGGCAAAAAAATACTAAATAAGGTACAATTTTGAAATAAAATTAGTTTGGAAATTTGATTTTAACTTTTTTTTTAAATTTTGAGTTTGAAAATTAATATTTTGAAAAAATTTCAATAAAATAAATATTTTTCAAAGCAAAATAGGTAAAAGAAGAGGTTTTTGGCCTTAAAAAATGGCATAGCATGGCGTTGTAGAAGTTATTTTGTTATTTTTTAATAATTTTTGTTTCCAATTTAAGTCGTGTTTTAAGAAAATCGCCCCTCTCAGCTAAACGGAAGGGAATAGACCCCCCTCCCACATGAGTTTTTCTTGTTCCAACTCAACCTACTCGCTCTAGCTAATTGGCACACCTTAAGTGAATCACCCTTCATAAGCTTTCGCTTATGAAAATTCACAAACTGTACGTTACACAACCTACCTCAAATATATCTTGTATATCTCCTATAATTTAGTGATAAATTTTTTGACTTAAATTTACAATTATTTTTGTAATCTTCAGTTACTATTATTTTTTTGATATATCGAATAGGCCTGTTGGGGATATCTCGTTAAAAAAACGCATTGCAAAGTTTACCCCTTGGGTAATGAGGAAATTACTTCTTCCAAAAATCACCGCAATTGAGGGCGCCAATGATAAAGCTTGCACAGGGCGCTAATTTAGCTCGGGCCGGCCCTGGTCGTGCCATCGATTTAAGATACACTTTGGCGTACATAAAGTAGCTCACTATTTGTAATCCATAGGAGTCAAAAACGTTATGCAAGAGATTATACGAAGATGTATATTTTCGTAACGTACACAATGCCTTAAAAGAAAGTATTGAAATTCACACAATTGACTAAAACTTTTTCATGAGGAAGGTTGATTTCCATAAGCAAACACTACCTATATCCTTGTGTTTAAAGAAATTTGAATAGTCCAATGTTCATATCACTCTTTCAATTTTTTAATTTGTTTAACGTATAAAAATACATCAAAGCTTACCGGTTGCGGGTTTTCTTTAAATAACAAAACCACCAACTGAAAAGAAAAGGTAACGATAGTGTATAAGCCCTTAATTCATTATTTTGTTGAAATACTTGGGTCACGTGACTGACAACAAGAGGAATTTATACGAAACTTCACGTGAAGAACAATCGTACTCGCCATTAATTTAAAGAGGAACAACAAAGATCTTTAAATCTTTTTAAAAAATGTCTATGACACAATCCGATTTCCAGCAAATCAAAGGCATCATAGATAGTTCTCTTCAAGTTGCCATAGCCAATATGGCAACTAAAGATGACCTGAAGAAAATGAACAAAGAGATTGATCTTCTGCGTCAACAAAACTTAGAACTCTCCAAGCAAATACACGAATTTGAAAAACGTTGTTGCTTTCTTGAAGACGAACTTGAATACGTGGAAAAAATTTTATTTTAATTTTATTATTTCCAAACAACAACGGCAATCCGCAAGAAAAGATCGAGAGCAAAACAACGAAGCACCCCAAATGTCGATAGCTGTTAGACTCAGTAAAAAGCATAACATTATAAAACTCGAACTGAACACGGCATCAAACGAAACAGCAACCAAAATGCTGAAAAATGCGAACAAATTATAAGGCACAGATGCTTTCATCCAGCGCGACCGAAGTAAGCAATCGCAACTAAAACACCGCATCCTACTCGGCTATCGAAAAGCGATAAAAGTATGTAATACAGCTGAACATATTTCAATTAAAAATGATACATTGTTGGTTCAGGATAATTATCAATTAATTAAAAATAATACACTGTTATTTCAGGATAAAATATTTTATTTAACCCAAAATAAAATAACATTTTAAAATATAAAAACGAAAACGGAGGACTAACATCGCAAAATTTGTTCGGAAATACCAACTTTACACCTGTCACAACTTTCACAAAAACATGCTAACAAAAAGACGCTAAAATAGATGGAGTGTACCAGATGATCCAGGGATGGCAGAGATGAATCAAAATTGTAATAGAATTACTAATTGAGATTTAGATGCCATCAGCCAAATTAATAGAAATAGTTGTTTTAAAATGTTATCTTAAAATATTTCTGGTTTGCATAACAAGCTTTTATTCGTAAATTTCCTTAATTATGTTAAAAAATTTCAAATATTTTTCTTCTTTGGAACGCATATTACTTATGAAATTTGTTCTTAATTTGAAAAATATTTTAGTGGGTTCAAATTTTATGCGGTGAAATAAAATCTGTAGTCCATAAGACATATAAACATCGTTATTAAATACTTATGCTTTTAGTGATTGTGAAGGAACAACAGTAGTTCAGTGTCTAAATGAATAAATCTGAATATCATCCCTTACTACGAAAAATGCAACAAATGGACAGATGATTTTGAAAACTTGTACAATACAATGCAACTTCTAGCTAATAAGAGTGTTTTATTGATCTGTGACTTGAACGCCAGAATTGGCAATGCACAAACAATAACTTCACAAACTGTAACAAACTCTGCAATTTTCCTCCGATTTTGAACACAAAAGACATCATTTGCAACAAGAATGGTTTTGATTTATTTAAGGTACTTCAAATATACGATTGCATTATTTTAAACGGTTGTTCAGACGGAGATAATGAAGGACACTACATTCTTATCGGAGGACAAGGAAAATCCGTCATCCACTTTTGTGCTGTTCACAACAGCTGGATGAAACTAGTTGAAATTTATGCAGTTGAATGTGAAATCTTTGAAGATCATATGCCAATTGTTGTTGAAGCCGCATGCGAATCTTCGCCCCACAGAAATAAATATAAACTTGCTTCCCCCAAGAAAAAGAGACGTACAAACGTAATTTGGATGAATTTTTACAACGAAATGACTTCATCGATTCACTATTCAAACAGCTAACAGAATATATTCCCATTTCAGCACCGACTAAAGTAGTAGGAGCGAAGTCATCTTTTAAACAAAAGCGGTTTGATAAGGATTGCTGGCAAGCACGTACAAAATCATTTGCGCTTCTTCAAGCTATGCGATCTTCAACCAATCAGCATATAAGAACTTGGTATATAGAAGCTAACACATACTATAAAAATCTATGTCTTCAAAATAAACATGAATTTTATAACCAACAAGCTTTAGCATTAGGCCAAACTCGAAACTCCAAGGATTTTTGGAAAATCACGAGAGAAATCAATGGATCAAGTTTTAAAATTGGTGTAGGCTTATCTGTTGGGGTTGTAGGAACCAAGTCATATTTTAAACAAAAGTGGTTTGATAAGGATTGCTGGCCAGCACGTACAAAACCATTTGCGCTTCTTCGAGGTATGCGATCTTCAACCAATCAGCATACAAAGACTTGGTATATAGAAGCAAACACATACTAGAAATATCTATGTCTTGAAAATAAATCTGAATTTTATAAACAACAAGCCTTAGCACCAGGCCAAACTCGAAACTCTAAGGATTTTTGGAAAATCAGGAGAGAAATCAATGTATCAAGTTTTAAAATTGGTGTAGGCGTATCTGCTGGGGACCTTGCAACACACTTTTAGCTCCTGTTAACAAGCGATTGTATTTCAAATTTTTCTTACGCTGAGCCACTTACTGTTTCTTATAGACGTAGACATAACAATTGAGGAAATAAATGATGCTTTCTCCAGTGCAAACAATGGAAAAGCTAAAGGTGAAGATGGGATACCGTACGAGTTTTTTAAAAATGCAACTCTTTCAATCTGTACCAGCCTACGAACTTTATACAACAACATTTTTTCTACAGCAGAAAGTCCATCCTCATTTCAGAAGTCTGTGATTTTGCAGTCGTGCATCAACTGCGGAAGAGTGCACATTGTTGTCTACTTTTAATTAGCAATTAGGATCAGTAGTGATCAAGTTTGATTTTTATTCAGCAATTTTTAAGCGGCGCGAGACAGAGGGTACCGGGTTCGATCCCGGTCAGGACCAAGATCAAGCATAGCTGGATTATGAAGCAGTTGGCTGAGGCTGACGTCAATGCCCCAGCCAAAATAGCGGGGACAACGGTCCAAAAAACAACAAGTTCCAATGTAGCTGGGCCATCTGGCATAGCAACAGCATTAGGAAAAATAAGAAGCGCAGCAGCAAAATTAAATAAAAATGTTGGATCTACATGACACAATTGAGCATTGGATAAAGACGTCTCCTTTCAATTGACACGAAGGAAGACAGTTAGACGGTGAAAACTAAAGCCAACTCCAAATTTGGTTCAAATAAATTGTGCCTCCAGTCCAGCGAAGCTGATAGCTGGAGAGAAGGAGGAAATGGAATGGCCAGCCGAAAAATCGGCAGCTGCCAGAATTCAGCAGCAGATGGGTAGCTCCCCAGAAGGAGACGACGACGATTACGACAACGACGCAGTAGAAAAGATCGATTCTGAAAATATCCCTGATGATAGACATTACGTATCAGGCGGATTAAAGGGACATTACGTCAGTGTCAGCGGTGGCAGTGATTTGCTGGATTTAACTCCACCAGCAGACATCGAACAAGTGCCCGAAAATGAGGACGAGGTGATTGCAGCTCTAACAGCTAAAATCGACCTCCTCACAAATATGGTGCTTGAGCTCAAGGCAAAACAAGATGCCCGTAGAAAGCAAGAGCGACAAAAAGCTCTAGAATTGCAAAAGACGCTCTAAGAGCAAACTGTAGCGCAAAATGAAGCAGCGTCCTCAGCTGCAAAGCCAAAAAAGCAGCGGGCCCAAAAAGATGCCCAAAAAGCAGTACAGCAGCAAATACCACATCCACTGCAGCAACAACAACCACAGCAGCAACAGCTGCAGCAACAACAACAGCTGCCACCTAATCAGCCACAGCAGCAACAAGAACAAGAACAAATACAAAAACCACAACGACAACAACAACAACAACAGCAGCAGAGACAACAGTCGCAGAGACAACAGCAGCAGAGTCAACAGCAGCAGCCATAGCTCAATAAAAAAAAAAAAAAAAGATGCCACCAATCTACACATCCAAGATGGATATTAAGGACACCATAAACTTATGTAAGTTGGCCATTGGCGATAGAGTTACGGTTAAAAGGTACAGTGATCTGAAGCACGCAATTCAGTGCTTCAATTTAAAAAATCACAAAGAAATTAAAAATTTATTAAAAAACGCATCCACTGAAAACTATACTTTCACCCCTAAGGACGAAAAGTTCCAACTATGGTTCTTAAGGGTATTGATTCCACTACGGAAACGGAGGGGCTCTTAGATGAGCTTCGTAGAGTGGCGAGCGACGACCTCGAGTTTATCAGGGTCAAGCCGTTCACCACAGTAAGGTCAAGACGGCAGAAACGGAATCTCCCTATATTTTCAGTTCAGCTCTCGTCCCAAAGCAAGCTGACTAGTCTAAGCAAAATAACCGTGCTTAACTACCAGATTGTACGCTGGGAAAAATTAAATAATAAAGACGACGCTCCTCGATGCACGAATTGTCAAGACCCTCACCACGCAGCAGGAAACTGTAATATGGATCCTGTTTGCGTGAAATGCGCAGAAGGCCACAAAAAGGAAGAGTGCAAACTCGGGGAAATAAGGGTCGAAGATAGGGCCCAGCTTCAATGTGCTCTTTGCAAGGGCTCTGGGCACCCTGCAAGTTATCTGGGATGCCCGAAGTACCAAGAGCTTAAAAAAGCAAAAACATCCCGGACCAACAAAAAAGTTGAGGTTAGTCGCCCAGTAGTGTGTCCTCCCTCACAAACCGTTACACCTCAGATTTCCTTCGCCCAAATGACGACGGGGAGAAGAAGTACGGTACAACCTGCACCAAAGGAAGCCCCACAGGCCCCAGTGCCTACAGCTCCAACGGTGCAGGATGATGTCTAGAAGGCGTTGCATACCATTGCGGGTATGCTTGCTGACGTCCGAAAACAGATCCGGGAACAGGCAGAAAGGGTGGATTACCTCTACTCTTTTCTGCCCATCCAAACGCTTAAAGGTTAAAGGCGCGCTCCTTGAGAGACCCCTTTAGATACTAGCTGTGAATGTGAATTCACTAAGTAGGATCGAACGCAGAGCAAATCTCTTTCGTTTGCTTAAAGACCAGAGTCCTGATGTGTTCTCGTCTAGCGAAACCAAGCTTAACCAGAAACACAACTGACTATTAACAATTACAATATCGTTAGAAGAGATCGACCCAACTCCTTTTCATACGAAAAGGCTTTAGCTATAAGGTAATTTATAAAAATGAAGTGCGCAGATTCGGGTTGCTAGAAGCCTGCATCATTTGCATTCAGGGGAAGCGAATGTACGTGATCTCGGCGTGTGCACCAGAAGCACCTCAGCTTGCTAATTTTCAATTTCTTCGCCTCAACTCGGAATAAAATAACCATCTCATGGCCGGAGATCTGAACGCCAGACATGAAGATTGGGGAAATCAAATTCAAACTCCTAGAGGATACCATCTTTTCAATTGGATGGGTCAATACAACGTTGAGTATAGGATCGATATATTTGCTACTGAAAGACCATCGTTTCCAAGAAGCGGTGGTTTTCTGGATCTACTTCTGTTAGATTCAAGACTGACAATTACTGACACTGTGGGTCAAACAAGAAACTTTTTACGGACGGTGGAGTATGACAGTGACCACTGCGGAATCGCCGCCGCGCCGTAATACGGATTCCGAACGAGCTTGTGGAGTTGGAGAAGCATATGCCTGCGCACTCTAAAACTCTAATGTACGAATATAATGTACGATGTTTAAGCTGTTGCTCTAGTTTACCTGATGAAGTTTCCATAAGCTAAACTCCAGTTTAGCTTAGCAACAACTTAAACACCATCTATGAATATGCCCCAATGTTTGTCCGTGACGTAAATGCGCAAACGAATCTAAAATGAAAACGGGATGACGCTATCTGGTTTAGTTGTATCATGGAACGCACCCTTAATATTTAAACCCATTCATCATTGTATTTATATTTTAAAGTAATTTCATGGAACATTTTATTTTAGTTCTGAACGTCGTCAATGGCGGCACTAGTTGTCTTATCTACTTTACATCAAATGTCTTCTATTGTTGTTTTTGTTTCCCATGACAGTTTAGACAAAAACCACTAAAATTACTCTACAATCAAAGCTTGTGAACGTCGTCCATAGATGCCGCACAAAACGTTCCGCTTCTTGGGAATACTATAGACATTGCAGGGTGCGCCAGAGAAACTTACTTATTTGAAAAAATTCCCGCGCGGTGAGTTGGGTAGAGGGGCAAGAGGGGGCGCATCTGGAGGGGGCAGTTCCCAAGTTTTTTTTCTTCCTCCAGTCAGTTGACATCATGCTCTGGTCTAGAGAACAGCGCGCCTTCGCAGTTGAGAGCTTCTTTTCTAACGGTCGCTCACTTGTTGCTACGCAACGTGCCTTTGAAATTTTTTCTTCCAAGACTCGAAGAAATGAACGTTAAGAACGTGTGGTTTCAGCAAGATGGAGCCACAGCACACACAGCACGAGACTCAATGAATTTGTTGCGACAACATTTCCCCGACCGCCTCATCTCTCTCAGAGGCGATCTCCAATGGCCGGCACGCTCTCCAGATTTGACTCCATGCGATTTCTTTTTATGGGGTTATTTGAAATCCCTGGTTTATGTCGATCGACCACGGACCATAGCACACCTCAAGAACAACATTCGCGACGCCATTGCCAACATACCGATTGATATGCTGCGAAGAGTGGATACGAATTTCAAAAATCGACTTCATCAGTGTATGCGCAATGGGGGTCGCCATTTTAAGACTGCATACAAAAAAAATTGGGATATTGTATTCTCAAATAAAAAAAAAAAAAAAATTTAAAACAATAACTGAAGTACTTTTTTTGTATTGACCTTTCAAATAAGTAAGTTTCTATGGCGAACCCTGTATTTAAAATCTATAGTATTCCCAAGAAGCGGAACGTTTTGTGCGGCATCTGTGGACGACGTTCACAAGCTTTGATTGTAGAGTAATTTTAGTGGTTTTCGTCTAAACTGTCATGGGAAGCAAAAACAACAATAGAAGACATTTGATGTAAAGTAGATAAGACAACTAGTGCCGCCATTAACGACGTTCAGAACTAAAATAAAATGTTCCATGAAATTACTATAAAAAATAAATACAATGCTATAGATTTTAAATACAATGCCATTCATGCAGATTGGTGAACTGATATGGAAGAAGAACTTTGTAGGAACGTTTCGTTTCCTGTTTTGGTTCACCAAATTTAAGGGGCCTGACTACACGACTAATTTTTTCGTTCGTCTAGTTAATTACACAAAAAAAAAAATATTATTCCATTTGTATGCATTATAAATCATAATGATCCATATAGGGCTCCTTAATGTTCATAAGGAATTGGCTCGAATACATACAAATCCATATATGGTTTTTGTGTGTATACGTCTTTTTTTAGACGTGTGGTTTTCAATCTGGCAATACTTTTTACGGAGTTGTTCTTTTTGACAGCTGTCACTTGATTTATGACTATCTTAGTTTGCCATTGCATAACGAATAGACTTACTCCTGAACAAAGTTTGCAAATCGTGCAAATTTATTACCAAAATAATGATTCGGTTCGCACGATGAATCGCGCGCTGCGTCCAATATTCGCTCAACATAATAGCCCAGAAATTTATTCGAGTCAGCCGCTGAGCTGTAGCCACTAACTTGCCCGAAATTATTTTTAAAACATAATTGCAAACATTTATTTTTATAATTAAGCTAAACTCTTAACCATTACATTAAATTGAATGTGTTTTATTTCTTTTTGAAAGTCACACAAAATACCCTATATTATTTGTCTATATTCGATGCGTTGCGCGAACCGAACCAATAATAAGGCAATGTGTATCCGTGGGTGACGTAAAATAAGGCCAAACGAAATAAGGCCGAAATTTCAGTTTGGCTTAATTTCGTTTTCGAAAACGAAATAAGGCCAATTTGGCATTATTTCAATGTCAATTTTCACACCTCTAAGATGATACGGTATTGAGGCTTATCTGATTTTTCTTAAATTTTCAAAAACGGATATTGGTGATATGAGACTACGTTTGTGTGGGAATGAATCTCATGGGTATTGCAAGTATCTGTTTTCGGAAATTTTAAAGAATCAGATAAAATAATCGTTAAAAAATCGCGCGATGTGTGCTGAAACAGGTGTATAATAATGTTGAATAGTGTTGAAACAGAATATGACAGCGATCTCATACGATTTGACATGTGTTTAGATCTGAAATAATTTTTTAGGATTAAATGTAAAAGCATCACACATTCCTTCACACTTTGTTTTGACATGTCGTTCTTTTTAGACGTGTGGTTTTCAATCTGTCAATCCTTTTTTCGGAGTTGGTCTTTTTGACAGCTGTCACTTGATTTATGCTCACTTTGGTTTGACATTGCATAATGAATAGACTTACTCCTGAACAACGTTTGCAATACGTGCAAATCTGTTACCAAAATAATGGTTCGGCTCGCACGACGCATCGCGCGCAGCGTCCAATATTCGCTTTATAATAAAGCTAAATTCTTTGCCATAACATTAATTTCAATGCGTTTTATTTCTTCTTGAAATCCACAAAAAATAGCCTATATTTGTCTATATTCGATGCGTTGCGCGAACCGAACCAATATTTTGGTAATAAATTTGCACGATTTGCAAACGTTGTTCAGGAGTTAGTCTATTAATTGTGAAATGGCAAACCAAACTGAGCATAAATCAAATGACAGCTGTCAAAAAGACCAACTCCGAAAACAGTATTGCCAGATTGAAAACCACGTCTAAAAAAACACCCTTAACAACAATGTATGTAATGTAAAGAATAACAATTTTAAATTTAAAAATATACTGAACTTTAAAAGTCAAATAAAACTTAATAAAGAAAAAAATGTATTCCGTCTGCTTCATAATTGGAAAAACTTTCATGTGTATTGTATAGGTAGAATTTCTCGCTGAGCAAGTATCAATGATTTTAATACTGGAACATCAAAGTTAATATACATTCTTTGTTGCGAAATGTTGATGCACAAAAAATCGTGCCTAACATGCATGTGAAAACAGAGTTTTCAGAAAAAAGCTGATTTTAATACTGGAAAATCTGTGATAAAACAGGATTTTTGCACAAATGATCATCAAACAGAATTGGATAAAGCAATATTGCAAAACATTTAATGTGTGAAGTGAAATCCGCAACTTTTTTGATACTTGAACATCGATGTTAAATAATGATTGTTGCACATGTTCACATCAAACAAGACAAACAAAATTGACGGAAGCAATTTTGCAGCGCATTTTGTGTAAACTGAAATTTTTGAATGAAATTTAAGTAATACGCAGAAAATCGTGTGCAATGAGTAAACTGAAATCCATGCCTTTTTTGAATTTTGAAAGCGAAATCCATTTCAAACATCAATTTTTCAAAATGTTCATGCAAAGAGAGTGTAAACTAAAATCCATGCCTTTTTTTCGATATTTGCAAAAAAAAAATTTCCATAGAAAATCGTGCGAAACAGGTCACTTGCAAACAGCTCAAGTAGGTATTCAGCCTTAATAAAATAAAGAGGAATTCCGTGAAATGAAATGGAAAATAAGAAGAAACGTCAGACAACTTTCAGTTTTTTTATTTTTTGGAACAAAAAGCTTGGAGGTAATTTCAAAAAGTTAATGTTTTTACCTTTATTTAAAATTTATTTTATTTTTAGATCCGCCTATAACTCAACCAGTTGAGTAAGAAACAGATTTTAGGTAAGTAAAAAGTAATACTTTTGTTTGTTTGTCTTCTCTGTGGTAACATACAAACAAACTGACAAACAAACAAAAGTCTTACTTTATATAATAGTATAGATTAAATTGTTTTAATTGTTGTGAATACAATCATTTAGCTAAAAATTGCGAAAAAGAAAAAGTTTGTGTAAAGTGTGGTGGTAGCCACGATATAAAGGAATGTGACAGTGATATTAAATAAAATGCACGACTGGGTCGCACGAACTTGCTCTTATGATAAGCAATTGCGTAGTGGCTGCATAAATGGATATTAAAAAAAAATTAAATAATTTCGAAAATTCTTTTATTTCTTAAATTAGTTTAAGAGTTTTCTCGGAAAAACTAAGTATGCAATAAAATTTCAAAGCTATACGTCAATCTAGAAAAAAAAAATTTTTGAAAATCGTTGGACCAGTTTTTTTTTTAAAAGGTTATTTTTGAAAAACTTTTTCAAAAAATATTTTGAAATTTATTTGAGTATGCAAATATATGGCAATCTGTAGTTTACATTTGAAAAATAATTTTAAAAAAAATCAATGTACCCGTTTCCAACATATTTCGAAAAGCAAAAATTTTTTTGAAAAAATTATAAAAAATCAAAAAAAAAAAAGTTTTTGAAAATTTTGAAATGCCATATTAATAAAATTATAAATGACTTCCTGTGGCCAAAATTTTATTGAAATCGAATGTATAGTTTATGAGAAAATTTGATTTGAAAATACTGGTTCTATGAGAGTTACCGTTATTAGACAAATTTTGAAAAAAAAATTCGAACCAAAAGATAGATTTTCTTGCAAAAATAGCATTCTGAAAGTCTTATCAAAATCGTTAGAGCCGTTTTTGAGAAAATCAATTTTTGTCTTCAAGATTGTATGGCAGGTGCCGTTATTTTTCTGACCTAGAGCAAAAATAAATAAAATGCACGACTGGGTCGCACGAACTTGCTCTAATGAGTGACAGTGGTTTAGGGGCTTGAGATTTTGATAAAAATAAAAATTTCAAAATTCTTAAATAAATACTTAAATTAATTTGAGCTGAAAAAAAGTACGCCATTTTATTTCTTGGAAAAATTTGAATTTATGAGAAAAAATTAATAAAAATCTGTGGAGCGGTTTTTGAGAAAAAAAGTTTTTTTTGAAAAACTTTTTGAAAAAAAAATTAAAAAAAAATTTAAAAACGCCAGTTCATAGGTATTCAACAAATACATTTATTTAAAATTTTTAGAAAAAAATTTAATGAGCCGTTTTCAAAATATTAATTTTTTAATTTTTTTTTTTAAAAATGCTTTTAAAAATACAAAAAAATATTTTTCAAAAATAATGGTATGCAGAACAAATTGAGCTACCTACAGCTATATGTGTGTGAAATTTCGAAAGAATCAGTTGAGTCGTTTTCGAGATAGTCGAAAGCAAAAAAAACGGTCCTATGGAAAGTACCGTTCTTAGCCATTTTAAAAATTTTTTTTTTTTCAGCCATATGATTCGTCCTACCTAAAAAGCAACACTGATTTTTTTAAATAAAAATCGTTAGAGCCGTTTTTGAGAAAAATAAGCTTTAAAATAACGGTTGTATGGCAGGTACCGTTATTTTTTGAGCTAAAAAAAAAAATTTCAATTTCCTCTCTGTACAATACCTAAAAAAGTCTATATACCAAGTTTGAAGCAATTCGGCCCACCCGTTTGGGCTGTAGGTCTACATACAGACAGACAGACAGACAGACAGACAGACAGACAGACAGACATACAGACGGACAGAATTTTTAGACCATCTTTTTTCGTCTTCGCTATCATCGTAATGTCATGTTTGATTGTTATCTCAAAACTTTTTTTTTCGACGAATGCATAACTTGCCTTATAGTACCTTACCTATAATCGCAAGTAAAAATACGTTCCGAGGGACGGCCAAATAAATCCTAAATACCAAATTTGAAGCAAATCGGCCCACCCGTTCAGCCTCCAGAGGCGCGAACAGACAGACAGACAGACAGACAGACAGACAGACAGACAGACAGACGGACGGAATTTCCAGACCCACTTTTTTCGACTTCTCCATCATCGTAATGTCATGTGTGATTGTTATCTCAAATTTTTTTTTCTGCACGAATCCATAACTTGCCTTATAGTACCTATAATCGCAAGTAAAAATGTGTCAGTTGTAGTTTAGCAAAGCAGAATCTACACATTGAAATTTGTACTGATCATGACGCAAATGATCCAAACTGTCCATCGCTTCTCAGAAAAATAAAAGTAGCAAAAGACCGTGTTAATTTTTTAGATCCGCCTATAACTCAACCAGTTGAGTAAGAAACAGATTTTAGGTAAGTAAAAAGTAATACTTTTGTTTGTTTGTCTTCTCTGTGGTAACATACAAACAAACTGACAAACAAACAAAAGTCTTACTTTATATAATAGTATAGATTAAATTGTTTTAATTGTTGTGAATACAATCATTTAGCTAAAAATTGCGAAAAAGAAAAAGTTTGTGTAAAGTGTGGTGGTAGCCACGATATAAAGGAATGTGACAGTGATATTAAATAAAATGCACGACTGGGTCGCACGAACTTGCTCTTATGATAAGCAATTGCGTAGTGGCTGCATATATGGATATTAAAAAAAAATTAAATAATTTCGAAAATTCTTTTATTTCTTAAATTAGTTTAAGAGTTTTCTCGGAAAAACTAAGTATGCAATAAAATTTCAAAGCTATACGTCAATCTAGAAAAAAAAAATTTTGAAAATCGTTGGACCAGTTTTTTTTTTAAAAGGTTATTTTTGAAAAACTTTTTCAAAAAATATTTTGAAATTTATTTGAGTATGCAAATATATGGCAATCTGTAGTTTACATTTGAAAAATAAATTTAAAAAAAATCAATGTACCCGTTTCCAACATATTTCGAAAAGCAAAAATTTTTTTGAAAAAATTATAAAAAATCAAAAAAAAAAAAGTTTTTGAAAATTTTGAAATGCCATATTAATAAAATTATAAATGACTTCCTGTGGCCAAAATTTTATTGAAATCGAATGTATAGTTTATGAGAAAATTTGATTTGAAAATACTGGTTCTATGAGAGTTACCGTTATTAGACAAATTTTGAAAAAAAAATTCGAACCAAAAGATAGATTTTCTTGCAAAAATAGCATTCTGAAAGTTTTATCAAAATCGTTAGAGCCGTTTTTGAGAAAATCAATTTTTGTCTTCAAGATTGTATGGCAGGTGCCGTTATTTTTCTGACCTAGAGCAAAAATAAATAAAATGCATGACTGGGTCGCACGAACTTGCTCTAATGAGTGACAGTGGTTTAGGGGCTTGAGATTTTGATAAAAATAAAAATTTCAAAATTCTTAAATAAATACTTAAATTAATTTGAGCTGAAAAAAAAGTACGCCATTTTATTTCTTGGAAAAATTTGAATTTATGAGAAAAAATTAATAAAAATCTGTGGAGCGGTTTTTGAGAAAAAAAGTTTTTTTTTGAAAAACTTTTTGAAAAAAAATTTTAAAAAAAATTTAAAAACGCCAGTTCATAGGTATTCAGCAAATACATTTATTTAAAATTTTTAGAAAAAAATTTAATAAGCCGTTTTCAAAATATTAATTTTTTAATTTTTTTTTTTTTAAATGCTTTTAAAAATACAAAAAAATATTTTTCAAAAATAATGGTATGCAAAACAAATTGAGCTACCTACAGCTATATGTGTGTGAAATTTCGAAAGAATCAGTTGAGTCGTTTTCGAGATAGTCGAAAGCAAAAAAAATGGAAAGTACCGTTCTTAGCCATTTTAAAAAATTTTTTTTTTCAGCCATATGATTCGTCCTACCTAAAAAGCAACACTGATTTTTTTAAATAAAAATCGTTAGAGCCGTTTTTGAGAAAAATAAGCTTTAAAATAACGGTTGTATGGCAGGTACCGTTATTTTTTGAGCTAAAAAAAAAAAATTTCAATTTCCTCTCTGTACAATACCTAAAAAAGTCTATATACCAAGTTTGAAGCAATTCGGCCCACCCGTTTGGGCTGTAGGTCTACATACAGACAGACAGACAGACAGACAGACAGACAGACAGACAGACAGACAGACAGACAGACATACAGACGGACAGAATTTTTAGACCATCTTTTTTCGTCTTCGCTATCATCGTAATGTCATGTTTGATTGTTATCTCAAAACTTTTTTTTTCGACGAATGCATAACTTGCCTTATAGTACCTTACCTATAATCGCAAGTAAAAATACGTTCCGAGGGACGGCCAAATAAATCCTAAATACCAAATTTGAAGCAAATCGGCCCACCCGTTCAGCCTCCAGAGGCGCGAACAGACAGACAGACAGACAGACAGACGGACGGAATTTCCAGACCCACTTTTTTCGACTTCTCCATCATCGTAATGTCATGTGTGATTGTTATCTCAAATTTTTTTTTCTGCACGAATCCATAACTTGCCTTATAGTACCTATAATCGCAAGTAAAAATGTGTCAATTGTAGTTTAGCAAAGCAGAATCTACACATTGAAATTTGTGCTGATCATGACGCAAATGATCCAAACTGTCCATCGCTTCTCAGAAAAATAAAAGTAGCAAAAGACCGTGTTTTTTTTTTCAGCCATATGATTCGTCCTACCTAAAAAGCAACACTGATTTTTTTAAATAAAAATCGTTAGAGCCGTTTTTGAGAAAAATAAGCTTTAAAATAACGGTTGTATGGCAGGTACCGTTATTTTTTGAGCTAAAAAAAAAAATTTCAATTTCCTCTCTGTACAATACCTAAAAAAGTCTATATACCAAGTTTGAAGCAATTCGGCCCACCCGTTTGGGCTGTAGGTCTACATACAGACAGACAGACAGACAGACAGACAGACAGACAGACAGACATACAGACGGACAGAATTTTTAGACCATCTTTTTTCGTCTTCGCTATCATCGTAATGTCATGTTTGATTGTTATCTCAAAACTTTTTTTTTCGACGAATGCATAACTTGCCTTATAGTACCTTACCTATAATCGCAAGTAAAAATACGTTCCGAGGGACGGCCAAATAAATCCTAAATACCAAATTTGAAGCAAATCGGCCCACCCGTTCAGCCTTCAGAGGCGCGAACAGACAGACAGACAGACAGACAGACAGACAGACAGACGGACGGAATTTCCAGACCCACTTTTTTCGACTTCTCCATCATCGTAATGTCATGTGTGATTGTTATCTCAAATTTTTTTTTCTGCACGAATCCATAACTTGCCTTATAGTACCTATAATCGCAAGTAAAAATGTGTCAATTGTAGTTTAGCAAAGCAGAATCTACACATTGAAATTTGTACTGATCATGACGCAAATGATCCAAACTGTCCATCGCTTCTCAGAAAAATAAAAGTAGCAAAAGACCGTGTTAATTTTTTAGATCCGCCTATAACTCAACCAGTTGAGTAAGAAACAGATTTTAGGTAAGTAAAAAGTAATACTTTTGTTTGTTTGTCTTCTCTGTGGTAACATACAAACAAACTGACAAACAAACAAAAGTCTTACTTTATATAATAGTATAGATTAAATTGTTTTAATTGTTGTGAATACAATCATTTAGCTAAAAATTGCGAAAAAGAAAAAGTTTGTGTAAAGTGTGGTGGTAGCCACGATATAAAGGAATGTGACAGTGATATTAAATAAAATGCACGACTGGGTCGCACGAACTTGCTCTTATGATAAGCAATTGCGTAGTGGCTGCATATATGGATATTAAAAAAAAATTAAATAATTTCGAAAATTCTTTTATTTCTTAAATTAGTTTAAGAGTTTTCTCGGAAAAACTAAGTATGCAATAAAATTTCAAAGCTATACGTCAATCTAGAAAAAAAAAATTTTGAAAATCGTTGGACCAGTTTTTTTTTTAAAAGGTTATTTTTGAAAAACTTTTTCAAAAAATATTTTGAAATTTATTTGAGTATGCAAATATATGGCAATCTGTAGTTTACATTTGAAAAATAAATTTAAAAAAAATCAATGTACCCGTTTCCAACATATTTCGAAAAGCAAAAATTTTTTTGAAAAAATTATAAAAAATCAAAAAAAAAAAAGTTTTTGAAAATTTTGAAATGCCATATTAATAAAATTATAAATGACTTCCTGTGGCCAAAATTTTATTGAAATCGAATGTATAGTTTATGAGAAAATTTGATTTGAAAATACTGGTTCTATGAGAGTTACCGTTATTAGACAAATTTTGAAAAAAAAATTCGAACCAAAAGATAGATTTTCTTGCAAAAATAGCATTCTGAAAGTTTTATCAAAATCGTTAGAGCCGTTTTTGAGAAAATCAATTTTTGTCTTCAAGATTGTATGGCAGGTGCCGTTATTTTTCTGACCTAGAGCAAAAATAAATAAAATGCATGACTGGGTCGCACGAACTTGCTCTAATGAGTGACAGTGGTTTAGGGGCTTGAGATTTTGATAAAAATAAAAATTTCAAAATTCTTAAATAAATACTTAAATTAATTTGAGCTGAAAAAAAAGTACGCCATTTTATTTCTTGGAAAAATTTGAATTTATGAGAAAAAATTAATAAAAAAAAATTTAAAAACGCCAGTTCATAGGTATTCAGCAAATACATTTATTTAAAATTTTTAGAAAAAAATTTAATAAGCCGTTTTCAAAATATTAATTTTTTAATTTTTTTTTTTTAAATGCTTTTAAAAATACAAAAAAATATTTTTCAAAAATAATGGTATGCAAAACAAATTGAGCTACCTACAGCTATATGTGTGTGAAATTTCGAAAGAATCAGTTGAGTCGTTTTCGAGATAGTCGAAAGCAAAAAAACGGTCCTATGGAAAGTACCGTTCTTAAATAAAAATCGTTAGAGCCGTTTTTGAGAAAAATAAGCTTTAAAATAACGGTTGTATGGCAGGTACCGTTATTTTTTGAGCTAAAAAAAAAAAATTTCAATTTCCTCTCTGTACAATACCTAAAAAAGTCTATATACCAAGTTTGAAGCAATTCGGCCCACCCGTTTGGGCTGTAGGTCTACATACAGACAGACAGACAGACAGACAGACAGACAGACAGACAGACAGACAGACAGACAGACATACAGACGGACAGAATTTTTAGACCATCTTTTTTCGTCTTCGCTATCATCGTAATGTCATGTTTGATTGTTATCTCAAAACTTTTTTTTTCGACGAATGCATAACTTGCCTTATAGTACCTTACCTATAATCGCAAGTAAAAATACGTTCCGAGGGACGGCCAAATAAATCCTAAATACCAAATTTGAAGCAAATCGGCCCACCCGTTCAGCCTCCAGAGGCGCGAACAGACAGACAGACAGACAGACAGACGGACGGAATTTCCAGACCCACTTTTTTCGACTTCTCCATCATCGTAATGTCATGTGTGATTGTTATCTCAAATTTTTTTTTCTGCACGAATCCATAACTTGCCTTATAGTACCTATAATCGCAAGTAAAAATGTGTCAATTGTAGTTTAGCAAAGCAGAATCTACACATTGAAATTTGTACTGATCATGACGCAAATGATCCAAACTGTCCATCGCTTCTCAGAAAAATAAAAGTAGCAAAAGACCGTGTTGAATGCTAGCAATTAAATAGCATAAATTGTGTCTTCTTAAATGTTCAAGGATTGGCTAATATTTTTTCTGAAATACAGTGCATGGTAGATAAGGTTTAAATTGACGTTCTTATACTAACAGCGACTCATGTAACATTGAAACATGATTTGAATTCTTTGAAACTTGATGGTTATTTCTTATAAACTGGGTAAGTGAATCAAGCCACATGGATGGAATTACATTCTACGTTATAAATAATTTTAACTGGCTGCGCACAATGTTGTAGCAGTAGCAGTAGCACGCAGCAATGTCAAAGTAAATGCCAAAAAAGTAGCTCACAAAGCAGCATACACGAATACAATTTGTAGCACTGAACTCAAACAAAAATCATGTCTGCCATTTTGGTTTGTTGTTGTTTTGTAGCGCAGCAGGTCGTGAAGTTCAAGTCGAGTCGACTTGTACTTCAGCGACTCTGCTGCATCTGCTACTTCACATTGTAGCCGTGCAATACGATTTTCATACATTTAAATTTGACATTGCTGCGTGCTACTGCTACTGCTACACCATTGTGCGCAGCCAGTTAAAATTATTTTTGACGTAGAATGTAATTCCACTAGTGTGGCTTGATTCACTTACCCAGTTTATAAAAAAATAACCATCAAGTTTCAAAGAATTCAAGAATTGTAACTGTGAGAAGAGAAATGCTGCAGGCTATGATCGATTACTTACTTACTTATGTTGGCGCCACTGGAGCGTGGTACTCCAAGGCCTTGCTGAGAATGCCCCTCCAGCCGGCTCGATCTCTAGCCTGCTGTCTCCAATTTCGTACTCCAAGTTGACGGATGTCTTCCTCTACCTGGTCGCTCCATCGAAGATGAGGTCTACCTTGGCTTCTGACTCCCTCGGGTTTGGCGTTGAAGACTTTACGAGCTGGAGCGTCGATGTCCATTCGCTCTACATGGCCCAGCCATCTTAGTCTTTGGATTCGAATTTTTCTGGCCAGGCTTATGTCGCTGTACAGCTCGTACAGCTCGTTGTTATATCTTCTTCTCCAAACGTTGTTTTCGCGATTTATGCAGACAGGACCATAGATCGTACGCAGAACTTTTCTCTCGAAGACTCCAAGTGAATTTTTATCCGATTGGGAGAGGGTCCATGCTTCCGCACCATATAGCAGGACCGGGATGATGAGTTTTTTATACAGTGTCACCTTGGTTCTTCTCGATAGGGCTTTACTCCTCAATTGCTTACTCAGCCCAAAGAAACAGCGATTTCCAAAAGTTAGTCTGCGTTTGATTTCAGCGCTGATGTTGTTGCCTGTGTTTACAGCAGTGCCCAGGTAGACAAATTCACGGACTACCTCGAAGTTATACCTATCAATGGTTACGTTCCGACCAAGTCGATGGTGGGAGTGGACTTTTGTTGATGAAAGCATATACTTCGTCTTGTCCGCGTTTCTATGATCGATTACAAACTGAATTTATTTCACAATAGGTTACATTATGATAAAGTGTTGCCATAGTGTATTTTATATTACATAATACATTAGTATGCAATAGTATTGTTATAACATTTCTCCCCGCTTATTTTTGACCTCGGTTCTTGAAGTATCTTGGTGGGGTCACGTCTTTCAACCGCTCGTATCGACTTATTAGTGTCGGTGAGTTGGTTGCTGTTACTTTGGGCGATAAACCAGTACTAATTTCGGGTAAAGGTTCCTCCGAGTCATCGACATCCATTGTGACTGGTTGGTATTGTGCATCCGAACTGATTAGGATTAACTCTTCATCTTGATTTTCTCCCTCTTCTATTTCACTTTTAGAGATGGAGTTTAGTCTAGGGGAAGACATTAAAGAATTATGGGATTTTGAAGAAATGTTACCTTCATGATTTTCAATTTCAGCATTGAATTTGTCTTTTAGAAGACGCATTTGGTTTTTATGTCTGCGACAGACACCGTTCTCTGTTTTAATTTCGTAAGTGTTTCTTCCAAGAACGTGTTCAATGACTCCACGCCTCCACTTCTGTCTATTGAGAAATTGGCGGAACAGAACATGTTGACACATTTCAAATTTGCTTGTTATCAATTGTGTGTGTGTTGCTTCAGGAACTAGTGCTGCTATCATACATCGCTGCTGCCGACCATGTAGCAATTCCGATGGAGACTTCTGTGTGACTGGATTTGGAGTTGTGCGAGGTGCTGAGTAAAATATGAACCGCATGTTCAAGAGATGAACCATCAGCCAGATGTTTCCTAAGCGCTGTCTTAAACGTTCGTACAAATCGTTTCGCTTCCCCGTTTGATGCTGGATGGAAAAGCACAGTTCGAACATGATGAATGGCATTGGATTTGCAAAATTCCGAAAATTGTGCGGATGTGAATTGGGTTTCGTTATCGCTTACTATCGTCTTGGGTAAACTTTCAATGGACAAAATACTTCGGAGGGCATTAATAGTGTTTTCTGATGTAGGAGAAAGCATTGACACAACATAGGGAAATTTAGAGTGAGAATCAACCAAAATAAGCCACATGCGACCGTGTAGTGGTCTGGCAAAATCGATGTGTAGTCGACTCCACGGGTCATTTGATTGGCAAATCTTACAACTGGCAGACAGAGCTTCAATTTGTTGATCTATATTTGGGAACCAAATATAGCGTCGTGCAAGTTGCTTTGCACGAAAAGAACCCCAGTGGCCTTCATGTAATAGTTTTAGAGTTTTTTCTTGTAGCGCTTTAGGAATAACAACACGTGAATAGTTAGTATTCAGTAATATTATACCTTGATGGATAGTAAAGCTATGCCTCCTAGCGGATTTCGCAGCATAATTCCTCTCGTTTGTAGAAAATCTCATCAGGCCCCGATAGAAGCCGAGAGAGTGAGTCTGCATTAGGGTGTTTTGCGGTAGGGTGATACTTAATAGTATAACTGTATCCCATAAGTAAGATTGCCCATCTTTGAAGGCGCTGTAAGGTCATCTCGGGAAGTTTTTTACATGGATTGAAAAGCGTCGTCAACGGCTTATGATCCGTGAGCATTTCAAATCACCTGCCATATAAATATTGATGGAATTTCGTAATTCCATATATGATGGAAAGAGCTTCTTTCTCTATTTGGCTATAATTTTTTTGGTGAATATTGAGAGTTTTGGAAGCAAAAGCGATGGGCTTCTCTAAACCATTTGGAAAACGATGCGCGATAACGGCGCCTATGCCGTAACTAGAAGCGTCGGTAGCCAAAATAATAGGTAGATCCTCATTGAAATGACGCTAAGCTTAAGGCTGTTGAAAGCTTCTTGTTCCTTTGATGACCATCGAAATTGTACTCCTTTACGCCGTAAATTATTCAAAGGCCCTGCGACCTGTGCAAAATTAGCTTTAAATTGATTATAGTAATTAAATTTTCCCATGACATCTTCTAATTCCTTAATATTAGAGGGAGCAGGTAGTTCTTTAATTGCTGAAAACGATCTTCTAGGGGGCGAATGTCTGAAGCCGAAAGAGAATGACCTAGATACTCAATTTCATGGCGAGCAAACTCGCATTTATCTATGTTGCAACGAAAACCATTATCCTGAAGCCTACTGAAAACTGCATTAAGGTTTTCAAGGTGCTCTTCGTCACTCTCCCCTGTTACAAGCAGATCGTCTAAGTAAATCCCTATAGGTAGTCCCGTTAGAATCTGTTCCATAACGTTTGAATTATTTGTCTTGTCTGACACAAAACCCAATTTATTCACCGCGATCGAATTAACGTTTTGTCTTTTAAATTTATTGTAGAAGTGTTTTTTGTGTTTTTGTTTAGGAGTAGCACCTTCCCCTTCATTTAATTTGGAATAACAAACACTCTCAACCTGGCCTTTTCTTCCACAAAAATTACACGTTGCTTTGAGAAAACTTGTTGTTACTTGCATCGGCTTGCATTTTATGCCGTTAACTGGGTTCAACTTTATGCACACAAGAAAAAAAAAAAATTTAAAAAAACAGTCCTCGTCGCCAAAATGTTGTAACTGTGAGAAGAGAAATGCTGCAGGCTATGATCGATAACAAACAGAATTTATTTTACAATAGGTTTCTTAAAGCTAAACAATAAATTACATTATGATAAAGTGTTGCCATAGTCTATCTTATATTACATAATACATTAGTATGCAATAGTATTGTTATAACAGTGTAGCGCTGAACTCAAACAAAAACCATGTCTGCCATTTTGGTTTGTTGTTGTTTTGCAGCGCAGCAGGTCGTGAAGTTCAAGTCGAGTCGACTTGTACTTCAGCGACTCTCTGCTGCATCTGCTACTTCACATTGTAGCCGTGCAATACGATTTTCATACATTTGACTTTGACATTGCTGCGTGCTACTGCTACTGCTACACCATTGTGCGCAGCCAGTAAATGTTCACTTGTCAAAAAAATTTTCGTTGAAAAAAATGCTGGTGTTTAATAATAAAAGTGGAGCGTTGTGCCAAAAAGCTAGAGCGTGTAGGTTGAGTTGAGACAAGAAAAAATCGTATGGGAGGGGGGTGTCTATTCCCTCCCGTTTAGCCAGGAGTGGCAATTTTCTGATAAATTGACTTATTTTCTAAAAAAAAAATTAAAAATCAACGGCTTCGTTTACAACACCGCGTTATACCTTTTTGGAAAGACAAAAACTTTTTCTTTCATTTAATTTTTAAATTAAATTCTTTTAACGAATTGTTTAAAAAATATAAGTTTTCGAACTCAAAATTTTGAAAAAAAGTTTGAAAAAATTATTTTAAAACTAATTTTTTTCAAAATTTTAAGTAATTAAGTATAATTTTTCTTCTCAGAATTCAATGCTCCAATTAATCTTTAATCCAACACTGAAAACCGTATGGCTCTGCGACTTTTTGTTGCTAAGGTGTTCAAAAATAACCGAACCTACTTCTTCACAAAAACACGAAAAAATTGGCTAAATGATCACTTGTGCCATCCCGTAAGGCTAGATTTTCTTCTTTTTGTGAAGAAGTAGGTTCGGTTATTTTTGAATACCTTGGCAACAAAAAGTCTTAAAGCCATACGGTTTTCAGTGTTGGATTAAAGATTAATAGGAGCATTGAATTCTGAGAACAAAAATTATACTTAATTACGTAAAATTTTGAAAAAATTAGTTTAAAATAATTTTTTTAAATTTTTTTTTTCAAAATTTTGAGTTTGAAAATTTATATTTCTTAAACTGTCCGTTAAAAGAATTTAATTTAAAAACGATATGAAAGAAGAAGTCTTTGGCTTTCCAAAAAGATATAACACGGTGTTGTAAACGAAGCCGTTGATTTTTAATATTTTTTTTTACAAAATAAGTAAATTTTTCAGAAAATTGCCCCTCCCGGCTAAACGGGAGGGGGGAATAGACCCCCCCTCCCATACAATTTTTTTCTTGTCTCAATTCAACCTACACACTCTAGCTTTTTGGCACAACGCTCGTGAATCACCCTGTATAGATCCCATTTATGTTCGAGAGTTGAATTCTGTGATAATTTAGTAAATTGGGTTGACTTCTTACAACAGTGCAATCATTTGTTTGTGTTATGTGGTGACTTAAACATAAACTGGTTTTAAATCCAAGATACATATCGACGCCGTATAGCCAAATATTTGAATGATAATTGCCTTAGTATGACCATTAATGAACCTACTAGAATAACCCCGACTTCGAGAACCCTTATTGATTATGTTATAACAAACGATGAATCCCTAGTTAATTCAAAAGTTATCAGTTCACTCAAAATAAATGATAATGAAACTATAGAAATCTTAATTAAAAGCAGGTTACAGGAAACTTCTAGCAAAAAAATTATAAAACTCTGTAAAAACGATACTGATGAATTTCTATTAAAATTAAGTATGAACTCTTTCTTTGCTAACTTTAACGCACACCAACCACATAATATTAATGCAATAAGGGAACGTTTTGCATCAAATTTAAAAAGTGTTGTACGTTGCAGTTGTAAAAAGCGTCCCTTATGTCGATGCTCAATGGTTTACATATGATCTCCAGCAAGACAAAGCCCAAAAAACGTATCTGTATCAAAGAGCAGCAATGACAAATAATTAAAGTGACTGGTGTGAATACAGGCGTTTTCGAAATTCATATAAGAAAACTTTGTGTAATGCGAAATCAGCTTTCATAAGAAGAAAAGGGGACAATGCACGTTTCAAAAGGATATGTGGAGACAATTAAAAACGTATGTAGTTATTACACAAGAACAAAACTGATGATATCATTGAAGTGCAATTAGAAAATGGCAATAATGTAAATGACAGTGCAATAATAAGTGTAGAGCTAGACAAGTTTTTTGTCAATAGTATCGATTCTTTGACTTCCTCCGTATCGTATCCTGTTTAAACATGTTTGGTTGATGAGTGCAATATAGACTTTAAGTTTTCTGAAGTTAATATTGAACAAATATTAAGTGCAATAAAAGATACTGGCAAGAAAAATGACTTCAACTTTATGAATGCCAAAACTTTCAAGGACGCAATCTACATTGCGGGGCCAGTAATATTACGGATCAACAATGCATCATTGGCATCTGGCATTTTCCCAACCATGTGGAAGGAGTTTTTGATTTTCCCTGTCAAAAAAACATCTGATGCCAAGTTTTGTAAAAATTACCGCCCAATAAATATGATGCCAATTTATGAATAAGTTTTAGAAAAAATTGTTATGACGCAGCTTCAAGAGCACCTTACTAGTCAAAATATATTATGTGTAAGCCAGTCCGGGTTTCGAGCTAAACATTCTTGTGAGACAAGCTTAAGCTATGTAATAAACAAGTGGAAATCGGAAATTGACAGTAAAAATTTAATAATTGTAGTGTTTATCGATCTCAGAAGCGCATTTGAATCGGCTAATATCTCCATTTTGCTGCAAAAATTATATAAAACAAGGAAGTTCGGTCATCGACTATTGCCTACAAGGTGGAGATTGGAGTTCACTTTTTTAAAATTTTGAAGTTGAGAAAAAGCCATTCTCAGATCATATGCCTGTTATTGTCTCATTTACGAACGGACAAGAAGAAAATGAAAAAAGTCAAAACCTACAACTTCTGCCTAAGCTGCACTGGATTAATGCAATTGCACCAAAATACAGAACCCAGTTGGATGCACTTCTACAGACTGAAGAAAATGATCAAAGTCTGGAAGGAATCGAGAAATGTATTAAAGGAGCACACCAAAAACCAAACAACTTTCGACAAATAAAAAGGGCATTTACAGAACCATGGTTTGACAAAGAATGCATGCAGGCGAGAAGCCTATCTTACGCGTGGCTTAATGTGTTTAGACGGTCCAATACGAGCTTTTCAAAAAACCTATATATTGAAAATAATCGAAAATCGACACTCTGTCGAAAAAAAAGAAGGGTTATTTTGAAGCACAAGCACAACAACTCGCAATGTGTAACAATTCTGCCAATTTTTGGAACCTGGCTCGCAAACTCAATGGTACGAAATATGTCATCAGCCGTGGACTTGACTCAAACATACTGCAAATACACTTCCAACAATTGCTGGATCTACAAATGCGTCCATGATTCAGTACGCTGAACCTGGCTTCCAAAATAATATTCTGGACATACAAATAACGCAAGAAGAAGTATGGTTTTCGATAAGAGATCAAAAGGATGGAAAGGCTGCAGGTTCTGATAGAATACCAGCGGAATTTTACAGATATGGAACACAACAACTTATAGTGAATCTACAAGAAATATTCAACCGAATCCTAGAGCAGGGAACCATTCCGAACCAGTTTAAAGAAGCCCTGATATTTCCAATCCATAAAAAGGGAAGCACCGAGGATCCATCAAACTATAGGGGAATCTCGTTCCTGAACTCTTCTTACAAGATTTTTACGTCGATACTGCTTAAGAGGTTGAACAAATGGATAGATTCGAATAACCTTCTAAGTGAGTTTCAGGCTGGTTTCAGAACGGGATATTCAACTGTAGATCACATTTTTGTACTTCGTACGATCGCTGACTCGTTTCTATCGAGAAATAAAAAACTGTTTACTTTTTTTGTGGATTTCAAGTCTGCTTTTGACACCGTCAACCAAAATGCACTGTTTTTCAAATTATTCCAGAAAGGAATGTCGTTCAAGTTCGGACGAGTACTGTAAAATTTGTACATGGACACCAAAGCAGCTGTATGGAATGGCGAAAGCATATCCGACTGGTTTCAATCGAATACAGAAGTTAGACAAGGTTGTGCTCTCAGCCCAAGTTTATTCGCACTCTTTATCGAAGATATAATTGAAGCTCTAGCTTGAGGTATTGAATATGCAGGCACTACCATAAAAGCACTCCTTTTTGCAGACGACATTGTGTTGCTCGCGTACACACCACAGTCGCTTCAGCTGATGATAAACAGACTCTATGATTACTGTATGAGATGGAATTTGGTGGTAAATATAAATAAATCCGAAGTGATGGTTTTTAAAAAGGGTGGAGGCAGATCTGGGGCAAATCAGCACTGGCATTTTAATAATGAAACATTGGAACTTGTTCCAGAATACAAATACCTCGGAGTTTACTTTACTAAGAACCTCAGCATGAAAAGGCACCTCACCGAACAACTATCAAAAGCGAAAACCGCTATAAATGTAGCATGGAAACAATGCTTCAACAATAAATGTATTGCACACAGCAGCAAATTTCGAGTTTTTGAAGCGGTTTCGGAATCAGTCCTGTTTTATGCAGCGCAAGTGTGGGGAGGAAAGAAATATGAACAAGTGGAAAAACTCAACAGGTTTTATATAAAACGGATTTTTCGCCTTCCTCCAAACACTCCAAACTACATGATTACGTTGGAAACGGGCTTATCACCATTGTTTCCCAAAACGTTTAAACTTCAAGTCGATTATATTCTTAAAGTCTTAAATATGCCAGATAATCGCTTGCCAAAGAAAGTAGCTCTTCAAGCCATTCAAACTCAAACTCGTTGGTTCAAGGATTGGATAGAACTAGCCGAGCAGGTGGACATTGAGTTGAATTACAGTGATCCTGTTTCATGGAAGTCAACTCTGTATAGTTTGATCGCCCGTTTGGACGAAGCAGCAAGGGAATCTTTCATGGAGCAAGCAGCAGGGTCACTGCACCGAACGATTTATAGTAGACTGGACTACAACCTCAACAAAAAAAACTATTTTCGAGACGATTATACAATCGAACAGATTTCTACCATGTTCCGACTAAGAGGCGAGCTCCTTAATCTGAATTATATGTATACCACACTGCGAAGACCTTTTTTTTTTTTTTTTTTTTTTTTTATAATGCACACGCGTTCAAGGGGTTTGTTATAGCCCTTTTAATTATAATTCACAGCGCGAGCGATAGGAATTTAGGGAGGAAGGGAAAGGAGGTGTCGATGAACATTGATCTTGAATGTCTGCAGATCAAAATGGTAAGGAAAAATTGTGCCAGGCAATCCATTCCACATTCGTGTTGTACGGCTAAAGAAAGAATCCCTATATTTCACGGTCATCCGAAATTGGGCTCAAGTGTAAGCTGATGAGCGTTCCTAGCAAGACGAGTGTTACGGGGAAATGTTTAAGGGGTGGAACGCAGCTGGCTACCTCGAGTGAGCATTTTTTATAAAAGAACCTGTAAAATAAAGAAAGACATGAAACATTTCGACGATGTTCGAGTGATGGAAATGTTTCCATAATGTTTCTCTCTCCTATCAATTTTAACGCTTTTTTCTGAACTCTGTCGAGCAGGTGAAGAAAAGTTTGAGAAGCACCTGCCCAGAGATGGGAGTTATACTCGAGTTTAGGGCATATAAACGCCTTGTAAATTATAGCCAGATCAGAAGGGGTGAAAAACTTCTTGCTTTCTATTAAGAAAGCCTAAGCATCTTGCAGCATTCTTAGCAATCTCAAGTATATGATCATTCCAACGAAGGTTGTCACTGATACACATACCGAGTACTGATAGCTTTTCGGCCTCTTCGATGCAAGTACCATTCATAAATAATGGCATAGGGGGTATGTTTAGCTTCAACGACAAAAGACAGCATTGAGTTTTCGACGCATTAAACTCCACACGATTTCTAATACCCCAATTCACAATGCTGTTTAAATCGGAGTTTAATGAGCTTATCATACGGTGTCGTTGTAATAACACGTCCGAAGGCGAAGGCCGTGAATTATCAGACGTATATGAAAAGCTGAGGGTTGAGTCGTCAGCAAAACAATTTAATGGATTAGAAGTCACAGACAAGAGATCATTTATAAAAATGAGAAAGAGAGTCGGAGACAGAACGGAGCCCTGGGGCAAACCAGCATTTATTTTGTGGAGATCAGACTTGAAACCGTCTAATACAACTTGTATTGAACGGTCCAGAAGATAGTTTCTAATCCAACGAATAAGAGTATCATCGATACCAAATGCACGCATTTTTGATAAAAGAGCTTCATGCCAAACTCTATCAAATGCCTTTGAAATATCAAGCGCAATAATCTTGCTTTCGCCAAAGCGATGCACAGATTTGTTCCACTGTTTGGTGAGATATGCCATCAGATCACCAGTGGAACGATTGCTGCGAAAGCCGTATTGCTGGTCATTTAAAAGCTCCCGATCTTCGAGATATTTCTTGAGCTGACGATTTATCAGCGTTTCCATGACCTTAGAAAGAAGGGACGTAAGTGCAATTGGTCGGTAGGAGGAGGAGGAGGAGGAGTCACCTTTTTTTGGGACGGGCTGGACAAATGCTGTCTTCCATCTACTAGGAAAGATTCCTGAACGATAGGAGCGATGAAAAAGCTTACGCAGTGGTTTTGCCAGAGATGAAGAACACTTCTTCAGAAGAATAGGGGGTATAACATCCGGGCCAGCGGATTTGTGTATATCCAGATCTTGAAGTACTCTTGCTACTGTACGAGTGCGGAAAATTATCTGTCCCATAGAAGAATTAACGTTCTCAAGTACAGGAGGGGCATTGTTGCTTGCAGGCAACGTAGAACTTGCAGCAAAATGAGCTGCGAGCATATTCGCCTTCTCTGAAGAGCTGACAATAGGTTTATCGTCGACGATGAGCGTTGGAACTGATGATGACGTTGAGTTCTTGACATTTTTTACAAATGACCAGAAGTTTTTACTGCCTTTGGGACATTACAGAATTTTTTTGCCGTAACTTCTGGTCATGTAAAAATTTCGTTTTGTGTATAACGGAGTTGCACGAGTTCCTAACTTGTTTGTGTTTCTTCCGATTTTCCTCAGTTGGATTGGCTTTGTAGGATCGGAAGCTTACTTCTTTCAACCTGATAGCTTCTTTACACTCTTCGGTAAACCAAGACTTTTCTGTTGGTTTGATACATTTTGTTCTGTGAGGGACAAAAGTTCTCATTCCAAGAAAAATCACTTCTGTAATCATTTCAGCACTGGCATCAATGTCATTATCGAAGAAGCATAATGACCAGTTAAAGTTGCGAAAGAAATTATTCAGACCGTCCCAGTTGGTTTTCTTGTATTGCCAAACGGTCCTAGTGGGAATTTTTTCTTTAACTGGATGGTTGGAGATCGAGAAATTAGCTGAAATGACACAATGGTCCGAGGTGCCAAATGGAGAAGTTACTTTAATAGTATATTTATCAGGATGGGAAGTAAGGAACAAGTCAAGAGTATGGGCGGAATGCCCATCAACATCCGGTATACGAGTAGGCTCATCGACAAGCTGGGTAAGATGGTTATACTCAGCAAAGATCTCGGTTATTGTGTCGATAAATAAAAAAGAAGATTGAGGATTTATAGTTAATTCATTAATATTTAATTCAATGATATTTAAATAAGAGTTTTACAAAGACAAAGTTTTATGAAGAGAAAGAAATCTTTTAGAAGAAGCACGGCCGCGTGTTATAAATCATCGACAAAGAAGAATGTAATCTGACGTCTTAAAAGGATTGTTCAATTCTTCAAATGTGTAGGTGTGTTCCAAAAACTATTGGTCACAACAGTTCTCCCACGCTTAAGGAGAATCCTCGAACATTATTACTTCGTCACATAATCATTTAAATAGGCTGGCTTCCTTCGTTCCCGTGATGATTTTCTTGGCTCCAGTTGTGTTTCTTCGACTAGGGTTTGCTGCGAACTTGCTGAAGGATGTTGATCCTTAATGGGGTTATCTTCGCTATGGTTTTCTCTACAAGTTCTGGTACGCAAAACGGGTGTGTCTACCAATGTTGAGTGCTGGAAATACATAAGTGGATAATTTACTTTATTTTCGTTGATTAGACTCGGCTGGTTTCCACTGCATTTTACTTGTTGTTTTATTTCAGTTTTACGAAGTTGATTAATGTGTCTTTTGAAGGTATATCCACAGTCTAGTAATGTTATTTCCCAACTTTTTGGACTACAGAGCCAAGTTTCCATATGTTTTGGTTTCGAATGTAACATCTTACTTGGACGCGGTCTCCCACGCTTAAATTTCGAACACGAGAGACGGATACGTTTGTATTTTTATAGTGTTTGATTGGTCGAACAGCATTAAGTTGAATTCGTATGTTTCGATGAAGGTACATTTCTGCCTGTGTCTTGTTATTTGAAAGTGGAGTTGCTCTGTATCGAAAAAGAATTTCACGAACTTTGGCGTGCATTGACAGTGGTTCGTTCGTCATAGCCTTCAATCTGTTTTTCAAGGTTTGGACATTCCTTTCGGCTAACCCATTGGTGGCTGGATGACCCGGAGCTATCAGCTTTTGAAATATTCCATTTTCTTACAGTATGATTTGAATTGCTCGCTTGTGAAAATTGTTGCGTTGTCTGAGACTATGATGTTAGGATATCCATGAAAAGCAAAAATATCTGATAGAAGTTCAATTGTTGAAGTTGAGTTAGGATCATTCTTACATATTTTAATTTCAGCCCATCTGGATTTCGCGTCAATGACAATCAGAAAAAAGTAATTTTGAAAAGGTCCCGCATAGTCAATGTGCACTCGTTCCCAATTTTCTTGAGGTTCATTCCAAGGATGTATCGGAGCTTTTGTTGGGCTTGATTTTATTTGCACACATGATCCACACGATCTTACCATTCGTTCGATGTCCTTGTCGATGCCTTTCCAGTAAATGTAACGTCGTGCTAGCTGCTTCATTTTGGTTATACCAATGTGTGTTAGATGAAGTTGTTGTAAGGCTAATTTTTGTAGACTCTCTGGAATGACGACACGTTGTCCTTTGAATAATATACCTCCATCCAGTGTATATTCGTATGCGGAATCAGCGTTGCTTTGAATCTGTTTTTTTACTTTTAATAATTGTACGTCTGAGTTTGTAGCTGCTTGAATCGTGTCAGCCGTTAATGTGTCCGTTGAAATTTCGTTGAGTGTTGCAATACAAAGTTGGTTTATTTCATTGTTGATTGCCATATCATTGGAGAAAGAATTTGTTTTTATTGGGCATCTTGAGAGACAATCGGCGTCTAGGTTTTCAACCCCTTTTTTGAATTCCACTTCGTAATTAAAAGCGAAGAGAAAAGCAGCGTATCTAAGTAGTCTGGCTGATGTCATTGGGGGCAGTTTGGAATTTTGATGAAAGATTCTTACCAATGGCCGGTTATCCGTTTTTCATTTGAAAACTCTACCAAACAAGTAGTTGAAGAAATGATTAACAGCATAGACGATTGCGAGGGCTTCCCGATCAAGTTGCGAGTAGTTCTGTTCTGCTATCGTTAAAGATCTCGAAGTGTATGCTATGGGACGTTCCGAACCATCCACATTGTGTGCTAATACCCCTGCTATCCCTACGGGACTAGCATCAAAGGTCAGTACAAGTGGCAGGCTTGGATCATAAGGTGTCAGTGTACGATCACTAGATAATTCGAATTTCAATTTTTGAAAAGCCGACTCGCACGCTGCTGTCCATTTAAATTTTGAATTTTTCCGAAGTAATAGTCGAAGAGGATGCGTTATTGATGAATTTTTAGGAACGAACTTTGAATAATATGTGATCATTCCTAAGAATCGTCGCAGTTCATCTACGTTTGTTGGTGGTGACATATCCATGATGGCTTTGACTTTTTCTGCGTTCGTTGAAATTTTATTGAACTGTACTGTATATCCTAAGTATTCGATTTTTTCTTGAAAGAAGGAACATTTTGTCTTATTTACGTGAAGATCGTATTTTTGTAATCTTTGTAGACATTTTTCCAGGTTATTTTCGCATTCGGTTTTAGTAGCTCCGTGAATAATTATATCATCAAAATAAGAAAGTGTCTTCGGCAAACCTTGAAGAATTTGATCAATAATGCGGTTGAATTCGCTAGGTGCTGTTTTGATTCCGAATGATAAACGATTCATACGATATGTTCCACGATGTGTAGATATTGTTTGAATTCGGCTACTTTCTTCATCAACAGATACGTGTAGATATGCCTTGTAAAGATCTAATTTATAGAAGAATTTTGAATTTCGGAGACTACTTAGTATATCGTCGATTAGCCGAATGGGATAATTTGCGTTGACAAGGCGATCGTTTACGCCAACTTTGTAGTCGACGCACAGTCGAACATTTCCATCCGGTTTTGGAATTATTACCAATGGCGAACCCCAATCACTAGTAGCCACTTTTGTAATTATATTTTGAGATTCCAGCATATCTAGTTCCTTGTTGACTTTTTCACGGAGAGCGAATGGTGTACTTCTTTCTTTATGAAACACTGGATTTGCGTTCTTCGAAGTGTAAGCGACACTTTAATGTTTGGAATGCAACCGACTTTTTCCTCAAAAATATGTGGATACTTTTCTATGACGCTTTCGATATTTTTAACCACCTTAACAGAACTGTTGTATGCTTTAGCTTGTTCGATGTCGATTTCTTCCAAGTTGATTTTCAATCGCCTAATCCAAAGGCATCCTAGAATGGCTTCGTATTCCTCCGGTACTACATATAGTTCTTCATCGAAAAATTTTCCTCGATATTCGACATTTACGCTGACTTTCCCATCAGGAAGGAAAACGTTACCGGTATAAGAGCGAAATGCGACGTCGGAATGTTGAAGCTTGACTGGAATATTCAGTTTTCGAAAAGTATCACGCGGAATAAAAGTATACCCAGCTCCTGAATCTACTTCAAATTTGGTTTTCTTCCCTTCAATATTTACATCTATGAAATATTTTCCGAGATCTCTGTCGCTTTGAAAAATATCGATGATTTGATTTACGCCATAATCTTTCACATCTTCAGTCTTTAGATATTCAGTCGAGACAAAATTCGTTGAGTTGTTTAAAAGCGTTTGAATGTAAACTTTCTTTATGTGACCGGATTTTCTACAAGCAGTACACTTTAGTTGATTTTGATTAGTTTTGCAATCTTTTGCGATATGGTTGTCTCGACCACATCGAAGACACAGATTTTGGATTCCTAGTTTCTCATAATCAATGTTGCTTTTCTGACTGAAGTGTTTATTTTTCGATTGGTTGTAATCTGGAAACTTTGACTGGCTTGATCTTGACATGTTATTATTCCCGTTTTTCGTTTTCCATGTTTTAAATTTTGAAATTTTGTTAATATCTTCGAACGTATCCGGTTTCGCTTTTGAAAATTCTTTATTTTCTGTTTTCGAGGCTTCTAATGCAATCGCTCTCTTTGCTATTTTGTCGAACTCAATTAAATCTGATTGAAGAATACTTTTCCGAATTGCATTGTCTCGTATCCCACGCACAAACTGTGCGCGCAAAAATTTATCGGCGATTGACGCTTTACAATCACAAACAAATTCACAATCTGTGATGTCACGTCTAAGCGATGCAATGTATTCGGAAATTGACTGATTTGCCGTTTGGTACGTTGAAAGAAATTGATGTTGAGACAGAACAACATTTTTCTTTGGACACAGATGTGTTTCGAAAGTTTCCACCATTTCGTCGAAAGTTAGTTCCGATGGAATTTTTGGAGAAACAAGAGCCGCTAACATGTTGTAGTTTGACGCACCTATGGAGTTCAGTAAAAGTTGAGCACTAAGTTCTTTGTCTTCTTTTATTTTTTTATTTCCAGGTAATTTGAAAAACGCTGTCGATAGTATTTGAAAGATTCCTTCTGCGCATCAAAATTTTCGAAAGGTTGAATTAAGGCTGGATTAATTTTATAAGTTGAAGTATTTTGCTGCGTTTCCGAAGTACTTTGTTGCGTTTCCCTTGGTAGTAATTTTTTGAAAAGGTCCATAAACTCCGTAAATTGCTTTTGATCCATTTCGAAATTGTATTCTAACCTCAAATGTACTGATAGAATGTTCTGGATCAGAAGAGAACAAAAATTAAAATTTTACCACTCGTCGCCAATTATTGTGTCGATAAATAAAAAAGAAGATTGAGGATTTATAGTTAATTCATTAATATTTAATTCAATGATATTTAAATAAGAGTTTTACAAAGACAAAATTTTATGAAGAGAAAGAAATCTTTTAGAAGAAGCACGGCCGCGTGTTATAAATCATCGAAAAAGAAGAATGTAATCTGACGTCTTAAAAGGATTGTTCGATTCTTCAAATGTGTAGGTGTGTTCCGAAAACTATTGGTCACATACCTTCCTTCGAGTGTTGTCTGGCCAGAATATCGGAGCCAACTTGAATTGTGTACATTGAAGTCGCCCGTAATCACGACTTCAGTGTGAGGACAATGGGAAACAATTCGGGAAATTGAATCTGATAAAACATCTAACTCATCACAAGTAGACATGCTGTCAAGATTCGGACTCCTGTAAAGAAAACAGTAATGAATGATATGCTTGCGGTCAGTGAATTTGAGCCACAGGAAATTAAAGTTCGTATTAGAACAATGCCCATTTTGGGGAAGGCTCTGGCAAGCAATATCATTCCTAACATAAACGACAAGACCATGGTGGGAAAAAAGTAATGGCACTAAGTTATATCCAACCAAACAAAATTCTGATAAATCAGTATTCTGTCCAACCTGGGTTTCACTTAATGCCAAAACAGCTGGCCTGTATTGCACAGTATGGGCGTACACAGAAAAGAAATTCTTCCTAAGCGCACGAACATTTGAATAGACGACACAAAAATCACTTACCATTCTGAAAAACTTAACACAAAAAATTCAACTTTGACGTACCTAAGTTCGACCGTGCAGTGTAGGCCCATATCAAATCAATGAAAAACAAACTGTCCTAGGTGTTATGCCCATTAGACAATTTGCACATGAAATTAATATATAGGTATAGACAACACAATAGAACTATTCGACAAATGCTACTTACCCATCCACTGCAATCATCTTGCGATAAGCCACACAAGAGGCTTGCAGTGCATAGAAAGCAACAGTTATAGGTGGGCTCGGGTGGAGAGGATGGGTGGTGTCGGATGCTGTGCTGCGACTACGAGCGAGGTTTCGGGGGGTTTTTTTTAGTTTCTTTAATTTGTTATTTGTCACTGGCTTATTTGATTGTGCGAATTTTGGGTATTGAAAATGAAAAATGATTGATTTTAATTTGTATGTAAATTGTAAATTGTATGTGAGATTTGTTGGTTTGGTCTATTTTTTTTTTCAGGGTGTCCCGAAACTCAACGTCAAGCGGGCACCGGGTGAAAGGGTAGGTTATGTCCGTACTGGGAAAAGTAAGGAAAAAAATCCATCTCGCTTTGTTTAGTAAAAATAGTAATATTTATAAAAATTATAAAAATCGTTACACTAGACCACACTTTTAGGTACTGTGGTCACAAATTTTCATATTTTGCGGTGTTTATTTTTATGTAATCCTTACTAACTATGCTATTATTCCCAATTAAAAATCCAAAAATAAATATCGTAGTTTTCGTAAGAAAAATAAAATTTGACTGAGTCATGGTGAATTTTTTTTTTAAACTTAACTTTGATACTTCATACTTTAAAAAAAATTTACCGCACTACCCTCGGCAAGTTATTTAAAAAGTTGGCCCATTTTACCGAGATTTCAAAATGGTACAACACTTGCTAATTATTCACCCATAAAAAAAATTATTAAAATTTAAACCGCTGTGGAGCATTATAAATTAGGACTAAAAAATTGGAAAGTATTGTATTGTTCCCTATTGATGTATTACTGAAAACTTTATCTATTCATAAATCTTAATGAAACAAATGAAAAAAATTTAATACATTTATTTTATCTAAAAGCACTTTACACTAAAGCAAATGTTCAAAATTTGTATTCGGCACGAATACAGGCTCTGCATCGCCGCAGAAAAGATCTTTTCATCAGACGTCCAAAATTCCTTGCATTAATATCTTCTCCTGCTTCAAGAATTTTTTGGCGTAGTTCGTGTCTATTTAGAATTGGTTTATCATAAACTTTTTCTTTTATGCAGCCCCAGTAAAAGAAATCGAGCGGGTTTAGGTCCGGAGAACGAGGAGGCCACAAAATTGATCCAAGGCGCCCAATCCACCTATCGGGATACTCAGTACTCAGGTAATCCCGTTCTAGACGAGCATAATGTGCTGGGCAACCATCTTGTTGAAACCAAATGTCTCGATAGATGTTCAATGATACATTTTCTAACAAATTCGGCAGTTCATTTTGTAAAAAATGCAGGTAGTTTTCGCCATTTAGATTTTCTGGCAGCTCATATGGTCCAATTATTTGTCCATTTAAAATTCCGGTCCAAATATTTATTTTAAATTGATATTGAGAGCGGTCTTCACGCATAAAATGTGGATTCTCTCTGTGCCACTCATGTAAATTATGCAAATTCAAATAACCGTCTTTTTTAAATGTCGATTCATCGGTCCATAAAATATGGTTGAGAAATTGCGGGTCTTCACTATTTTTGGCCAACATTGTTCTGCAAAAATTGACTCTAGGAGCGTAGTCACGATATAACAAACTTTGTACTCGTTGTACATGGTACGGGTGGTAGCTGTTTTCTTTTAAGATTCTATGAGCAATACTTTTCGGAACTCCAGTTGACTTTTCAATTGCACGTGCTGAAGTGCTGGGATCATCTATAATTTCACTCATAACTACGTCGTCGTTGTGTCCTCGAGGTCTCCCGCCTGCGGCGCCGGCCATACAAGTACTAGGCAATCGTCCTTGGGAATATGAAATGTGAACATAGATGAACACACGGTGGTCTGGGTGACGCGCCACATTTGGGTACCTTTCGCGATACAATCTGGCGGCAGCAGAGGCATTACAACCGCATTCACCGTAAATAATGTGCATGTTTGCATATTCCTCAGCTGTGTAGGAATACGGCATTTCACGTAAGGTTTTTATTCTCTATTACTAGATTATAATTATAACACAATTTTTAGATAATAATTAACACAACACTAAACGAATCCAGGGGAAAACAAAAGCAAACGATTATGCTAATAAAAAAGCCAACGATTATTAGAAATTGCGAACAAAAGTAAGAGCGTTCTGTACTGAAAGCAGATCGTGTAAACAGAAATTTTTAGTCTGCTGCTTTTTTGTGATTTTCACTTTAGAATGATCTGTATGCAGCTGCAATCCGTTAGTTTGTTTTGTTTTCAGGAATTTGATGGATATTGCCAGGAAGTTGCATCTTTTGTTGTTGTGTTGGCCAGTGTTTTTCTTAACAAGGGTAGAATTTTCCGATTGTTTAGTCCTAATTTATAATGCTCTACAGCGGTTTAAATTTTGATAATATTTTTTATGGGTGAATAATTAGCAAGTGTTGTACCATTTTGAAATCTTGGTAAAATTAGCCAACTTTTTAAATAATTTGCCGAGGGTAGTGCGGTAAATTTTTTTTAAAGTATGAAGTATCAAAGTTAAGTTTAAAAAAAAAAATTTTACCATGACTCAGTCAAATTTTATTTTTCTTACGAAAACTACGATATTTATTTTTGGATTTTTAATTGGGAATAATAATGCTTAAAATAGCATAGTTAGTAAGGATTACATAAAAAAATTAAACACCGCAAAATATGAAAATTTGTGACCACAGTACCTAAAAGTGTGGTCTAGTGTAACGATTTTTATAATTTTTATAAATATTACTATTTTTACTAAACAAAGCGAGATGGATTTTTTTCCTTACTTTTCCCAGTACGGACATAACCTACCCTTTCACCCGGTGCCCGCTTGACGTTGAGTTTCGGGACACCCTGTATATATATTTGGGGGGGACACGCGCACAGATTTAGCAACGCGACCGCTCACGACGAGTACTTGATCGACACTCTGAGCGGTTCTAAGAGAAACAAGAAGATACGCGTTAGGCAGTGACTATTTATCAGAGGAAGCAATCTTAGACCTCCTTTGCGAAATGGATGTAAATAAGTTATAACGGGTGATTTTTTAGCTGGTTTGGTTTTGGCAACACTGGTTTTGACAGCTGACGTGTGTTTAGTACCTTGTGTCACTGTCAAACAGCTTCAGTTTGGTTTGCAATTTAACCATGGATCATCTGACAAATGAACAACGCTTGCAAATTATTGAATTTTACTATCAAAATTCGTGCTCGGTTCGAAATGTTCAAATTGTTCAAATTGTGTTCAGCGATGAGGCTCATTTTTGGTTGAATGGGTACGTAAATAAGTAAAATTGCCGCATTTGGAGTGAAGATCAGCCAGAAGCATTGCAACAGCTACCAATGCATCCCGAAAAAGCCACTGTTTGGTGCGGTTTATGGGCCGGCGGCATTATTGGGCCATATTTCTTCAAAGATGATGCGAATCGCAGCGTTACTGTCAATGGTGAACGCTACCGAGCGATGATAACAAACTTTTTTTTGCCCGAAATGGAAGTTCTTGACTTGCATGATATGTGGTTTCAACAAGACGGTGCCACATGCCACACAGCACGCGAAACAATGGCGCAATTGCGAGGCGAGTTTGGTGAACAGTTAATTTCACGTTTCGGGCCGGTCAATTGGCCGCCTAGATCGTGCGATTTGACACCATTAGACTATTTTTTGTGGGGGTATGTCAAGGCTAATGTCTATAGGGACAAGCCCGCTTCGATTGACGCACTGGAAGCCAACATCCATGCATTCATTCGTGAGATATCGGCCGATATGTGTGAAAGAGTATGCCAAAATTGGACTCAGCGGATGGGCTACCTGAGACGCAGCCGCGGTCAACATTTGCATGAAATTATCTTTAAACATTAAATTGCAAGGTCCAAACTATCGATTCAAATAAATATTTCATTCATTTTTTCGAATTGTTTGTGTTTTTTTTTTTTAAAGTTCTAAACCTCTTAAAAAATCACCCGTTATATGTAATGTAAAATAGAACTCAGGTATAGAAACCAAATATTAAATGAAGCGTTTCAGTTTAAACTGTAACTTACTTTACTTTTATGAAGAAATAATTTGTTGTCAATCAGGCAGACGGCAATGCCATGCAATATAGATTGTATTTAACAAAATGTAATAGTATTTTATAAGGAAAATAAAACCTAATCTAATCTAATCTAATCTATATAAAAATGGTGTCAGAGGAATCGAACTTCAATGGTTTCGCAGTTTTCTTACTGGAAGTTCTCAACGTACAGTAGTAAATGGAGCAACTTAAGATGCGCTGCCAGTAAACATTGGAATCCACCAAGGGACCCTTCTTGGTGTATTAATGTTTCTCATATAATATTAACGATATGGAAAAAGTTTTGAAGCATTCTTGGCTGAAACTCTTTGCTGATGATGGTCTTTTGTGTATTTCTGGTCGTGATATTACAACATGTAGAGTGAAGATCTTTCTGCAATAAATAACTGACTTAAAATGAATCGCCTATTGTTAAATATGGAAAAATCAGAGTGTAATACTGGTTTTACTAGACAACTAAAACAACCCGTAAATGCAGTAAATAATGTTATTAGTCACAATGATTTTTATTTTTACTAACTTGAAAAAAAAACAGTAAACTAAATAAGTAATTAAAACCACTGACCTACTATAATTACTAAGAAAGAAAAGAGTACCTGTTTCGGGCAATTTTAACCTGCGCCTTCCATAAAGGAAAAAATTGACTTCACTTAAATACATACACCATCCGCGAATGTTGACCATCTTTTGTTTCATAATAACATCCTTTGCCTACCTAGCCACCTACCTGTTCATAAATCTTTCCAAAATAAGAAACCCTTTTTCTTCTGCTCTATTTTCTGCGAATACAAAACATTACCCTTAAAATACAACAGATATAGATAATAAATCAGGTAGCGCCAGCAGTTTCTTTTGTTCACGCATTGCCTGTGATTACTCGCTTTGTTCACGATCAGAACGATCAAAACGATCAGTAGGTCTTTTTTCGAGTACTCGAAACTGGTTACAACTGTTTGCGAATAATTTTGTTCTTGGGTATGAAAGTCAGAAGATACTCATGAGTTCGATCAGTTCGTTTGTCTTTATTCGTGATTGTTTTTATTCATGACCAAAATGACTTATGAGCATGGAAGCAAAACGATCGGGTATGGGCGATCAAATAGAAAAATTTGCAGTGTTCGAACTTATTCAAACATACTCATTTTAATCTCTGGCACAGACTTACTCGATGCTTTTTATTACCTCGCTTTTATACATTACATTCGGCCATCCTTAAGTGGTCGTGTCCTCACGACCAAGAACACCTGCTTCCTCCAATGCTTCAGTTTGATTCCTTCTGTCAACAGAGTTCTCGTCTCCGAAACTCGAATCAAAGTCATCGACGCCAATAATTCCATACCCAGGTAACTCGCACCATCGCTTAGTTTTATCGGAACTCATATCCGTTTCAAATTTACGTTGTTTCCGTTGCATACCTGGTATATCTTCGACAACGTAGCGGTCGTTCGGTAGTACACCAGTGATGATGTACGGTCCTCTATAGGGTGGTTCCAACTTCCGCGAATCACCTGTTGCAGTTGCTTAATTTTCCATGAACACTAAATCACCTTCGTTGAACTTTGATGGCTTACGGTGTTGTAAGTCGTATCTCCTTTTTTGTACAAACTGGGCCTGCTCGATGTTCCTCAAAGCAAGTTCTCTTTTCCTCACCATCTGCTCTTCAGGAACAGCAGCTTATTTCCGTGGATGTCTCGTGGGGTGTATGAGAAGAGTAGCTCATGTGGACTAGCTTTTGTCGTACAATTTCTTGCGGTATTTAGCCCCCATTGAATCGTCCGCAGATGACCAGCCCAGTCCTGTTCTCCAGAGTGTGCACACTTCAATGCTGCAAGAATGGTCCGGTTGTAGCGTTCCACCTGGCCGTTCGCCCTGGGTGTCCTTACCGCTGTTTTAACGTGCTGTATTAAATTTTCCTCACAAAATTGTTCAAACGCCCTTGACGTGAAAGCTGTTCCACGGTCTAAATCAATGCGCCTAGAAACGCCGAAGTATCCGGAGATATCAGTCAGTACGTTGATCACACCCTTTGTATTTGTTGTTTTTACAGCGCGCAACACCGCATACTTCATGAAGTTATCTACAATCGCTAAAACATACCGCGTTTCTCCCTTTTCTCTGGTGAAGGCTCCAAGGTGATCGATGTGTAGGGTATCGAAAGGTATAGCCACCCGGTCAGCACTATGAAGTTCGCCTTCAATCTTACCGTTTTTCGTCCTGCCATTGCATAGTCGGCAGCCAATCGTCATCAGTTATGTGTAGGTTCAGCACGTACAAAGAAGCTTCTTCCATATTCTTCTCATCTTCCACCGGTTGTCTACTTAATGCATCCACATAGGTCGCTCTTTTTCCCGGCTGGTGTACCATTTCAAATGAAAATGTCTGTAATTTCAACCACCACCGAACCAATCGGGGTATAATTTTTGGTTTGTTTTTCGTAGCCACAATCGCTTCGCAGTCCGTGACTACCTTAAAATCTCTTCCCAACAGATAGACTCGAAATCGGTCTAAACTATCTACTACGGCTAAAACCTCGAGTTCGTAGGAGTGGTATTTTTTTTCATCCTCGGAAAGTTTTCTGCTGTAAAACATGACTGGACGTAATGCCAAATTTGATTTCTCTCTTTGGAATAAGACACACTCTGGATTAAACAGTGCAAGCACCGGAGGGCTACAGATGGTTCCTTTCAACTTGTTGAATGCCTCTTCCTGCTCTCTGCACCACTTAAATTCCTGGTCAGCTTTCGTAAGATCGGTAAGGGGAACTGCCACCAGCGAATAGGCTTCAACGAATTTTCGGAAAAACCCTGTTAGACCCAGGAACTGGCGCTCTTCATGAATATTGCGTGGCGTAGGGAATTCTGTTATAGCTACCGTCCTTCGTTGGCTCGGTCTGACCACTCTTTCATCAACGTTAAGAGTTAGTCCAAACTCTTTTAAGGCTTAAAAAAATCTCTGAAGCTCATCTAGTCCCTCTTCGACCGTCTAACTAGAAATGATAGTGTCGTCTAGATACACCAGACGCCAAATCTAGTACAGTAAAAAAAACGTTCCCGCTGAGAGATGTTAGTACTTCATCGATAACTGGCATTGGTAATTTTCGCTTAATGGTGACTTTGTTAAGTGCCCGAAAATCGACACAGAATCTGTCCGTTCCGTCTTTCTTTTTCGTAAGGACAATCGGCGGTCAGTAGTCAGACTTCGACGGTCGAAACACACCGAGCTTTAGTAGTTCCCTGACTTTCTCGTCGACAACGGCACGCCGTGCAAATGGAATTCTATACGGCTGGACGTATACTGGCACAGAAGTAGAGAGATGAATTTCACACTGGCCTAGTTTTGACTCACCTAATTCTTCCGTACTCATGGCAAAGCAAATCCGGTGTAGATCAATAAGCTCCTGCAATCTCTCTTTGTTTTCTGCTCCAATCTCTCCCACTTCTAGATCCGCTACCCACAGCTTCTCCCTTCTTGGGAACTCGTCTGTGACCATGAGAGTCTGCTGTGCCGTGTCTTTTAGGTCAGTCTGTATAGTGTCTTGCATGATGTCCACAATCGATAACTTCTTAATCAATTTTTCCACCTTAACATGGGGTTGGTTCAGATGCTTCCGTCCTATAATCATTGAGTAGGGTTGATTCTCGTCCGAAACTATTAGGACCTCGCACCAAAATTTTAGCTGGTCGACTGCCACTTCTGCATATAGGCGTCCCAAGGTAACACATCCTCCACGACCAAATCCCCGAAGTTTGGTCTCATACGGGATGTAATTTTAGTTTCCAGCGTCGGCCTCTGACTTTCGCATCGTCACACAGTCACTGCCCAGATCGATGAAAGCCATCAGTCTAAGTCCATTCACTGTCTCTTCTTTCGAATATTCACTTCCATCATCACGTATCAGCAACTGACTCTGTCTTGCTTAATCTACATTGGATCGGTTCCTGAGTTCCAAGTCGCCTAAGTTCCTGAGTTCCGTTTGACCTGTGTTTAACCTCCGCGTTGAGAGAGGGGCAATTTCTCCTATAATGTCTTATTCCTTGGCAGCGAAAACACCAAGCCTCATTACCAGTTCCACCAATCTGTCCATCAACTCGCCTTTCTGTTGCCTCAGCCCAAGGCCTCTCCGCTACACGCTGACTCTTTGTTCTTATTTTCCATATTTCGGTACCATATCTGCAATATCTCGGACTGTATACATAGCCCTGGAGCAGCACCCAATAGAAGAAGCTGCACTTTGTTGCCTTTGACCATCTTGAAGCAAATCTACTGTCTCAATTTTCTTACTTCCCTCTTCGCTAATAGTTTTAACATTTACTAGTGATTGCACTTCAGTGAGCTTTGTGAGCAACTCAAGGATTTCACTCTCTCTACCTATGCCGGTACCAGAAACAACACTCGTAGTAGCCCTCCAAAAATCCTTGGCTCCATCTATACTTGATTTTGTAGCCTGCACTAATCGCACGAGCGACTCTTCTTTGAGGCCACCCTGTTCTAAACCAAGCTTTTTAAGTTAATCGCGCAGCTCATCTCTGGTCATCATGCTGAACTGCGCTTTCAGATCCATATTTCTTTATTAAAGAAAAAAAAAACTAGGTATGAGAAATAAAATATTTTGTTCAAGAGCCCACAAAAAAAAAAAACAGCTCAATCGAACTAGACCAAGAAAAAAAATTTTTCTCTTGCGCGCTTCAATGCTATGGACAAAAAAGTCAGTGCAAAGCAGACAACAATTAGTGTCTTTTCTTTCAAGTTCAATTTCAGTTTTTTCCTTAGAGGCTTAACGGATCATAGGCGTCGCACGATATCAAATTGCCAAAAATTCCGTTTTACACCTGTACAGATCACACGATCAATGCAATGGACGAGAATAGGAAAAAAGAAATTTGCCTAAATTTGCCTACTGTTCTCGCGTTTGGGTTTCTTATCGCACTTCTGATATGTAAGACTGGTTTTACTAAGAAACTAAAACAACCCGTTATCGATTAACAAACTTTATTTATAAGCTTCAGTTCAACAGCAGGGTACAGACTGACTCGTTGCATTTTATTACCTCGCTTGTATACATTACAAAAGTGTATATTATTAAATGTCTCGTCGTTACTGTCTGACTTAAGCATCCACGTTGAAAACTGTTCAATTGAATTTTTACCGTGCATAAAGTAACTTGGTGTTATAATAGACAATGAACTACTGTGGAACGAACATATTGACTACCTTTGTAAAAAATTGTCAAAAAACTGGGTTTCTTACGTAAAATAAGAAACAGCTTGTCAATGAGCAGTGCAATAAAAGTATATAATGTGATAATCAAACCCCATTTCGAGTATTATCCTACCTTACTGTATTTTTGTAATATGTCCCAAAAAACGTGACCGATACACCAGTATACCAGAAATGCATAATACTTTAAACTGGTTTAATATCAACCAAAGACTATATATATTGACATTAACATTAGTTTATAAAAAAAAACAACATGTGTCCAGAGTACTTGAATTAACATTCCTCCACTAACGTAAATGCAGCATACCCTCTGCGTTATAGAGAGGATCTTATATTACCAAGAATGAGGACAACAATCAATTTTTTTCAACGGTTTTCAAATTCAACCAACTGCCTCAAAAAAATTTAAAAACGCAATCAGCATAAACTTATTCAAAAGACTTTTAGCAACTTATACAGCAAAACATATTATATAATTGTGAAATATTCTAAAACATTTTAAAATTATCAGTCTAAATAAATATTTCATAAATTTTTTTCTTATAACACTCAATTAAATTATTCCATTGCTTAAATTATTATTTTAGATTATTTCATTGTTTAAATTATTTTATTTATTATATGTATTTAAAAAATCACAATTGTTGTTAAACAAATTCTTTCAAATTGAAATGGCACTTTGAAGCCAAATAAATATAACATTTGAAGTGTCGATCAAGTACTCGTCGTGAGCGGTCGCGTTGCTAGTTCTGTGCGCGTGTGTCCCCCAAATATATATATAAAAAAAAAAAATAGACCAAACCAAAATCTCACATACAAATATTACAAATTAAAATCAATTATTTTATTTTACAATTCCCAAAATTCACAAAAAAGAATAAAAAATCAAATAAGCCAGTGACAAACAAAGAAAAGAAAAAAAAAAGTTGAAGAAAGCAGAAAACCAAAACCTCGCTCGTAGTCGCAGCACAGCATCCGACACCACCCATGACCCATCCTCTCCACCCGAGCCCACCCATAACTGTTGCTTTCTATGCACTGCAAGCCTCTTGTGAGGCTTATCGCAAGAGGTTTGCGGTGGATGGGTAAGTAGCTTTTGTCGAATAGTTCTATTGTGTTGTTTATACCTGTATATATTAATTTCGTGTGCAAATTGTCTTATGGGCATAACACCTAGGACAGTTTGTTATCATTGATTTGATATGGGCCTACACTGCACGGTCGAATTTAGGTACGTCAAAGTTGAATTTTGTGTGTTTAGTTTTTCAGAATGGTAAGTGATTTTTGTGTCGTCTATTCAAATGTTCGTGGGCTTAGGAAGAATTTCTTTTCTGTGTACGCCCATACTGTTCAATACAGGCCATCTGTTTTGGCATTAAGTGAAACCCAGGTTGGACAGAATACTGATTTATCAGAATTTTGTTTGTTTGGATATAACTTAGTGCCATTACTTTTTTCCCACCATGGTCTTGTCGTTTATGTTAGGAATGATATTGCTTGCCAGAGCCTTCCCCAATATGGGCATTGTTCTAATACGAACTTTAATTTCCTGTGGCTCAAATTCACTGTCCGCAAGCATATCATTCATTACTGTTTTCTTTACAGGAGTCCGAATCTTGACAGCATGTCTACTTGTGATGAGTTAGATGTTTTGTCAGATTCAATTTCCCGAATTGTTTCCCATTGTCCTCACACTGAAGTCGTGATTACGGGCGACTTCAATGTACACAATTCAAGTTGGCTCCGATATTCTGGCCAGACAACACTCGAAGGAAGGTATACCGAGATCTTTGCTGAGTATAACCATCTTACCCAGCTTGTCGATGAGCCTACTCGTATACCGGATGTTGATGGGCATTCCGCCCATACTCTTGACTTGTTCCTTACTTCCCATCCTGGTAAATATACTATTAAAGTAACTTCTCCATTTGGCACCTCGGATCATTGTGTCATTTCAGCTAATTTCTCGATCTCCAACCATCCAGTTAAAGAAAAAATTCCCACTAGGACCGTTTGGCAATACGAGAAAGCCAATTGGGACAGTCTGAATAATTTCGTTCGCAACTTTAACTGGTCATTATGCTTCCTCGATAATGACATTGATGCCAGTGCTGAAATGATTACAGAAGTGATTTTTCTTAGAATGAGAACTTTTGTCCCTCACAGAACAAAATGTATCAAACCAAAAGAAAAGTCTTGGTTTTCCGAAGAGTGTAAAGAAGCTATCAGGTTGAAAGAAGTAAGCTTCCGATCCTACAAAGCCAACCCAACTGAGGAAAATCGGAAGAAACACAAACAAGTTAGGAACTCGTGCAACTCCGTTATACACAAAACGAAATTTTTACATGACCAGAAGTTACGGCAAAAAATTCTGCAATGTCCCAAAGGCAGTAAAAACTTCTGGTCATTTGTAAAAAACGTCAAGAACTCAACGTCATCATCAGTTCCAACGCTCATCGTCGACGATAAACCTATTGTCAGCTCTTCAGAGAAGGCGAATATGCTCGCAGCTCATTTTGCTGCAAGTTCTACGTTGCCTGCAAGCAACAATGCCCCTCCTGTACTTGAGAACGTTAATTTTTCTATGGGACAGATATTTTTCCGCACTCGTACAGTAGCAAGAGTACTTCAAGATCTTGATATACACAAATCCGCTGGCCCGGATGGTATACCCCCTATTCTTCTGAAGAAGTGTTCTTCATCTCTGGCAAAACCACTGCGTAAGCTTTTTCATCGCTCCTATCGTTCAGGAATCTTTCCTAGTAGATGGAAAACAGCATTTGTCCAGCCCGTCCCAAAAAAAGGTGACTCTTCCTCCCCCTCCTCCTACCGACCAATTGCACTTACGTCCCTTCTTTCCAAGGTCATGGAAACGCTGATAAATCGTCAGCTCAAGAAATATCTCGAAGATCGGGAGCTTTTAAATGACCGGCAATACGGCTTTCGCAGCAATCGTTCCACTGGTGATCTGATGGCATATCTCACCGAACAGTGGAACAAATCTGTGCATCGCTTTGGCGAAAGCAAGATTATTGCGCTTGATATTTCAAAGGCATTTGATAGAGTTTGGCATGAAGCTCTTTTATCGAAAATGCGTGCATTTGGTATCGATGATACTCTTATTCGTTGGATTAGAAGCTATCTTCTGGACCGTTCAATACAAGTTGTATTAGACGGTTTCAAGTCTGATCTCCACAAAATAAATGCTGGTGTGCCCCAGGGCTCCGTTCTGTCTCCGACTCTCTTTCTCATTTTTATAAATGATCTCTTGTCTGTGACTTCTAATCCATTAAATTGTTTTTCTGACGACTCAACCCTCAGCTTTTCGTATACGTTAAACATTTCCCCCGTAACACTCGTCTTGCTAGGAACGCTCATCAGTTTACACTTGAGCCCAATTTCGGACGTACCGTGAAGTATAGGGATCCTTTCTTTAGCCGTTGAATGATCTTGATCTTGAATGTCTGCAGATCAAAATGGTAAGGAAAAATTGTGCCAGGCAATCTATTCCACATTCGTGTTGAATGTGGAATAGATTGCCTGGCACAATTTTTCCTTACCATTTTGATCTGCAGACATTCAAGATCAATGTTCATCGACACCTCCTTTCCCTTCCTGCCTAACTTCCTATCGCTCGCGCTGTGACTTATCATTAAAAGGGCTATAACAAACCCCTTGAGCGCGTGTGCATTATAAAAAAAAAAAAAAAAAAAAAAAAATTGCAATTACAATTACAATATATTTAGACAGTTATAAACGGGTGCAGAGAAGCTCCGGCCCTGGCAATACAAACCAGGGATAAACGGGTGATCTGCTGGCAGTAGCCTCTCGGCCCAAGCTTAACTTCGACAGTAGAGCAAGGGATAAACGGGTGGAGAGAAGCTCCGGCCCTGGCAATGCAAACCAAGGATAAACAGTTGATCGGCCATCAGAAGCCTCTCGGCCCAAGCTATACATCGACAGTAGAGCGAGGAATAAACGGGTGGAGAGAAGCTCCGGCCCTGGCAATACAAACCAGGGATAAACGGGTGATCGGCTAGCAACAACCTCTCATCCCAAGCTGTACTTCGGCAGTAAAGCAAGGGATAAACGGTAGGAGAGAAGCTCCGGCCCTGGTAATGCAAACCACGGATAAACAGGTGATCAGCTCGCAGAGCTTCTCGGCCTAAGCTATACGCCAGAAGGGGGCGTAGCCAAGGCTCTGACTATGCAAATCAAAGATAAACTGGTGATCACAGCCAGTAGTGGCTTCTCGGCCCAAGCTATACGCCACAAGGGGAAAGGGCAAGTGATTAAACGGTTATAGTGAAGCCCCGGCCCTAACTTTGCAAATCAAGGATAAAAACTGGAGATCAGCCGGCAGTGGCTTCTCGGCCCAAGCTATACGCCAGAAGGGGGTAGAGCAAGGGATAAACGGTTGGAGTGAATCCCCGGCGCTGATCACGCAAATCAAGGATTAACTGGTGATCAGCCGGCAGTAGTTCCTCGGCCTAAACTATACGCCAGAAGGGGATAGAACAAGGGAAAAATGGTTGGAGTGAAGCCCCGGCGATGATTATGCAAATCAATAATAAACTGGTGATCAGCCGGTAGTGGCTTCTCAGCCCAAACTAAACGCCAGAAGTGGGTAGAGCAAGGGATTAACGGTTGGAGTGAAGCCCCGGCCCTGATTATAAAAATCAAGGATAAACTGGTGATCAGCCGGAAGTGGCTTCTCGGCCTGAACTAAACGCCAAAAGGGGGTAGAGCAAGGGCTGAACGGTTGGAGTGAAGCCCCGGCCCTGATAATGCAAATCAAGGAAAAACTGGTGATCAGCCGGTAGTGGTTCTCGACCCAAACTAAACGCCAGAAGGGGGTAGAGCAAGGGATTGACGGTTGGAGTGAAGCCCAGGCCCTGATTATGCAAATCAAGGATAAACTGGTGATCAGTCGGCAGGTGCTTCTCTTCCAAAACTATACGCCATAATTGGGTAGAGCAAGGGATAAATGTTTGGAGTGAAGCCCCAGCCCTGGCTATGCAAATAAAGGATAAACTTGTGATCAGCTGGCAGTGGCTTCTCGGCCTGAGCTAAACGCCAGAATGGGAAAGAGCAAGGGATAAACGGTTGGAGTGAAGACCCGGCCCTGATTATGAAAATAAAGGATAAACTGGTGATCAGCCGGCAGTGGCTGCTCGGCCCTAGCTATACGCCAGAAGGGGGTAGAGCAAGGGAAAAACATTTGGAGTGAAGCCCCGGCCCTGACTATGCAAATCAAGGATAAACTGGTGATCAGCCGGCAGTGGCTTCTCAGCCCGTGCTATACGCCAGATGGGGGTAGAGCAAGGGATTAACGGTTGGAGTGAAGCCCTGGCCCTGATTATGCAAGTCAATAATAAACTGGTGATCAGCCGGTAGTAGCGATAAACGTTTATAGTGAAGCCCCGGCCCTGGCTATGCAAATCAAGGATAAACTGGTGATCAGCCGGCAGTGGCTTCTCAGCCCAAGCTATACACCAGAAAGGGGTAGAGCAAGGGATAAACGTTTGGAGTGAATCCCCGGCCCTGGCTATGCAAATCAATTATAAACTGGTGATCAGCCGGCAGTAGCTTCTCGGCCCAAACTAAACGCCAGCAGGGGGTAGAGCAAGGGATAAACGGTTGGAGTGAAGCCCTGGCCTTGTTAATGCAAATCAAGGATAAACTGGTGATCAGCCGGTAGTGGCTTCTCAGCCCAAAATAAACGCCAGAAGGGGGTAGAGCAAGGGATAAGCATTTGGAGTGAAGCCCCGGCCCTGGCTATGCAAATCAAGGATAAACTGGTGATCAGCTGGCAGTGGCTTCTCGGCCTGAGCTAAACGCCAGAAGGGGATAGAGCAAGGGATAAACGGTTGGAGTGAAGCCCCGGCCCTGATTATGAAAATAAAGGATAAACTGGTGATCAGCCGGCAGTAGCTGCTCGGCCCTAGCTAAACGCCAGAAGGGGGTAGAGCAAGGGAGAAGCCCCGGCCCAGACTATGCCAATCAAGGATAAACTGGTGATCAGGCGGCAGTGGCTTCTCAGATCGAGCTATACGCCAGAGGGCGGTAGAGCAAGGGATAAACGTTTGAAGTGAGGCCCCGGCCCTGGCTATGCAAATCAAGGATAAACTGGTGATCAGCGGGCAGTAGATTCTCGGCCTGAGCTAAGCGCCAGAAGGGGGTAGAGCAAGGGATAAACGGTTGGAGTGAAGCCCCGGCCCTGATAATGCCAATCAATAATAAACTGGTGATCAGCCGGTAGTGGCTTCTTGGCCCAAACTAAATGCTAGAAGGGGGTATAGCAAGGGATAAGCGGTTGGAATGAAGCCCCAGTCCTATTTATGTAGTAAGTAAGTAATTCATTTATTGATCTCATAAAGGAACTAAATTTACATGATAAAAATGAATTTTAAGCTATGGCATTGCCGTCAGCTCAGTTGGCAATAAATAATTTAAGTAATTAATAATGTTGGTTTAAAAATTAATATAACATGAAATATATAATTTCCTAATCAAATTCAGTTATCAATAGCATTCGATATTTATAAGCACTTTTTACGAAGAAATAAAGATTTTTCCAATTTGGGCCATTAAGAAGATCCACAGTTTCCTGCACCGTTAGGGTTTTTGCTCCTAAATATTGTTGTCTTTGTGTTGCATAAGTTGGGCACACTCCAACTAGGTGAAAGCAGTCTTCCTTTGATTTAAGGTTACATAAAGTACAAAACTGATCAAAACTTCCATTGTATGGCGCTCCATTTAGTCCAAGTACCTCGCATTTTTTTTTAAAAATTAAAGAAATTTGCTTGTAACTTAGCAAGTCGCAAAAATAGTTTTCGGCCTCTAGATTAAAGTTAAGTTTTGAATACAAAAATCTACTCTCCGAATGCTGGGCTTCCACTACAAGCAACTCTCTTTGGGTATCTTCAAACTTTTGAATTGTACGATACAACCGATCTTTCAACGTATTTCGATCACCTGGAATAGTGTTAGTATCTTCTCCATAGACTTCGCCAAGATTTCGCCATTTCTCCATCCACCAATCCTTGTTTCTTATTTCATACTGGAGCATTTTGTGTGCGAGTCGCGTTTCAGGGAGGTCGAGCACTTTAATAATATAGTCGGCTTGTGTTTTAAGCGTACTAATATAAAGTTTAGGCAAACCTGTTTCTAAATAGATAGCATAATTTGGTGTTTTAATTGGAAGGTTGAACAATTTTTTGATGCAATTTCTCTGCAGTTTTTCCATTTCCTCAAATTCTTCAGCTCCCCATACTTGTGCCGCGTAACACATGGTTGATTTAACGACTGAATCAAAGATTTTATATTTTGTAGACAGGCTAACGTGTTCGTTGGACAGAACATTTTTCCAAGTAGAATTTATAAGTTTCTGACAAGTTTTAGTTTTCTCTTCGATGTGGGATTTAAAATCTAGTGATGAATTCAGCTTTACCCCCAAGTACGTATATTCCCTCACGACATCAAGACGGTTACGTTGTAGGAACCAATGATAGTTTTGCGCTGTGTTACCGATTATTTCTTGAAAAAACCATTATCTTCGATTTATCAGTGTTTATGATAAGCCCCCACTTTTCACAGAATGAAACAAGGCGATTTATCATCAACTGTAGATTTTCTGGGGTTTCAGACAAAACAACCAAATCATCAGCGTACAGAAGAACATTAATAATACTGCCTGCGATTCTAACTCCACCTGGTAGTTCGGATACAACATCGTTAATAAAGAGAATAAATAACAATGCACTAAGTGGGCATCCCTGTTTTACACCAATATCGGTTTCAAACCAATCCGAGAAATTAATTCCATCCCAAACAGCTGCATTAGTTCCACAATACATTTCTCTGATGATACGAATGAATTTAGTAGAGAGTCCTATGTGTGACAGCTTATACAAAAGGGCGTTTCTATTGACGAGATCAAAAGCCGCCTTAAAATCCACAAAAAGTGCGTACACCTTTTTGTTTCTGGATTGGAACGCTTTTACTATTGCTGATAGACTAAAGATGAGATCAATTGTGGAGTAGTCTTTACGAAATCCTGCCTGCAGTTCAGTCATAATGTTTTTTTCATCCACCCATTTCTCAAGTCTAGCGACTAGTATAGCACAAAAGAGTTTGCCAATGGTATTCATAAAGGAAATGCCACGATAGTTTTCAGCTCTATCTAATGCGCCTTTTTTGTGTATGGGGAAAATCACAGACCGTTTAAGACAATTCGGTACAACAGAGTTCGCAAAAATATTGTTATACAATTTTGCGAGGTGTATTAGAAGAACGGGGGATGCATTTTTGAAAAACTCATACGGGATTCCGTCTTCTCCAGGTGCTTTTCCATTTTTTGATTTGCTTAGAGCGTGTTCAATTTCCACCAAAGATATTTCGCAATCAAGAATATCATCGACGATAAGAGGTTCAGCCGTGATAAACGTTATATTTGTTTGATTACAAAGTAGGTTTTGAAAGTACAGTGATAGATGTGTTGCAGAAACACCGATACCTATTTTAAATCCAGAGCCATTTATCTCCTTTGCTACTTTCCAGAGTTCTTTTGAGTTTTTAATATTTGAAAGTTGAATAGCTTCGTTGTTTTTGAAGTTGATCTTCTTCATTCGACACATATTTTTATAAGAAATGTTTGCCTCGGTATACCACTTCTTTAGAATTATGGAATCCGTTTCTCTCCATGCGTGTAATAGTGCAAAAGATTTTTTACGGGCGTTTAAACATTCGGAGTCAAACCACTTTTCCTTGTAAAGTTTTACAGCAGGTGTCGTTCTAATTGAAGAAGAACTTCTAATGCACGATGTTATTTGCGATGCGTATTCTTCTACCGACTCTGTGCTGAGGAGCATATTTGCAAAAAAATTGTCTGTAGCTTGATGATAAAGGCTTTTTTCTTGTATTTTCCAGTTCATTCTTGGAAGCAAATTTAGGGTTTTTTCGACGATTATGGCGTTATCAGTCCATTCCACAACTATAGGCAAATGATCGGAGTAAGTTTTTGCCTGAACTTCAAACTTTGTTATAAGGTCTAACCAATCGTTATTTACTGCACAAAAGTCTATCACAGATTTACCTTGGCCTCCAATAAAGGTATAATGACCTTCAAGATCTCCTTCGGTACATCCATTCAAAACGCATAAATCGTAGGTTTGGAAAACTTCAAGAATTTTTGTTCCATTTTGGTTGTAAACGGTGTCTTTGGATGTCCGGTTATTGTAAATAGGGGTGAAGTTCCTTTCCTGCAAAGAGGTTGTAGTCTGCATATTTCCTATCCTAGCGTTTAAATCGCCAATCACCATTACGCTTTTATTTGCTAGGTGAAATAGTATGTTATTTAATTGTTCAGCATCTTCGATCCAATTGTTACAGTTGATATAAAAAGGTACTATAAACATATTATTCTGAACTAAATGTTTAACGATAGTATATCCACATAAGTCCACAAATTCGTATGTTTGTAAAAGTGATTTTCTGATTCCAAAAAGAGTTCCGCCACTTGCCCGACCTCTTTTCGATGTACGTGTTGCTGCTACCCAATGCAATTTATATTCACTAAAATATTTTATAAATTTATTGGAATTTTCCTGTGTTATATGAGTTTCAAATGAAAAAAAAGATTTGGTAACTTTGTACATATTTAAAAAAATCTACATATAATAATTTATTATTTAATCCTGATATATTATAAGATAAAATATTTTGAAAACTAATAATACTTGAGCTGACGGTTTCTTTATATCAATTTTGTCTACTTCTTTCTACTCCGTTTCTTAAATAAGTTGACATCCCTGATGTTGTTGCGCCATTGGATTGTTGATTGTTTTGGTAGTTTGACATTACTGTCAGCTTGACAGCTTCGAAATTTAGTTCTCCAAACATATTCACCAGCACCTGTTCGCCATCATTATTATTGTGTGTTAAATTATTATTATTTGATAAATAGAATATATCTTTTCCAATAACTAAAGCGTTGTGTTTTAATAAAACTTGTGCATTGGGTTGTTTAGATTTGATAACTTTTCTATAACTTAGCAGAATTCGTCGTTTGTGCTGTGATTGTTTAGTTAGGTCGCGTTGAATATAGACATTTGTTCCTTTCAACTTTGTAGCATTTTTGAGCATTCTCGTTGCCAAGAAACCTGAGCCAGTGGACAATTTCAATTTAATTACTGATTGATTTTCATTTAACTTTACAGCTGGTGGCATTTCGTGTTTTTGATCAGTTCCAAGTAATAGATGAACTATGCCCTCTACCGCTTTTTGTGGGTCATCGTTGTTTTTGGGGATGGTGATGATTATATTACTTGCCTTTAGCTCCTGGCTTTGTAATTCTAGCTCATTTTCTAGATTATTGTTGCGAGCTTCAATTTGTTGTACTTTGGCTGTTAGTTCCTCATTTTGTTTTTTTAATGCGGTTATCTCTGATGACAAAGTTTGAAGGTCATCTTTGGTAGCAAGATTAATGAGCTTCGTTGTGATCTTTGCATCGATTGAATTATCAATAATTGATTTTATTTTAATTAAGTCCATATCGGAAATTGACATTTTTGCTGAAGATTTGAATATTTTTGCGGCTTGATTGGAATTTTCTTCTGCGTTAGATAAATTGCAGTCTTTGGGTGGTGTTAGACAGTTCTTTCTTTTATTATTGCTCATGAGACTTATAATAGTTCGCAGTCCTTAAATAAGCGTGATTTTGCCTTAAATAATTAGGGTTTACCTGGTTTCAGGATTATTATCAATAAAAACTGATTGAAAAGTAATTTTGTTTGTATTTTTCGCAAAAAAGGATGGATTTGTATTTGATTTTAAATAGAGCAAAAATAATTACAACCATTCACTTGCACAGCGTTGCAAAATCTCCTATTTATGTAAATCAAGGATAAACTGTTGATCAGCCGGCAGTGTCTTCTCGGCCCAAGCTATACGAAAGAAGGAGGTAGTGCAAGGGATAATTGTTTGCAGTGAAGCCCCTGCACTGACTATGCAAATCAAGGATTAACTGGTGATCAGCCGGCAGTGGCTTCGCAGCCTGAGTTATACGCCAGAATTGGGTAGAGCAAGGCAAAAACGGTTGGAGTTAATCCCCTGCTCTGGTTATGCAAATCAAGGATAAACTGGTGATCAGCCGACAGTGGTTTCTCGGCCCAAGCTAAACGCCAGAAGGGGGTAGAGCAAGCAATAAACGTTTGGAGTGAAGCCCCGGCCCTGGCTTCGCAAATCAAGGATAAACTGGTGATCAGCCGGCAGTGACTTCTCGGCCTGAGCTATACGCCAGAAGGGGGTAGTGCAAGGGATAATTGTTTGGAGTGAAGCCCCGGCCCTGATTATGCAAATCAAGGATAAACTGGTGTTCAGCCGGCAGTGGTTTCTCGGCCCAAGCTATACGCCAGAAGGGGGTAGAGCAAGGGATAAACGTTTGGAGTGAAGCCTCGGCCCTGGCTATGCAAATCAAGGATAAACTGGTGATCAGCCGGCAGTGGCTTCTCGGCCTGAGCTTAACGCCAGAAGTGGATAGAGCAAGGGATAAACGGTTGGAGTGAAGCCCCGGCCCTGATTATGCAAATCAAGGATCAACTAGTGATCAGCCGGTAGTGGCTTCTTGGCCCAAACTAAACGCCAGAAGGGGGTAGAGTAAGGGATAAACGGTTGGAGTGAAGCCGCGGCCCTGACTGTGCAAATCAAGGATAAACTGGTAATCAGACGGCAGTGGCTTCTCGGCCCAAACTATACGCCAGAAGGGGGTAGAGCATGGCCCCGGCCCTGATTATGCAAATCAAGGATAAACTGGTGATCAGCCGGTAGTGGCTTCTCGGCCCAAGCTAAACGCCAGAAGGGGGTAGAGCAAGGGATAAGCGGTTGGAGTGAAGTCCTGATTATGCAAATCAAGGATAAACTGGTGATCAGCCGAAAGTGGCTCCTCGGCCTTAGCTAAACGCCAGAAGGGGGTAGAGCAAGGGATAATTGTTTGGAGTGAAGCCCCGGCCCTGACTATGCAAATCAAGGATAAACTGGTGATCAGCCGGCAGTAGCTTCTCGGCCCAAACTATACGCCAGAAGGGGGAAGAGCAAGGGGTAAACGGTTGGAGTGAAATACCGGCTCTGATTATGCAAATCAAGGACAAACTGGTGATCAGCCGGCAGTGGCTTCTCGGCCCAAGCTAAACGCCATAAGGGGGTAGAGCAAGGGATAAAGGTTTGGAGTGAAGCCCCGGCCCTGGCTATGCAAATCAAGGATAAACTGCTAATCAGCCGGCAGTGGCTTCTCGGCCCAAACTAAACGCCAGAAGGGGGTAGAGCAAAGGATAAGCGGTTGGAGTGAAGCCCCGGCCCTGGCTATGCAAATCAAGGATAAACTGGTGATCAACCGGCCATGGCTTCTCGGCCCAAACTATACGCCAGAAGGGGGTAGAGCAAGAAATGAACGGTTGGAGTGAAGCCCCGGCTCTGATTATGCAAAACAAGGATAAACTGGTGATCAGCCGGCAGTGGCTTCTCGGCCCAAGCTAAACGACATAAGGGGGTAGAACAAGGGATACAAGTTTGGAGTGATGCCCCGGCCCTGACTATGCAATTTACGGATAAACTGGTGATCAGCCTCCAGTGGGTTCTCGGCCCGAGCTATACGCCAGAAGGGGGTAGAGCAAGGGATAAACGGTTGGAGTGAAGCCCCGGCCCTGATTATGCTAATCAATTATAAACTGGTGATCTGCCGGCAGTGGCTTCTCGGCCCAAGCTAAACGCCAGAAGGGAGTAGAGCAAGGGGGAAACGTTTGGAGTGAAGCCCCAGCCCTGGCTATGCAAATCAAGGATAAACTGGTGATCAGCCGGCAGTGGCTTAAGGGTCCGAGCTATACGTCAGAAGGGGGTAGAGCAAGGGATAAACGGTTGGAGTGAAGCCCCTTAATCGGTGTTACACCAAAAACTAATTGCTTACTGTCCGAGCTATACGTCAGAAGGGGGTAGAGCAAGGGATAAACGGTTGGAGTGAAGCCTCGGCCCTGATTATGCAAATCAAGGATAAACTGGTGATCAGCCGGCAGTGGTTTCTCGGCCCAAGCTATACGCCAGAAGGGGGTAGAGCAAAAGATAAACGTTTGGAGTGAAGCCTCGGCCCTGGCTATGCAAATCAAGGATAAACTGGTGATCAGCCGGCAGTGGCTTCTCGGCCTGAGCTTAACGCCAGAAGTGGATAGAGCAAGGGATAAACGGTTGGAGTGAAGCCCCGGCCCTGATTATGCAAATCAAGGATTAACTGGTGATCAGCCGGCAGTAGTTCCTCGGCCTAAACTATACGCCAGAAGGGGATAGAACAAGGGAAAAACGTTTGGAGTGAAGCCCCGGCCCTGGCTACGCAAATCAAGGATAAACTGGTGATCAGCCGGCAGTGGCTTCTCGGCCTGAGCTTAACGCCAGAAGTGGATAGAGCAAGGGATAAACGGTTGGAGTGAAGCCTCGGCCCTGATTATGCAAATCAAGGATTAACTGGTGATCAGCCGGCAGTGGTTTCTCGGCCCAAGCTATACGCCAGAAGGGGGTAGAGCAAGGGATAAACGTTTGGAGTGAAGCCTCGGCCCTGGCTATGCAAATCAAGGATAAACTGGTGATCAGCCGGCAGTGGCTTCTCGGCCTGAGCTTAACGCCAGAAGTGGATAGAGCAAGGGATAAACGGTTGGAGTGAAGCCCCGGCCCTGATTATGCAAATCAAGGATCAACTAGTGATCAGCCGGTAATGGCTTCTTGGCCCAAACTTAACGCCAGAAGGGGGTAGAGTAAGGGATAAACGGTTGGAGTGAAGCCGCGGCCCTGACTGTGCAAATCAAGGATAAACTGGTAATCAGACGGCAGTGGCTTCTCGGCCCAAACTATACGCCAGATTATGCAAATCAAGGATAAACTGGTGATCAGCCGGTAGTGGCTTCTCGGCCGAAGCTAAACGCCAGAAGGGGGTAGAGCAAGGGATAAGCGGTTGGTGTGAAGCCCTGATTATGCAAATCAAGGATAAACTGGTGATCAGCCGAAAGTGGCTCCTCGGCCTAAGCTAAACGCCAGAAGGTGGTAGAGCAAGGGATAATTGTTTGGAGTGAAGCCCCGGCCCTGACTATGCAAATCAAGGATAAACTGGTAATCAGCCGGCAGTAGCTTCTCGGCCCAAACTATACGCCAGAAGGGGGAAGAGCAAGGGGTAAACGGTTGGAGTGAAATGCCGGCTCTGATTATGCAAATCAAGGACAAACTGGTGATCTGCCGGCAGTGGCTTCTCGGCCCAAGCTAAACGCCAGAAGGGGGTAGAGCAAGGGGGAAACGTTTGGAGTGAAGCCCCGGCCCTGGCTATGCAAATCAAGGATAAACTGGTGATCAGCCGGCAGTGGCTTAAGGGTCCGAGCTATACGTCAGAAGGGGGTAGAGCAAGGGATAAACGGTTGGAGTGAAGCCCCTTAATCGGTGTTACACCAAAAACTAATTGCTTACTGTCCGAGCTATACGTCAGAAGGGGGTAGAGCAAGGGATAAACGGTTGGAGTGAAGCCCCTTTATCGGTGTTACACCAAAAACTAATTGCTTACTAGAGCAATGGTCACTTCACCTCTTGAGTACACTTGATTGTTACCACATTTTAATTGACAACATAAATAGTCCACCGCAAGCTGGAAAAAGACAATTAACCTTACCAAATCCACCTTCATATGTCATAATATGCTACAAGAACACAATGTGAATTGTAATAATCAAAGAAAATATTTTCTTCAACATACTTTTATCTTCGTAATATGTATACGTTATAGGTACTTGGGTGGTATGTAGTCCACTAGACACACTGTGCTTGCATGAAACTGGTAATATGTATACCTACGCTATGACGTCAACCACACTGTGCTTGCATGAAACTGGTTATTTATGAGAGGAGATTGGTGGGTGGCAGAAAGTGTATTTGATCGACTGGGAATGAATACGTATGAGTGGATTTGTTTCAGCTGTGGTGGTCGGTTGGCAGGGAATAGGCGGGTATGTACTGGCAGTCGGTGGTCTATCTTCCCCGCAGAACGAACAGAATAACCTAAATGGCCTGTGACAGTTCTCCTTTTTTTGCCCTCGCTGCTTGCAGTTCCAACAATGGGTTCGTCGTTCGTAGTGGTCTGTTGATGGACCAGCGCGCGTAAATGGGTTGGTAGGTGGAGCGGGGAGTGGTCGTATGTTTCGCTCGTCACTTTTGATGGACTCAAATTCCTCGGCTAAGAAAGCCAACTCGTCTAAAGTGGTGAATTCTTTCCTGCGGATATAGAATCGGTATTCCGGCCGGAGGTTGTGGAATATTCGATCAACTCTATCGTCAATAGAATTGAGAGGGTGTTGTCGGACCAGGTACTGGATGGAGAACAGATATTCCTTGGCCTATTCTCGGGCCCTGGTGCCGGCGAAGAATCTCGTCTCACAACTTCTATTGATTACCTCTAAAAATCTCTGGCAAAGTTCGTAGCACATCGTCGGGCGGTATGTTATTACAACGCGTAAGTTCTGTTATCCTCCCCATAAATTCTAGAGGGTTCCCAGTTCCGTCAAAACGGAGACCCCATTTCCTCACTGTATTCATGATTTCGGCCTCGCTACTCAACGTGAGCCGGCCGCTGTGCGGTCCAGCCGAGCCATACGCAGGGGGCAACCCGGTTGGACGCTGACGGTACGTATGCGGTATACTGTGGGTATTGTTCTTGTCTTGTCTGGTCGTACGTGGGGGCCTCATCCCGGTCATTCGTAGAATGGCTGCAAGTACAAAGTTCCGGTAGTGAACATTTTGGTAAAGAGCCGCTTGCCATGACGTGGGGCGAGACGGTCTTTTTTTCTGGTTACTGGATCTTCTTTTCCTCATGTGATTTTGAAATGTCCTGTACCTATTGGATTGGGTTCGTTGGTAGGTAAGACCCTTTCGACCCCTTGTTCGACATGCTCTGCCCACTGATTACACAAATCCTGGGTCGATTCATGGTTGCGGACTTTTTTCAGGTATCTCCTCAGGCGTTTTCGAAGGTCGAGTACGTTTCCGCCCGTAGCCAAGTTCTGTGAGCTTAGCATCGCGATTAGTTCGTCTTTTCTTAAAAAAGAAATAAACCTAAGATTTTTAAAGGCGGCTTGATCTTCGCCCTCAGATCCGGACATGTCGTGGCTGGTATTGGTGTTGTCGGCCAGTAGCAGGAGTTGATACTGGTGGGCGGCTTCTGAAGTTTCTTTATCCATTTCTTCAGTTTTCATTGAAGGTTGTTCGTCGGAGAAGTCTTCCAAAGTTATTGTAGGAAGTCGGCTGCTGGACATCAGTGCTCGGTAGGTCGGTGGTACCTTCGGAAAAATCCTGGTCGGTCGGCGATCGCAATTCGGTTGAACTTTCCTCAGGTCCCTGCTTCGGCACCAATGTGATGTTTTTTATTACGAGGCTGAGGTGAGCTTGTCGGTGTTCAGAGTTTTTCCCAAATAAAAGTCGAAAAATTGGGTAGGAAGTTCAGAATTCCTTTAAAAACATTTGTTTATTTTTGATTTAAAATGTTACAAAATTTGTTTATTGTCCTCTTTTTATTGATTACAATATTGCTTATTATTCAAACAATTATTCTTCTGAAAATTCTAAGCTAACAAAGTATTTTGTATACGGCCCTGTATTAATAAACTTATTTCTTAAAATAACTAACACAGTATTTCATATACGGCCCTTCTAATGCAATCAAGGGATAAACGGTTGGAGTGTGTTCAATCACAAGTTTAATCACCTTACTGCTGGCTGGTGGGGGATAGTTAAATTCTTGATACTGAACTTATAAAGCTATGTTTACTAAGTGCTCCTTACCACGGGTGGGGAGCAGCATAGAAATAAAAAGCTTGTTGTATTTGAGTTCTTAACAAAAAACTAAACTATAATAAATGTATTGGTCTCTATTTATTAAAAATAATTACTCCTTAAATTGCCTACTAATAATTATTTATAAATAAATGCAATAAACACGGGTGGCGGCGTAAGCGTCTCATATGTCACTGCAGCTGATGTCGTTGACTCTGACTGATATGCCGCTCGTGTGCTAGTCAGCAACAAATATTTATTTGTTGACTATATTGTACATTCTTGTACATTCTCCCGGGTCCTTTGATCGTAGAGGGTGAAGTCCGAAAGTATATATCTTCGACTAGCTGATAAATTCCTCTGAGGTGGATTCTCTGTCCGTTTGTTGCACTGTTGTCAGCAAATGTAGATGCAGATAATTATGAACAGTCCTCCAATTAAACTCTAGGTGGTGTTGTAGTGAATTTCGTGGTCTTTCGCATGGTCCGGTAGCTTTTCTCGATTATGCTGTTCGGTTATCCATTTCGCGATGATTTTCAGATCATCGTTGCCAGTGTTGACCATCACTTGGGGTACTACTACAGGTTTTGACGTGTTCCTCGGCTGATTTTGAAGCATTTGGGTTATGTTTGTTGCTGGTATAAAGGCTGCATTTAGTTCGCTTGAAATGATACTGTGCGATGTTTCGTGTTTCAGAACGCAGTTCAGTTGAAGCGTGATGTGTTGCAAATTATGTTGAATGTGTATTTTTTTCTCCAGTACATAAATCCAACTTTTAACATTGCTCAGCTGGATCCAAACAGGTGAAGGAGTAATGCTTCTCAGTTTGCAAAGCGGTGGAAGCTCCGGAGCATGTGTCATCAAATCCATTTCACATTTGCTGAAATTTAATCGCCTGTTGTGGCGGGTGATGCTGTTGACATAAGTACTTTTCACTGTACTTTACACATTGTGAATCATTGGCACTGGGATAACTTTAAAAATTTCGTAGTCTCCTGCATTCGCCAATGGAAGTTTAATGTCGAATATAACATTTCTTGATGTTATTCTGCCCCTCGCAGAAAGCAGGTTGTACAACTGCAGCATATCTGTTTCAGTTGTTTCTCCAGCTACAGCTAGGTGTGGTGGTAAATTTTTTCGTATGGTGAATAGTTGTTCTTGTAGTTGACTTGGTGTTGTTATGAGGGGGTTAATTTTCAAATGCTGTAGGTCAATCAGGACGTCTTAAATAGCATTTTGTGTTTGTTGGTAATTTGACACCGAAATCGTGGCGTAATTTTTCAAAAATAAAAACTTCTGCTCCGTAGCGCTTCCTTCCGTAGTTGCTATTACAGTCTTTTTCAGAGCTCCTAATTGCCCTTGAAACATTTCTAGTTGATTTAAAATACTATTTGTGCTTTTTTGAAGTACGTTTTTCGCATACTCTGCAATTGAAGTTTGTTTTTTTATCAAAGTGAGTAAATAATCGTCATTTTCCTTGAATTTTAGAATCTCCTGTTCGTAGTGCTGTGTATATTCTTCTTCTAGTTAGTTAGTTAGTTAATTTTCTTTATTTTATGAAAAAAGTGATACAATATTTTTGTTTCAGAAACACGAACATGGCGGATGCCGTCTGCCCGATATGTTATTAAAAATATATACATACAATATTTGAAAAAAAGAAATGTAATACAAAATCTTATTTATAAAATATGTAAGTTGATCAAATTTACAATTTGAAAAAATAAATAAATCAAGAATTGAGTAATTCACAATTTTAGTAATTTGCAACGCAAAAGCTTAAGAATTTACATAATTTAATACCAAATACATAGTTGATTTAAAATTTTAATTAGAAATTAAATACAATTTTAATGATTTTCATCATAAAGAACAAGTATTTTAGAATAATTTAAAACATAAAAGATAATTAGTTTAGAGTTTAGATGATTTAAAACCTCAAATGGTAATTTTAAATTTTTGTTTTAAAATTCCTAGCAATTTTAAAGATTTGAAACATAGAAGTTTGTGTTTTTAGAGCACTTTAAAAACTTCAAAGATAAAAAGATTATAAGTTTTAAAAGTGGTGATTCTAAATTTTAAAATTTTAGGGTACATGACAATTTTAATGATTTCCAACATAAAAGGTTGTGTTTTTGAGCAATTGAAAACAGCAAAGATAACAATTTTAATGATTTGCAACATAAAAGCGTGTGTTTGGAACAATTTGAAAAAACACCAAATATAGCAATTCTTAAATGACTTGAAACATTTTGATTTCTTGGAGGATAGGGCAAATGGCAATAAAGTGGTACACGTTTTCTGATTCTCTTCTGTTACATAGGCTACAAGTCGGTTGTAAATCTGTTCTATGTGGTATGTAATTAAGACTAAGAATTTCAACCCTAGCTCTGAAAATAGTGCTTATAATTTGAGGAGAGTATTTTGAGCTAAAGTAATTTTCATCAGTATACATTTGGTGGTTCAGGTTTTTATAAAACAGTCTGGAACTTGACGTTGAGGCCCTAGTTAAATGTTGGTCGTATATTTTTTCATCGACTTTGGCTATGATGTTTGCGAATATAACCTTCCAATTGGAGACGTGAGTTTCTAATAGCCTCACAGAAATATCGTGAGCTAGCCCTAGCTGATTCCATTTCCTAAATGGAGAAGCATTGGACTGTAATAATCTTACCAATATTGCTTTATGTAGACTGTTTCCACTCCTTTCCATAACTCTTATTAGATAGTCTGAGTGAGATTTCAGATTCTGAATGTAAATGGGAGCCAAACCAGACTCCACATGAATAGCATAGGCCGGAGTTGAGTTGGGTAATCGAAATATTTGTTTGAAGAAATACCTTTGCACAACTTTGAATTCTTCAAAGGGGCAAACTCCAAGTGCTTGAACGCCGCGCCGTAACAAAGACAGGTATTTACTGTAGCGTTGAAAACTTTGTATTTTGATAAAAGATCAATATTTTGATTAGCAAAGAATTTAGACCACATCATGTTCAGTGCCAATTTTGCTTCACAGCTTTTTTCTTTGGCATGCTTGTTAAAGCTTAAATTAGAGACCAACAACACACCGAGGTATTTGAATTCGCGCACTATCTCAATCCGCTCATTATTAAGATGCCAAGTTTCTTCCGCAAGCCTTGAACGTTGACGGCTCTCAAAAATCATTACCTTTGTTTTATTGATGTTAATACACAGATCCCATGATTCGCAGTAGGCTTGAAGCTTATTAATTTGTAGTTGAAGTGAAAAAGGGTTATCCGCAATCAATACCAGATCATCTGCGTAAAGCAGGACCTTGATGAGATGTCCTGCAAATGTTACTCCACCAGGAAGAATGTCAACTATATCATCGATGTACAATGCAAACAGAATAGGGCTTAATATGCAGCCTTGCGGGACTCCTGCTCCAGACTCCAGACGTTTCGAACCATTCCGAAAGCTTAACACCATCCCAAACACTTGCTTTTGATGAAGAAAGAAAATTTTCATATAGTGTTAGGAATTTTCTCGATAATCCTAGCGAAGATAATTTATAAATCAATGCCTGCCTGTTTACTCTATCAAAAGCCGCTTTAAAATCTACAAAGCAAACATATAGTTTTTTATTTAAATTAATGTATTTCCTGGCGATGCTAGTCAAAGCAAATATGTAGTTGAGAAACCTGAACGAAAGCCAGCTTGAAATAAACTGAGGCGATTGTTATCTTCTATCCAGTTAGAAATTCTTCCATAGAGAATCGTAGCGAATATTTTTCTCAGTGACGTAAGAATTGAAATGCCTCTATAATTTTCAGGACAGCTAGAATCCCCCTTTTTAAAGATTGCAAAAATGATTGCTTTTGTGAAACTAGGAGGTATACAATGACTTTTATAAATAATGTTTAAGAAATCGACAATATACTTTTTGAGCTGGAGAACTCAATTTTCAAAAAATTCGACTGGAATGCCATCGCTACCAGGCGCTTTGTTATTCTTCATTTTTACTAATGTAGCTTCAAGTTCACTTAGTGTTATGTCGGATTCGAGTTCGGATAAGCAAACATCCTGCATTGCGTAGCTAAATATGTGGATATTCTCATTAGCTGACAGTAAAGTTTTGAAGTATTCTGCTAAAGTCTCGGCCTGGAGAGAAGTAGTTGTACTTCGGTTGTACTTTTATCCAAGACGCCAAACAATTTGTTTGCAACTGTCAGAATGAAATCAAAGGGTGATCGTCTGTTTCTGGATGTTTGTTTTGTGCCGGATCCTTGTTTTACTAGCAAGTCATTGTTACTTTTAATGACCTGCAGCTGATAGTTCATTATATTGACTGTAGAATTGCAGTGCTCATACTTCTTTCCAAGATCTTTCAGGTGTATGCATACTTCATTCAGTCCCGTTACTAGTTCCTGGAATCCTTTATATTCTTTCTAATAATAGGTCATATTGTATCGAATCGCATGAGTCCTGGTAACTCTGCATTCGATGGTCACATATGTATAAGAAGGTATAATAAAACGTAAATAAAACTTAACGTAAGAACATAACGAAAGAGTGCTTGTTCTGCGAACAAGCACGAGTGAGAGTTAGTCTTAAGCAGGATTTTGAATTGTGAAGGAATAAACGTGCTAAGTGGTTTTTTTATAACATTTTTTACACTATAAATTATCGTGTTTTATTTCTTTCCACATATTTATTAATTGGTATTATACAGTCCATTTGAGCTACGATACATTGGTCCATGTCGAGCGTCGGATATTGTGCCAGTGACGGAATGGTGCAGGCTTCCTTTACAAAAAAATAATAATAAAAAAAAAAAAAAAATAGTGCAGTGATTGATTGTGGTTCGTTTTAAAACGAACAAAATATTGTGAATAATAAAAATGTGATCAGTGGTGTCACAAAAAATTAAAGTGTGCGCAGCAGTTTGTCGCGGACAGGAAACTGTGTATCACCAGCAGGCGATGTGCAAAACGGTACTTCATTATATAATAATGATCAATATGTACCAACCAGCATGTAAGTAGATCAATATAAATTGTTGTTGTTTTTTCCCCTTTTTCAAACGGCGGTGACCGATGAAAATTCTTCGTCAAGACTCGAGAGAACAAGAGCAGGTCAGAATGTACGTATTCTCTCCTCAGAGCAAGAATATACTCTTACGAGTTACGACTCATGAGCAGCGAGCCGGAGTGAAGGAATACGCAATCGCATACACAAAACACATTATATGCGCAATGTATGTATATGCGCAACTGTGACAAAGAGAAGGAGAAGAATGACAAATTTTTTCATTCGTGAAAAAAAGCGGTCTTTCGAAAGAAAGAAAATTAAAAAAAAAAAAAAAACAACAAACAACAACAACAATATCTATACAATAATAATATTCACATATTTACATATTTAGCAAAAAAAAAAAACATGAGCTGAAATATAGTCCTTAAACAGGACAAAGTATTTTTTTTATTGTTAAGAAGTAAATATTTGGTTGTGTGAATGGTGAGGTTTTTTGGATTATTTTGCAACGAAGCAGGTTTCTTTTTTTTCTCTTTATCTTTTCCCGTTGCATTGAATGTGCCCCGAACCCCGATGTGTGTGCAGTGTCTGTGAGCGATTTTGTTTTCGGTGAATGCAAGTGTGAATTTTGGGAATGAGCAATGAAGGGGCAGGGGGCGATTTGAGTTTATTTGTTTTCTTATGGAGAATGAAATTTTGAAATGAGTGAAGTGCGCAGGATGTTCTTTTTCCTCTTTTGGTGCGTGTGTGATTTACATACCTTTTTAATATCGTTTTTTTATGAATAAGATATTTTTTCAATATTACCTAGATATATTACGGTGATGTTGCTGCTTTGTTGTTTGGTAGGGATCAAAAATTAATTTTTTTTATAGGTGTGTTAAGTTTTTTTTTGTGTGTCACTTTTTTTTCTCTTGAAGACTTTGTTGCTCGAGATATAGTGGCGAGTGGAACTCAAAGCACATTTGTGCGAGTTACCAAATTTGAGAGAGAAATTGTGGACTCGAAATATAGCAGGGGCAACTCAAAGCACATATGTGCGAGTTACCAAACATGAGAGAGCAGGTATGAAGGAGGAACTTGAGTGCAATTGCACCAGTTGCCATGAACAAATTATTATTAAAAAAAAAGGACACATAGCTGGGCAGGAAAAAACTCAAAGCACGACAGTGCTAGTTTTTAGAGAAGGAAAGCTTGCAAGCGGCAGGAATAAAATATTTTAAATTCAAAAAGAATAAATATTTTTAAAGCAGGAAAATGAGCCACAAAAGAATTTCGCTTCTCGATGCAACATACCTTAATAAACAAACTATATTTGCAGTGACAAAAGCAGCAACAACTAGCCGACCTTTTTTTATTATATCTATTATTTATTTTATTATTTATTTTTGCATACTGGGAATTGTAGTACCTACTGCAAACTATTATTTATTTGTGTATCTGCATATTGGGAAATTGAAGTAGGTACCTACTGCGAACGAGTATCTCTTTCATTTTCAGGGTAGGACATTTTGAGTCATAATTTCTAATGCAAAACGATTTTATATATTTACATAAAAGAGCAGCGAATAAAAAAGATTGACAACCAGCAGGAGAAAAATCACCAATATGTATTGGATGCTGGTGTATTTTCATTGAGCAGGATGCTTGCCTTCGTGGAGTCTCCAGCCTTTTTATCTTGCACGATGGCAGCAGTGCAGGTCAGGCTTGAAGCCTTGATGCCTGGACACAGATCAGGTTGAGCGAGAGCAGGATTGCGTTGGCTGACGATATGTTGGTCAACGTGGAGATACAACGCAGGATTGCTGGAACGGAAAAAATTAATTTGCTGCCCACGCAGTATTGCAGGAAAAGCTAAGAAAATGGCTCGAAGAACAAGCATAGCAGGCATACCACGTAGAGCAGAACAGGCATTGCATTGAGCGGAGCTATGGCAGGAAATTTGAACAGCCGTTGTCGCAACTTCAGGCGCATCCGAATTTGAGCAGTTCCTGAGGACATGCGAGCAGCTGGCAGTAATGCCCGAAGAGCAGGAGCACCAGGTGACAAGAGGCTGTTGCCTTGCCACTCGTGCAAATTTCTGAATCATCCAATGTGACGTTGTCCAGAGTTTGCAGTACTGAGCATTCGTGCTAAGCAGGATCTCATGAAGGGAAAGGCATTTTGCCCCAATTGTCTTAAGACGTGCCATGCCCCAAAGGACTGCTTCCAAGGGCCGTGTTGTCGATGCCCCGGGAAGCAAATGCAAAATAGTGCTACGAAAGAGATTGGGAAGGGTGCAGAAACTGTTCTATATGCGCAGAAAAAGTGAAAGAAGAGAAAGAGAGCCAGACAAGCGAAAATAAGCAAAAGGCAGATTGACTAATTATGCCTCCCAGGAAACGCCCTCGGTTGGAGAAGGGCAGGACGGAAGACGTAGCAGGAACAGCAGGAAGAGAGGAAGCAGGATGTGATTTGGAAGAGGTGATGTCCTGGGGGTATTTTAAGAGAGCTAGGCGTTTGCCTTCTAAAAACAAAAATAAAAATATGATTAAAATTTATTTCGTCTTTTTATGTCTTTTAATTATAATGAGCAAGAGCAGGAAAGCGTTACTTTGATGCCTACGGCACAAGTAAGAATTGAGATGGATAACTGGAAGTATGGGCCAGTAAGAGCACTTTTAGAGACGGGCGCACAGTTCAATCTGGTTTTAATAGAGCAGGACTTTTGGATTCTTCCTGAGCAGGTTAAATCGCAGCCAGATGTGCCAACACACAACTTGAAATTGCCACGGATGAGCATTGCTACAGCATCTCTTGCTGATCCACATTATTGGAAAGCAGGTACTGTAGATTTATTGCAGGTTCATAGCAGAAGCATTTACTTCTGTCTTAGAGCATCGACGAGGTGATGTCCTTGAGATGGAAACTGTTTTCGGCAGAATAATATTGGGAGAGTATGGTAATGAGAAGGATAGCATGAACAATGAGCAGGTATCGCAGGCAGTGCACATGGATAATAATCAACTTCATGAATCACTTGAGCGTTTTTGGCATTAATGGTTTCAATGACATAGAAATGTCGTTGAGCAGGTCAAAAGAGCAGGTCAAAAGAGCAGGAGGAGCAGGTGGAGCAAAATTTCATCAAAACAAATTCACGTGATGATTTTGGCAGGTTTATTGTGACGATTCCTTTGAAGGAAGCAGTGAAAGAGCTTGGAAGTTCAGTTCTTACAGCTTAGCGTAAGTTTTTTTGCTTTGGAGAGAAGGTTGGCAGGAGATCCTGAGTTTAAACAAAGTACCAGGAGTTTATGAGAGAACATGAAGACGCAGAACATATGACACCAGTGACTGGCACAGTGCATGGCAAAACCATATACTACATCATTGCGTCACCAAAAAGTTAAGGGTCGTATTTGATGAGAGCTACAGGACAAATAAAGGTGATTCATTAAATGAAGTGCAATTGCTTGGAGAAAACTAACAGAAGGATCTGCACAAAATTTCGATGCGCACCGTGTCGCTATTACTGCGGATATTAAAATGATGTTCAGAATATTGAAAGTGGCGAAGGAACAATGGGATTTGCAGGGTATATTCTCGAGAGGAAACCCGCAGGACAATTTGAGAGAATATTGGCAGGACAATTTGAGAGAATATTGGCTGACAGTAGTCACCTATGGTATGACCTCATCAGCTTATAATACTGTACAATGTGCAAGGGAGGCAGGAGTTTCCAGAAGCTGCAAAGACAATTAAGCAGGAATTTTATATGGATCACTGCACCACAAGTGCTGATTCTGAAGAGAAGGCGATCAAGTCATCAAAAGATATCGATCATGTTTTAAAAGGGGCAGGTTTTGAGCTTAGAAAATGGAAATCCAATTCCAAAGTTCTTGTGAAGGACATGAACTATGAAGAGCAGGAGTCAATAATGTTCCAGGATGATGAAAAAATGTCAGTTTTGGGCTTAAAGTGGCTGCTTGAGGAGGATCAATTATTCACTTTTGTGGTAAAAACACCGGAGACTCAGCAGGCAATAACCAAGAGAAGCGTAGTGAGCTGTGTTGACTCCCTAGAGAGATAAATGAGAGATGGAGATATTTCTGGCAGGAAATAACGTATTTAGAGAACGTGAGAATTTGGAGATGGATAGGTACTTCAGAAGAAGTACGAAAAGAGCTACATGGGTTCTCGGATGCTTCTGAGAGGGCATATTGAGCAGCGGTTTATCTGAGAAATATACATGCAGACGGCTGGCTTACAGCAGATCTTATCACAGCAAAAACACGAGTTGCACCACTTACAACGGTGACAATACCGTGCTAAGAGCAAGCAGCAGCGGAGCTACTGGGACGGTTAATTGTAAACGTCATTAAAACAATGGAATTTTTTTTTTTTTTTTTTTTATAATGCACACGCGCTCAAGGGGTTTGTTATAGCCCTTTTAATGATAAGTCACAGCGCGAGCGATAGGAAGTTAGGAAGGAAGGGGAAGGAGGTGTCGATGAACATTGATCTTGAATGTTTGAAGATCAAAATGGCAAGGAAAAATTGTGCCAGGCAATCCATTCCACATTCGTGTTGTACGGCTAAAGAAAGAATCTCTATATTTCACGGTACGTCCGAAATTGGGCTCAAGTGTAAGCTGATGAGCGTTCCTAGCAAGACGAGTATTACGGGGGAAATGTTTAAGGGGTGGAACGCAGCTGGCTACCTCGAGTGAGCATTTTTTGTAAAAGAACCTGTAAAATAAGGAAAGACATGAGACATTTCGACGATGTTCGAGTGACGGAAATGTTTCCATAATGTTTCTCTCTCCTATCAATTTTAACGCTTTTTTCTGAACTCTGTCGAGCAGGTGGAGAAAAGTTTGAGAAGCACCTGCCCAGAGATGGGAGTTAGACTCGAGTTTATGACGTATAAACGCTTTGTAAATTGTAGCCAGATCAGAAGGGGTGAAAAACTTCTTGCATCTATTAAGAAAGCCTAAGCATCTTGCAGCATTCTTGGCAATCTCAAGTATATGATCATTCCAACGAAGATTGTCACTGATACACATACCGAGTACTGATAGCTTTTTGGCCTCCTCGATGCAAGTACCATTCATGGATAATGGCATAGGGGGTATGTTTAGCTTCATCGACAAAAGACAGCATTGAGTTTTCGACGCATTAAACTCCACACGATTTCTAGTACCCCAATTTACAATGCTGTTTAAATCGGAGTTTAACGAGCTTATCATACGATTTCGCTGTAATAACACGTCCGAAGGCGAAGGCCGTGAATTATCAAACGTATACGAAAAGCTGAGGGTTGAGTCGTCAGCAAAACAATTTAATGGATTAGAAGTCACAGACAAGAGATCATTTATAAAAAGAGAAAGAGAAAGAGAAAGAGAGTCGGAGACAGAACGGAGCCCTGGGGCACACCAGCATTTATTTTGTGGAGATCAGACTTGAAACCGTCTAATACAACTTGTATTGAACGGTCCAGAAGATAGCTTTTAATCCAACGAATAAGAGTAACATCGATACCAAATGCACGCATTTTCGATAAAAGAGCTTCATGCCAAACTCTATCAAATGCCTTTGAAATATCAAGCGCAATAATCTTGCTTTCGCCAAAGCGATGCACAGATTTGTTCCACTGTTCGGTGAGATATGCCATCAAATCACCAGTGGAACGATTGCTGCGAAAGCCGTATTGCCGGTCATTTAAAAGCTCCCGATCTTCGAGATATTTCTTGAGCTGACGATTTATCAGCGTTTCCATGACCTTGGAAAGAAGGGACGTAAGTGCAATTGGTCGGTAGGAGGAGGGGAGGAGGAGTCACCTTTTTTTGGGACGGGCTGGACAAATGCTGTTTTCCATCCACTAGGAAAGATTCCTGAACGATAGGAGCGATGAAAAAGCTTACGCAGTGGTTTTGCCAGAGATGAAGAACACTTCTTCAGAAGAATAGGGGGTATACCATCCGGGCCAGCGGATTTGTGTATATCAAGATCTTGAAGTACTCTTGCTACTGTACGAGTGCGGAAAAATATCTGTCCCATAAAAGAATTAACGTTCTCAAGTACAGGAGGGGCATCGTTGCTTGCAGGCAACGTAGAACTTGCAGCAAAATGAGCTGCGAGCATATTCGCCTTCTCTGAAGAGCTGACAATGGGTTTATCGTCGACGATGAGCGTTGGAACTAATGATGACGTTGAGTTCTTGACGTTTTTTACAAATGACCAGAAGTTTTTACTGCCTTTGGGACATTGCAGAATTTTTTGCCGTAACTTCTGGTCATGTAAAAATTTCGTTTTGTGTATAACGGAGTTGCACGAGTTCCTAACTTGTTTGTGTTTCTTCCGATTTTCCTCAGTTGGGTTGGCTTTGTAGGATCGGAAGCTTACTTCTTTCAACCTGATAGCTTCTTTACACTCTTCGGAAAACCAAGACTTTTCTTTTGGTTTGATACATTTTGTTCTGTGAGGGACAAAAGTTCTCATTCCAAGAAAAATCACTTCTGTAATCATTTCAGCACTGGCATCAATGTCATTATCGAGGAAGCATAATGACCAGTTAAAGTTGCGAAAGAAAATATTCAGACCGTCCCAGTTGGCTTTTTCGTATTGCCAAACGGTCCTAGTGGGAATTTTTCTTTAACTGGATGGTTGGAGATCGAGAAATTAGCTGAAATGACACAATGGTCCGAGGTGCCAAATGGAGAAGTTACTTTAATAGTATATTTATCAGGATGGGAAGTAAGGAACAAGTCAAGAGTATGGGCGGAATGCCCATCAAAATCCGGTATACGAGTAGGTTCATCGACAAGCTGGGTAAGATGGTTATACTCAGCAAAGATCTCGGTATACCTTCCTTCGAGTGTTGTCTGGCCAGAATATCGGAGCCAACTTGAATTGTGTTCATTGAAGTCACCCGTAATCACGACTTCAGTGTGAGGACAATGGGAAACAATTCGGGAAATTGAATCTGACAAAACATCTAACTCATCACAAGTAGACATGCTGTCAAGATTCGGACTCCTGTAAAGAAAACAGTAATGAATGATATGTTTGCGGACAGTGAATTTGAGCCACAGGAAATTAAAGTTCGTATTAGAACAATGCCCATATTGGGGAAGGCTCTGGCAAGCAATATCATTCCTAACATAAACGACAAGACCATGGTGGGAAAAAAGTAATGGCACTAAGTTATATCCAAACAAACAAAATTCTGATAAATCAGTATTCTGTCCAACCTGGGTTTCACTTAATGCCAAAACAGCTGACCTGTATTGCACAGTATGGGCGTACACAGAAAAGAAATTCTTTCTTAGCCCACGAACATTTGAATATACAACACAAAAATCACTTACCATTTTGAAAAACTAAACACAAAAGGTTCAACTTTGACGAAACTAATTTCAGACGTGCAGTATAGGCCCATATTAATTCCAATTATAAAAAAACTGTCCTAGGTGTTATGCCCATAAAACAATTTGCAAACGGGAATTAATATAGACAAAAAAGCACGAAAGAATATACATCAAATGCTGCTCACCATCCAATGCAAAACCTCTTGCGATAAGCCTCACAAGAGGCTTGCATTGCATAGAAAGCAACAGTTATGTGTGGCGCGGGTGGAGAGGATGGGTATTGTTGGATGCTGTGCTGCGAATGCGAGCGAGGTATTTGGTGTATATATATTTTTTTTTTTATTTTTTTTTTTTTTATTTTCTTCTTTTTATTTTCCACTGATTTATTCTATTTATTTTTTTTTCTAATTTTGGGTAACGAAAAGGGCTGGGTTTAGTTTTTGATATTAATTAAATTGCACTGTGTATGTGATATATGGATTGGGTTTGGTTTATTTTTTTTTTCGATTATTTTGGGTGACACACGCGCACAGAAGCAACGCGACCGCACACGACGAGTACTTGATCGACATGGGAAGGTATCGAGTATGATCTCTGGACAGATTCACTCGTAGCGCGGCATTGGATAAGTAAATTACCATGCAAATAGAGTCTCGCCTAAACAAACAAATACCGAAGTCAAAAGGTGGAGACATGTTGGAACGAAGGATAACCCGGCTGATATTCTAAGAAGAGGAATAAAGCCATCAGCATTGGTTGATAACAAGTTGTGGTTGCATGGGCCGGAATGGTTGGCAAAACCTCGGTCGAGCTGGTCATCTGAAAAGTTTGTGCCAAATGTTTCAGATGGGGGGAGGGATGAGATGAAGATTTTTGTGATAACAAAATTTACAGAGCCCTTATTTATTTATGTGAAGTGCTGGAGAAGGAGTATTCCATTGATTGAATACACGTCTACATTAGAGAAGGCGATTAATGTAATTAGCTATGTAATAAAAAGCAAAAATAAAGCAACGAAAAGAAGATAAAGAGATAGATGGAAAGAGATGGAGACGTTCTGCACGTCAAGTGAAAAGAAGGAATAGAGCAGATGAGAGTGCAGGAGATACAGCAGTACTTGGGCAACCATCTGAAGAGAGGATGAAATCAATCGGTCACCTGTAGACAAAAGAGCAGGAAAAGTATTTTGCGAAGGAAATGATTTGTATAGAGAAGGACAGATGTTTGCCTGAAAAGAGCAGGATAGAATCTTTAAAGCCAATCTTAGATGGTGAAAAGATTCTGAGAGTAGCAGGGAGATTGGAAAGAGCAGAGATGGGATACGAGAGAAGGCATCCAGCTATCGTGCCAAATGGTTCTCGATTGGCTTGGTTGATCATGTATAATGCGCATACAGCAACGAATCATGGAGCAGTGCAGGTCATGATGCAGGACATTCGTCAGAGATTCTGAATTCCGAAGCTCCGAAGTCAGCTGAGGAATTACTTACATAAGTGTTTGGTTTGCGTGCGGTGTAATCAACTTTTTGAGATGCAATTGATGGCTGATTTGCCATCAGAGAGAGTAACAGCAGGGAAAGCTTTTCTACACACAGGGCTAGACTATATGCAGGTCCATTCGAAACAAGGATAATCGACAGAGCAGGTGAGCAAATAATAAGACAGAAATGTTATGTTTCCATCTTTGTTTGCCTTAAAACTAGAGCAGTGTATATAGATTTGTTATCAAATTTGACGTCAGTGGCGTTCATTGCTTGTTTCGAAAGATTCATAGCAAGAAAGGGCAGGTGTGAAAGGACAATGGTACAGCATTTGTCGGTGCAGCGAATGAATTGCAGAAGGCCAAAGAGCGTTGGTTAGTGAAGGATACATTTGAACATTTAAGTTTGAAAGAGAGAAGAGACGGAATGGAAGTTTATGACTCCTGCGGCACCACACCAGGTGCGAGTGGGATATACGAAGCAGCGGTAAAGTCGATGAAATATCATTTGACGAAGATTGTTGGAGCGAAGATTTTGGCATATGAGCTTGAGCAGATTTTGACATTAATTACTGGGATAGAAGCCATCTTGAAATCAAGACCGCTACATACATTAAGCGATGATCCTGATGATTTGCAGGCGTTACCGCCGGGACATTTTGGTTGATAAACCGCTTGTTTTACCGTTACCGTTCATAACCAATGAGATGCCAAGTACCAAGGGCATATAATTGTGGAAGTAGCGCAAGTGTATGCTTTCACTCTTCTGGAGCAGATGGAAGGAAGAGTACTTATCTACTCTATACGAGAGAAAGAAATGGCGAAAGGAGAAATGTTACTTGAGAGAAGGACAACTCTGCATAATCAGGAGAGAAAATTTCCCATCACCGGCGTGGGCGAGGGCGCGGATACTAAAACTAATACCAGGCAGGGATGGACTAATAAGGAGCGTGATTCTGCAAACAGCGAGCAATCAACTTACGACACCGGTACAGAAGATCGGCATCTTAGAAATCAGGGAGCTGAAATGATTTATGTATAAAAATAAATTTGTATTGAGCAGAGATATATGTAAAATTAAAGCGAAAGGGGTGGAAAACCGTAGGTTTTTGCCGGGACTGTATCGAATCGCATGAGTCCTGGTAACTCTGCATTCGATGGTCACATATGTATAAGAAGGTATAACAAAACGTAAATAAAACTTAACGTAAGAACTTAACGAAAGAGTGCTTGTATTGCGAACAAGCACGATTGAGAGTTAGTCTTAAGCAGGATTTTGAACTGTGAAGGAATAAACGTGCTAAGTGGTTTTTTATAACATTTTTTCCACTATAAATTATCGTGTTTTACTTCTTTCCACATATTTATTAATTGATATTATACAGTCCATTTGAGCTACGATACACATATCATAGTAAACGATAAGGTTCCAATGGATCGTTATTAAATTAACATTTAAATCTTTTCAAAGTAAATTCCAGGGCGGTTTTTAAATGGAATTATTTGTATGGCTTCATTCCCGGTGCCATGAACTGAGGCCATACGAATTAAGGCCATAATGACGTTAATTCACATTTAAGTACGAATTAGTACCAAAACGAGGATATGGCCTAAATTGAACTTAAAAAGAGAACTTAAGACGTATGGCGATAGTTCATTTTGAAAAATGGACGTTAGGTGGGTGAGGAGATGGACGAGGAGGCAGACGAGGAGGCAAACGTCTGCCTCCTCGTCTTTCTCCTCACACAACTAACGTCCGGTGTTTTCTTGCACTAACTGTACCCAAGAGATCAAAACATTTTATGGCATTAGTTCACATTGGACTTATGGCTATAGTTCTCATTTAATAGTGAATTAAAGTCATATCTGGGATAAGGTGCTAGTACACATTTAAATTTGAATTAACGCCATTATTGTCTTAATTCGTATGACCTTAGTTCATGGCACCTTCATTCCCTATGTTTGAAGCTTCTGTTCGAATGCTTCCCCATGACATAACAAGTGTCATTGTTAACAACAGCCCAAGTAGTGGATTTGTTTTTATCTTCTGTTTCGGTGCATGATATTCAGTGAGCAAATGTCCAGTTATAGGTTGTTGTTCTTCTCGTATAGCCGCCTCTTCTCTTGCTTTCATTTCATTATCGATTATAGGTAACGGAAAAATTTTCGTTGTTAGCCTTTTATACTCTCTATCGTTTGCTTTGACCGTTACAACTCGAACTAAGTTGTCTGATCCAGGATGAGTTTTAGTAATCTTTCCCATTTTCCATCTTGTTGGTGTAAGGTGTTCGTCTTTGATTATCACTATGTCTCCCACTTTTACGTTTTCTTGTCTTTTTGTCCATTTGTGTCGTTGTTGAAGGGTTATTAGATAAGATGAGCTCCATTTCTTCCAAAATTGTTGCTGAAGACGTTCTTAAAGTTGAAAACGGTTAAGTAATCCCTCGCTTTTGTCCAATCTTTGTCTTTCTGGAGGTGCTAATAAGGATGTTCCAATCAAAAAATGTCCGGGAGTAAGTACATTCGTTTCCTCTGGGTCGTTTGAAATGGGGCGTAGAGGTCTTGAATTTAAACACGCTTCGATTTGTGCTAGTAACGTTGACATTTCTTCGAATGCCAGTTTATGTTACCCGATTGTTCTCTTAAAGTGATACTTGACTGATTTAACTCCGGCCTCCCACAGCCCTCCGAAATGTGGAGAACCTGTTGGTATAAAGTGACATTCCGTGTTGTTTGATAATAAAGTGTCTTTATATGACTACATTTGTTGTGCGTTTAGTTGCAGGATTTTGTTTGCAGCTATGAAATTCGTGCCATTATCAGTATAGAAATGTCCCATGTAACCTCGCCTTGCACAGAGTCGTTTATAGGCAGCTATAAATGCTTGTGCTGTGAGGTCACTCACAAGTTTGACGTGTACTGCTTTAGTTGCTAAGCATATAAATATCGCTATGTATCCCTTGTATGATTTATTTTCTCTTCCTTCCTTTAGACATCCTGACATCAATAAATTGCGCCAGCGTAGTCAACTGCTCTTTGTAGAAATGGTCTTATTATTGTCACTATTGGTTTTGGTAGGTTTCCCATTTGCTTCGTCTTTGAGTGCGTTTTGTGTCGAAAACACCTTGTGTACTTATATTAGCGTTGTTTAACTGCACTGAGTCAATTCACAATCCAATATTTTTCTTGTAGATATGTGTGTGTCAAACTGTATCCTCCATGGAGTGTTTAATTATGTGCTTCGTCAGTAAGAAGTATTGTAATGAGGCCGGCACGTGGGATTATCCGGGGAAATTTTTTCTGAGAATTTTATTTCTGCTGCTTTCAATCGTCTTCCTACTCGCATCATTTTATCTTTATCAATTAACGGGTTGAGGGTCCAAATTTTGCTTTGTTTGCGAATTTCTGAATCTAATACAGTAAGCAAGAACTCTTGCCACTCTGGTAAATGAGCTATACGTCGATATAATTTTCTCAATCAAATCATCTTCGTTTTTTAGTGGCATATGAGCTGGTATTTCAAATTTTCTTTCTTCTAATTCAGTGTTATATGGCTTAACATCAGTTAAATGTATGACAGCTTCTGATAACCAAGTAGGGCCATTCCACCAAATGGAATGTTTTTTAATTTGGCTAGGCCAAAGTCCTGTGGATGCACAATCTGCTGGGTTCTCTTTTCCTTTGACATGATGCCATCTCTTCTTTTTAAGTGTTTAAGTTATCTCTGTGACTCGGTTTGCAACAAAATTTTTCCATTTGTTTGGTTCGTTGTTTATCCATGCCAGCGTTATGGTTGAGTCAGTCCATGCATGTGTTTCTAGTTCTTCAATCCCCAGTGCCTTTTTCGTTTTCTTCGTAAGCTTGGCAAGAAGAAGTGCTTCGCAAAGTTCAAGTTTTGGCAACGAAATCTTCTTAAGTGGTGCTACCTTCGATTTTGAACATAGTAGTGTCGTTAAAAATCTTCCTGCTTCCGTTACTACTCTTGTGTAAACTGCTACTGCATAGCCTTCTTCGGAAGCATCTCAAAATCCATGTAACTCAATGCGATGTTTTTGTTCGAATTCATTCCATCTTGGTATCTTCAATTATTTGTAGTAAGTAAAACCATTATTTGGCGGTACATCTTTTCAATATGACCTCGGAATACGTATTTTTGTTTCCTCCATCGCGTCATGATATTAAAAGTGTTGCCTCCACCTGCTGGCGATCGGCCCTGATTTAAAAAAAGAAGTTAGTTTTAGACGGGATACAAACTAGTATGTATATTGGAAATATCATTTAATAACACTTTTGTAAGACAACTTAGGAAAAAGGTACTCGTCAATCATCATGATAATCATGGTGATGTGTCTGCCAAGTGTGTTGGGTGGTGGAAATCCTCACATAAGGGCGGAGCTACCCAGCCGTCTTGGTATCTATATAGAAGAGAAGAAGGGGTAGGCAGGCATTAAGGATTGTAATTTGGAAGACAAGTCCAGCCCGGGAGTATTGGCCCTTATCTGGTAAATTCAAGATAGGCGAATAGCCCCGGGCTTGTTAAAATTGGTCAACACTTAGCTTTTCAGACAAAAAGTTTAACCCGCTCCTCCCGGGTATACACGGGACTTGGGTAAAGCTGTACCTCAGTAGTGTTCCTTTTATTTTTTCGTCCGTCTTTGGAGTTATTTTTGTTAAAATTTTCCATAAAATTGAATTTTCTTTGCGCGAATGAAATAATTGCAAACACAAAACAACTCACTGACATTAAAAGCATGGCGTAAGTGAAAAAAAAACGAGGCAAAAGTTTGACGTTTGGGTCTCCAAAAACTTTGTTACGCGAAGTTTGATGCTGTTGCAGAGGATCCAAACTACTAAAAAAAGGGTTGTGTCTAGGATAGATGAAAAGGAATTTTTCAAGTACAAATATTGCTTAAAAATAAATATCCCGTCAGCTGTATTCCAAATGTAGGTCGAGGTCGACGAACCTTTGGTTGATGCTGCTACGCACAAAATTGCATGAGATAAGCAAATAAAACGGAGAAATAAAACCGCTGATCGGCTTTAGCTAAAATTTTTGCCAGTCATCAGCAAGATTAGTCCAGAAGGAGAATTAGAGGTCGAAACATCGCAAATACAAGCGACTAGCTTTTTTGTGTTTTTTTTTTTAGAACGCTCAACGTATAGTAATAGTGTTAAATCATTAAATTCAAAGAAAAGAATTAACCAGTGAGTGTTTAAAAAGACTACAGCTTTAAATTAATTCGTTGAGTGAATAGTTTCCCGAAAGGATACGGCTTGGCCTTCGACATTTTAATTTAAGATTGAGATCCTTAAAGGGGTAAGTTCGGTTTAACCTTTGACTAGTGTATAAGAGTTAAACGTGGAATTTATGCAGGGTTCCGGGTGAGACTTTAGCGGTCAACGGACGAGGATCTTGGCCGCGAACTTTTAATTCTTGGATTTGTCTGAACAACCGTTTTTTTTTTTTGAAAACATCACTACCAAAAGAACCAGAAACTCAAGAAGCCTGAAAAACGGAATTAAGCCCGTGGGAGTGCCCGGGAAATTTGTTTTTTTTTTTTGTTCGATAATATATATGTACATTTTGCCCATATATATATGTATGAGATTCATAACGAAATATTGAAAAGAAAAGTCGCCTGGACCGCCCTTTATCGGTCCGCACATACCGGGACAGAGAAGATCCCTTCAGCCTTTGAGCCCGACATCTTCATACGAATACGAAATTATTTGTTTGTTTAATATTAGTTTAAAAACTTTCTTGGCGTGATATATTTTTTTAATTATATTTATTTGTGAACTTTTTATAATTGTAGCTTACTGTTTTCATTTCTTATTATTGGTACATTCTTTAAATATCCTAGTTTTAAGTTTTTATGCGAGATCATTATTTTTTTGTTTTTTGGGATATTCGCTTTTAGTTTCATTTGTCAAAAATACGTTTCTTAGAACGGAAAAGAGAACGACCCAAGAATCAGGTCAGGACCACGTTCTGAAATCCCCGCAAATGAATTTTACGGTACCGGTAAATCCCCACATCACCGTGGGAGTGCCCGGGAAATTTGTTTTTTTTGTTCGATAGTATATATGTACATTTTGCCCATATATATATGTATGAGATACATAACGAAATATTGAAAAGAAAAGTCGCCTGGACTGCCCTTTATCGGTCCGCACATACCGGAAGATCCCTACAGCCGAATACTTTGAGCCCGACATCTTCATACGAATACGAAATTATTTGTTTGTTTAATATTAGTTTAAAAACTTTCTTGGCGTGATATTTTTTTTTTAAATTATGTTTATTTGTGAACTTTTTATAATTGTAGCTTACTGTTTTCATTTCTTATTATTGGTACATTCTTTAAATATCCTAGTTTTAAGTTTTTATGCGAGATCATTATTTTTTTGTTTTTGGGTTATTCGCTTTTAGTTTCATTGGTCAAAAATACGTTTCTTAGAACGGTAAAGAGAACGACCCAAGAATCAGGTCAGGACCACGTTCTGAAATCCCCACAAATGAATTTTACGGTACCGGTAAATCGCCCACATAGAGCTCTTTGTAGGTAGGTTAATCCGTTAGATATACCGTCGCGTAGCATAGAGAAAAGTTTTTTTGTTGACCTGTCGGTTGGGACAAAGAAACCTGGTTCCTCCCCTGGGACGGGGCGGTATCAATATCCGTTTTACAACAAACATTTTTAATTAAATATTAACACTTTGATGATTCCGTCATCTCATTATTCCCAGAAGCGAACGAAATCTTATGATTCCCGCATTTTTTTTTTTTTTGAACATCACTCATTTGTTTACCTTATAGTATTTAAGTTCTTATTCATTATTATTTGTTTTTTTTTCTTCAAACTTCTTATTCATTTCCTTTTTTTTTCAATTTATAATATACTTAGTTTAAGTTTCCTAAATTTGTTTCCATTTTTGTTTTAGTTAGATTTTGAGAATGTTTAAGATACCTCGATTCTATTATAATAAATTCAATTTGTAAGTCACGCCAATGTGGTCGAAACCATCGTCTTTTTACCATTTTCTGCGTTTGAGCTTCTGATTAGCTCCAGGGCTTTGTAAGGAATTTTCAGGGGGTGCGGTAAGGCGGATGCCAGCTTTGGTGTAAGTTTGGCGTAGCTTCAATCCCATCAAGTTGACTAAAGGGGGATTCTACACAATCGGACCGATTGAATCCCAGGTGGGGTGGGCCATGGTCAGTTCCGCAAGGACATCAGCGGAATCCAAAGTGTGTGTGAGAGTGAGTGTGAGTAGGTATGCGTGTAATTGAGAGGATGTGTGTGAGAGTGGGTATGAGAAGGCATGTGCGTAAGAGTGAGTGGTTGTGAGTGGGTGCCCAGCAGGAAATTCGGCGTCAATGAAAATTTTTGCTGAATTCCTCAATGAATTCAGTAGCAGAATAAGTAGAAAAATTAAATGCAATGATAAAGTCAGTGAAAAGTATTGAAACGTTTCCTCAGTTCATGACTCGAAACCCATCATCTGCTTTTGTGATTGGGACACATACTCGTAAGAAAACAACTGTCTTTTGTACGGAATTGAAATAGTTATTTTATTAAAGAAAAGTATGCGGTGATTCACATAAGGAAAAGTCATTCATAAGTTCATCAGTTCGTTGCCTTAATCCACTTTTCTGTTTGATGAGAATACATCATGTTTTTCATCACCCAAGCTGATGAATAACCGACTTCTGAGGAAGTAGTGATTTCATTAATGAATGTTCATCGAGAATGTAAGCATGTGCTTCTTGGCCTAGGACACCCCCATGTTAAATTCCTCAAAGGAATCAGCAGAAAAGAAGCTGTTGCAACTCCCATTTCCTCAAGGAAAAAGCAGGTTATTCCTCAATGAATTTTATGAAATTTCGAACTGGGTGGTAGCGTGCATGTAAGCGACTGTATGTAGGGGTGGATGGCTGTGGGTGGAAGTGAGTGTGTATAAATGAATGGTTGTGGGTGTGTGGGGGGTGTACGTATGAGTGAGAATGTGTGGAAACGTGTTCGTGTAAGTGAAGAAAAAGTGCGCGTGCGCTAGTGCATGAGAGTAAGTGTGTGTGAGAAATTTAAGTGGTGCTTAAGTTGAGTTTTTGGCATGTTTTATGTTTTTTTTTTGAAAGAAGTGAGGTCTAGCTACGGGGGTAAGATCCCCCCCTAATCCGGCGAGCTAATCCATGCCTTGCCAGCATGCCATCGCCTCCGTAGCAGACATTCTAATTCCTTCCCTTCCATATCCTACTTTCCTTTCCCTCGGACCCCTCATCCTACCTATGTCCATCTGGTTCCTCTACTCCCTGAATCCTAACACAGTCCCAACTCCATTCCGCTCCCTTTTGCTTCCTTTCAAAAAGTCTTTTTGAATGACTTTTTACATTCACTCATAGCTTGATAAATTGCACAGTTGCAGTTTATGCTGTCTGGGTTCGGCGATTTCCTCCAATTCAATATACGTCGCCTTGAACCTGTGCATGGGAATACAAAATATGTATCTCATATATCGGCGTTCAAGGTGAAGTAAAAAGACTCGCTTTGAGTTCAACGATTTGCGATACGTCACCTTGAACCTGTTAATGGGAATACAAAATATGTATCTCATATCTCTCGGTATTCAAGGTGAAGTATGGATTTGGGTTTGAAATGTGTTTCCGCGGCGTGGAACTTGAGTCGTAAGTGAGAAACAAATAACCACGGTCGTTTTAATTGGTTTTTGGAATCTAACAATTGGCGCAGCCGGTATTCGATACCTCTCTTAGTTGATACGGTAGTGTTTATTCCGTGCATTAATTGTAGAATCAAAGCAGTATAATTTGACATATATGCAAAATTGTGTTCGTGACTAAAATAAAATTTAAGTTTAAAAAAAAAAGATAACAAGAAACACCGCGTAAAATTGAGTTGAAAATATTTAAAAATAAGTTTAAAAAAATAACAACAACCGCAAAATTGTGTTTGAAAATCAAAAAAAAAAAATAAGTTTCAAAAAAAAATTCGCAAAATCGTTTTTGAGAAAAAAAAAATTAAAACAACCAAACAGAAACTCCTCTATCGTATGAGAGTTATGTAAATAAAGAAATTAACTATTTGTGTCTGAAAAAACAACAACAACACCAACAATAACAACACCAACAACAACAACAAATACAACAACAACAAATACAGCAACAACAACAACAGAAGCACCAACGTCTTCAACCTGGGCAGGACTAAATATTTTGCGAAGCGGCAAGTTAAGATTTAATCAACAAGTAAGTCTAGAACAATATTTAAGTTTATGAAAGGAGAAAGCGCAAGAGACAAATAATTTGACAATTCCCCAACTGGATGTCCTTGATAGGGCACTAAAAAAAAGGGAAGAACGCTTTAAAAAAGTAAAAGCGTTCGAACAAAGTACAGACGAATTTAAAAAGGAATTAGCCGAATTTAATTGTCACTCGCGCTCGCTCGAATCTATTAGCAATACAATTACCAACGAAACAAATTGTGAAATTGATTCGATTTTGAAAGAAACAGGGTGTGAGATATTTTTAAATTCTGAAACTGATTCAATTTCAAAAGAATCTGAGGCGGAAATATTCTTAAATTGGTTGAGTATTTCAATTACGGAATCCGAAAAAAGTCTGATATGCGAAGACAAAATGTCGGTTGATTGCGCCAAAGTGGCAAAATTAGTATCCCTAATGGTACCAATCTTTAATGGGGAAATCAACTCTTGCACAACAAGAGACTTACAGACATTCCTGTGCTGTTGCAAAAGGGTCATAAGTTGTTTGTCAGAGGCAGAAAAGGCAACTTTCCTCGAAGTTTTCCCAACAAGACTAAGGGGTGAGGCATACCAACTGATTGTCTCAAACACGTTAACATCTTTTGAAGAAGCCGAAAGGCTTCTTAACCAAGCTTACCTTCCCAGGGAAACATATGAGGGCCTAGTTAACCAATTAATAACTATGCGACAATCTCCATTAGAAAGTCTCTCGTCATTTATCCATAGGATAAAACACAGGAGAGCACACTGCAAGGAGGCCGCAAGCCATAAATATGAAGAAAAGGTAGTTCCAGCTGTGGTAGCACAGCTGGAAGACTTTGCCAAAAGCACATTAAAAGGGGGTGTAACAAATCCTCACCTCTGTCAATATCTTCTAACAATAGGCGAAAAACCTTTTGAAGATATTGTACAGAAGGCTCTTGATATGGAACGACTCCAACAAATGGCCTTTCATACGCAATTCAATGCGTATGCCAATGCAACATTACCAACCATCCCTAATAATCTGACACAATTCAATGCGTATACAAACGCAATGGTTCTACCCATCCCTAGCAATCCGACACAATTTAATGCATATACAAACGCAATGGTTCCACCCATCCCTAACAATCTGACCCAGGGTTTTAATCTTTTAAATAACAATCAAAACTTTCCGAATCCCACATATTACTTTCTTGACACAAAAAATAACCTCTCGATCCCCAATAATGATCAACAAGTGGTCACTCCACTCACCCAGACCCAAGTTCCTGCTCAACGCAGCCAAAACCTCAACAGAAGTTTAGTTGAGGACGTGATATGTAATTACTGCAAAGTAAAGGGTCATACCTATACGGACTGTGTGACGAGGAAGAATACACCTTTCTGTACCTTATGCAATTGTGTAATCACTATGCGAAGGATTGCAGGAGAGCGCTCACTAACAACGTTGAGTCACAAAGAAATTCCTTTAGGGATCGGGGCCCTGAAAGAACTCTTAATAACCAAAAAAGTCCAAACCCCCCAAGGGTGTACAATATAAGGAAATTGTGTGACTTCTGCGGGCGTTGGAATCACGAGGTTTCACAGTGCCGTCAAAAATTAGATGGGAATCTCTTGAATCGGATTCGGGAAACTCCCAACAGTCGGGCCAAAAATCCCCAACCCGACAACATTAAAAACAAAAACCAGTAAAGGGTGTTCTCAGCCATCCACAACATGTATCAATTCGGTTGATTTACCTTTAGATATAAGCCTTAACGGTAACGTAAAATTATTAGTGGATACGGGTGCTGAGATAAGTTTATTAAAAGAAAACCAAATCAAAAGAAAAATTAACATAAATAAAAATAAAGCGTGTACTTTACAAACGCCTTATGGCACAGGAAAAACAATAGGAAGTTGCCAGGGAAACATTGACCTTAAAACAAAAATTCCTTGTAACTTCCAAGTTGTTCAAGGTACATTTGCTCTAGATGAAGACGGAATTCTAGGAAATGATTTTCTATCAAAAAATTGCAATATTGAAGGCCCAAACAAGCAATTAAAATTTCCATGTACAGAAACCAACCAATAAGATTTTAGTATCCAACTTGACTCAATAAATACAAATAAAGTGACAACTGAACAAGGTCCAACACAAAACTACTGTACGGCAAACCAAGTGGGATCCCATCCACAGAAATCTAAAAAAATCTTTGGAGGTATCCTCAAGGCTCCTTCTAAGGAAGCTGGTTGCAAAACCTCACCTACAGTAGTGGACGAGTCTAAATATATTGTGTTCCCAAAACCTGTCTGTATCCCTGCAAGGTCGCAGAAACTAATAACAATCCCGGTAGCTATAACAGAGGAAACGATCTGTCTAAACCAAGATATAGGTGAAGGGGTCTTCCTCGCTAGCGGTTTATTGTGCCCCGGCCCAACTGGGTTAATAAGTGTGCTTAACGCAAAAACTGAACCTGTTAGCATTGCCGCAATAAATCTTCAATTATTTCCTTTAAATCAATATGCGATAGTACCTCTTGAATATAACAAAAAAAATTCAGAGTACTCAGAAGCTAAAAAAATCCAACATTTAATATCACGGGGCGATGACATAAACTTTCGGACCAAGCAGTTGGAGGTGGTCCTTAAGATTGCACGAAACCTTAGTTTCCAAGAAAAGCAATCAATAACAGAACTCTGCAATGAGTTCTCAGATTTTTTCCACTTAAGAGGGGATAAACTTTCATACACAGAAGCTATTACACATGAAATTCCTTCGACGCAAGATCAGGGCTCTATAAACCAAAAAATGTATAGGTTACCTGAAGCCCAGAGACAAAATATTAATGACCAGCTTAAAGAAATGTTAGAAAATGACGTAGTCCAGCCGAGTAAAAGTCCATGGAACTCACCTCTATTAGTAGTTCCCAAAAAGTCGAGACCAAATGGTGAAAGAAGGTGGCGAGTAGTGGTTGATTTCCGGAAATTAAACGAAAAAACCATTGGCTACGCTTACCCACTTCCTCGAATAGAGGACATATTAGATCAACTCGGCCATTCACGTTATTTTTCAACACTCGACCTTGCCAGTGGTTATCACCAAGTTTTGGTTGAGCCTAAAGATCGAGCAAAAACGGCTTTTAGTACCAATTACGGACACTATGAGTTCGTACGCATGCCTTTCGGGCTAAAGGGAGCCCCTGCTACATTTCAACGTCTGATGAACTTTGTCCTCACTGGTTAACAGGGTCTTGAATGTTTCGTTTACCTGGACGACATAGTCATCTATGAAAAGAACCTGGAAGACCATAACAGTAAACTCAGAAAGGTGTTTCATAGGTTAAGAATGCACAACCTCAAACTGCAAACAGAAAAGTGTAGATTCTTACAAAAAGAAGTTGTGTACTTAGGACATATATGTTCTGAACAGGGAGCACACCCAGACCCTGGCAAGATAGCTTGTGTACAGGAGTTTCCAGTTCCGCATTCGACTAAACAGGTGCAGTCTTTCTTAGGGTTAGCTAATTACTATCGGAAATTTATTCCCAATTTTTCAGAGATAGTAAGGCCCCTTACAAATCTCCTCAGAAAAGACGTTAAATTCACTTGGTCAGAAAAATGTGAAATTGCATTTCAACATATTAAAAATCTTTTAGTCTCGCCACCCCTTCTTATCTACCCCGATTTTAGCAAGGATTTTAACCTAACAACTGATGCAAGTGGTGAAGCACTTGGTGCGGTTTTGTCCCAAGGAGACGTGGGTAAAGATCAGCCCATTGCTTATGCTAGCCGGACGCTGAATAAGTCGGAACGTAATTACTCTACCATAGAGAAGGAGTTGCTTGCAATAGTATAGGTGTTACCTTGAAGGGCTGAAATTTAAGGTCTACACCGGCCATAAGCCCCTTAAGGGCGTTTTTAATGTGAAAGACCCTACAACTCGATTGGTCCGATTCCACCACAAATTGTCGGAATATGACTATAAAATTGAATACAAACCAGGTAAATATAACAACAATGCAGATGCACTAAGTCGTATTTTGCAACAACAAAACCCTTCGCAAAACGAGTCGTCAGTTGAAAATAAACACAGGTGTAATCCGGAGCTAGACAAAATTACGAACTTTAAAGAAGAATCAAATAATACAAACTACAAATTCAAAGATCCCATGGAAACTGAAGACAAAATTTATTTAGAAAATGTTAATTCAAATCCAACTATACAAGAGACACCAGAGTTTAGAATTATTTTAACGAAAGCTGAAATCCATGCGCCCCCCAAGGGCGAAGAGAACAACAAGTGTACACAACCAATGCATTGCAACGCAGTAACGCGCTCAACAACTAAAAGGTCTAAGTCGGATGTACTAGATGACAACTCAGAAGTAGTAGACACACCTAAAAACCAAGAAAAAGCTTCAGATGACTGTATTACGGAACCACAGTTAGAGATGGATACACCAACCCTGCTACCAAACGATTCATCACCACATACTAATGCTAAATCGAAAAAAGAAGTTATCACTTGCCCTAATGAAATTGAAACCATACTAAAGGACTATTACGATTCGATTTTTGGTGGACACCAGGGTATAATAAGAACTTATAAACGAATTCGAAAGAAATACTGGTGGAAAAACATGTTAGGAGACATTAAACGCCATATAAGAGCGTGTAAAAAATGTCAGATTATGAAAGCTTCACCGATGCTACGAATGCCAATGGTAGTAAAGGACATTGCCGAAAAACCCTTCGAAAAAGTTTACTTAGATATTGTAGGTCCACTCGAAAAAACACATTCCAATAACCTATATATTCTAACATTTCAAGATAATCTAACAAAAATATTCGACTGTCATGCGTTACAAAACGCAGAATCAATAACGGTTGCACAGGTTTTTTTTTACCAAATTATAACTCGCTACGCTATTCCCAAACAACTGGTCACCGACCAGGGTACTAATTTCCTAAGCGATTTATTCAAAAATCTTTGCAAACTACTACGCATTAAAAAAAATACAAACCTCTGCGTACCATCCTCAGTCAAATGGGGCTCTGGAACGTACACAGAGACCCCTTGTTGAATACTTGCGGAGTATAGTGGATGAAAACCCACAATCATGGGACCAATATTTGCGGACAGCCACGTTTGTATACAATAATAGTGTACATGACAGTACCAAATTAACCCCGATGGATTGTCTATATGGTTTTTCTGCAGAGGTCCCATCAAACTTAAAAAGAGAGCCTTATCCACTTTACAACCATGAAAGCTACTATCATTTACTTAAATATAAGCTCCAAAAAACATACGAGATAGCCAGACGCAATATTCTCTTAAGTAAACAACGATCTAAAGAATATCACGATCGTTCTTTGAGAACCCATACGTTTCACATTGGTGCCAAGGTGTTGCTCAGAAACGAAACCCGCAAAGGAAAATTATCCCCTTTGTGGAGAGGTCCTTATATGATTACACACATAATAAGCGAAGTAAACTGCAAAATAAACATAGGCAAGAAGAACCCGGTTGTCCATAACAACCGTCTAAAACCATTTTATGAAAATGATTAGGTCGATTACATTTTTTTTTCTCCTCATTTAAAATCACAGTATTTTTTTTATTTTTTATTAAGTAACACAACATGCTTAAATTATTATTCCAACAGATCGTAATGGAACTGGTTTGGATGTTTGTGGTAAATCTTATTCTCTTTGGAAAATCCATCGGGCAGCCCTATGATATCACCCCCCTCAATAACACGGGTGTATTATTCGAAGGGTTAGGCGAACTATGGGTCTATCACCAAACATGGACCATATTCCCAGAAATTGACCTTAGAGAATTGGAAGACTACACAAAAGCTGCAGAGTATGCTGAACATTTGACGAACGAACTCTGCAGTACGAACAATAGTACCACAAAGAACTATTGTTTCGTTCAGTTACAGCATATCCACACTGCAATAGAAAAAATCTAAAGCCGGACCAGGACAATCTACGAATTACTGCCAACACGAAGGCACCGCAGGTCACTATTTGATCGTATTGGGAACATGTTCCACTATTTGTTTGGGACAATGAAACAAGAAAATGAGAGGGATATTTATAGCAAAATAACCCAATTGCATGAAAATGAAAAAACACTTGCTGAATTAAATCAAAAACAAATAAGCATAGTAAGGTCTAAAAGAGTATATTACTAAAATTCTCTTGTCTCATTTGTGACTTGGCGGAATTATTGGTAAGCTCGTCGATTCTATTAATATCATACCCTATTTGCTGTTGTCTTTCCATAAGAGATTTTAAGGGTTTTTCAATTACAATTGAAAAACCCTTAAAATCTCTTATGGAAAGACAAGAGCAGACAATTACAATTGAAAAACCCTTAAAATCTCTTATGGAAAGACAACAGCAAATAGGGTATGATATTAATAGAATCGATGAGCTTAGCAATAATTCTGCCAAGTCACAAATGAGACAAGAGAATTTTAGTAATATACTCTTACAGGTGTCAGAATTAGAGACCCACAAAAAACCATTATTGACATCATAGTAAGCTCCAGAAATAATCAAATACATCCTCCGTTAATCTCTCCAAACACACTTTCAACAATATATTTACGGTCCAACCCAATGTGCGACAACTGTCTTCCACTGATATACCAAACAGCTGAAATAAAATCACATATATTAGTAGATAAGCTAGTGGTAAAGATCAGTTTACCGATTTTCACAATTCCTAAAATGAATTTTTTCAAAATTGTTTGTTTTCCTATTCACCTTTCCGTGGGACATTCATTAGTTCCCGATATTATTTATTCTCATCTAGTCACTCACACTGAAACTCAGGATTTCATATTATTTCAAGCTGAAAGTGTTAAAAATTTGATCAAAATCACGCATGACTTAAACACTACAACACATGTAGGGAAACTCAAAAGCCCCATAACGCGAGCTGCAGCAACAACCGACTGCTCTGTTAAAATATTTTTTAACCCTTTCAATGAAAATTTCGAATTCAAAGGCCTTCACGGGATGTTTTCATTAAAATGGATAGGCCTAACACTTGGTTATACTCAGTAATTAAGCCTACTATTATTTGAATTCTTTTGTCGGAGAAGTTTTGTAACACCCAAAATTAAGGAAACAGGCATTCTAACAATAAACCAACCTTGAAAAGTGGAAATAAACGACCAGACGATACATTTTGAACGCGAATCAAAGCTTGCACTGAAAATAATACAGCCTCCCTATTTCCAAATTTTCCTGACAGAATTCTCCAAGCTTAACCTAAGCAATTTAACACCCACTATTTCAAAAATAGAAAAAGTCTAAATAATATCGGGCAATAACCCAAGTGAAGTCATTCATAAAAATACCGAAACACTAGAGGAAATAGAGATAAAATTTGAACAACTTGCCAAGGATAAAACATCCGATATTCAGCATAAAATCTCTATAACTTCCCTTTCGTTTTCGAGTGTACTAATCATGGGATTTATTACATACCTACTATTGAAATTATTTAAAATTATAAAAAATTTGTTTCCTAAAACCCGAACGGTTGAAGCACAAGACGTAGAATTGGAGGAAATAGAAACGACTAGGGTAAACAAGAAAAGCGATAGTGAAAACCCCGAAAAAAGATTTGTCCGCTCGCAAACCTTACCGCGGTCAATTCAGCTAGTAAAAACTCAGAGCTTCATCGTCCCAAAGTGAACATCCCAACCATTGAAAATTAAATACCTATACTAATTTTACCCTCAATTCTTTCAAAACTGTTTCAAAAAGTTTTTTCATGTCTTGTATCTAAAATTTAACGAAAATAAACTAACAAAAAATGTATGTTAAGTAAAATCGCCATTATAGTTTAAAACTTAACATTAAAAAAAAAAAAAAATGTATAACAAAAGAAAAATAAAAAAAAAATCAAGATTTATCAACATTCATGTTAAATAAGCTTTATTAGGTATAGTTTAAGATATAACATAATGCATACAAAAATGTATAACAAAAGAAAAATAACTAAATAATTAAATAAAGTGCCCGACTGGGTCGCACGAACTTGTTAAAATGATCTTGAGTGCTTGAGATTTTGGGAAAAAAGCGTTGAAAAAATCATATAAAATTTTATAAATCACTTAAAAATCAATACCATAAACGTTTTTTATAGAAAATGAAATAAGCCATCAGGTTTCTTTTACTTTTTCGAATTTTTACAAAAAAAAAATTCAAAATCGATCGACTAGTTTCTTCAAAAAACAGTTTTTTTTTTTTGAAAAACCTTTTGGAAAATATATTCCAATTTTTTTTTTGAGTATGCCAACTTCTAGCACTTTGTAGTTTTTATCAGAAAAATAAAATTAAAAAATATAGATTAAACCGTTTTTGGAAAAAACAAGAATTGAAAAAAAAATTGAAACTTTTTTAAAAAACTCAAAAAAACTTTTTTTGAAAAATTTAAAAATTTTTATTATTTCTTTTATAAAAGGGCTTCTACATTAAAAATTTCATCGAAATCCGTCAAGCGGCTTACGAGAAAATCGGATTTAAAACAACCGGTCCTATGGGAGGTACCGTTATAAGACTTTTCCTGAAAAATCTATTGCAACCAAAACATAAAACTTGCACATAAAACACTATTCAGAAAGTTTTATCAAAATCGTAGGAGCCGTTTTTGAGAAAAAATAGTTTTTCACTAAAAATCGTATGGCAGGTACCGTTAGTTTTAAAGCTAGAATGCTAATTCCAAAAACCCCTCTGTAGGACGTCACAATAATACTATGTACCAAGTTTGAAGCAAATCGGTCCAGCCGGTTAGGCTGTAGGTGCCGATACAGACGGACGGACAGACAGACAGACAGACAGACAGACAGATAGACAGACAGACAGACAGACAGACAGACAGACAGAATTGTCGGACCCACTTTATTATGCTTCTCTACCATCGTAATGTTATGTTTGATTGCCAAAATTTTTTTTTTTTTTTTTACGAATGCATAACTTGCCTTATAGTACCTATAATCGCAAGTAAAAATCTAGATTATATTTTTGAAGATATGTAAAACAAAATAAAAAAAAAAAATTTATAGCAAAAGAAAAATAAATTTAAGAACAGATTTATTAACATTCATTTTGTTAAATAAAAAAAAGGCTACATTAGGTATAGTTTAAGATATAACATAATGCATACAAAAATGTATAACAAAAGAAATATAAATAAATAATTAATAAATCTAGATTATATTTTTGAAGATATGTATAACAAAATACAAAACAAAAAATGTATAACAAAAGAAAAATAAATTTAAAAACAGATTTATTAACATCCATGTTAAATAAGAAAAAAAAAATCTACATTATAGTTTGATATATAACATAATACCTACATACAAAAATGTATAACCAATGAAAAATAAATAAATGATAAATAAATCTAGATTATGTTCTTAAAGATAAAAAAAAAATATAACAAAAGAAAAATAAATTCTAAACTAAAAATTTATCAAAAGATGTAAAAAAAAAATAAATAAATAAAGGTATGCAAAGATTCTACGACGCGGAGGCATCTTCGGCCGGAACGCAAATTGGTTGAATTATTCCTCTTCAAAGAATAATTTTTTTTTAGCTTGATAAATTGCACAGTTGCAGTTTATGCTGTCTGGGTTCGGCGATTTCCTCCAATTCAATATATGTCGCCTTGAACCTGTGCATGGGAATACAAAATATGTATCTCATATATCGGCGTTCAAGGTTAAGTAAAAAGACTCGCTTTGAGTTCAACGATTTGCGATACGTCACCTTGAACCTGTTAATGGGAATACAAAATATGTATCTCATATGGCGGTATTCAAGGTGAAGTATGGATTTGGGTTTGAAAGGTGTTTCCGCGGCGTGCAACTGGAGTCGTAAGTGAGAAACAAATAACCACGGTCGTTTTAATTGGTTTTTGGAATCTAACAGACTGGACCTGTCAACATGTTATCCTTAAGACATCAGAAGTTGTTTTTGATGATGCATCAAAGACTACCCTTAATTTGGAATTGGAACTTTCTTCTTTCTGCTTGTTGAGGTAAGTAGTAAGCCTTATGAACTTCCTCATATTTGGTTTTAACTAGCTCCATATGTCCGAGCTCTAAATATTTTGTCGTTGATAAATTTTTTCTCCATCTGGAGAAATCGTGCTAGTGCTCTATCCCTTCAACTTCCTAGTTTTTCTGCGTTTTCTTTGAATGGAAGTCGAACAATATATTTTCCAGTTTCATCTCGCTCGTAAGTCTGCATGTATATTTCTTCATGTCTTTTTTCTTCTTCTGACAGCATTTTTTCATCTATGATTTCTTCAGTCTCCCAAAATAGTTTCATTTGTTCGTGTAGTTCGACGTTTGAAATACAGCAAATTCTACTTTTGATATCGGTCTTGCTTTCTTGCACGCTCCGTAAATGGATCCATCCTAGCTTTGTCTTTTGAGCAATAGTAAATGATTCATCTGGCCGAAATTTTTTTAGTTTGTCTTAAAGCAAAAAAAACCTGCGTTAGAAATTCTGATGGATATATCGATTGGATAGCCAAATCAACTTTACCACGTGCAGTTCCCGCCTTAGAAGCTCCAACACCAATAATCGATGCGTATTCCGGCTTCTTTTGTAACTGAAGGCGTTGTACTGCATCCTCAGTTATATATGAAGACTGCGATCCTTGGTCCACCCATGCCCTTAAATAGTATTCGCATTTTCTCCAGTTTTTCTTAATGAGGGCAGTTGTTAAAAGTATTTTGTTGAAGGAGTGTATGGTGACATTGTTTGCAAATTTGGCACGTTTTGTATGAATGACATCTTGAGGTATAGTGACTATCTTTAAAGCAATTTCTACACAAGTTTTTTTTTTTTTGGACAAAGTCCGTTCGTTTAGGAGCCGCCATTTGTATAAGTTTTTGGCACATATGTAGCCATTGTGGACCTCTGCATAGTCTGCAATTCGGGCTTATCCTTGAATGGTAGCTTCTAAGGAATCCTCTTTTAACAATTGCTGTTTTTTTTCATATTTTCTTATCGTCTCTCTGTAAGATTTTCTAGAGCATGGAATTTGTTTTCAATAAATTTCAACAAATCTTCAGGCAGCTGCAGTTCTTTTGGATTTGATAAAGATTGCTCTAAAGATTTCCTCGTCTCGTTATCCAGTTTCTGGGACACAATATAAACTATTATTGGAGTATATTGAGTCCTTTTAATGCGTTCACGCATTCTGATGTCGTATCGTGAAGTCTTCTCAGTTGGGCTGCAGACTCAGTTTTACAGTCTTTTTGGTTTATCAACGCTTGAATTTGGGCATTCATCAGAAGACGTGAGTTCTCATACCTGATGATCAGAGCATCGCTGGCTGCTTCGTAGTTATTGTCTGTTATATGGAGATGCTGTATGATTCTTGCTGCATCACTAGTCACATTGGTCTTGAGGTAATGTAATTTTTGTGCATTCCCAAGATTTTCATTCTTATGAATTGTTTGCTCAAACAAATCAGCGAACGATTTCCACTGCTTGTAGTCACCATCAAATTTTGGAATTTTAAGCACTGGCAACGTAAGCTCATGGTGTACAACTCCACTTGTTTCTTCTATTCGTGTATTTGATGTTTTCGCCTTGTTCGTGAATTCTTCTAATTTTTCTTGTATTTCCACCATAGCTTTTTCGTATTTGTCTTCTAATTCTTCGTAACTTTCGTCGTATTCGTGTTTCACTATACTCCATGATCTCCGTTTGCGTAGCCGTTAAAAGCGCCCATTGGTTACGTAGAATTAGTTGTTTGTGGACATAATAGGCTTTCGATGACGTTTTTGATTCATGTATTTTGTCCAACGACCTTAAAAGTGCTGTTCTTTGCGCTTCGTGTCTTCTTATTTGTCACTTTAGCTCATCTTCTACGGAATTATTTGTTTTAAATTGCCATTCCGCAAGATATATAGTGCTCGTAGCTTCGTCTTCTGCTTCTTTCGTCTCCCGAACTTCTTTGTTTGCTGATATCATCTTCGTGTTTTCGTCTACCGCTGCATTTGTCTTCGTATGTTCGTCTTCCGCTGCATTCGTCTTCGTATTTTCGCCTTCCGCTGCACTCGTCTTCGCATTATCTTCTTCTGCCTTATTCTTAGCTTTAGCTCCTTCTTCTGATTTCTCCTCGCTGAGAATTTCCGATAGCCTTGCTTGAAACTTCTCTCGAGCTATCGCCCCCGTAGTATTTTGACACTTTATATAGATGGTCTTCTCCCAAGTCTTCGTGAGCAATGATTATATCACCTTCTTGTTTGAACGCTTGCCAATAGAACTCAAGGTCGATGAGTCTCTGCTGCACAGACACTTCTGTTCTTCTTATTTTGTAAATTTTTCCAGCACCTTTTTGATTCGTTCCCATCTATCTCGCTGTCTGTCGACGCACTCATCTTAGGATGTCACCTTCATACTTCGTTACTTGATTTCTTTCTAAACTCGTTCTTTTCTATCTCCACTCACCGCTGTTTTCTCGAAGGAGCAAATGTTCAATCACAAGTTTAATCACCTTACCGCTGGTGGGGGGATAATTAAAATTGTGATATTGAACTTATCAAGCTATGTTTACTAAATGCTCCTTAACACGGGTTGGGGCAGCACAGAAATAAAAAGTTTGTTTTATTTGAGTTCTTAACAAAAAACTAAACTATAATACATTTATAAGAAGTAAAGGGCGAAGATAATCTGAGAGTCTTCCTAATAGAGGAAGACATCGATGTAAGCTTGGTTTAAGAACCGTGGATCAATGGCCTCAAGATAAGAGGTCTCCAAGACAGCCGATATGATCTCTTCTATAAGCCGGACAATCAAATCCCAGGTAAGCCTCGTACATGCATTCTAGCTAAGAAACATTTAAAAGCCTTTTTATGTCCAAATCTTAGTACACCGGATCTGACAGTCGTCAAACTGGGGAATGAAAAAACCGACAGCCTCCTGCTGGCATCTGCCTATCTGGCACACGATCGGGAGACACCGCCGTGTGAGGTCGAGCAGGTAATAACCGAAGCCAAGTCAAAGAAGACGGACCTGCTCTGGGGTAGTTCGACTATCAAGGAACGGGGTGAGTCTTTATTTGATTTCATTATAAGCAAAAATTTAACCGTATATAACAGAGGTAATACCCCCACCTTCATTTTTCCAAGTACTGAAAACTTTGAAGGTTGGGAAGATGTATTAGATATAACCGTAGGTACGAACAATATAAAGTCATTAGTCGAGAACTGGAGAGTTTCCAACTTGAAATCGTTCTCGGATCACAAGTGGATTCTCTTCAATTAAAATTTGGAAACTGAAAACCCTCCACCATATAGAAACCCGAAAAAAAATTGACTGAGAGAAATTCGGTCAAATAATAAAAACCAAGCTTAGCCGGATACCAAATATTAATATAGACTCGGTTACAGAACTAGAGGCAAAAGTTAGCACCTTTGAAAAAGCCATGAGCACTTCTTTTAAGGTATCTTGCCCAATAAAGTACATTAAAAAAACCTTCCCTTCGTGGTGGAATGAAGATTTAGCAAATCTCAGGAAAATGACTAGGGCTATCTTCAATATCTGCCACAAATACAAATTCTTCCAACCGTACAAAGACTGCCTTAAAATATACAAACGTTCTCTTTCTTTAGCAAAGAAACAGTCCTGGAGGGAGTTCTGCCACTCTATAGAAGACATTAAGGACTCTGCAAGATTGGGTAGAATCTTGTCTTAGGAGCATACAAATCCATCTTTTCTTAAAAAGATGTATGGTTCCTGGACTGAATCTCCTGCGGAGTCCCTTGATCTTCTGATGACCACCCATTTCCCGGGTTGCAGAGACAGCAATTCCAACATACCACAAAATCTAGACGTGCAGACTGCACTGTTGGACAATCACAGAACCGTAATAAGCAAAGAAAACATAGCCTGGGCTATAATGAGTTTTGACCCGTATAAGTCCCCTGGCCTGGATGGCATTCTGCCAGTTATGCTGCAGAAAACACTAGAAATGACTATTCAATGGCTAGAGGCAATCTTCATAGGATGTCTATCAATTAACCATTTTCCAAATTGTTGGAGGCAGGTTAGAGTAGTTTTCATCCCCAAGGTCGGCAGGGGAGGGCACGAATCCGCTAAGGATTTTCGGCCGATAAGTCTAACGTCTTTTGTTCTGAAAACTCTTGAGCGCATCCTAGACATACATATAAGAGGAATCCTAGAAAGATCTCCCCTCTCTAAATCCCAACACGCCTATCTCAAAGGCAGATCCACCGAAACGGCTCTGCATGAGGTAGTAAGAACGATAGAAAAAACCTTACACTACAAAGAATTTACAATGGCATCCTTCCTAGACGTGGAAGGGGCCTTCAATAATGTTTTAACTGAATCAATTCGTCAATCACTAGTCGACTTCGGGGTCGATGAATACATACGTAACTGGATAGTTTCTATGCTCAGTAATAGAATTATTCAGGCATCTTTAGGCAATATCCAAACCATCAAATTCGTTAATAGAGGTACACCACAGGGAGGTGTTCTTTCACCCCTACTGTGGCTCCTTGTTATGGACTAAATTCTTGTCGAAATGGAGGACAGTGGAGTGAAGGCCGTAGCTTATGCGGACGACTTGGTCGTTCTAGTGTCAGGAAAGTTTTTACCTGTTATTAGTGAAATAACAGAAAGGGCTTTGAAGAAAGTTAGCAACTGGGCCAATAGCTGTGGTCTTGGAGTTAACCAAAGTAAAACGGAACTGATGCTCTTTACAACCAAAACTAAGATACCAACCTTCTCTCTACCCCGCCTTAATGGACATGTGTTATCACTATCAACCCGTGCTAAATATCTAGGAGTAGTACTTGATCCCAAACTCAGCTGGAAAATTAACATTGAAGAAAGCGCAAAAAAGGCCTGTATAGCCTTTTATGCCTGCAGCAAAACATTCGGTAAAAACTGGGGTCTTCAATCGAAGATGATTCTGTGGACGTACACAGCCGTGGTACGACCTATTCTCACAAACGGCTCGATTGTTTGGTGGCCCGCTCTCAGCAAAGCCTACAATACTGACAAGTTAAATAAGTTTCAAAGAACGGCTAGCATCGGTGTCACAGGGGCTCTTAGGTCTTGCGCAACAGATGCCTTTAATGTTATTCTGAACCTTTTACCACCCGACCTTCACACTAAATACTTGGTGTCCTGTAGTTCAATTAGACTAAAGGAGACCGGTTGCTGGACCGAAAGACCATACGGTCATAGCAATATCTCAACTCTTTTACCTGCCGACTTAACCCTGTACCCCACCGACTACTGCAAACCATCTCTTAGCCTCCATAAAAGTTTCAAAACAGGTGTCCCTTCTAGAATAGAATGGGAAAACGATGATGTTATAGGAGACTTTGACATAACGATCTTCACTGATGGTTCCAAGATGGAGTGTGGAGTAGGTGCGGGCGTTTTTTCAGAAATACTCAATGTATCCAAGTCCTTTCGACTCCCTGACTTCGCTAGCGTCTTCCAGGCAGAAGTTCTTGCAATCAGGGAGGCTTGCAAATTACTGCAACAATACTCGCATCTAAACTGAAATGTTGCTATACTAATCGATAGTCAGGCCGCTATCAAGGCATTGAATTCGACATCCACTTCCTCCAAATTAGTCAGGCAATGCCAGGAAGAACTGGATGATCTTGGCTCAAACCTGAAAAACACTCTGCTCTGGGTTCCAGGGCACAGTGGTTTTCAGGGGAACGAAAAAGCGGATGAGCTTGCCAGGCAAGGATCAGCCCTTCACAGCTCACTCGCCGAAGCCGTCAACATCCCGCTGGGGGCTGTGGAGGGCATTGTTTTATCACACTTTACATCCGTATCTAATCAAAGGTGGAGCAATTTGACCAATTGCATCATATCCAGGAAGATGTGGCCTGCCTACAATAAATCACGAACTAACGCATTGCTCTGCAAAGACCGGTCAGATATAGCCAGGGTGGTAGCAATAAGCACGGGCCACTGGCCAGTGGGGGTGCATGCTGCAAGGATTGGTATTCTTTTCAACGATTACTGCCGATCCTGTAGAGACGTAGCAGAGAAGGAAACTGTTTTCCACTTACTGTGCAAATGCCCAGCTTTATCTCGCATCAGGATGCCAACCCTGGGTGGAGTTTTTTACGAAGATCTTGGGGAACTGTCAAATAAAAAAATCAAAGATTTGATTAAATTCCTGAATGCGACAAGATGGCTATAAATATATCGTCTATCCCGACAATTACATCCTCAACTAGTTCATCCCATCCCTCTTCTTAAAATCTTTCTAGTCCCCCTAATTAAGCAATCAGGGGATCAGCATGGGACCCATCTGATTGTCATACATCTCACCTAGGTGGTGGGGTATGATCTGGGTGGTTCCTATGCTGGACCCTTTTACAAGGACAACTCCCTGCACGATTTCAATGTTCCCTTACCAACCAGCACCCTGCCTAGGTGGCATATAGTCTGGAGTCTTGCTGCTTGAAGTCGACCAGGGAGTGTCCTGGCAGCTTATAATTATCTTACCTCCATCTTACTTGGCCAGCCCTTTTTGACGGATTCAATACGACCTTACCAACCAGCACCCTGCGTAGGTGGCATATAGTCTGGAGTTTGGTTGCTTGAAACCGACTTAAGGGTGACTGGGCGGCTTATAATTGTCTCCCCTTCCCTCCCTTCCCTCTCGTAGTCCTTATCTCACAATCCCTCTAATCAATCACGTTTTTCTTGACGGGGAAACCCTCTTGAGAACCATACATCTCGCCTAGGTGGCGGTTTTGTGTTTCTTGGGTGGCTTCTGCGCCAAGCCCGCGTACTGGACCAATCCTGGGCAGAACCAGTGTACCTTTACCAACCAGCAACCTGCCTAGGTGGCATAAAGTCTGGAGTTGGGTTACATGGAACTGTCCTATGGTTTGGTCTGGTAGATTGAGTCAACTTTCCAAAAGAAAACTAGTTCTTCCCGTCTTTCTCCGTGGTACACATACCATCACATCCGTCTAAGCCTTCGTTAAGTTGTTTGGTTAATGGTAACAAAACGGCGCACACCAGCGCTAATTGGGTTCTTTTAAGGAGTTTTTCAACTCAAATTAGAACCGCCATCTCTACCTACCCCATAATACATTTATTGGTCTCTATTTATACAAAATAATTATTCCCAAAATTGCCAACTAATAATAATTTATAAATAAATGCAATAAACACGGGTGGCAGCGTAAGCGTCTCATATGTCACTGCAGCCGATGTCGTTGACTCTGATTGATATGCCGCTCGTGTGCTGGTCAGCAACAAATATTTATTTGTTGCCTATATTGTGCATTCTTGTACAGAGTTAAATCCCGGCCCTGGCCGTAGCCTCTCGTCCCAAGCTATATTTAGACAATAGAGCAAGGGATAAATGGGCGGATAGAAGCTCCGGCCCTGGCAATACGAACCAGGGATAAATGGGTGATTGGCTAGCAGTAGCCTCTCGGCCCAAGCTATACTTCGACAGGAGAGCAAGGGATAAACGGGTGGAGAAAAGCTCCGGCCCTGGCAATGAAAACCAAGGATAAACGGTTGATCGCCTGGCAGAAGCCTCTCAGCTTAAGCTATACATCGACAGTAGAGCAAGGGATAAACGGGTGGAGAGAAGCTCCGGCCCTGGCAATACAAACCAGGGATAAACTGGTGATCGGCTAGCAATAACCTCTCGGCCCAAGCTGTACTTCGGCAGTAAAGCAAGGGATTAACGGGTGGGGAGAAGCTAGGGCCCTGGTAATGCAAACCATGGATAAACAGGTCATCGGCTGGCTGTAGCTTCTCGGCCCAAGCTATATACGCCAGTAGGGGGTAGAGCAAGGGATAAACGGTTGGAGCGAAGCCCCGGCCCTGACTATGCAAATCAAGGATAAACTGGGGATCATAACCAGCAGTGGTTTCTCGGCCCAAGCTATACGCCAGACAGACAGACAGAGAAGCAGAATTGTCGGACCCACTTTTTTCGACTTCTCTATGATCGTAATGTTAGGTTTGATTGTAAGAATCTTTTTTTTAACTTGCTTTATAGTAAATATAATCGCAAGTAAAAATCATGCGGCAGGTACCTACCGTTAGTTTTGGAGCTAGAATGCTCATTCCAAAAATCCCTCTGTAGGACATCGTAATTATACTATGTACCAAGTTTGAAGCAAGTCGGTCCAGCCGCTTAGGCTGTAGGTGCCGATACAAATAGACGGACAGACAACCGGACAGAGATGTCGGACCCACTTTTTTCGGCTTCTCTATCATCGTTATGTTTTGTTTGGTTGTCCAAAATAAAAAAAATTCACGAATGCATAACTTGCATATAGAAGGTACCTACCTATTATCGCAAATAAGAAATAAATATGCCGGGAAGAGGAAGGCTGGAAAATAAATTTAAAATTAAAATTAAGTTACAAATTTAAATATTATCTTGAGAAATTTCCAGGCTTAGGAAATAAAAAAATTATAACGTAAAGAATAATTTTTTCAAGGTTAAATCGAAAACGTCTAGCAACTAACGCTTTACTCAAATGGATTTAGCAAGTCGGGCTTCATATCGTGGTCAAGTAACAAAGTTTGTAAAATCCGCAAACGAATATTTATCGTCTGAAGAATCTAAGATTAGTGAAAATTCAGATTACTTAGACACTATCGAGGAAGAACTATAGGTTTTGCTGGATCGTTTAATCTCTGCTCACGAAAGCCTTTCAAGGGCAAATACAGATGATCTTGATGCGATTAAACCAGAATACTTTCCAAGAGAATCGGAGGCTGTGGCCGACTACAAAGATAAGGCAGTAGCTGTCATCACGCGGTTGAAGCACAGACCGTCCAAAGCCCGACAGTGTCAAACAGGTTCGGTTCCAGAAGCGCTACCTGCAACTAAACAACCGTCGGTCATGCATAGCACAGCGCATCAAGCGGTTAAATTAAAAAAATTGTTCCCAAAGAGGTTATCAGGTGATTATAAGGATTGGGTTCCCTTTTGGGAGCAGTATCGAATTTTAATTCATGAAAATGTATCCCTAACCACAATCGACAAGTTAAACTATTTAGAGAATACATTGATTGGGAGAGCTGCAGAAACTTTATCTGGCCTAACCCCTACGGAGGCCAACTACAATTCAGCAATTAAATTGCTCAAGGAGGAGTACGGAGACCATGAAAAAATAATCGATCATACAATTCAGCAATTATTATCGACACAACCAATCAATTATAAGGCAGATGCGTTAGGCCTGAGGCGTCTCTATACATCAGTTTTAACTGCAACTCGGTCGCTAGCGTCCTTGGGAGTGCCTTATTCACAATACTTTGTGAAGCTTAAAGGCGTGCTCCTTCGCTGCATTCCAAACGGTTTGCGCGTCCATTTGAAGCAAATAACTCAGACGAAAACGCAAACGATGCTTCTTTATCAGCTTCTGAAATTTCTTCTACAAAATCACTTTGAAATAATCAGGTAAATTCGTTGCTTAAATTCCGTAAACGTGAGGTAGAGGCACTTGAAAAATCGAATGAAGCAAAATCTGTCTCGACACATGTTCAACATCAACCAGGTATCAGTTCTCGGCATGTTAAGACTGCTGTGGGCTTATTTACTGCTGGAAACAACGAAAACGGGTGTTTTTTTTGCAAGGATAAAGATCACATTACTAGTGATTGCAATCGTGTTCCAAACTTATAAAAAAAAAATTGCTACGTTATGACCGAAGGTGCTTTCGGTGTTGCAAAATTGGACACAATTCTAAAATATGTAAGAATAAGTACATTACTTGCAAATCGTGTAATGGCCGACATGCAACGACCATGTGCGATCCTCTCTTTAAAAAGACAACACGACTGCATTCATTCCAGCAAGAAAACACAAAAGGTAGTGCAGCTGAACCTAACTCTGATTTGTCAAAACCTTCTTCGAGTCAGCAAACGTTAAATTTATACACCGCACACACAACGTGCAGTGTTTTGCTTCAAACTGCTTGTGCCTTTGCGTCTAACTAGTTTTCTAACGGAGAATTATTCATTTGTTTTGTCATGGATGGAGGAAGCCAAATGTCATTTGTCAAATCATCTGTCGCTCGACGACTCAATTTATCATCAATTGGTTCCCATAATTTAAGCATAATATCATTTGGTAGCGACAAACCTAAGCCAAACAGGTTATGCAGTAAGGTACGGTTAACCCCACGGAGTCAATACAGTAACCGAACATTCTTTGTTGACGCGATTGAAGTGCCAAAAATTTGTGTAGATGCTCTCGCCGTTCCTACAAGTGAAATCGAATCATCTTTAAACGGATTGCCATTAGCCGATGCACGTGTTCAAGGTTTTACTCCAGAAGAAGGTATAAGCGTTCTAATTGGTGCCGACCATTACTGGCAGTTTGCTTAAGATAAGCACAGACGAATTACTGATAAATTGACAGCAATAGAAACAGTGTTTGGGTGGACAATTCAAGGGCCACTACCGGTGAATGCAGCTTCAAAGGATACCATCACATCTCTTGGCATATGTGTCTGCGAAGAAGTTCGTAATTTTTGGCAACTTGCAACCCTCGGAATCATTCCTGCTTAAAATAAAAGTTTTAATAAAGATTTATCTCTAAATATTTCCAGATTTGGCTATCGCTTTCAAGCTATGCTTCCGTGGAAGGAGATGGGCCCTCTTCATGATAATTTTTCAGGAGCCATACAAAGATTTAGGTCCCTGGTCGGAAAGCTGTGTATGAACGAAAAACTTTTGGAGTATGACAATGCAATTAATGAAATGTTTTCAAATGGAGTAGCTGAACCAGCGCAGCATCAAACTTTAAACGAACTTGTCTTTTACATGCCCCATCGTCCCGTTTAAAGGAAAGACAAGGAAACTACGCATCGTGTTTGATGCTTCAGCTCATGCACCCAATCATCAGTCTTTGAACGAACATTTGGAAGTGGGTGATAATCTGCTTCCAGATATATTGACGACGCTACTTAATTTTCGGAATGCTAAGATTACGCTAACAGCTGACATAGAAAAGGCTTTCTTACAGATTTCGCTGCACCCAAACGATAGAAATAGCCACAGATTCTTTTGGTTTTCGCAAAGATTGAGCAATGTTGAAAACCTACAAACATGAAGATGTTACGTGTGACATTTGGTGTTACGTGCAGTCCCTGTCTCTTAGCTGTTGCAATCAGAAATGCGATTAAGGGAGCTGAACACACGTATATGAAAACTTGCGCTCTTCTCCTTAGAAGCTTTTATGTGGATGATCTCGTCTTCAGTGTTGATAGTGAAACAGATGCCGTAGAAATTCAACGAGAAGTGAACATCATTCTAAGCAGAGCTTCTATGAAATTGTGCAAATGGAGCTCTAATAATTCAACCGTTCGTCATGAATTTCTTGTGGAACAGGACATTCACAAAATACAGAAGGTGCTAGGTCTGCATTGGATTAATGCTACGGACGAGTTGGGCATTCATTTTGAAGGAGTTCTTGACCTTTTGGATTCTGAGGAGCTTAAGGGAATAAAGCGGAATGTTCTTAAGGTAATGGCAAAAAGTTTTGATCCTCTTAGTTTTCTGGGTCCATCGATAGTTCGTCTTAAAATTCTCTTTCAATCAATTTGGCGAAATAAGCTAGAATGGGATGAGATGCTGCCTGATGACATGATGAACATTTGGGTTGCATGCCGCGAAGAAGTTAACGATCTACGAACGATGACACTAGCTCGTCATTCTTTTATTGGTAAACAATCGACACAAATTCATATATTTGCAGATGCAAGTCAATATGAATTTGGGGCTGTTGCCTATGCCAGATTTTGTGATAATGGTGGTAATTTTTTTGTACGCTTTTTATACGCTAAAAATAGAATAGCCCCACTTAATAACAAAAATCCAAATGAACTTACCATTCCCAAACTAGAACTTACAGCATCACTCGTTGCAGCCCGTTTACTAAATTATCTTCGAACAAATTTGAGCATTGATTTGGATGACGCACATTTATGGACAGACTCAAAGATCGCCTGGTTTTGGATTGTAGGCTCAGGTAAGCGCTGGAAACCATATATCGAAAACAGAGTCACCGAAATTAGATCGATATGGAACACATCGAAGTGGAGACACTGTCCAGGCCTAGAAAACCCTTCAGGCATAGTTACTAGAGGGACAGTTTTAATGAATTCATCCCTTTGCACGTATGGACCAGAATGGCTGAAGGAAGACGCGTCAAAGTGGCCACAAAACGATATTAACGTGACAAGAGAACCTTACATTCAAGTGATTTCAACGATACCAGTGAAACTGATGTATATTCAGCTAAATTTTCAGAAAATAATTGTGAACCCCTTTTGAAATATCATGAATACAGTTCTTTTAAACAACTGTTACGCATTTCTGCTTACGGTTTTCGTGCAATTAATTTTTCCAAGACAAAAAGAAAAATTTCAGATTTCCTCTCAGCAGATGAAATTATTACCGCTGAAAATACTGAATTAAATATATTGAAAAGCAACATTTTAATGAGGATCTAATATCATTATCTAAAGAAACTTCAATTTATTCCAAATCCAAATTATCAACTCTTAATCCTTTTTTAGATGGCTCTGATGGTCTTCTAAGAGTTGGTGGGTGCCTCCAATTTGCTGGTTTGGACAAAGGTGAAGCACATCCAGTTATCTTGCCGAAGTTGTCTTACATTACCAAACTGGTTGTAAAAGATGCTCACGAGAAATTGTTTCATGCTGGTACGAATGCGACTCTTTCACATCTTCGTTCCAAGTTTTGGATACTGAAGGGAAGACAACTAGTGAAGAACGTCATAAGAACCTGTTTTGTGTGCAAACTCCTGCGAGCGAAGCCAGCATCGCAACCCTTTCCACCGCTACCACAGGACCGAATCCTACATTCAAGACCGTGTGAAATCACTGGTGTTGGTTTTGCTGGACCACTCCATGTATTGGATAACGCTTACCAGCCAAGAAAGTTGTACATCATGTTACTTACGTGTGCAGCTGCTCGAGCAGTACACTTAGAAGTTGTGTTAGACCTCACAGCAGAGAGTTGCCTTTTAGCTTTAAGGCGATTTATTGCTAGGAGAGGAGTACCAAGAATCGTATACTCGGATAATGCCAAAACCTTTAAAAAGGCATCTTCGGAACTTGGTAAGAAACTCAAACTAAAAGCTAACCAGTCTTTCTAGTGCTTCTTAGCTGATCAACGAATTAAATAGAAATTCATCGTCGAACGTGCTCCATGGTGGGGTGGCTTTTGGGAGCGCTTAGTTGGAGTTGTGAAATCTTCCTTGAAAGCAGCTGCAGGGAAAGCAACTTGAACTATTGACCAGTTTACAACTCTGCTGACTGAACTGGAGAAAGTTGTAAATTCACGACCACTAACATATTTCAGTGATGATTCTACAGATTGTGCACCTCTTAATCCTGCACAGTTTTTGGGTATCTACTCAAGGAAACTCAGATGATAGTACGTCAGAATTACAACCAACGAACCAAAAATCCCTAAGAATGGAGTGGGCTCAACGCCTAAAAAATATATACATTTTTAAAATTGGTTTGGAGAATATCTTCGACAATTGCGTCATTTACATCATGAGAAGCAGGCAGCGTCAATTGATCTTTCGAAAGGAGACGTTGTGCTTTTGCAAGATAAATCCCAACCAAGAACACTCTGGCGATTAGTGATTATAAAAGAAATATTCCTGGGACGAGACGGAAAGGTACGTGCGTGTGAATTACGGTTAGCCTATGGGTCAACTCTTCGAAGACCAGCTCAATTCTTATATCGTCTGGAAATAAACAATTGAGAATTGATTAATTCTGCCGCGGACGATGTTAAGATATAATACTTTGGTTTCCACCCTTAATATAATCATTTCGTTAATTTAATAATGTTCTATGAAAAAATCGAGAGTCGGTTGAACAATCTAACCAAAACATTGACTGACACTATCCTATCAACGCTAAGGAAAGAATTTAATGACATTACACAAATTTTCAACGAACGCTTTAATAAAATTGAAACTAACTTTGATATACGTATTAAAGCACTTGAGAAGGATTTTAGTGAGAGATATGGCTCTATTAACAACTTAATTTTCAACTGTGAAACCAAGCTTGCAAGCTTTGAAAACCGCTGCCGCGAAATCGATTCACTAGGAGATGAATTATGTTTATTTAAGGCACAGACCCTGGATAATGATAACAAACAACTGAAATCACAGATTGACGCTTTGGCTAGAAAAAACATTGCAGTTGATCTTGTTCTGCATGGAATACCCGTTTGTCAAAATGAAAACCTTTGCGAGATCTTTAACAAATTTTGCACAGCAATCAGTATGCCTTTGTTTAGGCCGAACTACATGCTGCGCACTAACCCGAAAAACAATATATCTGCCAGCGCGATCATCGTTAGACTCCCGCATGAAAATGAAAAAAATTATGTACTGAAGAAAGTAAATGCATATTATAAAACAAATTCCCGTTTGGTATCTCTACATGACCTTGGTTTTGTGAACAGCAATAAATTTGTTAGAGTTTATGAAAGTCTAACAAAACAAAATCATGCTCTTTTTCGAAAAGCCAATGATTTCCGTAAGAGAAAGCTACTTCATTCTGTGTTTACCAGGTATGGGCGAGTCTACGTCAGAGTGGATGCGGATAAGAAGCCAATTTGTGTTACAAGTATGTCTCAATTACAAACAACCTTCGCTCCACAAATGGATGATAGTGTTTTAAGAGAAGCTCAATTATGTAAATTGGATGAAAACGCAGACGATGGTGATGAGGTGGGTGTTGGCCCGGGATGTGGCCGAAGTGTGGTTGTTAACATTCAGGAAGATGCTGTACACAATGTTAATGTTAATGCTGATGAAGATGGTGTTGTTGCTGTTGTTGCTGAGGTTGCTGCTAGTGAAGGTGTTGCTGGAAACATTGCTGCAGGCAATGTTGACGGTTTATAATAGTCATTATGTATATACTGAAAGCTTACCAAGTATGTTAATGAAAATAATCATATCTTTCCCTTAATACTTTTTATCATTTATTTATATAATGATCAGTAAAAATCCATGAATTTACCTTTGAATTTTTTGAATTTATTGTTATGATGCTGATTACCACATAATGTGTATTAAGTTTTCGAAATTAATATTTTATGATTATTATTTTCTTATTTTCATTGATTTTCTACTCTAATTTATAAGTACATTATTTATTTATTTTAATTCATACATATATTTTCTTATTTAAATTCTTAAACTTTCACTCTTTTTATTACTTTTTAATTAATTTATTTTCTATTTCGAGTATCAAGTATTGCTGGAAGTATTCGCTCTAAGTACACTGTCCTCCTTCAAATGTTAAGTAGCTCTAATATGGATGCTATAATGCTGTCGGAATCATGTTTCTTCCCAATTAGTTGGTTTCCCTGGGTTTAAACTTTATAGAAATGATCGAGGCTCTCGAGGGGGAGGGGTGTGCATGTACGTTAGTGATAATATTTCGTCGAAAATTATTTATTCATGAAGTAAATCGCAAGTTGAATTCTTATGCAATGAACTTTATAATGGTACTGAGAAATGCCTTTTGGTGGTGGCAGCGCCGGATCTAGGATTTGTTCAAGGGGGGGCAAAAGTTGAATTTGGCGCCCCCCCCCCCCCCAGCAATTTTTTTTTTAAGTTTACGTACAAAACTTGAACTCATATCGTTAACCTGTTGTTATCTTTATGCTATAATGCTTGATGCTGTGGACATTAGCTTATGTACGATACGTGTCATAAAAGTCTGTGTGACCCAACCTAAGAAAATAAGGTATTGCTAAAGGTTCTCGTGTTACTGATTACTCAAAATCAGTGTTGGATAGTTACGGGTAACTTTGAAATTTTAATTAGTTACACGTAACTAATGAAACTTATGTAACTAATGTAACTAATGTAACTTATTGTAACTAAATGTAACTAACTATAACTAATAGAATTTTTCAAATACAAAAACTCACATTTCATGTTAAATTGAAATTTAGAAGTTCCGTCCACAAACCCGATCGAATGACGATTGACTACACTGTTTTAGGGCAAAGCTGGGCCAGCTGCCAGCTGTGGCAACGCCAACCTAGCAAGGAATACATTTTTAAATTACTATATTTCTGCAAAAAAAAAAAATTCAAAATAATAAAACAAAATAGATCTCGTTTGATTTCCTTTGGGCGAGCTAGATCTGAAATTTGAGACCAAATCTGAGATTAAATCTGAATTTACCATACCAAAATAAATCACAATAAACAAAGATATGTCCAGGAGTCTCAAGAAAGAAGGGAAAACTTCAAATGTTAGTAAAAATCTGTTGTATGCTCCAAGAATATAATATTTTATTAGATTTCCTTTTCATCAGGAACATATTAATTTCAATATGTATTCCTTGCCAGGTTGCCGTTGCACTTGCTTATAAAAGAATTTTGTCAATAGTCGATTGGGATTCAGGATGAAATGTGATTTTTTTTATATTTTATTATTAAGTTGGAGTTAGTTTTATTTAGTTATAATTAGTTACATTTAGTTACATTAGTTACATTAGTTACGCCAAATATTGGGCGTAACTAATTCATATTAGTTACGCGTAACTAAACGAGTAACTTACTTCGTGTAACTTACTTGCCAACACTGCTCAAAATGCAATCTTGGCGTATGTGCAAAATAAAACCTTTGGGGTATGTGCCATAATCCAGATTGATTTGATAATTTTCTATTTCAATAAACGACAGCGGAGATCCTGCTAATGTTGTTCATAAAAAGTTAAAAGGCTGTATGCTTATTTGTGATTCTGTCCGGTATTTTTAATGGAAACATTTAACTTTTACTCACCGATATACAAAATCATAACTAATCCATAGAACAGCTTTAGTGAAATAGCTTAGTAGTACACAACAAAAATTCTTCTTCATTTTTACTTGATCTATAGGGCAAGTATTGGTTTCGTGCAGAAAAAAAAATCTCGAGGTTTTAATCAAACATACGATGATAGAGAAGCCCAAAAAAGTGGTTTTCGCCATACCGTCCGTCGGTCTGTCTGTGCGTCTATGCGGTTGTATTGATGTGCGCTTTTTCATGTCATGCTACAGCCTAAACGGCTTGACAGATTTTCTTCAAACTTGGTATAAATAGCAGTTTGAAGAAAAACCTTTGTCGAGGTTTTTTTTATTTCGTATTAGCCCGGCTCAAACTGGTACCTTTCATGTAACGGTTTTTTTCATTTTGAATTTGCTCGAAAACGGCTCTAACGGTTTTGATTTAACTCAGAATTTAACTTACCTAAGATATTTCTAACAAACTATCGTTTTTCGTTTTTGGCTTAAATGGTGGTAACGAAAATCTGGTTCAAACGGCTTTTTTTTAAATTACCGTAAGTTCGCAACGACTTGATTGAATTGACTCAAACTTCGTTTGGCATCGTTCTTTATAGTGTTCTAGAGGATGGTTGTGTAAATTTTTCAGTGAAGGCTTTCTAAATGGTAGCTCCCATACAACGAGCCGTTCAGTTTTAGCCAATTTTTTTTTGGTTTTTTTTAATTTGCTCAAAAACGGCTCTAACGATTTTGATTAAACTTTGTGCGTTATATTCTTTTAGAGTTCTTAGGAGAACTACGTTTTTTTGTTTTTGGCAAGAAATGCTAATAACGGAGATCTGGTCTTAACGTCCTTTTTTCAAATGGCCATAAGTTGTTAACAATTGTATCGAATTCAAACCTAGCGCCTTTACGTTCTCATTTTTGTTTCGTCTACGTCACGAACACACATCGCCCTTGCATTTTTGTTTTGTTTTGCGCTCTACGTTACGGACACACATGCCAAATGGGAAGGTCATATCTGGTTTGTTGTCAACTTTTGAACTATGCTTAACTGGCTGCGCAAAATGGTGAAGCTGCACTTAGCACTTAGCGTCGGAGTAACTGGCTGCGCACAATGGTGTAGCAGTAGCAGTAGCACGCAGCAATGTCAAAGTTAAATGTATGTAAATCGTATTGCACGGCTACAATGTGAAGTAGCAGATGCAGTAGAGAGAGTCGCTGAAGTACAAGTCGACTCGACTTGAACTTCACGACCTGCTGCGCTGCAAAATAACAACAAACTAAAATGGCAGACATGATTTTTGTTTGAGTTCAGTGCTACACATTGTATTCGTGTATGCTGCTTTGTGAGCTACTTTTTTTCGCATTTACTTTGACATTGCTGCGTGCTACTGCTACTGCTACACCATTGTGCGCAGCCAGTTAATTTCAAAAAAAGTAGCTCACTAAGCAGCATTCACGAATACAATGGTGTAGCACTGAACTCAAACAAAAATCGTGTCCGCCATTCCGTTTGTTGTTGTTTTTCATTGCAGCGCGTTCGTGAAGTTCAAATTCAGTCGACTTCAACTTCTCTGTGCTGCAGCTGCTTCTTCACATTGTAGCCGTGCAATACGATTAACGTACATTTAACTTTGACATGCTACGTGCTACAGCTGCAGCTTCACCATTGTGCGCAACCAGTTACGGCGAACAGATCCCAGAGTAAATAAAGAAAAGGTGCCACGAATTAACACATATAAAATGGAGTTAGCAGATACCATAAAGCTATGTAAGTTGGGCATAGGTGATAAGTTCACAATTAAAAGATTTACCGACCAAAAACATGCAATCCAGTGCTTCATGCTGGATGATCATAAAAAAATTCAGGAACTTCTTAAGAGCTCAGCCACCGAATTTTACACATTTACCCCTAAGGACGAAAAACTGCAGACTATGATCCTTAAGGGCATTGACTCCTTAACGGAACCGAATGCGCTTTTAGATGAGCTCCGTAGATTGGCGAGCGACGAGTTCGTGAGGGTCAAGCCGTTCACCACAGTATGGTCAAGACGGGAGAAACGTAACCTTCCAATGTTTATTGTTCAGCTCTCGGCCAAAAGCAAACTGAGTAGTTTAAGCAAAATAACCGTGCTGGACTACCAGATTGTACAATGGGCAAAACAAAAAAGAAAGGACGGTGAGCCTACGTGCTTGAATTGTCAAGGCCCTCGACACGTAGCAGGAAACTGTTTTATGGTTCCTGTTTGTGTTAAATGTGCAGAAAGCCACAAAAAGGGAGAATGCAAACTCGGGAATGATAAGGTCCAAGATAGATCCCAGTTAAAATGTGCTCTATGTAAGGGCTCCGGGCACCCTGCTAACTATCGAGGTTGTCCGAAGTACCAGGAGATGAAAAAAACAAAAAAGCCGGAAACAAAAAAGTTGATGTAAGTCGCGCAGTAATGCGCCCTCCCACAACGGCCGTGACACCTCAAATTTCCTTCGCCAATATGACGTCAGGAAGAGGTAAAACGGTACAACCTAAACCAAAGGTTGCTCAACAGGCCCCCGTGCCTGCGGCTCCAGCGGTGCAGGAAGATAAGATGTCGGTTTTACAGTCCATTCAAGGACTGTTAACTGACATGCAAAAACAGATCCGGGAGCAGGCAGAAAGGGTAGATTTCCTCTACTCTTTTTTGCCAGCCCAAACGCATGAAGGTTAAGGGCGCGCTGCCTGAGAGACCACTTAAGATCCTAGCTGTGAATGTAAATTCACTGATTAGGACCAATCGTAGAGCAAATCTCTTTCAATTGCTAAAAGACCAAAGTCCTGATGTGTTCTTGGCTAGCGAAACCAAGCTAAACCAGAAATACAAACTGACTCATAATAATTACAATATCGTAAGAAGAGATCGACCAAACTCCACTCGTGGGGGTGGGGTCGCAATCTTCATACGAAAAGGCATTAGCCATAAGGTAATCTATAATAATGAAGTGCGCAGATTCGGGTTGCTAGAAGCCTGACTCATTTGCATTCTCCAACAGGGGAAGCGATTGTACGTGATTGCGGTGTATGCACCTGAAGCACCCCAGCCTGCTAGTTTTATCTCAGAGCTTGAAAAACTTTTCGAATGTCTTGGACTCCACTCGGAGGAAAACAACTATCTTATGGCCGGAGATATGAACGCCAAACATGAAGATTGGGGAAATCCAATACAAAATCCTAGAGGATGCCATCTTTTTAATTGGATGGGTCAGTGCAGCGTTGGGTATAGGATCGACTTATTTGCTACTGACTGACCATCGTTCCCAAGAAGCGGTAGTTTTCTGGATCTACTACTGATAGACTCAAGACTTACAATTACTGACACTGTGGGTCAAACAAGAAACTGCTTACAGACAATCGACTACGACAGTGACCACTGCGGACTAGCAGCCGTAATACAGCTTCAAAACGAACTCATGGAGTTGGAGGAGTATGTGCCTGCGCACTCTTACAATTTTAGTAAGGCGCGTTGGCCACGCTTCTCCAATGCCTTGTCGAGTGAAATTTGTTCGAATGAAATTGCCCCACCAAACGACAGGAATCTGACGAACGTTGAGATCGACAGATACCTAGTTCAAATGGATGAGATAATACAACGAACGATGGACAGAACAATCCCACGATACAAAGAACAAGATGCAACTGGAAGATACAGAAACGCGACAATTGACGCACTACACAAACACAAAAGTAGACTTACACGACTCAAACTCTTGTACAGACGGTTTACTGACATAAACGATCCGGAGATTAGGAAACTGAAGTCGTCGATCAAAAACCTCAATCTGCTTATTAAACAGAACTATAGATTATCTATTAATTTGTTTTGGGATAACAAGATTCGGTCCGTTAATTCTAGCGACCCGAGTATGTTTCCTCAAATTAATAAAATCTTTAGGAGGAATGATCAAAACGATTTTCCTTGCCTTAAGCTTCCAAGAGATACGGACAACGAAAACGTTCTTAACATCGCAGGTATAGATCCGTGGAATGCCGTCCTTGATGATGACTTCTTTATGATTGAAGATCCTCAATAGAAGGTGGAAGCAGTAGGGGCTGCTTTTCAGCAAGTGTATAAGGTGAATGCTAGCATTCGCCCAAATCACGACCTGGAGAACAGAGCTCTGGTGCACCATTTCTATCTTCGAAACAGCATTACGCAATGGCGATCTGAGAACACTGGTTTCACCAGGTTTTATGAAGACAATTTGGCGAACGCCACTGTCGCCGAGCTAAATGGGCCTAGTTCCATGCTTATATCGAAGGTGGAGCTCCAGCTCATCTTCGAATCATTAAAGAAAAAGAAGTCAGCAGGAGTCGATGGTATACCCAACGTTGTTCTGCGACATCTTCCTAAGGAAGCAGTAGACATATACACCACACTGTTTAACAATGCACTGAATAATGCATATTATCCGGCGCGTTGGAAAACAGCTGTGGTTCATCCTCTCCCGAAAAAGGGAAAGGACAACTCCAATCCGGCAAATCTCCGGTCGATAAGTCTTCTTCCGAGTATCAGTAAGGTATTCGAAAAGGTTCTAAATAAAGCTCTGACCAAGTGGGCAGAGGACAAAAATATTATTCCGGAAAATCAGTTTGGCTTTAAGGCGGGGCATGACACCATTCATGCTGCGTCTAAGTTAGTCTCTGATATCCAATGGAACAAAGCTAAGAAACAATGCACGGGTGCCGTTCTGGTTGATTTGGAAAAGGCCTTCGATACCGTTTGATTTGAGGGGCTTTATCTGAAGCTGACCAGACTTGGCATAAGTAAACCATTATTATACATTCTCTATGACATGCTTAATGGTAGAAAGTTTGTTGTCAAAAGTGGCAATGTAACTTCTACCACAACATTTGACATACAAAATGGTCAACAGCAAGGAGCGGTAAACTCGCCGATCCTTTTTAGTATTTACACCAGCGATCTGATAGGTTTTCTTGCTCATGCAATTGCGTATGCCGATGACCTTGTAGCGTACAGAACGGCTCCAAAAGTCGAGGTTATCAGAATTCTCTTACAGCGTGACTTCGACAAGATTCAGCAGTATTGCGGTGACTGGAAATTGAAAATCAATTTCCAGAAATGCGAAACTATCCTGTTTAGAACCCCATTGTCTAGGGCTTCTGGGGATACGAGAAAGAACTGGAGGAATCTAGTGATCGTTGAACCAAGTGGACATTCATTGGCGAGTAAAAGTGTGGTAAAGTACCTTGGTATCTGGCTGGATCAGTATCTATATTTCAACCGACATATAGATGCTGCTCTGTCCAGAGCTAGGGGAGCTTTTGCCCTGACAAAACGGCTGTTTTATAGCAGCCGTCTTGACAGCAGGGTGAAGGTGATTTGCTACATGGCCCTCATCCGGCCGATGATTGCCTATGGGTGCCCTGTGTGGTTCAACGTTGCCCCATCTCAAATATAAAAGATTCGGGTGTTTGAGAGGCAGTGTCTAAGGACCTGCCTTGGATTACACAGAACACCAGAGTCGGAGTACAAACGATACTATTCCAACGAGGTCCTATACAATGTGGCCAACATAAACAGGATAGATAACTTCTTGTTGAAACTTATTCGCGGTCACGTTGCGAGAGCTATGATCTCTTCTAATGGACTCATCTTTGCGGCTTACTACCCAAATGATGAATATTTTGAACAAGCACGTTTAAGCGGATGTATCCCACCTGAGGCTTTCCCCTTTCTAAACAGTCGAGGGCTGATACAAGATAGATTGGCGTGTCCGTTGATCTACCACGTCGGCCGTAGAACTGTGGATCGGCGAGCGACTCCTGTACGACCGAGATGTCTTCGCAGGAAACGGAGCAGAGTGCCTTCGGTTCAGTAGGACTGTATCCAACCGCGACCGTAGGAATATTCTTAAACAAACTCGGCACTTTTGGTGGTTGAGTGATGAAGTAAGATAAGGAAAGTTGGTCAATGTTAATCACCTTGGTCAGCTTACATAGAATAAGGTAGAGCAGGCACGGTGGCACAAAAAAAAAAAAAACACACACACACAAAACACAAACAAAAAAATAACTAAAACAAAAAAAAAACACGTTGCTGTGGCTGTTCTAGATATAAGTAGTTTAAGGTAGTTTTAAGTAGTTTTAATTTGAATTTAGGTGTAAGGTAGAGTTTAAGTTTTATATAAAATAATAAAAATACGATACGAATTTGAGTTTTTTAAAACAAAATAAATTTTCTCAAAATTACTAGACATAAGATATTGAATTACTAGAAATAAGTTAGATTTAAGCCGAAAGGTATAGTTTTAATTGGTTATGGGATAATTTAGAGCGCCCGCACAGGGCCAGTAAGTTATATTACGTTGATATTTAAGCTAATTTTTTTTAAGTCTTTTGTTAGCATTAAGATAGTTTTAAATAATGAAATGAATAAAAACTGAATATATATATAAAAAAAAAAAAAAATCTATAAAACAGGCATATCCATATCATGCTCAACATGGAGCAACAACAAAGTTTAAAGAGCCCTGGTTTGATAAAGAATGTATGAAGGCAAGAAACATATCTTACGCATGGCTTAGAGAATTCCGAAACAACAGCGAAGACCGGATTAAAATGCTTTATATGGAAGCAAATGCTAAATTTAAAAATATATGCAAGGAAAAAAAGAAAATATTTTTTGAATCAGAAGCACGAAAGTTGGCACTCACAAAAAATTCATCAGAGTTTTGGAGTATGGTTCGGAAATACAACGGGACTAAATATACGATAAACAAAAATCTAAGCCCAAGTGTACTACAGACTTATTTTAATAAACTTCTTGGTCCCACCAATAGCAATTCTATGGTACTGCAGTATGCTATTCCTGGGTATTAAAATAATATTCTGGACGCTCCAATAACTGAGGGAGAAGTGATGGAAGCTTTAAATAGCCTGAAGGATGGAAAAGCAGCGGGATCGGATCGGATACCAGCAGAATTATACAAGTATGGAACAAGTGAACTCAGTAAAACTCTCACTAACGTGTTTAACGACATTTTTGAGCATGGAGTGATTCCGCAAGAGTTTAAGGAGGCTCTTATTTTTCCAATTTTTAAGAAAGGTTCTCTTGCTGATCCGGCAAATTATCGTGGTATTTCATTTTTGAATGCATCATATAAAATATTTTCAGTGATACTACATACACGTCTGAAAGAGTAGATCACGAGCAACAATCTATTGAAGGAATATCAGGCAGGTCTTAGAGCAGGGTATTCCACAATAGATCACATTTTTGTGCTAAACAGCATTGCAAACTCATTTCTCGCAAGAAATAGAAAACTTTATGCATTTTTTGTGGACTTGAGGGCAGCATTTGATACGGTAGACAGAAGGTCGCTTATGTACAAAATGTATGGACTAGGTATGTCACTCAAGTTCGGAAAGTTGATCCAAAGTCTTTATGAGGATACCAGGGCAGCGGTGTTTAATGGACAAGTCTCAGTCTGTCCGCCTTGTAATACGGTTGACTAATTGCTAATTTATAATGGGTCCCAGCAAAATTTGTTGTTCTAAATGTAACAAGTTAATTGCTAATGAATTTGTTAATTGCAGTTTTTGTGGCAATAACCTTGACATTAAATGTGCTAAATTGAAAAAAAGTGAATATTCATTGATCTCAACTAATGACAATATTTTCTTTAAATGTGAAAACTGTATAAAAATTTCTCCGTTCCTATGCATTGATAAATTAAACCACATTCATCGTTTCCTTAATGATAATCTAAGTGCGCTGAATTCTAACATTTCTTTGTGCAGTGATGATTACGAAAATCCATCAAAACAAAATGAAAAAAATTCTCTCAACTCAAGTAGAGACATTAGATCAACTACGCGCTGCCAAAGACCTTTGAATAAAAATGATTCTCATCGCTCTTCACGCTCAGAGTCACCGGCATTGTCGAGTGTTTCGTCGAAAAACAATAACAAACCTTCGGTATCAAAGTTGTCCCAACAAAAAAAAGTTAATCCGTTAACGCCGACGTCGTCGTTGTCATCGTCATCATATAAGGCAAAAATAAATCTTGCTAGCTCTTCATTAAAACATTCTGTGCAGAATATTGAAGCTGTTCAGGAATCTAAGAGAGTTTTAGATGTCAACGTCAACTCAACAAATGATGACAAAGAGAGTATTATTGCTTTTACCGACGAGGTCATAATTGTTGTTGATACTGGTGATACTAATGGCCCCGCAGGTGTCGAACTGCCTGGGAGTGATGATTCGAATAATAAAGTCGCTGTTTATGGCGCTGAAAACCCGGTTGATACTGGTGTGTCTAATGATGATGCCCCTGATATTGCTGTTGATGCTGTTGATACTGATATTGCTGGGGATAAGGATGTTGAAAATACTAATGGTGATGCAGGTGTCGTTGGTGTTTGCGCTGATATTGCTGTTGCTGTTCAGGATGATACTGAGAATTTGGAAATTGATGGGGTAGTTTCAAACCATCCTGATACTTCTGCTACTGTTGGTGTTAGCTCTCTCGTTCCTGCTGATTTTTCATCGGGGAGCAGCCAGCTTATTAAATCAATACAAACTAATAATCGTATTATTTCTGGAACAAGCATGCAAAGTGCGGATTTTGTAATTTATAATAACCTAAAATAGTTTTATCTGTCTAAATTCACACCATCTACATCCGTTCAATCTATTATAAATTTCTTATCTTCTAATCTCAACTCTAATCCTTCACTTTTTAAATGTTTTAAATTGCTTAAAAATGGATCAAATCTAAGATTCATTTGCTTTAAAATTGGAGTTCCTGCCGAACTTGTTAAATTTGTATTCAACTCATCGTTTTGGCCATGTGGGATTAACATTCGTAAATTTAAATATATCCCAAAAAACCAGTCAAAGATGGAGGAACCAATAAAACTTTAAGCAATGTTTCTCCATCTAACTTCATTAATGCTGATTGCTTGAAGGTATACTACCATAATTCCAGTGGAATTCGCACTAAACTACCTGCTCTATACCATGCTTCTAGCCATGCTGACTATGATGTAATAATTATTGTTGAATCATGGCTTTGGAGTGGTATCTCAGATTCAGAAATTTTTGACGGAAATTTTTATAACATCTTTCGTAAGGACCGTTGTATTGCTGCTGAGGATCGTGGTGGTGGTGTACTTTTGGCTGTTCGTACATGTATTTCAAGTAATTTAATACCTTTGCCAGTAATCGATATTGAACAAATATGCGTCTCAATCTGTCTCGGACCAGGTATTATTGTGTATTTTATCATAAGTTATATTCCACCGAATAGTAACATTTATATTTATGAAAGGCATTTTGCTAATATTGCTTTTGTATATAATCTAAATAATAGTCCACAAAAAGTCTTTATAATTGGTGATTTTAACTTAGCTGACGTAAACTGGCAGCATTCTCTTACTGAAAATATGCTTACACCTTTTAATTTAAAAAAAGATATCGAAGTAACTTTCATTGATCACTTATTTGCTCTTAATTTATATCAAATAAATAATATTGTTAACAATTTAAACAGAATTCTTGATCTTGTATTTATACCATATGATGACTTTAAAGCTTCAGTTGATGATATTATGCCCCATACATTGTTAAACAATTCAGTTCACCATAAAGAGTTATATATTGAAGTTGAATTATATAGTTATGTAAAAATCAATTGAAGTAGCTTAAAATCTTATAACTTTTTAAAGACCAATTTCATTGAACTTGATAATTACCTTGGAAACGTTGACTGGAAAAATGAATTCTTAAATTTAAATTTAAAGGATATTATGTTTGATCATTTTGCAGGTTTTATACAAAATGCTTTTGAATTATTTGTGCCGACCAGAATGAAAAAGATTGTATCAAAGCCTCCATGGTATAATGGAAGGTTGTCTCACCTAAAAAATCTAAAAAACAAATCTTTTGCCAAATTCAAAAAATCTAATGATTTGAATGATAAAAATCAATTTTGTAAGCTCCGTAAAGAATTTATTATTCTTAGCAAATTCTCGCACAGAAATTATGTCTTGAACGTTGAGTTTAACTTAAAAAATGACCCAAAACAATTCTGGTCATTCATTAATGTTAAACGAAAATCACTAGGAATTCCAAATTCTATGATTTTCAAAGGAGTAGAATCTACTGAAATTAATAAGACTCTTGAGCTTTTTGCTCAGTTTTTCGAATCGGTTTACTCAAATTTTCAGAGTTACATTGTCATTCCTTCTAATGTGCAGCCTAAGGTGGATATAGGGTCCTTGCAGCTTGATTTTGTTGATGTTTTTGAAGGATTGCAAAGCCTTAAACCGAATGCAATACCTGGTATGGTGGATATAGGGTCCTTGCAGCTTGATTTTGTTGATGTTTTTGAAGGATTGCAAAGCCTTAAACCGAATGCAATACCTGGTATGGATGGCGATTGTTTTAAAAAGGTGTTCACAGTCCCTCAGTCTTCCTTTGCTAATAATTTTCAATCTGTCTTTGTCTAACGGAATGTTCTTGGATGAATGGAAATCCTCTTTCTTGATCCCTATTTTTAAATCGGGCCTGAAAAACAACGTTAAAAACTATAGGGGAATTTGCAAACTATCAGCTATTCCAAAACTTTTAGAAAGTTTAATTAAAATGTAACGAAGTTACATCTTTCCTGCCGCCCCCTCCGCATCCGACCACAATAACCAATTAACCGCCGCCACCAACCCCCGCAACAGTTCCAACACCGCCACCGATCGGCACGATGATTCCATGTAATTATTCATCTACGATGAATAATCGAACCATCATCACGTGACGTAACAACCACACAGCCTCCCAAATAACCGCCGCCACCGACCGACACTCTAATTCCACCACCGCCACCGAACGCCAAGAAGATTCCATACATTTATTCATATAATGAATAATCGAATCACCATCACGTGACGTAACACCAACACTGCATACTATTAAATAAATTCCGCCTGCCCCTCCACCCCGCACCGCTGATTTGGACTGCCAACCACTTACTAGGACCTAAACCAGAAGAACAGCCAAATGAATGCATCACTCCAAATGAATTACTCATTTGCAAGTATTTCTAACATTTAACTTTATAATTCACAGTCTCTTCTATCAGAGAATTTCCATAAGTAGAGGTGAAATTTGCAGGGAAAATCAGACTCGATCTCCCAGCCATTGGAAGAAGTTCTATTGCAAATAGAAAACCGGGATAAGAGTTCTCACTCGAAGGTACGCTGCGGGGAATACCAGCAGAAACCTCACAAAGTTTTGAAGCAAAAGTTTTTTGTCAGCTTTCCACTCCGCTGTTGGTCGTGGTGGATCGTTGACCGGCGTTTAGGCCAGTCGTTTATTGTCGTGGAGCTCTTCCTTTCTAGAGGAATCTCTACTGACCTCCGTTTATTGTCGTGGGGTTGCTGCTCTCGTAAGCTTCTCCATAGACCTAGTTTGGAACTACCAGTTTTTTGTCGTGGCTACTCCTTTTCTTAGGGGTGCCATAGACCGAGCCTTGCTCAACCGATTTTTGCCAGCTTTCCACTCCGCTGTTGGTCGTGGTGGATCGTTGACTGGCGTTTAGGCCACTCGTTTATTGTCGTGGAGCTCTTCCTTTCTAGAGGAATCTCTACTGACCTCCGTTTATTGTCGTGGGGTTGCTGCTCTCGTAAACTTCTCCATAGACCTAGTTTGGAACTACCAGTTTTTTGTCGTGGCTACTCCTTTTCTTAGGGGTACCATAGACCGAGCCTTGCTCAACCGATTTTTGCCAGCTTTCCACTCCGCTGTTGGTCGTGATGGATCGTTGACCGGCGTTTAGGCCACTCGTTTATTGTCGTGGAGCTCATCCTTTCTAGAGGAATCTCCACAGACCTAGTATCTAAGGTATCATAGGAAATGAATTTTGTAATCTTTTATTTTAAGAATATCAATAAGAGTATGAAATAAATTGTTAAGAAAATTAAGATCAATAAAGATATTGTTGTTTCGGAGTTCGACACTCTTCAACCCTGAGTTTTTTGCTTTCTTTTGGGAACAACCCTGGACATCCATGAGCTAACCTCAGCCTGAGTATAAAAAAGCATCACAAAAATAAAACTTGATTTTCTTGTCAAGGAACATTTAAGTAATGTCCAGCATGGATTTGTTTCAGAAAGGTCGACTGTTACTAATTTAGCCTGTTTTTCTTCTTTCGTGGTTGAATCTATTGAAAACCAAAGCCAAGTTGTTGCTGTTTATACGGATTTCAGCAAGGCTTTTGATTCAGTGTGTCACAACTTACTGCTTCGTAAGCTTGAAGTATTTGGTATTCACTCGTGTCTACTCAAATGGATCGGTTCATTCCTAACTGGTAGAGTTCAAGAAGTAAAAATTCATGAATTTACTTCAAGGCCTATTAGATGTACTTCAGGTGTTCCTCAGGGCAGTCATCTTGGCCCACTGCTGTTTATTATATTTATTGATGATATTGTCAACTATATCAATTTTTCACAATGTCTTGTATATGCTGATGACCTCAAACTATATTTGAAAGTAACAAGCGATTCTGACTGCCTAAAACTCCAACTGGATTTGGATAATTTATCCCAATGGTGTAAATCAAACTGTCTGAACTTAAATGTTAAAAAATGCTTTGTGATTTCTATCTCTAGGAAACATTTTATGTACGAGTTTCCATATTCTCTTGAATGTAGTCATCTTCAGAGAACTGTACAAGTTAAAGATTTAGGTGTTACATTCGACTCCAAATTTTCATTTGCTCCTCATATTGATGCTATTGCCGCCAAAGCCAACTCTATGTTAGGATGTATAAAAAGAAATTCTACTGATTTTTCTGACCCCTACACTCTTGTTGCGTTGTATACTACCTTAGTAAGATCTAATCTTGAATATGCAGATGTCATCTGGAACCCTCACCAAAATATATTCTCTGATAGAATTCAAAAGATCCAGAATCGTTTTACAAGGTATGTTTTTTATAAAATGCATTGGAGTTTCTGTCCAAATTCTCTTGCCAGGCAAAATCTTTTGGGTTTGCAGGGACTTAAATCTCGTAGAACTATTCATGATATAGTTTTTGTGCGTGATATTTTGTGCTACCACATTAAGTGTCCTACGTTACTATCCTTAATTTGTATATATGCTCCAACCAGACCATTAAGGGAAAGACACCTTCTTTTTCAGCCTAGACATAGAACTAACTACGGAGTGAACGAACCAATCTCAAGGTCAGTTAGACAGTTTAATGAAATTAACGGTCATATTGATCTCACATTTTCTAGAATCAAATTCAAAAATGAGCTGTATTATTTATTTCTAAGATTGTAATTATCACTCTAGTTTTAGTTTTTGTAAGCTTATTTACATTATTTAAATATTTTCATAGTAATCTGTTGAGTCTGAAACTCGTAGATAAATAAATAAATAAATAAATAATAAATATCAGAATGGTTTCATACACAGACTGGAGTTAGGCAAGGATGTACGCTCAGCCCAAGTTCGTTTGCCCTTTACATAGAAGACCTTACGGATAATTTGCCAGGAGGAATAGAGCACGCAGGTATTATGATCAAAGCACTTCTATTCGCAGACGACATAGTAATGTTGGCGTACTCACCTGAATCGTTGCAACTAATGATGAACAAGACTGCAGTGTACTGCGAGCAATGGAAACTTTCAGTTAACCTAAGCAAATCGAAAGTAATGGTATTTAAAAAGGGTGGTGGTAGACCATGCTCCAACGAAAAATGGAATTTTGATGGGCAGATGGTAGAGGCTGTAAAGGAATATAAATACCTTGGAGTATACTTAACTAAGAATCTGAATATGGAGAGACACCTTCAAGATAAACTTTTACAATCTAAAACAGCAATTAACGTGGCAGGGAAAAATTGTTTTAATAATAAGAACATTGCACATAGTAGCAAATTCAGAGTCTTTGAAGCAGTAGCAGAATCAGTTTTCCTTTATGCAGCACAGGTATGGGGAGGCAAAAAATATGAGACTGTTGAGAAACTCCTTATATTCTATATAAAAAGAATATTTCGCTTAAAACCTAACTCGCCTTATTACATGATATTGCTGGAAACTGGACTGTCACCTCTATTTATTAAGACTCTTAAACTGCAAGTGGACTACATTATCAGAGTTTTAAAAATGCCAAACCACAGATTACCAAGAAAAGTTGCAGTACAAGCATTCCAAAATCAAACAGGATGGTTTAAAGAATGGATGGACTTAGCTCAGGAAAGCGGTGTGGAGTTGATCTTGGATATCGAAGAGCTTGATTGTTGGCAACCCAAACTCTATGAACTCATCAGACGCCTTGATGAGCTGACTAGAACGAGACTACTAAAAGAGGCTTCGGGCTCGTTGCATAGGATGCTTTACAGCCAGTTGAATCATAATTTGTGCCAAAGGAATTATTTCAGAGATAATTGCAGTATTGACGAAATAGCGACTATGTTTCGACTGAGAGGCGAACTCTTAAGACTCAACTATATTCCACACAGGCAAGATCTACCTTTAATATGTGGTATTTGTAATACGGAGGAACGAGAGGACATCTATCATTTTGTGGGAAGGTGTCCAATTATGCGCGTGACTAGACGGAGTATTTTCGGCAGCGACTACCTATCAAACGAACAAATAATTGTGCTTTTAAATGAGATCAATGTTCCAAAACCTTATCAATATTGTAAAATTGCACTCGAATATAGAGAAAGGATTCTCATGGGCAACTTCTAATTTCAACGGCAATAGTCAAAAAGAACTTACTACAAAAACTATATATATTGTACTGATCAAACAATATGCGTTTATTGACCATAAATGTAAATACAAATTTGAAAAATGTAAACTTTCGTCAATCAGGCAGACGGCACAGCCATGCTTTATTGATTTTTTGTTAATTTATCTTCTTCTATATATATAAAAATGAGTTTGATTTATGTTTGACCATTTATATCTCGAGTTTGACAACACCGAATTTGATGATTCTTTTTTTGCTGAAAAGGTATTTATTTGCACCATGTTTTTGTGTAAAAAAAATAATACAATGTATGTTACGTATGTTGCATATGTTGCAAATGCACTTGCCAGTATGCAATCAATTAATGGTGGTCGTACTAATCATTATGCAACATATAATATACAACATTTGCAATAAATGCATTTATATCTAGAGTTTGACAACACCAAATTTAATGATTCTTTTTTTGCCCAATAGGTATTTATTTGCACCAGCTTTTTCTGTAAAAAAAAAATAATACCATGTATGCTACGTATGTTGTATATATTGCAAATGCACTTGCCAGTATGCAATCAATTAATGGTGGTCGTACAGGGCACTCTGCACTTAAATTGCCTTTAAACATCCAGGTTAACGAAGCGCCTACATGAAATATTTCTAAAACGTCGGCAATGGCCAAAGTCTTGCAACAGTGTAGGATTATTGTATAGGATGAGTGTACAATGGCACACAAAAAGCCACTTGAAGCTTTAGATCGAACTCTGAAAGATTTGCGAGGTAGCCAAGTAATATTTGGCGGCGCCATGATATTGTTGGCGGGTGACTTCAGACAAACTTTGCCGGTCGTACCCCGATCGACTACTGCGGATGTCAATGCCTTAAATGTTCTCCTATGTGGATATGTTGTTTAAACACTCACTAAAGTGATCCATCTGCTGCAGAATTTTCAAAGCAGCTGTTGGATATTGGAAATGGAAAAATGTCCGTTGACGTTGATAGTTCAAATGGCCAAATAACACTGCAAATTTCTATTGTATAAGGAATTCAAAGAAAGAATTGGTTCAAAGTGTGTTTCCGAGTATTTCGGAAAACTATAAAAATCGTACTTGGTTAAGTGAAAGAGCTAAAGGCAAAAATAAAGATGTCGCTGAAATTAATGCATCTATTTTAGAAGAAATAGATGGACAATTTGTTGCCAAGAAATGAGTTGATGCATTTATAAATGAGGATGACGTAGTGAATTATCAGACGGAACTTTTGAATTCGATTGATTTACCGGGACTGCCACCTCATTATTTAGCTCTTTAAATTGGAGCCCCGATTATAATGCTGAGTAATATTAATCAACCTCAACTTTGCAATGGTACTAGACTAGCTGTAAAAAAGTGAATGAACAATCTAATTGAAGCGAGGATTATTAGTGGCAAATATAAAGGGGAAGATGTTTTGATCTCCAGAATTCCAATCATTCCACCTGATTTGCAATTTGATTTTAAACGTCATCAATTTCCTATTCGCCTTGCTTTTGCCATCACTATAAATAAAAACCCGAGGTCAGTTTTTGAAAATTTGCGGTATTGATTTCTCATGGTCAACTGTATGTTGGGTGTTCTAGAGTAGGGAAACCGTTCGCACTTTTTATTTATGTTAAAGATGGTAATACAAAAAATGTTGTTTATAAGAAAGCATAAGAATAAAATGTTAGAAATTTTAAAAACGCATTTTATTCAAATATTTTCTTTCTGCTTCCTTAAGTATTAGCATTTCTCCAGCCTGACGAATTGAAAAATTGTACGACTTTTTTTGATTGTGAAATCTGCTCAGCGAAGTGAGCATGGGTTGAGAAAACAAACAGTCAAGTATTGGAATTGAGATTTGTTAATTGTCAGGCAAGATGAATGGGGAACTGAATTCGTTTAAACTCAAAGGGCTGTTGGGATAATTGGAATCCTCGGAATGAGAACAAACTTATCTTTAAATTTTCCGTTTAGTATGGTCGCGGGCATCACATCACTCTTCAGTTTTCTTATGGCCAAGAGCGTTCAATCGCATAGTTTTGGTTGTTTTAGATTTCGAAGCTGGTGACTACCGAGCCCGCCTTCAGTTGTAAATTGTGCTGTGGTAAGTCAGGTACATCTAAGGAGTTTAAAAACTCAGTTGGATAATCAGTGGCTTCATCTTCGTTTGTTACATAGTCAATAGATTTGAATGAATGCAGAGTACCAACGATTTGATTCTCAATTATAAAGTTTAAGTCATTCACATCTCTATCCTTAGCCGCCGAAATTCGACAGATCTTTTAAGGTTCGATAAAGAGCTTCCAATGCGTTATTGTGCATTCATCTCAGATGTGATTTGTGAGACTACTAAAACTTTTTCTATTGCAGAGTGTTTTGCAATGTTACATGTCGGTTGTTCAGTAGTTTGAAGATTGAATGGCAATTTCAACGCTGAATGAGCAATTTCTATCACAATTTCGGATCTCGCACGAATAGTGACCAAAATCAATGACATGAGGAATGTCTTTCCTGTTCCACCAGGGGCATTTAAAATAAGCCACCATTTCCATCATCAATTGTTTTAATTAATTTATCATAAACTTTCTTCTATTTTGGGTTCAACAGTTCATTTGTTTGAACTGATTGGTGTAATTCATATCGATCATATTCACGTTCACGTTCCAATTCTCTATTAAATCAGTCTTTCACTCTGCGATCTGGGGCTGGCACTCCTAACCTGACTAAAAAACTGCCGCACATATGAGGTAACACATATCTTCGATCAAGAGCAAAGCCTGGTTATGCATCTCCTCATTAGCCTCAAGATGAGGACTTCTTGAACTGACACGAATTGGAAGTAAAATGTCTTCTGCCATTTAAAAAAAACCACTTCGCAGATTTCGATCATTTTTTTCTTTAAAACTAAAATAAATTCAAGCAATGAAATGGCGTACTTTTTTCATTGAATTAATTTTTCTTTGATTTAATCTTATCTTTTCTTATCTTATATAAAAAAAAATATTAAAAATGAGTTTGATATAAATGGTTTATAAGAAAGCATTTGAATAAAATGTAAGATATTTAAAAAACGAATTTTATTCAAAGTTTTCTTTCTATACCTTTTAATATTTGCATTTCTCGATTTATACGCTTCTTGGCTAAACTGAATTTTATTAAGAGGCAACAGCCAATTCCAAATCTGCTCAGCGAAGCGGGCATGGGTTTGCAAGTAATTTATATTTGTAATTTGCTTTTTATGTAATAAAAATAAAATCATTTAAATCTAAAATCTAAAAAAATCACTAACGAATACCCCACGGGGTACCACCTTGAGCGTATGTGCTTTAAAAATAAAATGCACGACTGGGTCGCACGAACTTGCTCTTATGACAAGCAATTGATTAGTGGCTGCATATATGGATTTAAAAAAAAAAATTTAAATAATTTCGAAAATTCTTTTATTTTTACTTGCGATTATAGGTACTATAAGGCAAGTTATGCATTCGTCGAAAAAAAAAGTTTTGAGATAACAATCAAACATGACATTACGATGATAGCGAAGACGAAAAAAGATGGTCTAAAAATTCTGTCCGTCTGTATGTCTGTCTGTCTGTCTGTCTGTCTGTCGTCTGTCTGTATGTAGACCTACAGCCAAACGGGTGGGCCGAATTGCTTCAAACTTGGTATATAGACTTTTTTAGGTATTGTACAGAGGGAAATTGAAATTTTTTTTTAGCTCAAAAAATAACGGTACCTGCCATACAACCGTTATTTTAAAGCTTATTTTTCTCAAAAACGGCTCTAACGATTTTTATTTAAAAAAATTAATGTTGCTTTTTAGGTACGACCAATCATATGGCTGAAAAAAAAGTTTTAAAAAATGGCTAAGAACGGTACTTTCCATAGGACCGTTTTTTTGCTTTCAACTATCTCGAAAACGACCCAACCGATTCTTTCGAAATTTCACACACATATAGCTGTAGGTAGCTCAATTTGTATTGCATACCAATATTTTTGAAAAATATTTTTTTGTAATTTTAAAAGCATTTAAAAAAAAAATTTAATAAATTAATATTTTGAAAACTGCTTATTAAATTTTTTTCTAAAATTTTTAAATAAATGTATTTGCTAAATACCTATGAACTGGAGTTTTTGGATTTTTTTTGAAAATTTTTTTTGAAAAGTTTTGCAAAAAAAAACTTTTTTTCTCAAAAACCGCTCCACAGATTTTTATAAATTTATTCTCATAAATTCAAATTTATCCTAGAAATAAAATGGCGTACTCTTTTTTCAGCTCAAATTAGTTTAAGTATTTATTTAAGAATTTTGAAAATTTTATTTTTATCAAAATCTCAAGCCCCTAAACCACTGTCACTCATTAGAGCAAGTTCGTGCGACCCAGTCGTGCATTTTATTTCAATTAGTTTAAGAGTTTTCTCGGAAAAACAAAATATACAATAAAATTTCAAAGCTATACGTAAATCTGGGAAAAAAAAAGATTGAAAATCGTTCGACCAGTTTTTTTTTAAAGAGGTTATTTTTGAAAAACTTTTCCAAAAAATATTTTGAAATTTATTTGGGTATGCAAATATATGGAAACCTGTAGTTTACATTTGAAAAAATAATTTAAAAAAAAATCAATATACCCGTTTCCAACATATTTCGAAAACCAAAATTTTTTTTGAAAAAACTATAAAAAATCAAAAAAAAAAGTTTTTGAAAAATTTGAAATGCCATATTAATAAAATTATAAATGACTTCCTGTGGCCAAAATTTTATTGAAATCGAATGTATAGCTTACGAGAAAATTTGATATGAAAATACTGCTTCTGTGAGAGGTACCGTTATAAGACAAATTTTGAAAAATATTTTTTTATCAAAATATAGATTGTCTTACAAAAATAGCATCCTGAAAGTTTTATCAAAATCGTTAGAGCCGTTTTTGAGAAAATCAATTTTTTTCTTCACGATTGTATGGCAGGTGCCGTTAATTTTGGGCCTAGAGCAAAAATAAAAAATATGTTCCGAGGGACGGCCAAATAAATCCTAGATACCAAATTTGAAGCAAATCGGCCCATCCGTTCAGGCTCTAGAAGCGCGAACAGACAGACAGACGGACAGACAGACAGACAGACGGACGGAATTCCCAGACCCACTTTTTTCGACTTCTCCATCATCGTAATGTCATGTGTGATTGTTATCTCGAAATTTTTTTTCTGCACGAATCCATAACTTGCCTTATAGTACCTATAATCGCAAGTAAAATAAAAAATGAGATAATAAGAAATAAAATGCACGACTGGGTCGCACGAACTTGCTCTTATGATAAGCAATTGCGTAGTGGCTGCATATATGGTATAAAAAAAATTAAATAATTTCGAAAATTCTTTTATTTTTTAAATTAGTTTAAGAGTTTTCTCGGAAAAACTAAGTATGCAATAAAATTTCAAAGCTATACGGCAATCTAGGAAAAAAAAATATTGAAAATCGTTGGACCAGTTTTTTTTTAAAAAGGTTATTTTTGAAAAACTTTTTCAAAAAATATTTTGAAATTTATTTGAGTATGCAAATATATGGCAATCTGTAGTTTACATTTGACAAATAATTTAAAAAAAAATCAATGTACCCCTTTCCAATATATTTCGAAAACCAAAAATTTTTTTGAAAAAATTATTAAAAATCAAAAAAAAAAATTTTTGAAAATTTTGAAATGCCATATTAATAAAATTATGAATGACTTCCTGTGGCCAAAATTTTATTGAAATCGAATGTATAGTTTACGAGAAAATTTGATTTGAAAATATTGGTTCTATGAGAGGTACCGTTATAAGACAAATTTTGAAAAAAAATTTTAAACCAAAAGATAGATTTTCTTGCAAAAATAGCATTCTGAAAGTTTTATTAAAATCGTTAGAGCCGTTTTTTAGAAAATCAATTTTTGTCTTCAAGATTGTATGGCAGGTGCCGTTATTTTTGGACCTAGAGCAAAAATAAATAAAATGCACGACTGGGTCGCACGAACTTGCTCTTATGATAAGCAATTGCGTAGTGGCTGCATATATGGATATTAAAAAAAAATTAAATAATTTCGAAAATTCTTTTATTTTTTAAATTAGTTTAAGAGTTTTCTCGGAAAAACTAAGTATGCAATAAAATTTCAAAGCTATACGTCAATTTAGGAAAAAAAAATATTGAAAATCGTTGGACCAGTTTTTTTTTAAAAAGGTTATTTTTGAAAAACTTTTTCAAAACATATTTTGAAATTTATTTGAGTATGCAAATATATGGCAATCCGTAGTTTACATTTGAAAAATAATTTTTAAAAAAATCAATGTACCCGTTTCCAACATATTTCGAAAACCAAAAATTTTTTTGAAAAAATTATAAAAAATCAAAAAAAAAAAGTTTTTGAAAATTTTGAAATGCCATATTAATAAAATTATAAATGACTTCCTGTGGTCAAAATTTTATTGAAATCGAATGTATAGTTTACGAAAAAAATTGATTTGAAAATACTGGTTCTATGAGAGGTACCGTTATTAGACAAATTTTGAAAAAAAATTTCAAACCAAAAGATAGATTTTCTTGCAAAAATAGCATTTTGAAAGTTTTATCAAAATCGTTAGAGCCGTTTTTGAGAAAATCAATTTTTGTCTTCAAGATTGTATGGCAGGTGCCGTTATTTTTGGACCTAGAGCAAAAATAAAAAATATTTTCCGAGGGACGGCCAAATAAATCCTAAATACCAAATTTGAAGCAAATCGGCCCACCCGTTCAGCCTCCAGAGGCGCGAACAGACATACAGACAGACAGACAGACAGACAGACAGACGGACGGAATTCCCAGACCCACTTTTTTCGACTTCTCCATCATCGTAATGTTATGTGTGATTGTTATCTCAAATTTTTTTTTCTGCACGAATCCATAACTTGCCTTATAGTACCTATAATCGCAAGTAAAAATATGTTCCGAGCGACGCCGACGGCCAAATAAATCCTAAATACCAAATTTGAAGCAAATCGGCCCACCCGTTCAGCCTCCAGAGGCGCGAACAGACAGACAGACAGACAGACAGACAGACAGACAGAGAGACAGACGGACGGAATTCCCAGACCCACTTTTTTCGACTTCTCCATCATCGTAACGTCATGTGTGATTGTTATCTCAAATTTTTTTTTCTGCACGAATCCATAACTTGCCTTATAGTACCTATAATCGCAAGTAAAAATGAGATAAAACCTGAAAGAAAAGATTTTTAGCTTACCAAAAGGTATAGCATTTTTTTAGCGTTGTTTTTAAATGTTTTTTTCTGTTTTAAGTAATTTTTTTGTTTTTTTGGAAAATTGACCGAGTGGGGAATTATGTTTTATAGGCTAAAACGTTACATTACAATGGCTGACATCTTTTGAGATTTTCGACAAAATGCACTAAAAATGCATTTCCGTCAAATTACTAAACTTTCTAAAATTTTGACCAAACTACACATAAACCTTTGTACACATCCTCTGATGACCCAACAACAAGATTTATAATTAACTAGCTGACCCGGCGAACTTCGTTCCGCCTTAAATTGATTAAATGTCCCTTTCCAAAGTCGAGCCTCTCTTAAGAAAAAATTAAACAATTGATATTAAATTGATTAAAATTACTTTTATTTAAACAGAAATGATTAGGGCACTGCAACGCTTTGTGATAACAACGTTGTTTGTTTTGTTGTCCGGTGCATAAACAAACAATGCAGATGGCTTTCCGACACGCGAACACGCCACGTACAGTTGTCCATGTGAAAAGCAAGGGAATTCAAGATTAAGGCCACACACTTGTAACGATTGGCCTTGCGATTTGTTAATTGTCATGGCGAATGCGATTCGAACGGGAAACTGAATCCGCTTTAACTCGAACGGCAAGTCGTTCTGTATCATAGGAATTCTTGGAATGAGAACTTCTTCGCCTTTGAGCTTGCCTTTGATTATTGTTGCTTGGATGACGTTGTTCATGAGTTTCTTCACTGTCAACCTAGTTCCATTGCATAATTTTGGTTGGTTCAGATTTCGCAGCATTATGATGACAGAGCCGACTTTGAGTTGCAAATTGTGTGGTGGTAGACCAGGAACATCCAACGAATTCAAAAATTCAATTGGATAGTTTGTTGCTTCATCATCATTTATTATGCGATCCACCGATTAAAACGAATGCGATTTTATTTTGAATGATGAAATTCAAATCATCTTTACTGGGTATTTCGGTGCTAATGATTGAATCGACCTGGTCTGGTCGCTTCTGCCATTCCACCGAATACATCCAACAATGCGGCTGTCCAAAAATATTGTGTTTCGTGATGAAGTCAATGATCATTAATAGTTTTTGTTTGAAAACTCGTGCAGTGATGTCGTGGCGGTCGCTCGAAGTTTGTCCGCAAAGTAAGAGTTGCGTAATTTCTGGCCATTTTGGATTGCAGGTGAATGTTATGAATAAGTCGGGGCGTCCGTAATGCCGCACATATGTCATTGCATCTTGCGCATATTCGTGCATATGCCTCGGACTTCCAACATCTGTTGCTGGGAGAATAGTCAACCGGCCGATGTTTGCTGCTGCTGCATCTCCATCCAAATGTATGGCATCTCTTAAGTTAATGTATTCTTCCGAACGCAATTTATTTTGATTTAATCGGATGAAATTTAGGCGTTCTGTTTCTATCTTAACGTACATGTCGACGCAATACCGTTGAAACAATCGGCGATATCTTAACAGATGATTGTCGACATCCTGGCGAATCATGAAGCGTATGCCTGAAAGATAATCCCATTAATAGTTGATGAAAAAGATATGTCGGAAAACTGAGGAACTAACCGAAGAGTGGGCTTACCATTTTAATTTGAAAATTGAAGCCATCATCGCCTTCCCAAAACATAAGCGGATATTGTAATGCGTCGTATGACCGGTGGGTCTCCATCACGCGTTGAAACTGTCCATTAACACGTCGCTTGAGGACTATGTCGCGTGATTGAACATTTTCGCCAGCAATTAGCACCGCTACCTAGTCAATTGTTGGAGCATTAAATTGTCGTGCATGGGTACCACTTGGTCTTTTGTCTGCGCTGATAATAATCTTATAATGATCAGAAGGCATCGCTTCCAATGCAGTTTTGAATACTTTAACCAACGCATTGCGTTCGTGTAGGAGTTGTTGCAATTGTTCGATGATCTCACGTTTCATAGCACGAAAAATAGCACAACGCTGATCGAGTTCCTCATTTGAATTTCCAAGAAAATAATGATGCTCGTTCAATTGCGGCAAAAGAGCTCCCACACGATGGTGGATTTGTCCTTGGATCTGAATAGTAGAAGGATAATGTGACAATTTATCCAAACTGGACATAATTTTAAAGTTCGGGAGCGGGTCATAATTCTGGTTTTCAAAATTCTGTTTGGTCAAAATTCTGTTTTTTTATAAAAATTCTGTATGGTCAAAATTCTGTTTGTCCAAAATTCTGCATGACTAAATTCTGTCAATGCAAAATTCTGTATTTAAAAATTCTGTTTTTCAAAATTCTGTATGTGCAAAATTCTGTTTCCTGAGCAGTGAAATTCTGTCTAAGAAAAATAACCAGGGTTGTTGCAATTATGTATTTGATGACTCTCTGATTGAAACATTATTCATGCAGAGAACAAGAGATAAGAAGAGAGAACGATAAAAATATGTATAACAATATCATAACATATGATATATGATTTCAATCTAAGCGTGATGAATATAATATGCGTCCCTCTTTTGCAATATTAACACTTTTATAATCCTGTCAGTAGGTACTAAAACTAAAATCGTTTTAAGTGTATACCAACATTGTATATTCTTAGTATGTTTAAATTATGTATTTTCCATAAAAGATATTCTGTTTTTAAAAATTCTGTAAATATGTTGTTAAAGAGAAATCGTTTTGATAATGTAAAAAAGTGCGCACTTTTTTACATTATCAAAAAGCGATTTCTCTTTTAAAAAAACAGAATTTTGAACAACAGAATTTTGAAAGCAGAATTTTTAACGTACAGAATTTTGAAATGCAAAATTTTGTAATACAGAATTTTGGACATGCAGAATTTTGTAAAAACAGAATTATGCAAAACAGAATTTTGGCATGCAGAATTTTGAAAGCAGAATTATGACCCATACCGAATTTCGACCCCAACCCTTAAAGTTCTACTGGCGACATTACCTTAAAGGTGGGATTGTAACCACGTTCTTGGATAACAGTGGCTCCAAAAGACGTCATTTGGAAGCAGCCGTTGTATTGTTGAATGTGCGCGAGGAAATGCCGTGATTGCGTTGTATCTTCATACAGAAGTGACCGCAATGGCTGCGGTGGCGGGGCCAAAACAGGTAATTTTACTTTTCCTCCTGCACAACACAACCCAGGCGTTTTCGCCGAGAACTTCAGTGCATTGCAATGCTGACAGACGACATGCAATGGCCCAATATTAACGCACGGAAGATCATTGTACGTTAGTGTGGAATCATATCTGAATGCAGCTCAATTTAAATTATAAGGTGGCGCTCGTGTCCTTTGCTCTTTACGTCGAATAAAGTTACGTTCATCTAGATCATCATTTGTACGACGGGTGGCTCTTGCTACACGATCTGCTTCCATATGATTGGCTATATCCTCTTGTGAAAATGCGTCACGCATGTTAGTCATTCGTAAACGGACTTGTTCATTCCGATGTGCATGCTGTTCATCCATTTGATTCGCACGTAGATTAGCCACTCGTCTCGTATTTTTATTGCGCGCTCCAATGTTTGATTGCCTTATTGGTGGCATAATGACACCTACGCGATCTGCTTCCATATGATCGGCTATCTCCTCTTGTGATTCTTGATTCGCATTCGCACGCAGAATAGCCACTCGTCTCGTGTTTTTATTGCGCGCTCCAATGTTTGATCGTTTTATTGGCGGCATAATGACACTTATAGAAAAATCCTGCAGGGACAATATCATTAGCATAACCATCTATATCAATTGCATTACACACAAATAGGTCGTTCACAAAATACCTTATTAAAATTTGTTATCGATAAAATTAAAGCCTCAATTTTAGTAATCACAATGTTCTAAAAAAAAGAAAAAAAAATTAACACTAATCCATTAAATTTCACTTCGCACTTAGTAACTTAGTAGATACCTTTATACACTGTGTTGGTCACCAAACAAAATACTATTTAAAAGTTAAAAAGTTAAATTAATTTACGGACTGTATTGAAGTTCAACTAATTTTACGTTTATTTAATTTTTTTTGAATTATAGATCGAAACATTTGTCAATTTATATTTTTTTAGCTTATTTTTATTGTTTTTGCTAGTGAAAAAAAAAAAATTGAAATTAAAAAAAAAAACCGGCTCCGTTGTGTGTTTACCTGGTTCAAAACTAATCCAACAAAAAAAATCCTCATGCAAATCGGATAATATTTAGCCAAGTAATGCTTGTACAAAGAACAAAGTCATTACTTGGCGATATTTGTTCCGCATTTTTTTGTTTTAACGATTTTTAAAAAATACCGTTCAAAAATTGAAAAATTCGGCTCCGCTATTCGTTTACCTGGTTTAATACAAACCCAACAAAAAAATCCCCATGCTGACCCGGCGAACTTCGTTCTGCCTTAAATTGACTAAATGTCCCTTTCGAAAGTTGAGCCTCTCTTAAGAAAGAATTAAACAATTGATATTAAATTGATTAAAATTACTTTTATTTAAACAGAAATGATTAGGTCACTGCAACACTTTGTGATAAACAACGTTGTTTGTTTTGTTGTCCGGTGCATAAACTAACAATGCAGATGGCTTTCCGACACGCGAACACGCCACGTACAGTTGTCCATGTGAAAAGCAAGGGAATTCAAGATTAAGGCCACACACTTGTAACGATTGGCCTTGCGATTTGTTAATTGTCATGGCAAATGCGGGTCGAACGGGAAACTGAATCCGCTTAAACTCGAATGGCAAGTCGGTTGGTATCAAAGGAATTCTTGGAATGAGAACTTCTTCGCCTTTGAACTTGCCTTTGATTATTGTTACTTGGATGACTGTAAACTTAGTTCCATTGCATAGTTTTGGTTGGTTCAGATTGCGCAGCATTATGATGACAGAGCCGACTTTGAGTTGTAAATTGTGTGGTGGTAGACCGGAAACATCCAAATATAATAGGAAAGCATTTTCGAGTAGAGCAGCTATAACGAACGGGTCACTTGCACATGTAGAGAAGAAACTCGTTAAAAAAAAAAAAAAAAAAAAAAAAAACAAAAAAAAAAAAAATTGGCTCCGTTGTGTGTTTACCTGGTTCAAGACAAATCCAACAAAAAAATCCTCATGCAAATCGGATAATATTTAGCCAAGTTATGCTTGTACAAAGAACAAAGTCATAATCTGTCGATATTTGTTCTGCAATTTTGTGTTTTAACGATTTCTAAAACTTACCGTCCAAAATTTGAAAAATTCGGCTCCGCTATCTTTTTATCTTTTTTAATACAAACCCAACAAAAAAAATCCCAATGCAAATCGGATGATATTCAGCCGGGTTAGGCGCGTACAAACAGACACCAATTCATTTTTATATATATAGATATAGATTTTACATAAATGCACTGAAAATTCATTACAAAATTTTCTTGAATTTTCTTATCCTATGTTGATCCTTGGGCCAATACTTATTCATCAAGCCCTAAATCGTCAAAATTGAAACAACTGTTCGAGTTATTAACGAACACACGTACGACACTTTCTTTGCTCATGTAAAAAAAACATTTTTCCTTCAAAAACTTGATATTTCCTTTAGTTCCAAAGTGCTTCTTGGAAAAAATTTGAAAGATATTGATGTTACTGCTGATAAGAATACGTCATGTCCATTAAGTCTTCAGAACATGAAGGCATTTTATGCTCCACCTATCCTCAACACGAGTTTGCCTTTAACTGTTCCTCTAAATGATGAAGGCTTATTTTCATTTAACTGTGTTGATGAAATTGAAGTAATACATGCAATAAAGTCAATTAAATCCAATGCAACTGGTTCCGATAATATTTCGCCGAAATTTATACGTTTAATTTTACCTTTAGTTCTCCCGCCTTTGAAACACATTTTTAATACATGTATTTATAGTAGTGAATTTAACGCACCATGGAAAAACGCAAAAATTATACCCATTCCGAAAAGAAATAATTCTTCTGAACCTTCTGACTTTAGACCAATTAGCTTGTTGCCTTTTTTTTGGTAAAGTTTTTGAATGATTGATGGCTGATCAAGTTCTTGACTTTATTCAATCAGGAAACATGTTATCTAAATGCCAGTCTGGATTTCGGAACAAACACAGTTGTGAGTCTGCAGTTGTTAAAGTAACATCAGATTTCCGCGCTGCTCTTGACAGAAATCAGTTTGGTGCTATGGTCCTTTTAGACTTTTCAAAAGCCTTTGACTATATTGACCATCAAATTTGGATTTCTAAATTAAGTAATAAATTCAGTTTTTCTAGGACAGCTCTTATGCTTTTGTGTAACTACCTTGCTAACAGACTTCAAACAATTACAACAGATCAAGGTACTTCAAGTCCATATATTGTTAACTGTGGTGTTCCGCAAGGATCTGTTCTTGGACCACTTCTTTTTTCGTTGTTTATAAATGATCTCCCAGATGTTGTTCAAAGTTGTCTTGTTCACATGTATGCTGATGATGTTTTATTGTATCTTTTTTGCGAACTTGGTTTGATGGATGACTGTGTTGCTCGGATTAATGAAGACTTACTCAACATAAAAACTGGGCTGACTCAAATAAACTACAACTTAATCCGTCAAAAACAATAAGTATGGTTTGTTCAAGAAGTGAAGTTGATCTTGTAGAACTTCCTAAAATTGTTTTAAATTCACAGATTATTCACTATGTTCGCAAAGTTAAGTACCTAGGTTTTCTTATTAATAACAAATTGAGCTACTGTGATGCTATATCCACAACCAATAGGCCTATTTACTTTGGGCTTCGAACTTTAAAATCTTCTTCACTATTTTTAGACCCTGTAATGAAAAGGCATCTTATAAAAAGTCTTGTTCTGCCCTTTTTTACTTTTAACTGTGCTGTATACCCTACTTTGGACTACGAATGTAAACGTAAATTAAACGTTGCATTTAATGATTGCTTACGCTTCATTCATAATATCCCTAGATATGAAAGTGTTTCGATTTTACATTCTTCGTTGATGGGGCTGAGCTTAGAGAGATATTTGACGTTTCGTAATACAGTGTTTCTTCACAATATAATCCATGGAAGGTGTCCAGAGTATTTGAGGGAAATATTTCAATTTGCCCAGTCCCAAAGAGGACTTCGATTGATTCTGCCTCGTTTTGTACATACCATTGCTGAACGATCTTTTTTACTTGCGATTATAGGTACGAGTATACTATAAGGCAAGTTATGGATTCGTGCAGAAAAAAAATTTCGAGATAACAATCACACATGACATTACGATGATGGAGAAGTCGAAAAAAGTGGGTCTGGGAATTCCGTCCGTCTGTCTGTCTGTCTGTCTGTCTGTCTGTCTGTCTGTCTGTCTGTCTGTCTGTCTGTCTGTGTTTCTGTGTGTCGGTCTGTCTGTCTGTCTGTCTGTCTGTCTGTCTGTCTGTCTGTCTGTCTGTCTGTCTGTCTGTCTGTCTGTCTGTTTGTCTGTCTGTCTGTCTGTTCGCGCTTCTAGAGCCTGAACGGATGGGCCGATTTGCTTCAAATTTGGTATCTGGGATTTATTTGGCCGTCCCTCGGAACACATTTTTACTTGCGATTATAGGTACTATAAGGCATTGTATATATAAACTATAGTACTATCACCTTAGTTGCGCCATCTATCGACGAAAAACTAAGCTCGAGAATAATATGGGAAGCAACAACAACAATTAAAATGGTGGAAATTGTTGTTGTTGCTTCCCATGTTATTCTCGAGCTTAGTTTTTCGTCGATAGATGGCGCACCTCAAGTGGGAATACTATAGTTTATATATACAATGTATAAGGCAAGTTATGCATTCGTCGAAAAAAAAAGTTTTGAGATAACAATCAAATATGACATTACGATGATAGCGAAGACGAAAAAAGATGGTCTAAAAATTCTGTCCGTCTGTATGTCTGTCTGTCTGTCTGTCTGTCTGTCTGTCTGTCTGTCTGTCTGTCTGTCTGTCTGTCTGTCTGTCTGTCTGTCTGTCTGTATGTAGACCTACAGCCCAAACGGGTGGGCCGAATTGCTTCAAACTTGGTATATAGACTTTTTTAGGTATTGTACAGAGGGAAAATTGAAATTTTTTTTTTAGCTCAAAAAATAACGGTACCTGCCATACAACCGTTATTTTAAAGCTTATTTTTCTCAAAAACGGCTCTAACGATTTTTATTTAAAAAAATCAGTGTTGCTTTTTAGGTACGACCAATCATATGGCTGAAAAAAAAGTGTTAAAAAATGGCTAAGAACGGTACTTTCCATAGGACCGTTTTTTTTGCTTTCGACTAACTCGAAAACGACTAAATTGATTCTTTCGAAATTTCACACACATATAGCTGTAGGTAGCTCAATTTGTATTGCGTACCAATATTTTTGAAAAAAAAAAAATTTTGTATTTTTAAAAGCATTTTAAAAAAAAAAAATTTAAAAAATTAATATTTTGAAAACTGCTTATTAAATTTTTTTCTAAAAATTTTAAATAAATGTATTTGCTGAATACCTATGAACTGGCGTTTTTGAATTTTTTTTGAAAACTTTTTTCAAATTTATAAAAGAAACAAAATGGCGTACTTTTTTTCAGCTCAAATTAGTTTAAGGGTGGGTCTACCTCAGAACAGAACTTAAACGCCATGTAAATTGTGTTCTATGTGGTAGTGCGATATTCTTTTCTCTTCGTTATATTGTTTTTGGTATACTCATTTACTCTTGTTCTCTTTTCAAAATAATTTTGTGATCTTCCGCAGTCGCAGTGAACTCACAATAATTATTATTCTCAAAGCGGTGCGGTGCGGTGCGGTGGTGGCGCGCACCGCCGCGGCGCGCCGGCTGCAGCCACAGTAGTAGAGGAGGTACAGGCAGTGGAAAGGAAAGCAGAGGGAAAAGATTATTGGCATTGGACGTTTTAGTAGGGGATACTTTTTGTGTGTGTCTTTCTGTGGGTTTCGTTGTTGTCCTTTCGCTTTGATTTAGTAATGCGATATGCGATGACAAGTTTTATTCTCTCTGTATGGAAGGGTGAAGGGATTTTTTTTTCAATTGTTTTTCAAAACACAGTAGCTAACAGCTAAATGTGGGTAATTTTTTTCTATTTTCGTTTTGTTGTTGTTTTTTTTTTTCATATTTTACTTGCTGTTGCTGCCATAACAGTAACAAAAAAAATGTGAACTCGTTTGGGACTCGATCGAAATCTTGATGAAGGTCAGGACTCAGGAGTCAGGACACATAAAATGAACATGCATAGATAGGTAAACGTTACATTATATTTAATGTAGGTATATGTAGGTAGGTACATTGATATTGTTTTTTTTTTTTTTTTTAAGTTGCATGTAACAAAAGTGTGAGGTAGGTCAATATAACTATTTGACCTGTTTTAAAATTGCTTATGGGTTTATTGCAAAGGGAAAAGAATAATTTGAGTACCTAGCTATATGTATATACCTATTATTATTGAAACATTGTTACTTTTTACTTGCGATTATAGGTACTAAGGCAAGTTATGCATTCGTCGAAAAAAAAAGTTTTGAGATAACAATCAAACATGACATTACGATGATAGTGAAGACGAAAAAAGATGGTCTAAAAATTCTGTCCGTCTGTATGTCTGTCTGTCTGTCTGTCTGTCTGTATGTATGTATAGAGACCTACAGCCCAAACGGGTGGGCCGAATTGCTTCAAACTTGGTACCTATATAAACTTTTTTAGGTATTGTGCAGAGGGGAAATTGAAATTTTTTTCTTAGCTCAAAAAATAACGGTACCTGCCATACAACCGTTACGTTAAAGCTTATTTTTCTAAAAAACAGCTCTAACGATTTCTATTTAAAAAAATCAGTGTTGCTTTTTAGGTATGACCAATCATATGGCTGAAAAAAAAGTTTTAAAAAATGGCTAAGAACGGTACTTTCCATAGGACCGTTTTTTTTTGCTTTCGACTAACTCGAAAACGACTCAACCGATTCTTTCGAAATCTTACACACATATAGGTGTAGGTAGCTCAATTCGTATTGCATACCAATATTTTTGAAAAATATTTTTTTGTATTTTTAAAAGCATTTAAAAAAAAATTAAAAAAATTAATATTTTGAAAACTGCTTATTAATTTTTTTTCTAAAAATTTTAAATAAATGTATTTGTTGAATACCTATAAACTGACGTTTTTTAATTTTTTTTTCAATTTTTTTCAAAAAGTTTTTAAGAAAAAAACTTTTTTTTCTCAAAAACCGCTCCACAGATTTTTATAAATTTATTCTCATAAATTCAAATTTATCCAAGAAATAAAATGGCGTACTTTTTTTCCGCTCAAATTAGTTTAAGTATTTATTTAAGAATTTTGAAAATTTTATTTTTATCAAAATTTCAAGTCCCTAAACCACTGTCACACATTCGAGCAAGTTCGTGCGACCCAGTCGTGCATTTTATTTTTATGTAGTTATACCTACCTAGGTATAGGTATACCTAACTCCATTCTGTTTTCGGAAAAAAATATTCAATGGTTTTCTTTTGTCGACATTTTTTTGGAGTTTGGATTAAAATAAATAAGGAAATAATCAAACAGAAAAGTCATGCCGCATATACATACCTAAGTAGGTAGGTAGGTATATATATAGGCCCCAAGATTATTTTTTGATGTTTGGAATCAGGGAGACATAATTAATAACCATGCAAAATCGCCCAACTCTGAGTTGCAAATATTCATACAATCTGCAATAGAATGCTAATTCCAAAAACCCTTCTGTAGGACATCATAATAATACTATGTACCAAATTTGAAGCGAATCGGTCCAGCCGTTTAGGCTGTAGGTGCCGATACAGACAGACAAACAGACAGGCAGAATTTTCGGACCCACTTTTTTCGACTTCTCTATCATCATAATTTTAAAATCAGTTATTCTAGTGAACCGCTTTCAAAATATTAACTTTCAAACTCAAAATTTTGAAAAAAAAAAATTTAAAAAATAATTTTAAAACTAGATTTTTTCAAAATTTTACGTCATTAAGTATTATTTTTGTTCTCAGAATTCAATGCTTCCATTAATTTTAAATCCAACACTGAAAACCGTATGACTCTATGACTTTTTGTTGCCAAGCTATTCAAAAATAACCGAACCTACTTCTTCTACATAAAATAAGAAAACACACAATGTTTATTGATATCTATATTTATGTATGTACCACCGCAACGGCCAATGCTTCTCCGACCTAAGTACATATCTATTTATCGGTATGACAAAGGACCTCTCCTCGCACACGATATTTAGAAAATCACTCGAATACCTACTTGTGCGGACGACGACGAGTACAGCACCCGCTTATACCGGTCTATTTACGGATATTCATTCATTCATTCTCACGCAGAAAACCCATTCCCTCCGCACGTACCAAACGCACTGCAGATACATTGCGGTCACACACATTCCTATGCGCAACTGCGACTAACATATGTATATCCCGTCAATGCGCATAAGAAAAATATTTTTCTATGCATGGCTATGTACCTACCTGTTGGGTGATGAAAAATCTAATTTTATCAATCACCCACCTTTTACAATAATGGATTCTGTGCTTTTTGAAAAAAAATATAAGGAGCGAGAATGAAAAAAAAAAAAAAACAAATATTACAACAGGTACCTACGTTGACGAGGACAACTGCCGCCCATCGAAATACCTTCCCATCGCTTACCTATCCTAACCACACGATTTGTGTACACAAAAATAAAGTTCAAAACAACAACTAAAAACATTTATACATAATATAAGCAAAGTGTTACCTTTTATTAACTTTTTGAAAGGGATACCTATTTCCTTTTTTTCAGCCCAAATATCTGGGATGCATTTTTTACCTTACGAGGCATAACTTTTTAAATGTTTTTTTTTTCACTCAGATTGGAAAAACTGTGTATATTGTTTGTTTTTTTTTTGTTTAATGTGAGCAGCACTAATCAAAATTTTAATGTGTCACAATCACGAGACTCTTTTTAGTCATAAAAAATAGCACCAATAAATTTTTATAACCACAAATTAAAAATCATCTATCGATGTATCACCAAAATTGTCCAAATCATTCAAAAATGCAAGGCACAATGATCTTATGAACAGGACAGCTGATTTTTGTTTTGGTATTCAAATTTCAAATCCTCATAAGAGAAAAGGAAAAACCAAAAACAAACCAAGAAAAAATCAAACAAAAATGAGAAATACTCTCTTACAAAGAGGTTGCAATAAAAGAGGATCTACGTTAACGCTATTAATGGTGGTGATAATTTCGTGAACTACAACTTTAAAAGTCTGAAATTTTTGTTCAAAAAAGGTAAAAAAGATACTTTTTTAAAATAAGATAGTGAAGTGATTTCAAATGATATAATTTTTCTTTAAATTGATACAAAAAGAAAAAATTCCCAAAAAAAATAGAAAAATAATAACAAAACGATAAAAGCTTTCCCTACTTAAAAAAACGAGTGAGTATGTTGACATATTAAATTGCAATTTAAAGCACATAAAAAAATAGAAAAAAATAAAATGTTTCAATAGCATACTTCCAAACTAAACAAATATTATTATAATTATTTTTTTACCTAAATGAAAATAAATAAGCGGTTTACAAAGCATAAGATATGAAAAATATGATATTTTTTGTTTTGGGTCTTCCTAGACCGGTAAATTAAAAAAAGTAAATATTTATCGATGTTCATCATAGCATCTAGTTTCAATGATATTAAAAAAAAATATCTTGGTCGATTTGGTTGAACATTTTAAAAACTGCGCTTGTCTAAAGAAAAAAAAGACCCCTTGGTTGACCTCAATTTTATTATATACTAGCTGACCCGGCGAACTTCGTTCCGCCTTAAATTGACTAAATGTCCCTTTCGAAAGTCGAGCCTATATTAAGAAAGAATTAAACAATTGATAATAAATTGATTAAAATTACTTTTATTTAAATAGAAATGATTAGTTCACTGCAACGCTTTGTGATTAACATAGTTGTTGGTTTTTTGTCCGGTGCATAAACAAACAATGCAGATGGCTTTCCGACACGCGAACACGCCACGTACAGTTGTCCATGTAAAAAGCAAGGGAATTCAAGATTAAGGCCACACACTTGCAACGATTGGCCTTGCGATTTGTTAATTGTCATGGCGGATGCGGGTCGAACGGGAAACTGAATCCGCTTAAACTCGAATGGCAAGTCGGTTAGTATCAAAGGAATTCTTGGAATGAGAACTTCTTCGCCTTTGAACTTGCCTTTGATTATTGTCGCTTGGATGACGTTGTTCATGAGTTTCTTCACTGTCAAATTAGTTCCATTGCATAGTTTTGGTTGGTTCAGATTGCGCAGCATTATGATGAAAGAGCCGACTTTGAGCCGAGTTGAGTGGTGGTAGACCGGGAACATCCAACGAATTCAAAAATTCAATTGGATAGTTTGTTGCTTCGTCATCATTTGTTATGCGATCCACCTATTTGAACGAATGCAGTGGAGCTGCGATTTTATTTTGAATGATGAAATTCAAATCATCGACGTCCTTATTTTTCGCAGCTAATATTGCGCGTTCACTGAGCCAATCGTGGTTCAAATAATTGTGACCGATGTTAGGGAACACTTTGCTGATGCGTTCATTCTTCTATGATGTGAATTCACAATTCAGCGGGAACGAAATCAGACCAGTTGCAGCATCAACGGTAATTTGACCATTTCCAATTGCCAATTGTTTTTTTGCAAAATCATCGGCTGATGGATCGTTCTGCAACGCAACTCGCATGTTCGTGGTCAACTGCAGCTTCTTTACGTATCGCCAGAAATACGATAATATTAGGCAAGCGTTGAGTTCATCTGCAGGCGTTGATCGCGGGATTACTGGTAAAATTTGACGGAAATCACCGGCTAGCATAATATCATTGCTCCTCCAAAGTGTCTCATATTGTTCCGTAGATCTTTCATTGTTCGATCAAGAGCATTCATCCCAGATGATAATTTTGAAAGTTTTCAACACTTGTGCCATAGCAGAATTTCTTGAAATATTGCATGTTGGTTCGTCATTCAACTGCAGATTCAGTGGCAATTTTAACGCTGAATGTGCTGTGCAACCACCTTCCAACAACGTGGCCGCTACTCGAGAAGAGGCAACCGCAAGCGCTATGTCGGATCTTGACCGAACTGAAGTAAAAATCAACGAAAGGAGAAACGTTTTGTGAGAAAGTGTTGCGTCCCAATGATTTTCGTTGGCAAACAAATTCATCCGCTGACAGGCTTCTCTAAATGTGGCACACAGCACACCATCAACAGTCCGCAGGTTCTCGTACGAAGTTTGACCAGGCACATTGACCAAAAGCAATCGCAGATAGAAGCAGTCGTCATATTTTGGATGAACAGCATAGATACGACCAAGCGCATCAGTTTAATACACATCCGCATATCCGGCAACAGCTTGCCCTTGTTTTCGACTTTGAAATTTTTTGTACGGCGCATTCCAAATATAATAGCGAGGCATTTCCAAGTAGAGCAGCTCTGGCGAACGGGTCACTTGCACAGGTGGAGAAGAAACTCGTTTGCTTTTGCAAGTGAAAAAAAAAAAAAATTAAAAAAAAAAAAAAAACCGGCTCCGTTGTGTGTTTACCTGATTGAAAAAAAATCCAAAAAAAAAATCCTCATGCAAATCGGATAATATTTAGCCAAGTTATGCTTGTACAAAGAACAAATTCATAATCTGTCGATATTTGTTCCGCAATTTTGTGTTTTAACGATTTTTAAAAAATACCGTTCGAAATTTGAAAAATTCGGCTCCACTATTCGTTTACCTGGTTTAATACAAACCCAACAAAAAAATCCCCATGCAAATCGGATGATATTCAGCCGAGTTAGGCGCGTACAAACAGACACCAATTCATTTTTATATATATAGATATATAAAAAAAAAACATTTGGTTTCAATAGCAAATATAACTTATTTATTCTGATTAAGAAACTGAAGCCAAAAAAATTAAAAAATACTTAACAGAGGAAAATAATTAATAAGACATAATAATTTGTGTCTTAATTATACGAAAATTTATAGTTTTCATCTTTTGAAAGTATATATATCATGCTAAATAATTATTTGATAATAAGCATATCTGCTCACACTTGTTGACTAATTAATAAATTTTAATTCATTAAAATATCTTTTCAAATGTAGGAGATATATTAAGTTTTATGCACGCACTACCCTACTTTTACATGGGAGACCCACCCTTAAGTACATATTTATTTAAGAATTTTGAAAAATTTATTTTTATCAAAATCTCAAGCCCCAAGACCACTGTCACACATTAGAGCAAGTTCGTGCGACCCAGTCGTGCATTTTATTTATTTTTGCTCTAGGCCCAAAAATAACGGCACCTGCCATACAATCGTGAAGAAAAAAATTGATTTTCTCAAATACGGCTCTAACGATTTTGATAAAACTTTCAGGATGCTATTTTTGTAAGACAATCTATCTTTTGGTTGGAAAATATTTTTCAAAATTTGTCTTATAACGGTACCTGTCATAGAACCAGTATTTTCAAATCAAATTTTCTCGTAAACTATACATTCGATTTCAATAAAATTTTGGCCACAGGAAGTCATTTATAATTTTATTAATATGGCATTTCAAATTTTTCAAAAACTTTTTTTTTGATTTTTTATAATTTTTTCAAAAAAATTTTTGGTTTTCGAAATATGTTGGAAACGGGTATATTGATTTCTTTTAAAGTTATTTTTTCAAATGTAAATTACAGATTGCCATATATTTGCATACCCAAATAAATTTCAAAATATTTTTTGGAAAAGTTTTTCAAAAATAACCTTTTTTAAAAAAAACTGGTCGAACGATTTTCAATATTTTTTTTTTTCCTAGATTTACGTATAGCTTCGAAATTTTATTGCATACTTTATTTTTCCGAGAAAACTCTTAAACTAATTTAAAAAATCAAAGAATTTTCGAAATTATTTAAATTTTTTTAATAAAAGCAATTGCTTATCATAAGAGCAAGATCGTGCGACCCAGTCGTGCATTTTATTTATAACTTCAATTCGGGTGTGGAATGGACTCCCATTTGAATTGCAAAGAATTGTCTCACCAGCTATTTTTAGAAAAAGGATATTCCTTTACTTAACAGCTCAGAATTAACTGCTTTATATTTTAAAGCTCGTATAATTATTAAAGTTTTTCGTTGATACCTTAACTCGAAATTGGTTTTTAAATTAATAGTATTCTTTTTCAATTTTTCTTATATATCTACTTATATCCACTAATATACTTATGTATTATACTTCTTAGTATTGTTAAGTTTTAGACCCTTGGTAAGCTTATTTAGATACTACTAAAAGATTTAATCTTACTGTATCATGTAATTATTATTCCTATGCAAATACAATACAATACAAATACCTTAATTGGTATAATGGTTAAGACTTGCCTCTTCATTAACCTTCAATTTATCAAACTATTACTATATAATAATGTAAAATGAATTATTAAAATCAAATCGATTTTTATCACTCTAAAATACAGTCATCCGTCTTTTCATTAAAATCTTTATTATACTTTTGAAAGTTCCTGGGCTATATTTTCATTATTTTCAACAACTTCTACTAAATTAAAATTATCAAAAATTACATATATTGACGCATTGATTTAATACCGAAAGTGTCGAACAAAAACGTACCGTTAATTTAACACCTTACGTCGTGTATAGTTTAATGCGTCAAAAACATAATGCAGTCTTTTGTCGTTAAAGCTAAACATAGCCCCTATCCCATTGTCCATGAATGGTACTTGCATCGAGGAGGCCGAAAAGCTATCAGTACTTGGTATGTGTATCAGTGACAACCTTTATTGGAATAGACTACATACTTAAGAATGCCAAGAGTGCTGCAAACTGTTTTGGCTTCCTTTACATATGCAAGAATTTCTTTACCCCTTCTGATCTGGATACAATTTATAAATCGTTAATACGCCTTATAGACTCGAATATAACTCCTATCTCTGGGCAGATACTGCTAAAACTTTCTTACACCTGTTCGATTAAAACTAATAGAAGAGAGAAGCATCACGGAAGCTTTTACTTCACTTGAAAATCTTCGAAATGTTTAATTCCTTTCTTTATTTTACCGCTTCTTCTACAAAAAATACTTTTGAGGTAGCCAGCTGCGTTTCACCCTTTACAGAATTCCCCCGTAACACTCATCTTGTTTAGAATGCTCATCAGTTTCCATTTGAACCCAAGCATTGATATTCTGCAGGAATGGAAGGGACCTACTATTTACCTACAGTTAAATCCGAACGGCTAACAGAGAAGCACTTTCCATAACATTAATTGCTCTTGGAGGATTTGTCACTTCCTGGCAAGATGCAGTACCCCGGAAAAAACTTAGGTGGAGTTGTCAGGGATCGAACCCAGAACTTTCGGTTTGGCAGTCCGACACACTAACGATTACGCCACGGGGTACCACCTTGAGCATATGTGCTTTTAAAAAAAATGAGATAATGAGAAAAAATGAGATAAAACCTGAAAGAAAAGATTTTTAGCTTACCAAAAAGTATAGCATTTGTTTAGCCTTGTTTTTAAATGTTTTTTCTGTTTTAAGTAATTTTTTTGTTTTTTGGAAAATTGCCCGAGTGGGGAATTATTTTTTATAGGCTAAAACGTTACATTACAATGGCTGACATCTTTTGAGATTTTCGACAAAATGCACTAAAAATGCATTTCCGTCAAATTACCAAACTTTATAAAATTTTGACCAAACTACACATAAACCTTTGTACACATCCTTAGATGACCCAACAAAAAGATTTATTATTAATTTTACATAAATGCACTAAAAATTCATAACAACATTTTCTTGGATTTTCTTATCCTATGTCGATCCTTGGGCCAATACTTATTCATCAAGCCCTAAATCGTCAAAATTGAACCAACTGTTCTCGAGTTATTAACGAACACATGTACGACACTATCTTTTATACAGGGTGTCCCAAGATTCAACGTCGAAACGAAAACGGGTGATAGGGTAGGTGGTGACAGTTATCAGAAAAATAATAAAAAAAATCTTTGCCATGTATTTTGTGAGTTAGAAGCATTCGAAAAAAATAGAAAAAATGCTCACCCTCTGACGGCCTTTCAAGTGCCGTGATTACAAATCTCAATTTTTCTCAATTTTTTTTTTTCTGTTATGGAACCTCGAATAACCCCGCTAACAATTGCATTAAAAAATTTAAGCACACCTGCATCAGTTTTGAAGAAAATGTCACTTTTTTGCCCAACTAAATACTCAAAATTTTTACATGACCCTATTTCAATGGGCTGTAGTGTAAAAAAAATGTACTACTAAATTTTGGCAAGTTACCTTAAAAGTTGGCGCATTCAATTCCGTAAATAACGGAAAAAAATGTTTTTCTCAAATAAACAGGTTTTAAGATAATTCTTTTTCATTCATTAAAAAAAAAATCTGAATGTACTCCAGGATTTCTCGTCCAAGTTTAAGTTCGAGGAGAGTGACTGTTATTATTTAAAAGTAACTACTAGCAGGCCCAGACTTCCAAGGGCTATCAGATAGTGATTCATTTCTATTTTTTGGTTTAAGATTGAAATAAAATTCAATTTTTCAAAAAAAATTACATCAAAGTTTATTTCGATTAGTTATAACTATAACAAATGTTCAAATTATTTGCCTCCAACAGCAATGCAAGATCTACCTACATCTTCTTAAATAAGATCGTTTTATAAGACGAGCGAATCTTCTTGAGTTGATGTCTGCAACAGCCTCCGTGATTTTTTGGCGCAGCTCTGCTAAATTTTGGATTGGTTTTGAGTCGACTTTTTCTTCTTCTTTTTTTAACTTTGAAGCGATACTGCGATTTGTCTTCCCGTATCAAATGTGGATTTTCTACATGCCGATGTCACTCGTGCAAATTGTGAAGGTTTATGTATCCATCCTTTTTAAATGTTGATTCATCGGACCACATAATTTTGTCCAAGACTCGCGGATCTTCCCGGTACCGTTGTGGTATCGTTCGACAAAATGCAACTCTTCCAGGGTAATCTCGGGGTAGTAGGCTTTGCACTCGTTGAACATGGTATGCATGGAGCTCATTTTTCTTCAAAATGCGATGTGCTGTACTTTTGGGAACTCCTGTTCTTGTTTGAATTCCACGTACTGAGGTACTTGGGTCTTGATTCACTTCTTGTAGCACTTGGTTCCCGTAGGGCATGAGGGGCCTGCCTTCACTAGTGCTTTGGTATGGAAATCGACCTTCTGAGAATGACTGTGCAAATTCACAAAAACCCGATGATCCGGATAACGCTCAGCATTTGATATTTCTCATGGTAAAGTCTAGCTACAGCACTAGCATTGCTTCTGCATTCTCTATAAATAAGGTGCATGTTCGCATATTCCTGCGCAGTTTACAAAGATGGCATCGTGATGTTATTAAGTGAGATTATAACACACTTAAATCCAAAGGACAACAAAAATATTCCAAGGACCGGATCAGAAGCTGTGTCGCAACCAGCTAACGAGTGTAAGAAGAAATCCAGCTGCTGCATCTCTTGGGAGGATAGTGTCATTGTTTTCGTTTTTCCTCTTCCGGGTTTCAGCAGAAGGAGGAGTGAAATCAATTCAAAGGCGAGATCCACGTCCTCATCAACGACAACCACAGAACTGTGAATAGATTGTTCCACATCAGTCTTCACAATAAGGACATCAGCATCATTGGAGGCCTGAAGAGTCTGTATACCGTTCTCCCGAAATTTTATTTTTAGTAAGATCAACTTACTTTTGTTGCTGGGATTGGACATTTTTTTTTTTTTCTTGTTTAACAGGTATAGAAGTCGTCCATATCAAATGTATGTCAGCTGAACTTCTTATTCTGTATCTTCGTATCTTTTCTTGTGATTTTGTACTGTTGGCTGGGCTTGCGTACCTATCGAAAACCACCGTGAAAGCCATTCCAGGATAGTGGTGGTTGACGTAGTTCATAAAGCCATTGCAGATTGTGGAAACGAAATCATCTTTTTGACAGACTACTTTGTGAAGTTGAAATCCTCCGTCAACTACTATGTTCATCTGAGGAAGTATAAAAGGATATTTTGATATGCTCAAACAAGTTGTATAGGAGAGATTTAGCTGTCTTTCGCATCCCACTTTCATTGAACAGAACCATGGGAAATGGGGACAACTCATATTCAAAGAATTTCATCAAATCCTCATCTGATCGTTTTCTTATATCCTTTGAAACAGCAATTTTGGGTCACCTGCAACCTTTTCATTTTAAATTTGTATTGACGATGACATTGGTAATGCCCGACTTTTGCGAGACAACTTATTATTATATAGGAAATTCCTTTTAACCGAGCCAAATAAAACAGAGAATCCATCAGCACAGGAGATTTTTTAAGTAACATGATCTTCGGGTATTTATTTTATAATTGGCTTTTAAGTGTGGCCACACATAATTATTAGACGAATAAAAGTTCTAAATAAAGATGTTATAAGAACAATTTGTTCAGAAAATGACAAAATGTAATGATTTTTTTTGAAATATCTGTACACTGTAGACTAGTTGCAGATTAATCTGCATATCTATTTGTAAATTCAAAATATCAGCTTTTTCTAAATGCGTATTTAAGTATGTAGGTACGGTACTTATAACAAAACGTAATCTTTAATTTGTATGTCTGTCTGTCTGTTTGTTCTGCTAATCTCGGAAACGGTTTGACCAATTTCGACAGGATTTTCATGGGCCGATAGCTTATGTTGTAAGGAGTAATTTTGGCTATTTTAATGTCTCCTTTAGGACGCGCTGCATTCGCAGTTTACAAAAAATCTTATTTATGGTGTTTTTAGAAGTAACTTAGATTATTTTAATTAATCATACAGGTGGCGCTGTGGTCACATTTTCCAAAAATTCTTTTTATGCACCGATTTTACTTTCAATAAATTAATTAATTTTGGCGGAGAGAACTTCGCCTAAGAGGAAATTCAAAGTTCTACAACTTAATGTAGATGAATTTTTTTCCTTGACCAATAGGTTAGAGTAAGACGATATGAAGGAATTTTTGATGAAAAATAGGAGGAAACTTACTTTTTTCGGAAATTTCCATTTTTTCTGAGAGTGTAGCTCGAAGATGGTTGGGAATTCGAAAAAAATAAATAAAAAATCTAAGCAATAGAAAAACCATTGATTACGGTGCCGTGAAATAACGCCGAGCGAAATAACACCGATTCCGAAATTGGGCATTATTTCACTTAGTGAAGGCGAAATACCGCAGAATCTTGTAGTTTGGCGTTATTTCACAATCGCCTAGTGAAATAACGCCGAACATTGCTTGTGAAATAAATAGTCCAGTAAATAGAGACAAAAAAAGGGGGGTTTCCCTACAAAAGGTCGGGTAGTTCTAAATTTTTGATATGTTATTTGGTATGGTTGGTTGATGAAAATTCCAAATTTCCACAACCACGCCCCCTCCGCCCCCTTCAAAGTCCTGGAAAAAACACACAAAATCGGCACTTTTGTCAGTTTTTTGCCTATAACTTTTGTTCAGTGTATTTTATCGAAAAAATAAATATGCAAATTTGTAGTTCACAAAATTTCCTTTAAATGTTATACGAGAAATATTTTTGGCCAACCACTACGAACGGCGTTATGAAGCTTCCAAAAAAGGCTTAAATTTCGTATTTTGTAAGATTTTCAGTTTCCTCCCTCTTTAAAGCGCAATAACTCTTTAACCGTCGAGTTAAGGGCAATTTGTTTAGAATCCATCTTGTAGATAATTTTATTGGCAACCGATTGCATGCAAGCATTTTTATTTTGTGACCAATACAATCGGGTGAGGATTGAGATTGTGTTTTGTTAAAATATATAACTTCTCCACAAAGTGGGTTGGAATCGCAATTTAACCTTTGGAGGCGTTTTAGCAGATTACAAAAAATTTATTTGTCGGCACTATGGCACTGCTGTGATGGTGGTATTTGATGGCTTCCCTGAAGAAACTGCTTTACAAAACATTAAGAGTGCTGAACGGGCAAGAAGGTGTAAAACAAATACTTCAGCTGACGTGATTTTTGACAAAACAACTATCAACCAAGCACCGCAAGAGAAGTTCCTATCCAATGAGCGCAACGAGAAGCGATTTATAGAACTTCTCGTCACTAAACTGGAGGATGCAAACATCAACACCATACAAGCTGAAGAAGATGCTGATGTTTTAATAGTCACCACTGCAAAATCCATGGCTTCACAGTATGATGCAGTGGTTATTGTTGAGGAAGACATCGACTTGCTCATATTACTGACCGGAACAATACCTAGGGTAGAGAACGTCTACATCCGAAAACCTGGAAGGGCTAATATGCCTGATAGCTTCTATGCATCCTCATCTTATGACTTTAGTCCACCAGAGAACGTTCTTCTCCTTCATGCTATCAGTGGATGTGATACCACTTCTACAAACATCTTTGGTTTTGGAAAACCAAGTTCTGCCAAATTTTCCAATAAAAACCCACTTTTACTTGAGGCCGCAGAGAAGTTCAGAGATCCAAATGCCAGGGTTCAGGAAATAACAGAGTCAGGAGAACGTATTTTGGTCTCTTTATATGGTGGGGACCATGGTCAATCGCTTAGTTTGTTACGCTATTACAAGTTTATAAGCAGTTCAACCAAAATGAATTTATTCAAGCTGCCGCCTACAACAAACGCTGCTTATTTTTATTTCCTCAGGACTTACCACCAGCTCATGGCGTGGATGGGAGTAAAAAAAAATCCTCTGGATTTTGGCTGGACAAAAGGGTGCAAAAGCTTGCAACCCATTAAAACCACTCAGGCTGTTGCTCCCCACAAATTGTTGAAAACGGTATCATGTAAATGTGTGACTGGCTGCATGGAAGGTTGTGGCTGCAGAAAGGCTGGCTTAAAATGTTCCAGCTTGTGCAAATTTTGTTGTGGTCGTTCTTGAGAAAACCGGCCTGATGCCGTTTTAAATGAAGATGCCAATGACGAATATCCAATTATTTCGATGCAGAATGCTGAAGATTCGAGCGACGGAACCTCCCCTCTTATTCCACACCCTTCTACTAAACAGCCTATTATTATATCCCCTCCTACCCCACTCCCTTCTACACACTCCTATACTACTCCACTTATACCTAGTGCACCCGATCATAGTTCACCTCCTTCTAAGCGCACGAGAGTGTAAATATTTTACTCTTGGTATTTGATAAGCTCATTTAACTTAACTTTTTCTCAATTATCTGACATGTTGTCTACGCGATGATAAAATTCCAGCGCCATCTATCGGCAGGGGTTCAGACTGCTCTATAAACCTTCCTTTTGACTTGTAGAATAAATTGCTTTCAACACTCAGGGGGGCTGTGCGCATAGTTTTCGAGACTATAGCGTAAACACACACAAATTTTGAATTTTATAGGTATATATATAGATAGATATAAAGAAAAGTATTTAGTTATTCAATAAAAAAATTAAATGAAAAGAATCAAATTATTAATTTCAAAATCTGTGGATATCTTAATTTTGTTGTTGAATCTTCCCTGGGCGTTTTACATTTTCCACTAAGTACAGAGCTCTAAGACTTAGGCTCTACAGGTACGTACTGAACACATTTTGCAATAGCTGGGATCATTGTATACTAATATTAATTTTTGAATGCTATTCGATCAAGATTTCAACAATAATTGCAGAAGTTCAAATGGAAACAAAGACGCTTTTTTTCAGTTCAATCGAAAGTGAAATATTGCCAAATTGGCCTAATTTCACTTTGTTAAAGTTAAAATTTGGCTTTGTTTCACTTTACAAAAGCAAAATGAGGCCAAATCTCTCCATTTGGCCTTATTTCACTTGGCCTTATTTTACGGCACTATTAAAATATACTTCCAAAAACCATTCCTCTCTTCATATATATTAAGGACCCGAGAAAATATCGTGCTTTGCATAGGGATAGCAGTACTAGCTCCTTGGAGGTAGGTATTCAATAGCATAATATCTGCGAAGCTTTATCACAAATAATGGAAATAAAAGACGCTACGACCTTATTACACACAATCTATTGCAAGGCACCTAGAGCGAATTGAAGCGGCTTTAATTAAACTGTTTGAAATATGTGTAAATTTTTTGAACGGTATACATTTTCAAGGGAAGAAAGGAATCTTTATCTAAATGTCTTTTTAAATTAAAAGCGAAATAAGGCCGAGTCGTCTTAATTTCACTTAAACGAAGTGAAATAACACCTTAAAAGGAAATTCGGCGTTATTTCGCTCTACGTTATATCACGGTACCATTAATTACTCATATTAAAAAAAAAACTTTATTGACAATAAAACACCAAGTTAATAACAAAGGCCTATATCTCTTTTAAAAATTAACAATAAATAATTTGTCAATTTGTGTGTATTAAATTTTGACACATCTTCAGGCTAATCAAGAGTTAAGTGTTTTTTTGTATTCTCGACATGTGAGATCAAATAATATAGATAGGATTTTATTGTGGAGCAATTTTTTGCTTAAAACGTGCATTTCCGAACTAATTCCAGGAAAAATTGCTTTTTGCAAGGAAAAAATTAGACCATGGCTGAAAATTGGCACGATAATTGGTAATGGGGCTCTCAATAAACTGAGGGAGTTCCTCAACGATCCGACTACTGCTAGGTCAGTTACAAGGGGTCAAAGGTCACGAAAATGTGTTTTTCTTAATTTACTCAAAAATGGTTTGTTTTAAAGAAATCGTTTATTTTCCAAACGTAGAGCTGAGACAATTTTGAACACAAATGGTTACGAAAGTTTTGTCTGTACTATATACCGTTAAAAAGTTAAAGCAATTTAAAGAATCGTAAGTATCGCAAAACTACTATTTTTTGCAATTTCGACCACAATACTGATAATTACTTGAAACCGGTTTATTTTTAAAGAGTGCTGAGGTTTTCATAATCGAAACAGCCATAGAAAATGCTCCTCGAGACAAAAAGATCTACTTTCGGAAACCAGGTAAGGCTTCAATGAAAACTAAATTATTCTGTACTTACAGTTTAACAGCCACTGCCCCGGGCTTCCACAAAAGAGGGGCCTCCACAAAATCGGACAATCTTGGCAGCCCATTTGAAACAGCATGCAAGCAAAGAAAGTGGCCATGTCAATAACCTTTCGTCCACAATTTGCGAGAACTGATCAGTTCTATGGGTGATAAAGTTCTAACTGAAATATATGGTATCCAGAATAGAAAAAATCTAAATATTTGTTTGTATCAGTGGACTCTACTCCCGACGAAATTCATATCGGTGACTCGGGCGAAACTCTGCAAACAATAAAAAAATCGCCCTCCCCCTCTTTACGCTGCCCGCACTCTCCTTCCCAAGCGTTAAGCTATTCTTTCAACGCATTAAAATATACTTCCAAAAACAATTCCGCTTTTCAAATATAGGAAGGGCTCGAGAAAATATCGTGCAATAAAGCTTTGTATAGAACTAGCAGCTCCTTGGAGGGATTTGATAGCATACTATCTACGAAGATTCCTTAGCGAGACATTTTTTTCAAGTTCTTAAAAATGCTATTGGATCAAGATTTCAACAATAATCGCAGAAATTCAAACCCTTTTTTTCAGTTTATTTTGGGAAAGCAAGGCAATTAAAAAAGAAATATTGCCAAATTGGCCTAATTTCACTTTGTTAAAGTTAAAATTTGGCTTTATTTCAGTTACAAGGGGTCAAAGGTGACGAAAATGGGTTTTTCTTAATTTACTCAAAAATGGTTTGTTTTAGAGAAATCGTTTATTTTCCAAACGTAGAGCTGAGACAATTTCGAACACAAATGGTTATGAAAGTTTTGTCTGTACCATTTACCGTTAAGAAGTTAAAGCAATTTAAAGAATCGTAAGTATTGCAAAACTATAATTTTTTTGCAATTTAGACCACAATACTGATAATTACTTGAAACCGGTTTATTTTTAAAGAGTGCTGATGTTTTCATCAGTTCTATGGGTGATAAAGTTCTAACTGAAATAAAGTATCCGGAAGAGAAAAAATTTAAATATTTGTTTGTATCAGTGGACTCTACTCCCGACGAATTTCATATCGATCAATTAACTATAGTCGTTCGATATATGGAAGGATTATGTCAAAATGAAAGACATCTCAACTCTTTACCAAATTGCTGCCATACTGGGGAAGCCACAGCTAACACATTATTCAAATATTAACGTGACCATCATATAGATATTATGGATTGCAGCGGCCAATCATATGACAATACTGCAAACATGAGTGACAAATACAAAATGATATACAAGGTCTTATTTTGGAGAAAAATAATTTATCGGAAAAGCAACTGCTAACACTTGTCCTTTGGCGATTCAGTTCTTTTTTACTTTCGATTATAGGTACTATAAGGCAAGTTATGGATTCGTGCAGAAAAAAAGTTTCGAGATAACAATCACACATGACATTACGATGATGGAGAAGTCGAAAAAAGTGGGTCTGGGAATTCCGTCCGTCTGTCTGTCTGTCTGTCTGTCTGTCTGTCTGTCTGTCTGTCTGTCTGTCTGTTCGCGCTTCTAGAGCCTGAACGGATGGGCCGATTTGCTTCAAATTTGGTATCTAGTATTTATTTGGCCGTCCCTCGGAACATATTTTTACTTGCGATTATAGGTACTATAAGGCAAGTTATGGATTCGTGCAGAAAAAAAGTTTCGAGATAACAATCACACATGACATTACGATGATGGAGAAGTCGAAAAAAGTGGGTCTGGGAATTCCGTCCGTCTGTCTGTCTGTCTGTCTGTCTGTCTGTCTGTCTGTCTGTCTGTTCGCGCTTCTAGAGCCTGAACGGATGGGCCGATTTGCTTCAAATTTGGTATCTAGTATTTATTTGGCCGTCCCTCGGAACATATTTTTTATTTTTGCTCTAGGCCCAAAAATAACGGCACCTGCCATACAATAGTGAAGAAAAAAATTGATTTTCTCATAAACGGCTCTAACGATTTTGATAAAACTTTCAGGATGCTATTTTTGTAAGACAATCTATCTTTTGGTTGGAAAATATTTTTCAAAATTTGTCTTATAACGGTACCTCTCATAGAACCAGTATTTTCAAATCAAATTTTCTCGTAAACTATACATTCGATTTCAATAAAATTTTGGCCACAGGAAGTCATTTATAATTTTATTAATATGGCATTTCAAATTTTTCAAAAACTTTTTTTTTTTGATTTTTTATAATTTTTTCAAAAATTTTTTTGGTTTTCGAAATATGTTGGAAACGGGTATATTGATTTTTTTTTAAATTATTTTTTCAAATGTAAACTACAGATTGCCATATATTTGCATACCCAAATAAATTTCAAAATGTTTTTTGGAAAAGTTTTTCAAAAATAACCTTTTTAAAAAAAAACTGGTCGAACGATTTTCAATATTTTTTTTTTCCTAGATTTACGTATAGCTTCGAAATTTTATTGCATACTTTGTTTTTCCGAGAAAACTCTTAAACTAATTTAAAAAATAAAAGAATTTTCGAAATTATTTAAATTTTTTTTTTTAAATCCATATATGCAGCCACTAAGCAATAATTGCTTATCATAAGAGCAAGTTCGTGCGACCCAGTCGTGCATTTTATTTATTTTTGCTCTAGGCCCAAAAATAAAAAAAAAATAAAATAAAAATAAAAAAAAAATTGATTTTCTCATAAACGGCTCTAACGATTTTGATAAAACTTTCAGGATGCTATTTTTGTAAGACAATCTATCTTTTGGTTGGAAAATATTTTTCAAAATTTGTCTTATAACGGTACCTCTCATAGAACCAGTATTTTCAAATCAAATTTTCTCGTAAACTATACATTCGATTTCAATAAAATTTTGGCCACAGGAAGTCATTTATAATTTTATTAATATGGCATTTCAAATTTTTCAAAAACTTTTTTTTTTGATTTTTTATAATTTTTTCAAAAAATTTTTTGGTTTTCGAAATATGTTGGAAACGGGTATATTGATTTTTTTTTAAATTATTTTTTCAAATGTAAACTACAGATTGCCATATATTTGCATACCCAAATAAATTTCAAAATGTTTTTTGGAAAAGTTTTTCAAAAATAACCTTTTTAAAAAAAAACTGGTCGAACGATTTTCAATATTTTTTTTTCCTAGATTTACGTATAGCTTCGAAATTTTATTGCATACTTTGTTTTTCCGAGAAAACTCTTAAACTAATTTAAAAAATAAAAGAATTTTCGAAATTATTTAAATTTTTTTTTTTAAATCCATATATGCAGCCACTAAGCAATAATTGCTTATCATAAGAGCAAGTTCGTGCGACCCAGTCGTGCATTTTATTTTGTTCAGAATTTATGTACGTTTTTCATAGCAAGTATGTACAGAACGATACCGAATTTCGTTTTACAGTTTTACGTTTTAATAAGCTAGTCCACATTCGTTGTTCTTGTCGAGCTGAAACTACAAAGACCGTTGTCGATGGCTACTCGGATATCAAAGAGACTCTAACCAGTATATCTTCCGATAAGGAGCAAAAAGATTTTGTGCGCAATGAAGCATTGCACCTTCTATAAAAGATGAGCCGTCTCGAAACCGCTTAATTTGGAACAATATCTCTTAGCGATTTAAGGCTAGAAACATGATGTTGCAATACCCGAAATGAATTCTTGAATCTGCAGCGCGTGAATAAGAATCATTGAACACATTCGTGGTATCCGAAAGAAACAATTTTGATAAATACGAGGAAGCAGCCAACAAAAATAGCCCACCTTGATCAATTCATACAGTCACGCACAAGGACAAGAAAAGTCAGGTTGAATCCGCTCGGTTATATAAAAGCGCAAGAAGCAAATCTGTCACCGTAGGAGAAACGAGGACAAGAAAAGTCAGGTTGAATCCGCTCGGTTATGTAAATGCGCAAGACGCAAATCTGTCTGCGAAGGAGAAGTACAAAGTATCCGCCTTCATCCCAGTGGTAGTGGACCGCCTGTGTATTTCGCTGACTGAAAGATTGCATGCGTGTGAAGCTGTACTTTCGAGATTTGGATTTCCCAATCGCATTTAGAAGATAGATGATGAAAATTTGCACACTGCAGAGGGATCATTGGTGTATGTGTACAAGGATGATTAAGAACCTGGTATTGGTAATGAGTTATTTGAGTTTGTATCAACGATTTTTCAGCGGAAAAAGCTCGTTCCAATCGTTAACTCTTACATTTTATTTCAGATAATTTTCGTTTTTGATTAGTGTTAAAATAATCTTCGTAATCACCTATTTTTAAAAACCAAGACTGAACAAAATGTTTCATTGTATTTGGGAAATAATTTGTGGTGCGGGGGGGGGGAGAGGCCACCACTTCTTCGCTGCCCTGGGATTGCAGACCTCTTAATGCGTCCCTGGACATGCGGATGCCAAATGTTAATTAATAATCTTAACTACATTTTGTTTGCTAAGCACAGTGGAATAGGCTTTAATACGTTATAAAAACAATTCGCACCTTTTTTACCTCTGAGGTGGTGTGGAAGAAAGTTCAAAATATGGCCAGTTCTGCAATACTTTCGATTTTTAAATTGCTATAACTTTTAACATCAAATACTACGAACAAAATTCTCGTAACAATTTGGGTTTGAAATTGCTTCAGCTACATGCTTGTAGAACAAATGTTTTCTCTAAAACAAACCGTTTTTGAGTAAATTAAGAAAACACATTTTCGTGACCTTTGAACACGTAACTGACCTAGCGGTCACCGGATCGGTGAGGCACTCTCTCAGTTTATTGAGAGCTCCATTACCAATTATCGTGCCAATTTTCAGCCAGGATAATTTTTTTCTCTTTCGTTGGCATTTTTATTGTGTGTCTATTTTTTCTGGACTATAAGAAAACAAACTGTATGCTTAGTTTATAAAGTGTAAGCTAAACTTTCTATGGCTGTTGGTGTCACAGCTGACCTTTCTTGCTCTAGCAAATAATTAGCTCCAAAGCAATTATTGACATAGTTGTTACGAAAGAGTGATACAATATTTTTTTTAGACATCCTTCAGCCATAAACTTCGTATAAAGTCATTTGATCATGCATTAAAAGTGTTCATGTTTTATATCCCTGTTCAAGAGATTATTAACGAAGGTGTTCTGGAAAATAGGTCAGAAAATGAAAAACATACTTAAGCAAGTTCATATCAATTTTCTTGATGTAATAAGAAACCTGAAATCCTGATGAGTTAATCGTTTTCAATATGTAAAAATATTTGCTAATCGTGTTCAGCCTCAGAATAAAATCTTGTAGAAAGAAATCGATTTCTTGTCCAAATGGCGCACACTCCATAAAATGTATTGCTCTCAACTGTTTTGTTTTGCTTTGGGTTGCCAGAAATTTACAAAACCTTATTTCAGTGTTGAGTTTATATAACGTGATTAACATAAGTCTGAAAATAATTTAAATATTGAAAAGGGCGCCGAATTATTTATTAATAGGAAAAAGATAATTATTGAACTCTGTTGAAAGTAAGGCCAGTGAATGTTGAATCAAAACTGTTCTTTAATTCCCTTGTGAAATTTGCAAGGTGAAGAAAATTCAAATACAAAACAAACATTTTCAAGACAACCCTATTAAAAATAAAGTCTGCAAAAACTACACATATTTTCCTTTAGATTGAAGACATTTTCAGTTTTATGCTTGTTCAAATCAGATAAAGTACAGTCATCAGGTAAGATTCTTCTTAATATAGAAAAATAATTGCATCGAATATCAGTTGTCTAGCCACTTCTATGAGGTCTTTCAAAAATACTTCTATGTTTCACTTTCTTTATTAAATATTTTAATTATAACGTTAAGGAAATATTTACCAATAAATACTATTTTAAGCGTTGGGCAGAGGTAAATCAGAGCATAGGGTTTTAGTTTACATTAAATAGATAAAAACAATTCTTGGAGTACATTGTATTAGAAATAATGAAAACAAGGAAAATAGTGTCAAAAAACACGGTTTTAATATGCCTGGCATATACAAGAGAAACCATGATGCTCACAATGTCTGTACATAGGTTTTTACTATTACTTTTTCCTTAACGATGCTCTTTCTGCAAAACAAGTTCTATCTTTTTATTAGTGGAGTCAACGAAGCGGTTGTTACAGGCAATATTCAGAAATTCCACAGAAACAGTCTCTGATTTGTCAAATTTTTTTTTTAGAAATTTTTCAGGTGGAGGAAATAATTATATTGATTAAATAATATGTTTGTTTGATAAAAGGGTTATTCACCCTAGGTGCCCCAAAACGCAAGAGCGTGTAGGTTGAGTTGAGATAAGAAAAAAATATTATGGGAGAGTGGGGGTTAATTTCCACCCGTTTAGGCGGGAAGGGCAATTTTATTAGAAAATTACTTACATTGGATACAAATTATTTAAAAAAAAAAACGCTGTAGGAGTAATGCCATTCCATACCTTTTTTTAAAGCCGAAAATGTATTTTTTAATTGTGTTTTTAAATAAAGTTATTTTAGTGGACGGTTTTGGAAATGGGATCACGACAAGTGACAAAATCTTTAAAGGACAAAATCTATAAAAAAAAAATTCGAAAGATAAAATCTAGAAGAAGAAAATACTCGAGAATGTGGAAAAATCTAGAAAGATAGAAATCTTGAATAATCTAGAAAAAAGTATACTAGATTTTTACTTTAGAGGAATTCGAAATCAAGAATTAATATTAATTCTAGATTTTGTTCATTCTAGACTTCTTTTTCTAAATTTTGGGGTTTTGAGATTAAGTATTCTAAATTTTCGGTTTTCGGGATTTTAGTCATTCTAGATTTTTAATTGCTCTATATCAATCATGACATTACGATGATAGAGGAACTCAAAAAAGTGGTTTTCGCCAAACCGTCCGTCGGTCTGTCTGTGCGGATTGAGTCCGACTCAAACTGGATTCTTTAAAGTTTAAACGGTTTTTTTCATTTTTAATTTACTCAAAAACGGCTACAACGATTTTGACTAAGCTCAGAATTTAAATTACCTAAAATATGTCTAACAAAACTGCATTTTTGTTAGGTTAAATGGTCGTAACGAAAATCAGGTTTAAACGGCTTTTTCAAATGGCTATAAGTTCGAAACGGCTTGATTGAATTGACTCAAACTTCTTTGACCTCATGAATGAATGAATGAATTAATTGGGGGAAAGTGCACTGCGACCTTTAAGATCTATTGTGCCCCCTTTTCTAAAGCGCTGGATGAGGATACTCATCCTACAGCACTTCCTCCAACTTGGTTTCTTTTAGGAAGCCAAGTATTTGAGGTATTTTTAGAGAAGGTAACCTGCCCTTCTCTATCTGGTAATTACCCAGATGTTTTTGTCTTATGTGCATAAGTGCACCACATCTACCTAGTATGTGGTCCGGTGTTTCTTCTTCTTCATCGCAGAATCTGCATGTTGCGCTGCTAGCAGTGTTGGATAGTTACGCGTAACTTTGAAATTTTAATAAGTTACACGTAACTAATGTAACTTATGTAACTAATGTAACTAATGTAACTAAATGTAACTAATTGTAACTAATTGTAACTAAATGTAACTAATTGTAACTGACAAGGAATATATTTTTAAATTACTATATTTCTGCAAAATAAATTTAAAAATAATAAACCAAAATAGATCTCGTTGGATTTCCTTTGGGCGAGCCAAATCTGAAACTGGAGACCAAATCTGAGATCAAATCTGAATTGACCATATAAAAATAAATCACAATAAACAAAGAAATTCCAGGAATCTCAAGAAAGAAGGGAAAACTTTAATTGGAAGTAAAAAATCTATTGTATGCTCCAAGAATATAATATTTTATTAGATTTCCTCTTCATCAGGAACATAGTAATTTCAATATGTATTCCTTGCCAGGTTGCCGTTGCCCTTGCTAATAAAAGAATTTTGTCAATAGTCGATTGGGATTCAGGATGAAATGTGATTTTTTTTATTTTTTAGTACTAAGTTAGAGTTAGTTTTATTTAGTTACAGTTAGTTACATTTAGCTACATTAGTTACATTAGTTACGCGAAATATTGGGCGTAACTAATTCATATTAGTTACGCGTAACTAAACGAGTAACTTACTTCATGTAACTTACTTGCCAACACTGGCTGCTAGACAGCCCTAGGATATTGAGGTGTCTTTTAAGTTTGCAGTGCCCTGTGAGAAAGACCGTTATAATTCTTAGGTTGTTTCTGTTTAAGTTAATGCAGGCTGTAAATCTTTCTAGGTTGTAGTTCCCCAGTAACATTTTTGCCTGTCTTAGCTTTGGGAGTTCTTTCCAATGGTTGGATCTTTTGATTTCTTCATTTGTTTTGATCTTGTTTTTGATCACATTCTCCCCAAAACCGCAGTAGGGTTCTGGTCCAATAAAGGGTGTTGTTGCCCCTATTTTCGCCAGACGGTCAGCCTCTTCATTGCCTTCAACACTTTGACCTCATAGTTTTTACAAGATGGCTTTGTTAAGTTTCCAGCGAAGGTTTCTGTTGCGAGTTTATTGGCGAACCACGGGGGTAACTTTTGGTGCTGAAAATGAGCTGTGGCACGCTTGCTTCTGCTCGGCTAAGCTCGAAGGATTGGGGGACTTCTTGCTTTTTCCAGCCACCTTCCTCTCGGCAAACAAAATTGTCGTGCCTTAATCAAAGGAAAAGGAAGTAGTTGAAAATGGGAAACGTAATCAGGACATGAAGGTGTTGCACAGACTTGGTTCCCTATGCCACTGCATTGGTGAAAGGATGAGGCTTCATTCATTTTCATTTTTGGAACAAAAAAACACTTTAATTGATAAAATTGATAAAAGCTATAAACTAAGCCCCTATTAAACTAAGCCCTTATTAAGCTATTTATGTCACGAAACATGTTGTTTAAAAAATAATGCTTTATATCTCCAGATACAATCTAAAAAAACTAAACCTAAACTAAATAAAATGCACGACTGGGTCGCACGAACCTGCTTTAATGTCTGACAGTGGTCTAGGGGCTTGAGATTTTGATAAAAATAAATTTTTCAAAATTCTTAGATAAATACTTAAACTAATTTGAGCTGAAAAAAAGTACGCCATTTTATTTCTTTGTAAATTTGAATTTATGAGGATAAATTGATAAAAATCTGTGGAACGGTTTTTGAGGTGGCTATAGACCCTGATTGGTATCAACCTGGCGATGCCCAGCTTTGCAACTGTTTCATACACATCAATTGGGCTTATTTTACCTCCTAGTGGTAGCCATCGGATACTGGTCTTGTCCACCCGGACTTGACTTGCTGAACTTTTAAGCGCGAGTGTTGATCACAGAAAAATAGCAACACTATTATTGCCCTGCCATAAAGCTCCTCTGTTTCTCTTGTTGGGTAGCAGTTTATTCTGTACGAACCCCTCAGAAAGCAAGCGAGCGGCAGATGAGCTTTCAATTAAGTGAACCAACGGCGACGCTTACAGACAGTATGGTAGGCACCCCATTGAGCTACTTCGAAATATTCGGAGCTCAGGTCTTTGGGTCCTTTCACTACTATTAGTCAGGGTAGTGAAATAGAGAAGGTGGCGGATTAGCCCATATAGGACCAACGGTAGCTCTCAAATCCCCGTAGTGGGTTACTGACTCTGGATTTCTATAGCTCCTTTTGTCCAAGGAGAGCAGCATAGGGCCTGGTCCCCCAGGTTGGGGGTTGTGAGTAGGGGTAACTTACCTACCACGTAAAAAAACTAATAGTTCCGAAACAACCAATTGCCTCGGATATGGATAACCCTACTGATGACGACCTTAGCAAACGAAACAAGGGCAACGAATTTCGGTTCTGCACGTGGAATGTCCGGACCCTTAACAGACCACGTGCAGCCGAACAATAAGTGGAAGCCCTAGATGGTGTCAAGGCCGACATCACAGCCATCCAAAAGTGCGGTGGGATGGTGAAGGCACAAGGAGGATGAAAAACTGTGACATCTACTACGGCAAGTGTTACAGGACAAGAAAACAGCGGCTATTTGGATGCGGATTTGTGATAAGAGGAAGGCTTAGGCAAGCAGTCTTGGGGTTTCGTGGCATAAACGAACGCATTGTCAAAATCCGCATTAAATCCAAATTCAGCAACATCTCGCTGATCTGCGTCCACGCCCCCAAGGAAGAAAAAGATGACACGACCAAAGAAGAATTCTACGATCTTCTCGAGAAGATGTATGATGAATGCCCGAAGTACGACACTAAGATTATTCTTGGTGACTTCAACGCCAAAATCGGAAAGGAGGGTAACTTTGGCTCGACAGTCGGAAAGCATAGCCTGCACGACAACACTTCCGGTAACGGACAAAGGCTAATCGACTTTGCTGCGGGGCAAAGTGCCATCTTAGCTAGCACATACTTCCCACACCTCAATATACACAAGAGGACCTGGCGGTCTCCTGATCAAAATACCGTCGACTAAATTGATCACATTGCGTTTGATAGCAGACATGCCTCCAGTTTCATGGATGTCCGCACTTTCCAGGGGCCAACTTAGACTCGGACCTTGTTGTAGCTTAAGTGCGAATGCGGATCTCCACCAGACCGCAGAATCGAGCATCCACTGTGAGAAAGTTTGATGCTGCGAAGTTACAATCGCAAGAGACCGCCACAACCTTTGCCAACCATGTATCCTCTTATCTCTTAACAAGCCCAGTGCCTGCGCCAAACCCAGAGGCCCAATGGCAACATTGCAAAATGGCCATCAAAACCACTGCCACGGATGTTTTGGGTTTCATTAGACGACCACAACGAAACACCTGGTTCGATGATGAGTTCAGGCTCGCACACTTGGCCAAAGATGAAGCCTATCATGCAGTTCTGAATGCCAGAACTAGAGCTGCCAAGAGCGCTTCCCGTGCGGTATACCAGCAAAAGAGGAAAGAGGAACATCGGCTTTTCAGAAGGAAAAAAAGAGAACTGAAAAAACGAATGGTTGAATCTATTGAGGGGTGCTCCGGCAGAAGCAATGTTCGAAAGTTCTACCAAAAGGTAAAGCATTCGCCCAAGGGTTACAAAGCCCGAGCGGTAGCATGTAGAGACGAGGGTGGGAATGTCGTTGTCGATACACAGTCGGTGCTGAGAATTTTGGATGATGATGAACAAAATTTCCGTCCACCCGACCTAGAAGAAGTTCGGATAGCAATATCTAAACTAAAGTCCAACAAGGCTGCTGGAGCGGATGGCCTTACGGCTGAACTCTTCAAAGCAGCGGGAGATGACTTGGTGAGGAGCATACACCAACTCATCTGTACAATCTGGTCGGATGAAAGTATGCCTGACGAATGGAACCTCAGCATTGTGTGCCCTATCCACAAGAAAGGAGATACTCTAAGCTGCGCCAACTACAGAGGTATAAGTCTCCTAAATGTCGCCTATAAAATCTTGTCGGCCATTCTGTGTGAACGTCTGAACCCTTTCGCACGTGAACTGATTGGCCCCTATCAGTGTGGTTTCAGGTCCGGTAAGTCAACCGTCGACCAAATGTTCACACTTCGGCAGATTTTGGAAAAGACCCAAGAATTCCAGATCGATATTCAAGACCTCTTTATCGATTTTAAAGTCGCCTACGACAGCGTGAATAGGAACGAGCTTTACAGAGCCATGTCACTTCTTGGCATCCCTGCTAAACTCGTTCGATTGTACAGGATGACTATGGAGAAATCGCGATGCTCCGTCAAGGTTGGTAAGAACACCACCGACTCATTTAATGTCGAGAAGGGCTTACGACAGGGTGACGCGCTGTCTTGTTACCTCTTCAACATCATTCTTGAGGCAATCGTACGCAACTCGCATGTCAACACCAGTGCAGCGGTAAGATTTTTTAGATCCGTGCAATTACTTGGCTGTGCTGATGATATTGACATTATTGGAAGAACAAAGCGCGCTTTCAGTGGAGCATTCGCAAGTATTGAAGTGGAAGCGGCTCGAATGGGTCTGGCTGTAAATGAAGATAAAACAAAATATATTTCCTTCCTCGGGTGAAGTAGATCATCACCGTAGGCTCGGACAAAACGTCACAATGGACAGATCAGATATAACTTTGAGGTTGTCAAGGTTGTCTATTTGGGTTCTACTATAACCTCTCAGAACAACATCAGTGAAGAATCACTCTTGCCAATCGCTGTTTCTTCGGGCTAAGAAGGCATCTTAGTAGTAAAACCCTCTCTCAAAGGACCAAGGGGACACTATACAAGGCCCTTATCATCCCAGTCCTGCTGTATGGGGCAGAAGCGTGGACACTGACACAATCGGATGAATACAGGCTGGGGTGCTTTGAGAGAAAGATTCTTCGGGTGATATTCAGTCCTGTATGTATCAATGGAGTATGGAGGAGAAGATTCAATGGCGAACTGTACGGGCTATACAGCGACATTGACTTGGTGAAAAAGCTGAAAATACAGCGGCTTAGATGGCTGGGCCATGTGGAGCGAATGGACGAAAACGCTCCTGCCCGACGAGTCTTCAATTCCAACCCGGAGGGCCGACGCAGTTCTGGAAGACCCCATCTAAGGTGGAGCGATCAACTGGTAAGCGTCCTCAACCAACTTGGTGTGCGCAACTGGAGGCCACTGGCTAGGGACCGGCCTAGCTGGCGAGGGTTGTTGGTTGAGGCCGTGGTCCACAATGGACTGTCTGCGCCACCTTAAGAAAGTTAGTAAGGTTTTTGAGAAAAAAATATTTTTTTTTAAATATTGGTATGCATTACAAATTGAACTTCCTACAACTATATATGTATTAAATTTCGAAAGAATCGGTTGAGTCATTTTCCAGATAGTCGAAAGCAAAAAAACAGTAATATTGAAAGTACCGTTCTTAGACATTATTTAAAACTTTTTTCAGCCATATGATTGGTCGTACTTAAAAAGCAACACTGATTTTTTTTTAGATTGAAATCGTTAGAGCCGTTTTTGAGAAAAATAAGCTTTAACGTAACGGTTATATGGCAGGTACCGTTATTTTTCGAGCTAAAAAATAATTCAATTTCCCCTCTGTATAATACCTAAAAAACTCTATATACAAAGTTTGAAGCAATTCGGAACACCCGTTTGGGCTGTAGGTGTCTATACATACAGACAGACAGACAGACATACAGACGGACAGAATTTTTAGGCCATCTTTTTTCGTCTTAGATATCATCGTAATGCCATGTTTGATTGTTATCTCAAAACTTTTTTTTTCGACGAATGCATAACTTGCCTTATAGTCCGCCAAATAACTTTTTTTTTGAAAATGCTATAAAAAAAATATTTTCTCAAATTTCTTTTTTAATTTGAAAGTACAATCCTTCCGGTTAATAATGGAAAATAATTTCATTCAAAAGGCTGCCTCGGCTGGCCATGCAGTAGCCTACACGATCGGTCCAATTTTTAAGCACATTTTCGATTGGGTGCAGCTGTATTTCACTAATGGCTTCACGAATATTGTCCTTTAAGGCGTCAATTGTCTCTGGCTTGTCGTCGTAACACTTATCTTTTACGGCACCCCAGAAATAGTAGTCCAACGGTGTCAAATCGCAGCTCCGAGGTGGCCAAACGACATCAGCTCTGCGGCTGATAATGCGATTTTCAAAAACAGGGCGCAAAACATCGAGTGTAGCGCCGTCCTGTTGAAACCAAATGTTGCCAATATCCTCCTCTTCAATTTTTGTGAACAAAAATTCGTTCAACATGGCCCGATAACGATCGCCATTGACTGTAACGGCCACTCCTTGCTCATTTTCGAAAAAAAAATGGCCCAATTATGCCTCTGGACCAAAATCCGCACCAAACTGTGACTCGTTTTGGGTGTATCGGCTTTTCAATGTATGCGTGTGGGTTTTCTGTGCCCCAAATGCGACAATTTAGCTTGTTTACATACCTGCCAAAATCAAAATAAGCTTCATCTGAAAAGATGATTTTTTTTGGCAAAATAGGCATCTTCTCTAAGTCGATCGCAGGCCCACTTAGCGAAGCGAAAACGCATTGGATGGTCAGTTGGCTTCAACTCCTGAACCAATTGGACTTTGTATGGCGTCATAATAAGGTATTAATGTAAAATTCGTCTCAATGATGTCTCCGAAATGTTCAATTGTTGAAAACGACGGTGAATTGATGTTGATGGCGCTTCACGCACACTTTCTGCCACAGCAGCAATATTCTCGGGTGTACGCACTGTTTTTGGCTTTTCACGCTTTGGTTTATCGACGAGGATGCCAGTTTCTTTCACTTTTTTCACAAGATAATGAACATACGGAGCTGTAGGTGCTTCTCTTCTTCCAAAATCAGTACGCAATTTTCGCACACATTCTGCAAGATTACCATGATTTTCAAAGTAATTTCGCAATATTTCCCAGCGTTGTTCAAGCGTATACACAACCATATTCGTTCAGCGGAAGGATAAAACTAATTATCTGTCAAATCAAACATGAGCTAAGTGTTACCATTCACGAAATAAGCACTAGTTAAAAAAAAAAGTTAGATGGCGGACCCTAGTACCTATAATCGCAAGTAAAAAAAATTAAAAGGAAAATTTTCATTGGGTCATCAGAAGCCTTGCCGGATGTTATTGGCAAAAGTTTGGCCTGCCCACCCTTTTGTATCGATGATACAACCAACGCTAAATCCTTGGGCGGATGTTTGGACTAAGCCCCAACATTGAATTTCCATGACCAGTTCAGGTGTAAGTTATGGTTAGTATAAATAAAATGTATGTAAGTGTAGGTTAGTAAAAATAAAATGTAAGTAAGTATAGGTAAGTATAAGTAAGATGTATTTAAGTATAGGTAAGTACAGGGAAGATGTAAGTTAGTATAGGTAAGTACAGGAGCATATCAGTAAGTAAAGTATGAAGCAGTAGTTAGTATGAGTAAGAAGTGTATTATAAGTATAGTGTAGTGTAGCATAAGTATGGTGTATTGTAACTTTGTCTAGAGCAGTCCGTCATCAAAGTCATGGTTTAGTAGTGTATTGTTCAAATGTGATTGTATGTGTTCGTTCAGTTCAGTCATCATGTAGTGGAAAAGACAGCATATGTGGATCGTCGGCTCAGCCGAGCCACACACCCTTTGAATAATTTTAGAATTATATCTTAATAACAGTTCATAATAATTTCAATGAAATGATAACTCTGAATTTTCATCCCAATATTCAAATTTTTATTTCAAATTACAAAATCTACCATCATCTTATCTTCTATATATATAAAAATTAGTTTGATTTATGTTTGACCATTTATATCTCGAGTTTGACAACACCGAATTTGATGATTCTTTTTTTGCTGAAAAGGTATTTATTTGCACCAGGTTTTTGTGTAAAAAAAATAATACAATGTATGTTACGTATGTTGCATATGTTGCAAATGCACTTGCCACCATGCAATCAACTAATCAACAAATTAAATAATTGATCATAACTGAAATGTATGCATAGTTATGAATCATTATGCAACATATAATATACAATATTTGCAACAAATGCATTTATATCAAGAGTTTGACAACACCAAATTTAATGATTCTTTTTTTTGCCCAATAGGTATTTATTTGCACCAGGTTTGTCTGTAAAAAAATAATACCATGTATGCTACGTATGTTGCATATGTTGCAAATGCACTTGCCAATATGCAATCAAATAATGGTGGTCACACAGGGCACTCTGCACTTAAATTGCCTTTAAACATCCAGGTTAACGAAGCGCCTACATGTAATATTTCTAAAACGTCGGCAATGGCCAAAGTCTTGCAACAGTGTAGGATTATTGTATGGGATGAGTGTACAATGGCACACAAAAAGTCACTTGAAGCTTTAGATCGAACTCTGAAAGATTTGCGAGGTAGCCAAGTAATATTTGGCGGCGCCATGATATTGTTGGCGGGTGACTTCAGACAAACTCTGCCGGTCATACCCCGATCGACTACTGCGGATGTCAATGCCTTAAATGTTCTCCTTTGTGGATATATTGTTAAAACACTCACTAAAGTGATAGATCTGCTTCAGAATTTTCAAAGCAGCTGTTGGATATTGGAAATGGAAAAATGTCCGTTGACGTTGATAGTTCAAATGGCCAAATAACACTGCAAATTTCTATTGTATAAGGAATTCAAAGAAAGAATTGGTTCAAAGTGTGTTTCCAAGTATTTCGGAGAACTATAAAAATCGTACTTGGTTAAGTGATAGAGCTAAAGGCAAAAATAAAGATGTCGCTGAAATTAATGCATCTATTTTAGAAGAAATAGATGGACAATATGTTGCCAACACATGAGTTGATACATTTATAAATGAGGATGACGTAGTGAATTATCAGACGGAACTTTTGAATTCGATTGATTTACCGGGACTGCCACCTCATTATTTAGCTCTTAAAATTGAAGCCCCGATTATAATGCTGAGTAATATTAATCAACCTCAACTTCGCAATGGTACTAGACTAGCTGGAAAAAAGTGAATGAACAATCTAATTGAAGCTAGGATTATTAGTGGCAAATATAAAGGGGAAGATGTTTTGATCTCCAGAATTCCAATCATTCCACCTGATTTGCCATTTGATTTTAAACGTCATCAATTTCCTATTCGCTTTGCTTTTGCCATCACTATAAATAAAGCCCGAGGTCAGTTTTTGAAAATTTGCGGTATTGATTTCTCATGGTCAACTGTATATTGGGTGTTCTAGAGTAGGGAAACCGTTCGCACTTTTTATTTATGTTAAAGATGGTAATACAAAAAATGTTGTTTATAAGAAAGCATTAGAATAAAATGTTAGAAATTTTAAAAACGAATTTTATTCAAATATTTTCTTTCTGCTTCCTTAAGTATTAGCATTTCTCCAGCATGACGAATTGAAAAATTGTACGACTTTTTTTGATTGTGAAATCTGCTCAGCGAAGTGAGCATGGGTTGAGAAAACAAACAGTCAAGTATTGGAATTGAGATTTGTTAATTGTCATGGCGAAGGCAAGATGAATTGGGAACTGAATTCGTTTAAACTCAAAGGGCATAACTGTTCTGATAATTGGAATCCTCGGAATGAGAACAAACTTATCTTTAAATTTTCCGTTGAGTATGGTCGCGGGCAGCACATCACTCTTCAGTTTTCTTATGACCAAGCGCGTTCAATCGCATAGTTTTGGTTGTTTTAGATTTAGAAGCTGATGACTACCGAGCCCGCCTTCAGTTGTAAATTGTGCTGTGGTAAGTCAGGTACATCTAAGGAGTTTAAAAACTCAGTTGGATAATCAGTGGCTTCATCTTCGTTTGTTACACAGTCAATAGATTTGAATGAATGCAGAGTACCAACGATTTGATTCTCAATTATAAAGTTTAAGTCATTCACATCTCTATCCTTAGCCGCCGAAATTGGACAGATCTTTTAAGGTTCGATAAAGAGCTTCCAATGCGTTATCGTGCATTCATCCCAGATGTGATTTGTAAGGCTACTAAAACTTTTTCTATTGCAGGGTGTTTTGCAATGTTACATGTCGGTTGTTCAGTAGTTTGAAGATTTAATGGCAATATTAACGCTGAATGAGCAATTTTACCGCAATTTCGGATCTCGCACGAATAGTGACCAAAATCAATGACATGAGGAATGTCTTTCCTGTTCCACCAGGGGCATCCATTAAAAATAAGCCACCATTTCCATCATCAATTGTATTAATTAATTTATCATAAGCTTTCTTCTATTTTGGGTTCAACAGTTCGTTCGTTTGAACTGATTGGTGTAATTCATACCGATCATATTCACGTTCACGTTCCAATTCTCTATTAAATGAGTCTTTCACTCTGCGATCTGTGGCTGGCACTCCTAACCTGACTAACAAACTGCCGCACATATGAGGTAACACATATCTTCGATCAAGAGCAAAGCCTGGTTATCATTAGCCTCAAGATCAGGATTTATTGAACTGACATGAATTGGATGTAAAATGTCTTCTGCCATTTAAAAAAACCGCTTCGCAGATTTAGATCATTTTTTTCTTTAAAACTAAAATAAATTCAAGCAATAAAATGGCGTACTTTTTTCATTGAATTAATATTTCTTTGATTTAATCTTATCTTTTCCTATCTTATATAATAAAAAAATATTAAAAATGAGTTTGATATAAATGGTTTATAAGAAAGCATTTGCATAAAATGTAAGATATTTAAAAAAACGAATTTTATTCAAAGTTTTCTTTCTATACCCTTTAATATTTGCATTTCTCAATTTATACGCCTCTTGGCTAAACTGAATTTTATTAAGAGGCAACAGCCCATTGCAAATCTGCTCAGCGAAGCGGGCATGGGTTTGCTAGTTTTTTTTATAAAAGAAAAGAAAAAAAAGTTATTTGTAAAAAAAAGTAAAAAAAAAATTATGTCACCAAGTAGTATCACTTTCATAGCTTATTATATTTAGCTATAAAGCAACAAAAAAAAAAAAAAATATAAGAAAAAATTTTAGGAAATTTACTTTAAAAAAATTTAATGATCCAATTCGAAGATCCTGAGCGTGATCTTCATTCTTCTAAGATCAGTAACACATGTACACCATACACACACAAAACGCTATGAATTTTTGGTTTCTTATAATTTTAATTTATTTAAGAACTTACATTCGAGTCCTCTCTAACGCTTTTTTAAAAATCTCCAGGTTCCTGCCGGCAGTTCTCGGGATGTTTGTTATTAGTAGATTTGTTATTTAGAATGTAGGTTTAGATAGTATGTTACTGATGAAGACTTCCGGATGATACACACACACCACTTCACTTATATCATCCTTTTTGTATCTTTATCTTTATCTTTTTTTTCTATATTTTCTTTTTCACTTTTTTTTCAGCTATTTATATTTCTTTTATTCTTACCATTCTTTGTTTTGCAGATATTTATACTATACTTTTTTTGTCTTTATTCATTTCTCACTGAAATTTGACTTTTTCTTTTTTCTTCTCTTTTTTTCCCTCTTCACAAAATTTAGGTTTATAATAAAAAAAAAAAATAAAAAAAAGGTTAAATAATAAAAATTCAATTATCAAGTTATTTTTTTTTGTAGCACTCATCAGGGGAACAAAACAAATGAATCCTCCGGTACAGTTAAAAGAGCACCACGCCACAGCACCTGTCGCTGACCTTGAGTCGGCTTAAGGTCACTTTTCGTCACCTTCCAAAAAAAAAAACTAAGATGCAGATTATGGGTTGGACATCTTGTTTGAGGTTTCATTACACTTGGGGTAAGGTTTTCTGTCCCTCCCTCGAACTTCTACTTTCAAAATAGTGGAGTCTCAAATTATTCCCCGTTTGGAAACTAGATCAGTAGATAAACGGATTCTGGACAATATATTTTGTTCTGACCCTGTTTGATCTTTTTTTTTTTCTTTTCCTTTTTAGTTTAAAATTTGTCTGATTTTGACGGATAAATTAAATTTTAAATGTTAACACTTGCAAAAAAGTCTTTTTTTTTTACACCTCGATTCTTGCTTGCGGACTCAAAAAAAATTCCTCGATATTTTTCCTTTTCAAACTTTAAATAGCCTTTTTTATTGCGGAGAATAAAGCTATTCTTTTTGAAATCATATGTTGAGTCCTTATATATAACAAGAGGTGGTCGTTGACTTTTAGCCTATATTCTGAACTATTTCTTCACCTACCTAACTATAGCTTGGAAATGTCAAGCTTTACTTCGCCATCTTCCAGAATTTATTTCGTACACATTTTAGTGAGTTTGTTTTATGTGTGTACTACTTACACTTACTACATTTCTGTTTGTCTCTACATGTGTACTCTCAAAAGCTTCAAAATACGATCAAATATCCGAATCATAATAATAAATAAATAAATTTCCCTTATACCTAGATCTCATCAATAATACTTATTTCCTATCATATTGCACCTTTCATTATTATTGCACTTTATTGATTTGTTATTTAAAAATCATTGATCATAAATAGAGGCTCAATAGCTTATTTATACCACTGAAATTCGTCTATACTTTCTGCGCACATACTACCCGAGCGAACTGAATTCGCCTGATAAAGCTTACAAGTGTCAAATTGCCAAATGTCATTCTGTTTTGATTCTTTTTTTAATAAATGAAGTGCTCGTTTTTCCAGAAAACATTAAAACTAATTAAATCATCCTACTAATCCTACTATCCTATCCTACTAATATTATAAATGTGAAAGTTACGATGTTTGGATGTTTGTTGCTAACTAACGCCAGAACGGCTAAACGGATCTGGATAAAATTTGGCACAGAGATAGCTTATAGTCTGGAATAGCAGATAGGCTATTTTTATCCCGGTAAAATGTATGGTTCCCGTCTGATAGATTTGTTTTAATTTTTGAAATTACACCAGAATGGATGAACAGATCTGAATGAAATTTAGCACAGAGATAGATTATAGTCTGGAATAGCCTATTGGCTACTTTTTATCGCGGTAAAATGTATGGTTCCCGTGGGATAGATTTGTTTTAGTTTTTGAAATTACACAAGAATGGCCGAACTCATCTGAATGAAATTTAGCATAGAGATAGATTATAGTCTGGAATAGCATATTGGCTACTTTTTATTCCGGTAAAATGTATGGTTCCCGTGGGATAGATTTGTTTTATTTTTTGGAATCACACCAGAATGGCTGAACGGATCTGAATGAAATTTAGCACAGAGATAGATTATAGTCTGGAATAGCATATTGGCTACTTTCTGTCATTGTAAAATGTATGGTTCCCGTGGGATAGATTTATTTTAATTTTTGAAATTACACCAGAATGGCTGAACTCATCTGTGGGATAGATTTATTTTAATTTTTGAAATTACACCAGAATGGCTGAACTCATCTGAATGAAATTCAGCACAGAGATAGATTATAGTCTGGAATAGCATATCGGCTACTTTTTATCCCGGTAAAATGTATGGTTCCCGTGGGATATATTTGTTTTAATTTTGAAATCACACCAGAATGACCGAACGGATCTGAATGAAACTTAGCACAGAGATAGATTATAGTGTCAAATAGAATATTGACTACTTTTTATCCCGGTGAAATGTATGGTTCCCGTGGGATAGATTTGTTTTAATTTTTGAAATCACACCAGAACGGCTCAACGGATCTGAATGAAACTAAGCACAGAGATAGGTTATAGTCTGGAATAGAATATTGGCAACTTTTTATCCCGGTTAAATTTATGGTTCCCGTGGGATAGATATGTTTTAATTTTTGAAATAACACCAGAATGGCTGAACTCATCTCAATGAAATTTAGCACAGAGATAGATTATAGTCTGGAATAGCATATTGGCAACTTTTTATCCCGGTAGAATATATGTTTCCCGTGGGTTAGATTTGTTTTAATTTTCCAAATTACACCAGAATGGCTGAACGGATCTGGATGAAATTTGGCACAGAGCTAGATTATAATCTGGTATAGCACATAGGTTTCTTTTAATCACGGTTAAATGTAGGTATTAAATTATAAAGCTATAAAAGAAGAAGAAGCTAGATTGCGATAGGATAGACTATACTCCTCAAGCTACAGTCTACTTCTTGATCAGCTAAAACGCGAGCGAAGCTGCGGGTAAAGGCTAAGTATTATAAATGTGAAAGTAACGATGTTTGGATGTTCGGATGTTTGTTTCTAACTAACGCCAGAACGGCTTAACGGATCTGGATAAAATTTGGCACAGAGATAGCTTATAGTCTGGAATAGCAGATAGGCTATTTTTTATCCCGGTAAAATGTATGGTGTCCGTGGGATACATTTGTTTTAATTTTTGAAATTACACCAGAATGGATGAACGGATCTGAATGAAATTTAGCACAGAAATAGATTAATAATAATTAATTATAATAATTTTAAGTTTTGGATACAAAGTAGCCAATATGCTATTCCAGACTATAATCTATCTCTGTGCTAAATTTCATTCAGATGAGCTCAGCCATTCTGGTGTAATTTCAAAAATTAAAACAAATATATCCCACGGGAAATATACATTTTACCGGGATAAAAAGTAGCCAATATGCTATTCCAGACTATAATCTATCTCTGTGCTAAATTTCATTCAGATCCGTTCAGCCATTCTTGTGTGATTTCAAAAATTAAAACAAATCTATCCCACGGGAACCATACATTTTACCGTGATAAAAAGTAGCTAATATGCAATTCCAGACTATAATCTATCTCTGTGCTAAGTTTCATTCAGATGAGTTCAGCCATTCTGTTGTTATTTCAAAAATAAATCAAATCTATTCCACTGGAACCATGCATTTGACCGGGAAAAAAAGTAGCCAATATGCTATTCTAGACAATAATCTATCTCTGTGGCAAATTTCATTCAGATCCATTCATCCGTTCTGGTGTGATAGCCTATATGCTATCCCAGACAATAATCTATCCCTGTGCTAAATTTCATTCAAATGAGTTCAGCCATTCTGGTGTGATTTCAAAAATTAAAACAAATCTATCCCACGGGAAATATACATTTTAACGGGATAAAAAGTAGCCCATATGCTATTCCAGACTATAATCTATCTCTGTGCAAAATTTCATACAGATCCGGTCATCCGTTCTGGTGTGATTTCAAAAATTAAAACAAATCTATCCCACGGGAACCATACATTTTAATGGAATAAAAATAGCCTATATGCTATTTCAGACTATAAGCTTTCTCTGTGCCAAATTTTATCCAGGTCCGTTTAGCCGTTCTGGCGTTAGTTAGCAACAAACATTAAATTGTAATAGGGAATGAAGATCCCATAAAATTAATAATCTACACTATAATAATTATTTTTATAATATTGTATGTTGCAAAAAAATTAACACGCATTACAAAAATTATGTAAAAAGTAAGATAAGAGTCAAGAATATAAATACGGTATGATTTCAGTTTGAAAATAAAATAAATATCAATTGGAAAACACCGTAAGTAACCAATTCAAAAGAAAAAATACATGAAAATTTAGATTTAGAACACTTTTTGATAACAATAATAATTATGATATTAATAATAATTTTTATACAGTGTGGGGCAAATCAAACAGTGCAGTTTCGAAAGGTTGGTACTTCCCGTATGGTGGGGATAGTGTGATTGTGGTGGTCTCATTTCGTCGGGCGGGCCATGCCATTATCGGTCATTACCATGGTTTGGTCTGGTGAACATCGTGGCTTTGCCGTCCGTACGTTTTTTGAAAATGGTCGTTTTTTCGTCGGAACTCAGCGTGCTTTCCGGTTGCACTTTAACCTCGCGCGGCATGATACCGTCCCTCACCGTAATGTAATCGCAAATTGGGTGCTGAAGCAAATGGTTTTTAAACATCGGCCTAACACCTTGGAAAAACTGAAAGAACGAATTCGCGAGGAAATTGGTGCTATACCAATAGAAATGTGTCAAAATGCGGCCGAAAACTTCAGAAACCGCCTTCATCAATGTATCGCTGCTGGCGGCCATCATCTTGCTGATGTAATTTTTAAAACTCGATACATAAAACGGCATGATGTACTGAAGAAACTTAAATAAATATAATTTCTGTAATTTGCGTAGTTTTTTTTTTTTTAATAGCCTTTCAAAACTGCACTGTCTCTTTTGCCCCACCCTGTAATTAAGATTCAAAATTACATCAAAAATTATGTAAAAAATATAATAGAAAGAAATAATACATAAATAGAACAAAATACATTTTTTAATGGAGGAAAAACTCAAGGCTCTCGATAATATATATACAAATATAAAAACAAAAATGGAAGTAGAGAATACAAAGAAAATACATGGTTAGGTAAATTAGAAGATATAAAGACACTTAAGAAGGAATTCCTAGATCTTGTAGATAACTCAAAATTAGATAGAACAAGCACTTCACTTATAGACACATTCACACAAACATACAGAACAGTAAGAAACATTATAGAAACAAACATTACATGGATAAACAAACAGGCGAAAATGGCGGATGTTAACATTGAGACTACCATGGAAATTGTCCCAATTTTCACGGGAAATTTCAAGGAACTCGATGCTTTTGTTACGATCTTAAAAATCCTACATAATAGCTTAAAAGAAACCACAAAGACAGAATATTTAAGTATCATTTTTCATGTACAACTTTCACAAAACGTCAAAACTACGTTAGGGTTTGCAACAAAATTTGAAACATTAGCAACACTTCCTTAAAGTTTAAAAGAAAAATACAAAAACACAGCGACAATATCGCAAGTCCACACAAAGCTATCACAAATCTCACAGGGGAACCAAAGCATAACATCTTATAAAGATAGGATAGTCTCTCTGATAACAGACCTTAATAACTTACAAATAGAACAATTACCAGACACTGTGACAAATGCAGAAAAAGAAGTTATAGGAAAAATTAACGGAAGCTATGCTCTCACTATTTTTAAGAATGGCATCAATGAAAGCATAAAGCCAACATTATTTGCTGGTCAACCGAAAACTTTATCAGAAGCAGTCAACCTTTCACTCGAACTGGAAAGAGACAACGATTCTAGCCACATGTTACTTATGAAACAAGGAAACAACAACCGTTTTGGCAACAATAGGGAACGCACTAGCAACTTAACACAGAACAGAAATTAATTAACCCACCAATTTAACCATTAAAAAATTTTGATAAACCTTTCATACCCACCACTGATGCATCATATTTTCGATAAGGCGCAATACTCTCACAAGGTGAAATAGGACATGACTTGCCAATATCTTATGCGAGCAAAGCTTAACAAAAACATGACATAAATAAACCGATAATAGAAAAAGAATTATTGGCTATCCATTGGGGTATACATTTTTTCCGACCTTATCTCTACGGAAGAAAATTTATATGTGTAACTGACCATATACCGTTAGTCTCACTATTTTCACTAAAAAATTCATCTTCAAAGTTAACGAGAATTAGAATAGACTTATCAGATTATGATTTCGAGATAATCTACAAACAAGGTTCAGCAAATACGAATGCCGATGCACTCTCAAGAATTAAAATTGACAGTGACATTTTAAAATCCATGTTGGTAAATAATGATAATAGCTAATAATTTCCAAAGCGATTGCGACTCCAAGGAGCGGATCATGGCAATAACAAGGGGTATGGCAAAAAACATTGCCAATAAAAATAATAATATAGAGGAGAACTACACGTCTCAGCAGAAGACTAGCTACCTTCATATGTGGGACTGTACATCCATAACTGACGTCAGAAATATGAAAAAATTAAGATTTGAAATAGCGAGTTGCAATTAAATAAAAAATGATACTAGTAATACATAAAATAGTAATAATAATAATAAATAGTAACTAAACACTAAAAATAATAATAATAATAATAATTTTAACTATATGCCTGTAAGACCCAAGGTCTTTTTGAATGCAAACTGCACGGCAATAATTAGAAGGAATAGGAAGATAGGATCGATTTGTTGTTGGCACAATGGATTGAGAAATAGGTGTTATTTATCTCACGAAGATCCCACGGGTGGCGTCCAGTTGGAACTGGGGGATATTGAAAAATTGCTGCCCAGGCTGGGGCTCGAACCCACAACACTTAGGTTAGCATAGCAACCAAGCACTTCATCCACTGTACCATTGCCACCCGCGAACCTACACAATAAAATAAATTAAATCAAACACGGTTGAATCAACATTCGAGGCAAAACAGGAACAATTTAAAAACAAGAAAAAAACTGGAAGGAAAAAAAACAGCGAAGTTAATTAAATTATGCTTTTGAAACAAACATATATGTAAGTAAAAAAAAAAATTTCAGAATATCAAACGCAATTTTTAATTCACCACTTCGCTTACATTTCAGTTCGCAAATCTTGTGTGGTGCCAATCAAACGAAATAAAAACCATAAGCGAGAGCTGCATTACGTTTGCAACGAACTATTGGATACCCTATTCCCCATATTTTTGTGTGTGTATGCGTCTGCCTCCCGCAAACAGCCGATGTTTCAGAAACAAAATTCTTCTTAAGCAGACAGAAAAAAGTTCAATAACATTAATTTTGTGCTGTGTGATGTTCAATTAATGCTGGCGCAATAAAAAAAGACGTGCGCCACGACCAAAGTTAAAATGTTTTATTGCCAAGGCAATTGTTATGAGCTCAGAGCACATTCAATTTTATTCTTGCAGATCGATTTGAAAAAAACAAGACAATACTTAAATTTTTAAAAATTAGATTTGGAATGGAAATAGCGATTATGGGTGTTTTTAACAATTCTTGGAGCATACTCTGCTACGTAACCAAGGAATATAAATCCAAGTGTTCATCTGTTTACTTCAAGACTGCGACCGATAGTTAAGAAACGTTAAAAATTAATGCATTTTACAACTTTTGACGGAAACGCCCCTTAAAAGTGGGCGTATTTAGGCATATGTGTAAAACTTCAGCTGAATCGAGTAGTTTTTAGACAATCTTACCTGAACAAAAGTATTTTATGAAAATCACGCCTTTAAAAGTGGGCGTATTGAAAAATGTACACAAGAAAATGTAGAGATATATTTCTCAAATAACGAACGGAAGGAAAAAGGTTTAAATTAAATATTGGAAGTGCCTTAAATTTTTGAGACAACGTTTTCCGTTCTTTCATGAAAAGTGGGCGTAAGTCACGCCCAATATTCAAACATTTCTTTTCATACCTTTTAGTTTCTATTAAGAGACGCAAAATTTTGGCTTGCGGATTCATTATAAATACCGTTTATTTACAAAAACAATTTTTGTATAGTTTCTAATAAAAAGTGGGCGTCAGCCACGCCCAAAATCAAATTTTTTTGATTTCTTACACAAGATGTTTATGTGCAAGTAATACCCACAATATTTAATGTTTTTCGCTTTAATATAACAATTGTTATTTTATAAAAACGATATTGATGGTTTGTATGAAAAATGGGCTGACCTACGCCCAAACTGAAATAGTTTTATTTGATTGAAAAAAGGCTTACCTAAAGCTTACGTGTGCAAAATTTTAGCGTTATGCTTTTATCGTAACTGTACAGAAAACATAATTTAATTTTATTAAATTGAGGTTGTTCATCAAAAATGGGCGTGTTTGTGGGCGGATTTTACCGGTTCAAGAACTGAGCCTTACTCTTGAACCAAAGATTATATATACCAAATTTCAAAAAAAATTGCGACCACTAGAGAGTATACATACGGACGGACGGACGGACGGACATGGCTTAATCGATTAGGCTTTTGATTCTGAGTCAGAATATATATACTTTTCTATACCTAACGGTATTATTTCTATATGTTACAAACTCCACACCAAATACAATATACCCATTCTATGGAATCTATATATATAAAAATGGTGTGAAAAAAGTATAGTAATTCATCAATTAAAAACGGCTGGGCCAATTTGGCTCAATTTTTTTAAAGTTGTTCGTACATGCCATGAGAAGGTTTGTATGAATGAACATTTTGGAAAAACCTTCTGGAAAAGTCGGGAAATCGGAAAAATCTAAAAATTGATTTTTGTATTGAATTTTGGGTGCATTTTTTAGGACAGTTATTTATGCTTGACTAACGCTTCCTGTTAGTAAGAATGTACGTGATAATCAAGTGCAGCGTTAATATATTTGTATAAAGCATAGCAATAAACGTTGATATAAAAACACTTGATTTGATATATAAGTTATTAAGTTATTATTGACGTTTATATTTTAAGATTTTTTTCAATCAAAATTTTTCAATCAAAATTTGGGCTTTTGTACATATATGTACATACATATACGATAAATACTTATTTTTTCGCGTGCATTTAAGTAAGTTTAGGTACGTGTTAAAAGTGAAGTTGTTCAATTGGGATACAGACATTCATATGTAAGTTTTTTTTTTAAATTATTTTAAATAGAATTAGTTAAAAACGACTTTGGTGTTTCTTAGGAATATTGTGAATATTGCTCAAATAATTTTGAAAGGACATTTCACATGCATTTAAATAAGTTTGAGTGTTAAAAGTGAAGTTATTCAATTGAGTTAAGGACATTCATTGCGAAGCATTCATTACGTATAAGTTTTTTTTTTTAATTTCTTTGATATAGAATTAGTCAAAAACGACTTTGATGTTTTTTTAGGAAGAGTTATTTGCTACATTAATGCCTCCTTTAAGACGAACAAACTTTGGAAGACGTTCACGTCGTGCAACAATAAGTTATCATGTTCGTAATAACCAAACGCAAGAGGAACGTGCACAGGAAAACGAATGGAGACGTGCCCATATTGCACAGGTTCGTGCTGCACAATCACCACCTGAAATTCGACAAAATGTTTCTAGAAGAAGACCAGTCGTTAATGTGGACTTGAATCGAACTGCTTTCAAATACGATTCCGCAATCGCCTACAAAGATTTTCGATGCGTTGATATCGGTTCATTGTCTGCCGTATGCCAACATTGCAATGCTTTATAGATTCAATCAGAAACACTCGGCTTATGCTGCGCTGGTGGCAAGGTCAAATTGCCAGTTTTGACTCATCCGCCAAAGCCATTGTTTTCGTTTCTTTATGGAAATACAATTCAATCAAAACATTTCCTGGCGAATACACAAAAATATAACGGATGCTTTCAAATGACGTCATTTGGAGCTGAAGTTGTTGATCAACCCGGCTACAACCCGAGTTATAAGGGAATTGTTATCAAAATGAACAATTCTTTTAATTTTTTTTCCAAATTGCTTCTAAACATTCAGATTCAAGGGCAAATCCACCATCGATCGGGCGCTTTGTTACCACCGCCAAATGAAGATCATAAGTTTCTTCAAATGTATTTCGTTGGTGATTCGGCTATTGAAGTAGATAAGCGTAGTGCAATTTTTTCTGCAACGAAACGTGAAATGATTGAGCAATTGCAAAGTCTTCTGCATGAGCATAATGAATGGGTCAGATTTTTCAAAACCGCATTGGATACAATGCGTTCTGACGACCACAAAATCATTATCAGAGCAGACAAAAGACCCGTTGGATGCCATGCAAGACAATTCAATGCTCCCACTATCAACGAAGTCGCAGTGGTGATTGTTGGCGAGAATGTAGAATCACGCGATATTGTTCTCCAACATCGGTCGTTTGACAATTTTACCAGCTACTTATGTTGGAAGCAATAACATACGTGCGGAATTTTGGACGCCTGGAATTGTTCATCGCGTTCACTTGCAATCCGAAGTGGCCAGAAATAACGAGTCTGTTGCTGCCAGGACAAACATCAAGCGATCGAAATGACATTACTGCGCGAGTATTCAAACAGAAGATCAGAGTACTCATGGATTATATCGTTAAGCAGAAGGTTTTTGGCGTAATCCGTTGTTGGATGTACTCGGTTGAATGGGAGAAGCGTGGCTTACCACATGCACACATTCTGCTTTGGATGTTCGACAAGATCCGACCAGATCATATTGATTCGATCATTTGTGCCGAAATACCAGATCCAGAAACAGATCCCGAGATGCATTCTGTTGTGACAGCGAATATGATTCATGGCCCTTGCGGGGTCCACAACCCAAAATCCCCGTGCATGGAAAACGGAATTTGCACAAAGCGTTTCCCCCGTCCGTTGGTGGCTGACACAATCAGTGGAATCGACGGATATCCCCTGTATCGGCGTCGTTCTCCAGATGAAAACGGCAGATCAATCGTGATGAAAGTGAAAGGAAACGATGTCGTTGTCGATAACCGCTGGATCGTTCCATATTGTCCGCTTTTGTCGAAAACTTTCTCAACACACTGCAATGTTGAGTATTGCAACTCCATCAAATCCATTAAATAAATATGTTTGCAAATATGTGAAAAAAGGAAGCGACATGGCGGTGTTTAGCATTGGTGATCCGAATGCAAACGACGAGGTGTTGAAATTTCAACTTGGACGTTACGTGAGTTGTAACGAACAATTTGGCGGCTGTTTTCATTTCCCATTCATGAACGTCACCCGACTGTCTTACATTTAGCAATTCACTTGGAGAACGGCCAGCGTGTGTACTTTACGGACGCAAATGCAGTGCAAAGAGCAGAACGACCACCAGCGACAACATTGACAAGTTTCTTTTCAACATGCGAAAGCGATCCGTTTGCAAGGACTTTACTCTATTCTAACATGCCACGCTATTATACATGCAACGCTGCTTCGAAGAACTTTCAACGCCGGAAGAAAGGTGATGCTGTTGCTGGCTTCGCTGATGTCTATTCGACTGATGCCCTGGGACGAATATACACAGTTCATCCACGCCAAGACGAATGCTTCTATCTTCGCTTGCTTTTGGTGAACATTAGAGGCCCTACATCCTTCGATTCCCTGCGTACTGTGGATGGTATGCTGTGCGCTACTTTTCGGGAAGCTTGCCAACGTTTGAATTTACTCGAAAACGATACACATTGGGATTCAACGCTCGCCGATGCAACTGTTTCGGCGCCAGCAAACCAAATTCGTACATTGTTTGCGATCATCATAGCCACATGTCATCCGTCGAATCATATTGTGTGACAAATACATGGACGATATGGCTGACGACATTTTGCACAGAGTTCGCACAACAACTTCGAATTTCGATCTTGAAATTAATGACGAGATGCGCAATGAAGCATTAGTTCTGATCGAAGACATGTGCGTGCTCATGTGCGGAAGTCTGCTGTCGACATTGGGAATGCCAGAGCCAAATCGTTCAATGCACGATGCATTCAATCTCGAATTTCAACGGGAGAAAAACTATGATCGAGATGAGCTGGCCGAAAGAGTCCGAACAAATGTACCGCTGTTAAATGCAGAGCAGAAGCACGTTTATGATTCGCTGATGAAGGTTATCGACGATGGAACGGGAGGCATTTACTTTCTGGATGCTTCCGGTTTGACAGGAAAGACATTCGTAATTTCATTGATTCTGGCAACCATTCGGTCAAGATCTCAAATTGCGTTGCCTGTTGCATCATCTGGCATTGCTGCCACATTGCTAGAAGGCGGTCGAACTGCACATTCCACTTTAAAGTTTCCAATGAATCTTCTCACGGTTTAAAAGCCAACGTGCACAGTGACAAAGAATTCGGCGACAGCGAAATTGATGCGAGAATGCAAAATCATCATTTGGGATGAATGCACGATGGCGCATAAACGAGCTTTGGAGGCAGTTGACCGAACGATGACGGATTTACGAGGTGATTCGAGACGATTAGGAGGGGCTATGATATTGCTCTCCGGAGATTTTCGTCAAACGCTTCCTATCATCCCGAAATCTACTGCTGCCGATGAACTTAATGCCTGCCTGAAATCGTCGTCTTTGTGGCGGCATGTCAAAAAGCTGAAATTGACCACTAATATGAGAGTAGCATTGCAGAACGACCCATCGGCTGCTGAATTCTCGAGACAACTGCTCACCCTTGGTAATGGCCAAATTCCCGTTGATGTTTCGACTGGATTGATATCGTTCCCGGAAAATTTTTGCGAGTTCACATCGTCGAAGAAGAACTAATAACCAAAGTGTTCCCCAGCATTGCACAAAATTATAAAAATCTAGATTGGATTAGTGAACGTGCAATACTTGCTGCGAAGAATAAGGACGTCGATAGCTTGAACTTCAAAATTCAAAGTCAAATCGCTGGGGAATTGCATACATACAAATCGGTTGACAGCGTTACCGATGAGCATGAAGCGACCAATTATCCAAAGGAATTTCTGAACTCGCTTGATGTGCCAGGAGCTCCCCCGCATAACTTACAGTTGAAGGTGGGATCGATCATTATTATGTTGCGGAACCTAAATAATCCAAAATTGTGCAACGGTACGCGGTTGTCAGTCAAGAAACTGATGAACAATTTGATTCAAGCAACGATCATTAAGGGAAAATTCAAAGGAGAGGAAGTCCTTATCCCACGAATTCTGATTATTCCAACTAATCGTCCATTGCAATTCAAGCGGATTGAGTTCCCTGTTCGATTGGCTTTTGCGATGACAATCAATAAATCGCAAGGCCAATCGCTGGAAGTCTGTGGGATTAACCTCGAATTTCCCTGTTTTTCGCACGGTCAGCTGTACGTTGCCTGTTCGCATGTTGGCAAACCCTCTTCGTTGTTTGTTTTTGCGCCGGAAAACAAATAGAAAAACATTGTTTATAATATAGCTCTCTATTGATTTCAACTTCATTTAAATTAATTAGATTAAAATTTGATCTATTTGTGTTTTATTAACACTTTGTAGTTTATCTGAAGGCCTATTAAATTGGGGCGAGACAAAGTTCCCCGGGTCCGCTAGTAGGGTATAAAAAAACACTCAAACAAAAACGAAAGTGCAGGACGTACTACATATAAGGTACCTATTTACATACGTACAGTACATACATATTCGTATTTATATATATATATATATATATATATATATACAGGGTGTCCCGAAACGCAACGTCAAGCGGGCACCGGGTGAAAGGGTAGGTTATGTCCGTACTGGGAAAAGTAAGGAAAAAAATCCATCTCGCTTTGTTTAGTAAAAATAGTAATATTTATAAAAATTATAAAAATCGTTACACTAGACCACACTTTTAGGTACTGTGGTCACAAATTTTCATATTTTGCGGTGTTTATTTTTTTATGTAATCCTTACTAACTATGCTATTATTCCCAATTAAAAATCCAAAAATAAATATCGTAGTTTTCGTAAGAAAAATAAAATTTGACTGAGTCATGGTGAAATTTTTTTTTTAAACTTAACTTTGATACTTCATACTTTAAAAAAAATGTACCGCACTACCCTCGGCAAGTTATTTAAAAAGTTGGCTAATTTTACCAAGATTTCAAAATGGTACAACACTTGCTAATTATTCACCCATAAAAAATATTATCAAAATTTAAACCGCTGTAGAGCATTATAAATTAGGACTAAACAATTGGAAAATTCTACCCTTGTTAAGAAAAACACTGGCCAACACAACAACAAAAGATGCAACTTCCTGGCAATATCCATCAAATTCCTGAAAACAGAACAAACTAACGGATTGCAGCTGCATACAGATCATTCTAAAGTGAAAATCACAAAAAAGCAGCAGACTAAAAATTTCTGTTTACACGATCTGCTTTCAGTACAGAACGCTCTTACTTTTGTTCGCAATTTCTAATAATCGTTGGCTTTTTTATTAGCATAATCGTTTGCTTTTGTTTTCCCCTGGATTCGATTAGTGTTGTGTTAATTATTATCTAAAAATTGTGTTATAATTATAATCTAGTAATAGAGAATAAAAACCTTACGTGAAATGCCGTATTCCTACACAGCTGAGGAATATGCAAACATGCACATTATTTACGGTGAATGCGGTTGTAATGCCTCTGCTGCCGCCAGATTGTATCGCGAAAGGTACCCAAATGTGGCGCGTCACCCAGACCACCGTGTGTTCATCTATGTTCACATTTCATATTCCCAAGGACGATTGCCTAGTACTTGTATGGCCGGCGCCGCAGGCGGGAGACCTCGAGGACACAACGACGACGTAGTTATGAGTGAAATTATATAGATGATCCCAGCACTTCAGCACGTGCAATTGAAAAGTCAACTGGAGTTCCGAAAAGCATTGCTCATAGAATCTTAAAAGAAAACAGCTACCACCCGTACCATGTACAACGAGTACAAAGTTTGTTACCTCGTGACTACGCTCCTAGAGTCAATTTTTGCAGAACAATGTTGGCCAAAAATAGTGAAGACCCGCAATTTCTCAACCATATCTTATGGACCGATGAATCGACATTTAAAAAAGACGGTTATTTGAATTTGCATAATTTACATGAGTGGCACAGAGAGAATCCACATTTTATGCGTGAAAACCGCTCTCAATATCAATTTAAAATAAATATTTGGACCGGAATTTTAAATGGACAAATAATTGGACCATATGAGCTGCCAGAAAATCTAAATGGCGAAAACTACCTGCATGTTTTAAAAATGAACTGCCGAATTTGTTAGAAAATGTACCATTGAACATCTATCGAGACATTTGGTTTCAATAAGATGGTTGCCCAGCACATTATGCTCGTCTAGTACGGGATTACCTGAGTACTGAGTATCCCGGTAGGTGGATTGGGTGCCTTGGATCAATTTTGTGGCCTCCTCGTTCTCCGGACCTAAACCCGCTCGATTTCTTTTACTGGGGCTGCATAAAAGAAAAAGTTTATGATAAACCAATTCTAAATAGACACGAACTACGCCAAAAAATTCTTGAAGCAGGAGAAGATATTAATGGAAGGAATTTTGGACGTCTGATGAACAGATCTTTTCTGCGGCGATGCAGAGCCTGTATTCATGCCGAATACAAATTTTGAACATTTGCTTTAGTGTAAAGTGCTTTTAGATAAAATAAATGTATTAAATTTTTTTCATTTGTTTCATTAAGATTTATGAATAGATAAAATTTTCAGTAATACATCAATAGGGAACAATTCAATACTTTCCAATTTTTTAGTCCTAATTTATAATGCTCCACAGCGGTTTAAATTTTAATAATATTTTTTATGGGTGAATAATTAGCAAGTGTTGTACCATTTTGAAATCTTGGTAAAATGGGCCAACTTTTTAAATAACTTGCCGAGGGTAGTGCGGTACATTTTTTTTAAAGTATGAAGTATCAAAGTTAAGTTTAAAAAAAAAATTTCACCATGACTCAGTCAAATTTTATTTTTCTTACGAAAACTACGATATTTATTTTTGGATTTTTAATTGGGAATAATAGCATAGTTAGTAAGGATTACATAAAAAAATAAACACCGCAAAATATGAAAATTTGTGACCACAGTACCTAAAAGTGTGGTCTAGTGTAACGATTTTTATAATTTTTATAAATATTACTATTTTTACTAAACAAAGCGAGATGGATTTTTTTCCTTACTTTTCCCAGTACGGACATAACCTACCCTTTCACCCGGTGCCCGCTTGACGTTGAGTTTCGGGACACCCTGTGTATATATATATATATATATATACATATATATATATATATATATATATATATATATACTCGCTTCTTTTATTTTTTCGTCAGCAGTATTGACATTGATGGCATCGTTGTTTTCCACACCCTTTTTTTCAGGTAATCAATGGATTAATAATTTTTTTTTTATTACTTAGTGAAACACCAAAAGTTTTTTGTTTGTTTTTGTATAGCTATATAGTTATGTATATAAATTTACATTCCTTGGAGGATAGTATCTGATTGATTCAAATAAATCAGTGTACAGTCGGAATACTCCGATTAGGTACATATAAATTATTATTATTTTATTTTTATTTTTCTATTCTATTTCTATTCTATTATGAACGCTGTCGTTACAAGCTCGACGACAGTTGTGGAGTGGTCGTGACGAAACTGGCCTCTTAAAAAGGGAAAGCGTTCGATCTCTTATATAAGAAATGCTGCACCTTTTCGTACTTGATATGCCGTTCGTTACGTGTTGCACGTCCAACCCCTGAGTTACTTCTTAGACATTTAGTCCGGGCAAACTCTTAGCAGTTGAAACAACTTTACCCATGGTGTATTTAATGTGTTAAAAGGTTTCTTAATTCTAATCAGTCTTAGGGTTCAGTATTTGATCTCAGGATATGCTAATGAATAAATCTATAGTAAATAAATCTTCTCTTATACAGGGTGATTCACCAGCGTTGTGCCAAAAAGCTAGAGCGTGTAGGTTAAGTTGAGACAAGAAAAAAATCGTATGGGAGGGGGGGGTCTATTCCCCTCCGTTTAGCCGGGAGGGGCAATTTTCTGAAAATTGACTTATTTTGTAAAAAAAAATATTTAAAATCAACGGGTTCGTTTACAACACCGTGTTATACCTTTTTGGAAAGCCAAAAACTTCTCCTTTTATTTTGTTTTTAAATTAAATTGTTTTAACGAATAGTTTAAGAAATATAAATTTTCAAACTCAAAATTTTGAAAAAAAATTTGAAAAAATAATTTTAAAACTAATTTTTTTCAAAATTTTACGTAATTAAGTATAATTTTTGTTCTCAGAATTCAACGCTTTCATTAATCTTTAATCCAACACTGAAAACCGTATGGCTCTACGACTTTTTCTTGCCAAGGTATTCAAAAATAACCGAACCTACTTCTTCACAAAAACAAGAAAACCTAGCCTTACGGGATGGCACAAGTGACCATTTAGCCAATTTTTTCGTGTTTTTGTGAAGAAGTAGGTTCGGTTATTTTTGAATACCTTGGCAAGAAAAAGTCGTAGAGCCATACGGTTTTCAGTGTTGGATTAAAGATTAATGGAAGCGTTGAATTCTGAGAACAAAAATTATACTTAATTACGTAAAATTTTGAAAAAAATTAGTTTTAAAATTATTTTTTCAAATTTTTTTTCAAAATTTTGAGTTTGAAAATTTATATTTTTTAAACTATTCGTTAAAACAATTTAATTTAAAAACAAAATAAAAGGAGAAGTTTTTGGCTTTCCAAAAAGGTATAACACGGTGTTGTAAACGAACCCGTTGATTTTAAATATTTTTTTTTACAAAATAAGTCAATTTTTCAGAAAATTGCCCCTCCCGGCTAAACGGAGGGGAATAGACCCCCCCTCCCATACGATTTTTTTCTTGTCTCAACTTAACCTACACGCTCTAGCTTTTTGGCACAACGCTGGTGAATCACCCTGTATATAAAAATCAATAGCTTTGCGTTTGAAGCGCTAAAACTCGAGAATGGCTGGACCCATTTTGGAAATTTTTATCTTGAAATATTTGTGGAAGTTCAGGGAAGGTGTAAACGGTAAGAAAAATGAATTATAAGTAAACAAAAATTACGACGACCTACCTTGCGTGTAAAAAAAAAAAAAATAAGGAGTGTAAAAGTGTCAATTTATTTGAAATATTTATCAGTCAGAATTTGATATATTAGTGTATTAAGGAGGTTTTTGTATGCAATTTTATACTCGCAATTTAAGGCAGCTGCTTGCCGAATTTACAATTTAAAAAAAATTTAGAATGAAACAACAACAACTTGTGTGTGCTACCAACAAATTTAATAGGCTGGAGTTATAGCTATTTTAGCCAGTTATATACGAGTAGTTATAGCCAATTACAGGTTTTTTCGTTCTATCGAACTATACTGAACCGATTAGCATTTTTCTAAGCACACACAAGTAATTGTTGTTGTTTATTCAGGGTTCTTTCTATTTTCTCTCTTTTTCATAAGCCAACTAATTCGATTGGATTCGTATGAGGAGGGAGATGAGGCGAAAGAGTTGACACTGGTCAAGATTTAATTTTTACAATTTTAAGGAGGTTTTTGTATGAAATTTTATACTCGCAGTTTAAGGCAGCTGCTTGCCGAATTTACAATTGAAAATTTAGAATGAAACAACAACAACTTGTGTGTGCTACCACCAAGTTCATAGGCTGGAGTTATAGCTATTTCATGGGGACCAACCCGATCATCAGACTCCTTTTAGTGGTGCTTAATCGCTTTTATGTTCAATTTAATTTTTGAAAAACTTTTGCCCGAGCTGGACTTGAACAAGCGACCTAGAGTGTGAGGAGCTAGTGCACTACGCACTACGCCACCGCACCCACATGAAAGTTGTAAGCCAATTACAGGTTTTTTCGTTCTATCGAACTATACTGAACCGATTAGCATTTTTCTAAGCACACACAAGTAATTAGTGTATTGTTTTTTGTTTTGAAGTACAAAATATATTAAATACACAAACAAAATATGTCTTATATTTTTGAACGCTACAAATTTCATTTAAATGATGTACATAAATATACATAATGTATATGTAGGTATTCTAAAAAAGTTTAACATCAAAAAGCTTTCTAAAGAAAAAATGTTCAAAGAAATAAATGGTAAAAGATGGTAGAGAAGGTAGAAGATGAAAAATGGTAGAAGATGGTTGATGGTAGAAGATGGTAGATGAAAGAAGATGTTAGAAGGGAGAAAATGGTAAATGGGAGAAAATGGAAGATGGTAGGTGGTAGCAGACGGTAGAAGAAAGTTGATAGTAGAAGGTGGTAGTTGGTAGATAACTGGAGATGGTAGATTATATAAGAAGGTAGATGGTAGAAGATCGTAAATGGTAGAAAGTGGTAAATTGTAGAAGATGGTATATGTTTGAAGGTGGAAGATGGCAGGAGATGGTAGATGATATAAAAGAATTTTGATAGTAGCAGATGGTAGATAGAACAAGATGGTAGATGATAGAAGATTCTAGATGGTAGAAGGTTGCAGATGATAGATGATAGAAGATGGTTTTTTTTACTATGCACTCGCACTCAAGGGAATATGTATACCCTTATAATGATTTAACATGTGCGAACAAGAAGGAATACAAAGACAGGTGGTCGATGGTATATGGTGGAAGGTGGTAAATGGTAGAGATGGTAGATGGTAAAAGATGGTAAAAGATTGTGGAAGACGGTAGATTGTAGAAGATGGTTGGTGGTAAGAGATGGTAGATGGTACATCAAACGCGTCAATTTTTGATAATTCAACTGATATTAATTTAGTTTACGAGAAAATCTGATTTTAAAAAACCGGTCCTATGGGAGGTACCGTTATAAGACTTTTCCTGAAAAATCTATTAAAACCAAAACATAAAGTTTGCATAGAAACCACTATTCAGAAAGTTTTATCTAAACCGTAGGAGCCGTTTTTGAGAAAAAATAATTCTTCACTTAAAATTGTATGGCAGGTACCGTTAGTTTTAGAGCTGGAATGCTAATTCCAAAAATCCCTCTGTAGGACGTCATATTAATACTATGTACCAAGTTTGAAGCAAATCGGTCCAGCCGTTTACTGCACACAGAGAAATTTCTGTAGTAAATTTAACAAAACCGTGTTGTAAAATTTACAAAAGCCCTTTGTAGTAAATTTCACAACTAAAAACGATGAATCGTAGTACTTTTAGTAAAATTTACTACAAGTCGGGAGAAATTCGTAGTAGTATTTATTATTCTCGTACTACACTGATGGTGAAATTAAGGTACTGCACGTGTAATAAAATTCACAACGCAAAACAGTAATTACTGTAATAAAATTTACTGCACTTGATAGTAAAATTTATTACAAATGTAATTTATCTTAAACACGACTCTTTAGCAAAGACTCTTATTCTGATCACTACAAATGCAGTTAAATTTACTACACAAACAATAAAAATCACTACTTATATCGTGAAATTCATCACGTCATTTTTGTAAAATTTATTACGAATGCAGTTTATCTTATACTCGACTCCTTAGCAAGGACAATTGTGATAATGAAAACAAATGCAGTTGAATTCAACACCAAAACAGTAAAATTCACTATTAATATGGTAAAACTCATTACAAATACAGTACTTCCAAAACCCGAATTTTTTTTAGCAAAGACCCGCCTTTTAAAAACAGACGCTTGTTGCGATTACTACAAATGCAGTTAAATTTACCACACAAACAATTTAATGTAATGAAATTTACTACGTCATTTTGTAAAATTCACTACACATACAGTAAAATATTTTATCCGCCTTTTTAAAAAAGACGCTTGTTGCGATTACTATTAACGCAGTTACATTTACTACACAAACAATTTAATTCACTATCAATGTATAATGAAATTAATTTACTTCGCCATTCTGTAAAATTTACTACGCCAGGTATACCTACAGTAAAAATTTTACCCACATTTTTATGAAAAGACGCTTGTGGCGATTACTACAAATGCAGTTAAATTTACAACACAATGTATTTATGTTTTTGTGTAACTTTGTGTAAATTTTGATTTTTTTAAAAACTTTAGAAAACTTACATATGTAAATACATGTGGTTTTCAATGCTTCACTTCAAAATAAGGAAAGCATCATATATTGCATAATGATATACTTCTTATACATGCATAAATATATTTTAATGCCGAAACATTTTCAGAATACCTAATCAGATTAAAATTAAATTATCAAGTTTTTTTGTTTCAACGTACGAAAAAAAACAAAATGTTGTATGGCAACTACAGTTGCGAACCTTTTCATTAATTCCAAAACTCAAAAACATAAAAAAAGGCTATAAATCATTAGGCCGCGCCTCCATTGGCAATATTTATTTCTGACATTATGTCAGATATTATTTCTGAAATTTATGTTTTAACATTTCATTTATTGTCATGATCTCACCAAGCAAATCTCATCGCTTGATCTTAGCAATTTACTATAAAGCTAAAATAACGTATAAAAAATTAGGCAACACAATACACAGCTAACTTATTTACTTTAATTTTTGTCCGAACAAAAATGCACATATTTTTTTACTCATAACTTCAACACACTTATTAAAATTGTTTTATAAGCCCAGCCAGCACTTCATATCCTTTAAGGTAGTTCCACACTATCCCACAGTGTAATACGACATGTCAAAAATGTGTGATGAAAGAGGTGTATACAATAATAGCGTGGAAACAAAATATGACAGCGCAGATCTCATACGATTTGACATGTGTTTAGATCTGAAATATTTTTTTAGGATTGAATGTAAAACCATCACACATTCCTTCACACTTTTTTTGACATGTCGTACTACACTGTGGGATAGTGTGGAACTACCTTTATAGGTATTCCATTTTGAGTCCTACCATATAAATTAACTAAATTAAATTGAAAAAACACCAAAACACTACCCCGTGCACGGTTTTTCTTCCTTGAAACATTATATAAAAAACAACCAAAAAAATATAAAATACACCATGCTCAAGTTGACATGTCACCACAAACGTCAAATTTATCTCTGCATTTATTTCTTCTAAGAAGACAAGAAATAAATGAAGAAATCTATGTCTAGAAACTATAAAAATCCAGACATAAGGGAACTCCACGTAAAATATTCACTAAATGACACATTTCTTGAAATCATTCATTTCAAGTGGAGGCCCAGGGTTAAAGTTATCAAAAATCATCAAAAGGTGTTTGTTTTATTTTCATAACTTTTCTCTACTCCCATTGTAAGAGTTTCAATACATATTATTCCCGTATTTTATTGTTTGTAAAGACGCTTGTGGTCATTACTACAAATGCAGTAAAATGCATTACACATTTAGTTGAATTTACTATCATTATTGTGAATTATACTACGTTATATTGTAAAATTCATTACGAATATAGTACATCTTATTTCCGCCTTTTTTTTGAAAGGACGCTTTTAGTTTTTACTACCAATTCAGTGAAATTTACTACAAGTTCAGTAAAATTTATCACATCAGCAATAGAATTAGCTACCACCAGTGCTATCGTTCAAATTTCAATTTGTATTAAATTCCTTTTTAATTGCGTCAAAATTATTTTGGCTTATAAGGTTTTCACACTGGACCAAAAACTCGGGGTCAACCCAGTCCAACCCAACGCACTTCTACCCAATACACTTCAACCGGCATCATTCAACCTAAGGCCAGTCCAACACAACACACTTTAACCCGGTAGTACATTTCAACACAAGGAAATTGTACCGGAAACTAAAAACTATTCCGAAAATGTAATGGTTGATGTATTTGCTGCGTTATTTTTACAAATGGTTCGTGAATTTGATTTTTAAAAACAGATGTCGCGATCTTTATGAAAATAGCTTTTGCAAGGAAATCGTCTATGCCTCACGCTAATTGGGTGGAAGAAACTTTTGTGCAACGGATATTTTGTGAAAAGGAGGAACACAACGAATCTTTGTTGTTGTGTTTAGTTAATTGTGGACCCCATTTTGTTATACAATAGAAATATAGATATTTTTAAGTTGAACGGAGGAGCAGCTACAATTATTTTTTTGTTGTTGTTAAGTATCCAGGTGGCACGCAATTTCTTGATAATAAGCAACAACAATAACTTATAGCGCTTTAAGAGGAGGGAGTTATAATGAAGTGTGAGATTTCAGATTTAGATGATATTTTATGAAAGGAAGCAGGAAGTCAGTATTTCTTTATTGAGGAAACCCAATGTTACACAATAGAAATATATTATATAGATATAGGTACCTAATATTATTTTTACACCAAGTATTCAAGATTTGCGGTCAGTAGGTGGGTACTATACTAGTAGAAATTTAATGTATGAAGGAGGGAGCAGGAAACAAAGTGTGGAATTTTGTCGAAACACAAATTAATTAATTATATAGATACATATTTAAGGTCGATACCTAGGTTTCTTATGTTTTGTGGAAGAGGTAGAAATATGTTGGTGCCTATAGGTACCTTACCTATGTTGTTGGTATTTTGAATTCCTGAAGAGGTAGGAAGGTAAATAATAGATTAAGATTTGATAAGAAGCTTTTTAACTGAAGGTATTAGGACTTAAATTCAAAAAGTGTGAAAAGAAATAGATACCTATACATATATTATTATGTTATGTACCTATACGTATATAACCGAGGTAGGTCGTATGCAAATACCTGACATGATTGAAATGTGGGTAGGTGGTGGGTGGTAGAGTAAAATTTAATTTTTATATTGATAGGCTCATATTATGTAAGAAGATACATATTTACCTACATAGGTATGTACCTATAGGATAGGTTATTTATTGTTATGAAGGTAGGAAGATACCTATATTTTATTGTGATAGGATGTTACATTTAGATATTAGGTAAATGCACAAACTATTATGATTAAAGGTGCGTTTTATTTTTATGTAATTTATGTAAAAAAAAGAAGTTTTTTTTTTCAAATAATTTCAAGTTCCGTAATGAATGCATTAAAATGTTCTTTTAACTATTTTTTTCAAAGTTTTGGAAAAAACTTTTTTTACCAATTTTTTTTTTTGATTTTTTAGAAATGGCACTTTCTAGATCACGAATATGCATTTTTGAAGTCGGTAGGTAACTTAGTTTAGCCGCAAATCGAGTTTAAAGGTGTCGACTTTGATGGCTCTAACACGTCTAGTTTAGCCGCAAATCGCCTTTAAAGATAAAAGTCGGTTTTTCATATAATGCGATACATCAATTGAAAGGTGGCGCTTCCTAGATTATGAATATGCATTTTTGAAGTCGCTAGGACGCTTAGCTTGGACGCAAATTTTTTTTTCATTAAGGCTTTAATATACAGGGTGATTCAGGAATGTTTCACCAAAAAGCTAGAGCGTGTAGGTTGAGTTGAGACAAGAACTTTTTGTTGCCAAGCTATCCAAAAGTAACCGAACCTACTTCTTTACAAAAACAAGAAAATCTAAAAATCTAGCTATCCGGGATGGCACAAGTGATCATTTAGCCAATTTTTTCGTCTTTTTGTAAAGAAGTAGGTAGGTTCGGTTATACTTTTGAATAGTTTGGCAACAAAAAGTCATAGAACCATACGGTTTTCAGTGTTGGATTTAAAATTAATGGGAGCATTGAATTCTGAGAACAAATATAATATACCTAAATACGTAAAATTTTGAAAAAAATTAGTTTTAAAATTATTTTTTTTTAAATTTTTTTTTTCAAAATTTTGAGTTTGAAAATTAATATTTTGAAAACGGTTCAATAGAATAACTTCATTTAAAATTGCAATAAAATAATAAGTTTTTGGCTTTACAAAAAGGTATAGCATGGCATTGTAGGAGTTACCGTTATTTTTTAATAATTTTTTTTTTCAAATTTAAGTCATGTTTTTAGAAAATGGCCCCTCCCGGCTAAACGGAGGGGAATAGACCCCCTCTCCCATACGATTTTTTTTCTTGTCTCAACTCAACCTACACGCTCTAGCTTTTTGGTGCAACATTCCTGAATCACCCTGTGCCTTAATGAAAAAAATGTTTGCGTCTAAGCTTAGCGTCCTAGCGACTTCAAAAATGCAAATTCATAATCTAGGAAGCGCCACCTTTTAATTGATGTATCGCATTATATGAAAAATCGACTTTTATCTTTAAAGGCGATTTGCGGCTAAACTAGACGTGTTAGAGCCATCAAAGTCGACACCTTTAAACTTGATTTGCGGCTAAACTAAGTTACCTACCGACTTCAAAAATGCATATTCGTGATCTAGAAAGTGCCATTTCTAAAAAATCAAAAAAAAAGAAATTGTTAAAAAAAGTTTTTTCCAAAACTTTGAAAAAAATAGTTAAAAGAACATATACATTCATTACGGCACTTGAAATTATTTGAAAAAAACTTTTTTTTTACATAAATTATGTACATAAAAAATAAAACGCACCTTTAAATAACCTAGGTACATACCTATGTAGGTAAATATGTATCTTCTTACATAATATGAGCCTATCAATATAAAAATTAAATTTTACTCTACCACCCACCACCTACCCACATTTCAATCATGTCAGGTATTTGCATACGACCTACCTCGGTTATATACGTATAGGTACATAACATAATAATATATGTAGGTATCTATTTGTTTTCACACTTTTAGAATTTAAGTCTTAATACCTTCAATTAAAAAACTTCTTATCAAATCTATTAACTACCGTCCTACCTCTTCAGGAACTCAAAATACCAACAACATACCAAGTCATCTACATAATATTTCCATACTTTGTTTCCTGCTCCCTCCTTCATTCATTAAATTTCTATATAGTACATACCTACCTACCTACTGGCCACAATTCTTAAATACTTGTTCCAAAAATACTATTATGCACCTATATCTATATTTCTATTGTGTAACATTATATAGAAATACTAACTTCCTTCTTCCTCTCATAAAATATGATCTAAATCTGAAAACATCACACTTCATTATCTCCCTCATCTAAAAGCGCTTTAAATTATTGTTGTTGCTAAATATCAAGAAATTGCGTGTCACCTAGAAACTTAACAACAACAAATATTAATTGTAGCTCCTCCTCGCTTCAATTCAATAATAGCTTTCATATATATAATTATTCCGAAACTATTCAATGTACCAACCGTTGAATTTTATTTTCGGAAACCTTTTCGGAGACGAAATTCTATTAGTAGGTTGAATTGTTCTATGTTGTTGTGTCTTAGGTTGCAATGTCTTCTGGTTGAATTGTCCATGGTGAATTGTATTGTGTTGGATTGTGTTGGGTTGGACTGCACCCAACCCCAAAAACTCAAATATTTGACGTTTCATGAACATGTGAGTGTTTGAAGGTACTTTTTTCAAAAATTCCCTTGACATTTATTGAAAATCCCACTCAAATGAGAAATACACCTGGCTTTTTCTATCTTTTGTCGTTAAAAATCACATACTCTGAAAACACTAAACTGAATAGTTTTTAAATTCAATGGTTTTCTTTTTTACTAGTTCAGTAGTTTGCTTTTTCTTTTGTCTCTGTGTTGTTTTTCTCTACCGAAACCGATAGAAATCTTGCAGACAAAAAATTTATTTTTCAATGAATATTAAAAAATAAATGACATTCTTGCAAACAAATGCCAACTTTTCAATGTAATTCTTCGCTTATACATGGTGAATTAGCAAAGGAAAAGTTAATCAAAGCCGACTAACTTGAAAAATATGTTAAAAATATGGTTTTTTTACCTTAATCCAACGATTAAATCTAGATCACCTCTAGTTTATGTTTATTATTAACGCTATCACAATTATATGGAAGAACAATTTCAATTTTGTTTTCTTTCTGTTTTGTACAATACATAAAATACTATAAGTAAAAAGGTCACCTATTAAGCTTAAAACTTATACATATGTATTTTTAAGTTGAATATTGAATGTAATTTAAGACTTTTCTTATCGCGGGAATGATACATTGTAAATTAATTGATATATTTCAATAAATTCACTAAAAAAAACTTGGTAGTTGTTCACAAGGGTTAAAATAAACACAACTTTACTCGGTGACGCTCAACTTCCAAGTGACAAATAATTTTTATTTAATCATCATGTTTCTACAAATCTTATAATTCCTCAAGTTAAAACGTTGCAGCTGCGTCTGCTTTGTAAAGGGGTCGGTTTCCTTCATTCTCATTCTGTTCGCTACAATAGGGACGGCTTCCTTCATTCTCATTCTGTTCGCTACAATAGGGACGGCTTCCTTCATTCCATTGCTTTCGCTCAACCCAAGCAGATGTCGCTCAGTCGCTGTCGCCGTCGCTCTTCATTAGCCAGAGCGCTGTGGCTGAATTCTATTTCCTTCGCACAGTGGTTTCGTCGCTCGTGTATGTGTAACAACTTACTTGCTGTTGTTCATGTCGCTCACTGTATGTGTAACAACTTACTTGCTGTTGTTCATGTCGCTCGCTAGCCTGCCCTCGTCATTCCGGTTTCTTCGCTCTGTGTTAATTCATACGCGCTGACTCAGTCGCACGTTATTGAGTTGAATTGTTGCGTTTACCCAGGTGTAAACTATCGTGCATATCATTCTTTTGTACACATATTCGCTCAGTGGACTGTAATCCCAAAAGTATGTGAGCCTTTCGGCTCTTAACCCCTGAACATATTTTCTGTCGCTCGACTTCTATCTTTATGTAGTATGAATTCTAACATCCTCCCCCCCCTGCACGGAGTGAAAGAATATCGCTCTCATTAGCTTGGTTATCTTGGTCTTCATCCAAAATTGGTAAACGCACTAGCTTCTGAACAGGTCGTTTTAATTCAGTAGTCGCAGTTTTCAGATTCACTGAACGCACAAGCCCATCTTTTCCTGGATACGCTTCAATGACCCGTCCCACACACCAAGCGTTGGGTGGGGTACCGTCTTCTTTAATCAACACTAAATCGCCCGTTTTTAAATTCTCTTCAACCGTATTCCATTTATATCGAGTCTGAAGAGTGCTCAAGTAATCCTTCCTGAAGCCGTTCCAAAAATCTTGATGAATAAGTTCCATCCGTTTATTATAATTTAGTAGTTTCAATTTTTCGTTGCTCATCTCTCTGGTTAGTGGTTGTACCGCTCTGCCACCATGGTGAATGCCAGATGGTGTAAGATAATTCAGATCCATTGGGTCATCTGATAATCGCACTAACGGTCTGCTATTTAATGTACCTGAAACTCGCATTAAAATCGTTTGGTACCGCTCAAATGTAAAACGTTGTCCATTAATGACTCTCTTAAGGTGGAACTTAGCAGACTTGACGGCTGCTTCCCATAATCCTCCATGGAAAGGCGCTCTTGGAGTAATGAATGACCACTGTATATGGTTCATCAAAAGATAGTTTCGCACTTCATTCGAATTCCATGATTCAAATATTCGATGGAGTTCATTATTCGCACCCACAAATGTTCGCCCGTTATCGCTGAACATCTTTATTGGTGTTCGGTAAATTGATGACATTCTGGACAATGCCCAAAGAAAACGCTCTGCCGTTAAATCTGTGCAGCATTCCATGTGCACAATTTTAGTTGTCATGCAGACAAAAATAGCTACGTAGGCTACTATCGTAGTGTTGCAGCGCCCTTCCCATTTCTGCAATGAAATGGGTCCAAAATAATCGACACCGCAATAAGTAAATGCTGGTGCGAATGTCAAACGCTCTTTTGGCAGGTCTGCCATTAGCTGCACTCTGTCTTCATGCGCATAACGAAGACAAGTTACGCATGTCTTGATCGCTCTTAAAGCCGCTCGTTTCGCCTGTATTACCCAATACTTTGAACGCACATAATGTAACATGACTTGAGTATGTCCATGTTGTGTTCTTTCATGCGCCTCACGCATCAATAAACGCACAAAATGTGAATGAGCAGGTATGATAATCGGATGCTGTATATCATAGCTCACATTAGCATTCGCTATTCTTCCACGAAGTCTCAGTATAGATCGCTCATCGAGAAATGGATTGAATCTAAATAATACGCTCTGTCTGCTTAATGATACCTCCTGTCGCACTAAATCGATCTCCTTCGCAAAGGCGCTCAGTTGAGTGAATCTTATCCAATACTCCAGAGCCTTATTGAGCAGCTCGTTGGAGTATCCCATATCTTCTCTATCGTAACCTTCTCGATGATTATGTAACCATGAGAATACGCATGCAGTGATGCGTATCACTTTGTTCAATGATGAATAACGCTCTATTAGATATTGGTTCTTGATTTGAAGCCAATAAAAACTTTTCACAGACGCTCGCGCACATACAACAGGTTTAAATTCACTGTGGAATTCTTCTATTTGATTTGTTGATACTTCTGTTTCGTCCTTAGGCCAACGCTCGTACGGTTGCCTGATAAATTCTGGTCCGTTCCACCAAAAAACACTTCTTGACAATTCGCTCGCTGGTAATCCTCGTGACAATAAATCCGCAGGATTCTGGTTGGTCGGAACGTGCTTCCAACATTTTATTTCGGTACTTCGCTGAATAGTCGCCACACGATTTGAGACAAAGGTTTTAAATAGTGTAGATTCTTTCCTGATCCAAGATAATGTTATCGTTGAGTCAGAGAAGCAATGATAGCGTGCATACTCGACGTTGCAATTCTTACGCACAAGTTCCATTAGGGTTGCTAATGTTTCAGCCGCACACAATTCCAAACGCGGAATAGATACTGTTTTAACTGGTGCCACTCTTGAACGTGATGTCAAGAGATGACAATTGCTCACCGCCCCATCGCACACCTTCACGTAAATCACCGCACCATAAGCTTTCTGTGAAGCATCAGCAAAGCCAACAAGTTCAATCGTTCTTCCTACCGAAGTCTGCAGCCAACGGGAAATTCGCACGTCGTTTAAAAATTCTAATTGCTCGTAGAATTCTTTCCATTCTTTTCTGAGTTCGAATGGCAGCTCTTTATCCCAGTCTAACTTTTGTTGCCAAAGTTTTTGTATGAAGAGCTTCGCTCTAACGATGACTGGAGCCAAATAACCATTTGGATCATATAATTTCGCTACTTCGCTTGCCACTACGCGCTTTGTTATTTTGTCATCTCCATCTAAGTCAATGTGTACGCAAAACAAAAATTGGTCGCTCTTTGGATCCCATTTCAAACCCAACACGGATGTATATTCATCGTTTAATTCAACCAAGTTACTCACGTCTGAGGTTTCCTGTTGAATGTATTCGTTCAGCTCTATCGAATTTGTTCTCCATTTACTCAGCTCAAGACCAGCCTGGCCTAGCATGTCGCTCAATTCGTGATACAGTTGCATCGCCTCTTGTATGTTATCTGCACCAGAAAAATAGTCGTCTACATAACGCTCACGCACCGTTGCTCTCGATGCCAACGGATACTTCTGCTTGTATCTCGTGGCTATTTCTATCATAGTCCGAATGGCCAAAAACGGACTTGACTTCTGACCGTATGTCACCGTCAACAGCACATAATCTATAGGCCGCTCCATCTCGTTGAAACGCCATAAGATCTTCTGGTATTTCACATCCTCAGGATGAATGAGAAATTGTCTGAACATTTTACGCACATCTGTCGCCAACACAAATCGATGAAATCGAAAACGCATAATAATTACATCAAGATGCTCTTGAAGATTCGCTCCTGCTAACTGGATATCGTTTACAGAACGCCCGTTCGTTGTGAAGCAGCTGGCGTCAAACACAACTCTAAACTTCTTAATCACTGCATGGTGTGGAATATAGTATCCACCCACTAATTCTTGCCCAACCGCTCTACGCATATGTCCCAATTCCAAGTACTCGCTCATAAATTCGTTGTACTTCTCTCTTAGCTCTGAATCCTTCGCTAGTCGCCGCTCTAGTTGCGTCAATCGGTGAAACGCAATCCCTCTTGAATCTCCTAGTTCCTTATCGCCATCCATCCATGGAATTCGCACTATAAATCTTCCCTCGTTGTTACGCCCCACTGAATTTGCATATTGTCGCTCTGCACTTTCTTCCAACGGTGTTAGATCCTTGGAAGAGGAATCTCGTAGCTCCCAAAATCGATGGATTAACTGATCGACAGTGTCAATTTCTTCTTCGCCCATGCTCATTATTAGTGAATGAGTTTTCTTCAAAATTGTGTCGCCCATGGTTACCGCACCAAAGATAATGTAACCGAACAACGATGATTGTGCCACTAGCCCGCTCTTGCATTGAATGATGTGACCTCTTATTATTTTTGCCCAAATCGAAACTCCTAGTAACAGGTTCACTGGCTTCGCTCTGTCGAATTCTGGGTCTGCCAGAATAATGCCCTCAAATTCTGGTATCTTGTGTATGCTCAATAACCCTTTTGGCTGGGGTATGCTCTCTACGATCAATAATGGAATGACCAAATCTGTCCATTGTTCATTTGTCGAATTAAACCAAGGCTTGATTAATGCGTAAATCAAACCTCCATTGCACCAATTCTTGCCTGAGATCCCAATAATCTGTACAGAAAAACGCTCTCTTTTGAATTTCATCGCCCGCACTGCTTTCTCCGTAATTAGATTAACTTCGGAGCCGGTATCGAATAACGCTCGTAATTGATATTTAATGCCCTGTTCAGTTTGCAGCTGTACATAACCAGTTGCGAGCACTGGTGTTGGCTGGTTATGCTGCTCTACTGAAAATTCTGACGCGCTGGTGTTTTTTGTGAGGCTATAGCCGGTTGATACGATGGAGCCGCTACGTTTAACTGAACACCTTCTCGTCGATTACTTAAAACACCCATGGCACTATTCATGGACGATTTGTTGCACAACAAACTATTATGTCGCTCATGTGGGCATCTTCTACAAGGTCCTCCCTTACAGCTCAAAGATCCCGATCGATGATTCGGCATTAAACAATTGTAGCACAATTGTAAATTCCTCACACGCTCACGCCGCTCATTTATGCTCATTTTCTTAAACGCATCGCATTTGTAAAGTGTATGCCTTCCCTTGCAATGAAAGCATATCAATTCAATTCCTTGTCCTGGTGATATCGCATTCTGTCGTTGATTAAACTGGCTTGATGTCGCCATTGTACTGCTAGGCAGTTTTTCATACGCTCTCGATGTCTGTTGTCGCTCTGATTGCAGCTGCTGATTCTGACTTTGAGACAGATTCGCCGTACCTCTCGCTCGTCGCTCTAGGAATTTTAATACATCGCTCGCTTTAGGCATTTCGCGCAAATCCTGACTCGTCTCCCACATCTCAAGCGTACGTGGAGCCATCCGAGTTATTAATATGTGAGCAAACACATGGTTCCATTCTGTAACGGGGCAGCCCACCACCGCTAACTGTCGCATTACTCGATTAGTTGACCACAAAGTCCTGACGCTCAAAAGAAATCGAATTTATATCTTGAATAGATAAGAAAATGCAACGCACCACAAAATCCTGACGCTCAAAAGAAATCGAATTTATCTCTTGTATATATATAAAATGCAACGCACCACAAAATCATATCGCTCAACAAAAAGAAATCGAATTTATATCTTGTATAGATAAAAAAATGCAACGCACCACAAAATCTTATCGCTCAACAGAAATCGAATGTATCTCTTTATTAATTGCAATGCTGTTTGCTTAAAAGAAAAGCTATTCATGGCTAAAACTTCTACTTTTTTTTTTTAAAACGCTCCAGAAATCTTTGAATCAAATGAAAAATCGCTCTCGCTCGCTTTTATCCGGTTCGCACGGACCACAAATGTTCACAAGGGTTAAAATAAACACAACTTTACTCGGTGACGCTCAACTTCCAAGTGACAAATAATTTTTATTTAATCATCATGTTTCTACAAATCTTATAATTCCTCAAGTTAAAACGTTGCAGCTGCGTCTGCTTTGTAAAGGGGTCGGTTTCCTTCATTCTCATTCTGTTCGCTACAATAGGGACGGCTTCCTTCATTCTCATTCTGTTCGCTACAATAGGGACGGCTTCCTTCATTCCATTGCTTTCGCTCAACCCAAGCAGATGTCGCTCAGTCGCTGTCGCCGTCGCTCTTCATTAGCCAGAGCGCTGTGGCTGAATTCTATTTCCTTCGCACAGTGGTTTCGTCGCTCGTGTATGTGTAACAACTTACTTGCTGTTGTTCATGTCGCTCACTGTATGTGTAACAACTTACTTGCTGTTGTTCATGTCGCTCGCTAGCCTGCCCTCGTCATTCCGGTTTCTTCGCTCTGTGTTAATTCATACGCGCTGACTCAGTCGCACGTTATTGAGTTGAATTGTTGCGTTTACCCAGGTGTAAACTATCGTGCATATCATTCTTTTGTACACATATTCGCTCAGTGGACTGTAATCCCAAAAGTATGTGAGCCTTTCGGCTCTTAACCCCTGAACATATTTTCTGTCGCTCGACTTCTATCTTTATGTAGTATGAATTCTAACAGTAGTATTGAGCCGTTTATCACAAATTTTCGGTTTTTTTTTTTGTTTGTTTTTTTGTTTATTTAAAAGAGTGTAAAATTAACAAAAAAAATAGTAAATGAACATTAAAACGAATTTTCTAATTTAGGTTCTTTTATACGCATACACCTATTTTTATACAGGTTATTTTTTATTGCACCTAATGCAAAAAATCAGTTGTCAAAGTAATTTTTAAAAAAATCTATTTTCTTTAGTTTGCACTTCAAAATAACCCAAAGCACTTTTATTGCTTAAGCTTTAAAACCAAAAAAAAATATTCTTTGCTCTTACTACTTTTAACTAGCGTATTTGTACTTGCCGCTTTCTGAAACGACAGCACTGCATGTGCAACGTATGCAAATTGAAAATGGACAGCGCGCGTGGCTAGCCATTCGCCATTGCAAAGTAAAAGTATATGATTTGGATGTCTGAGATTTTGTAAAATTAAATTCAGTGCGCGCTAAAATAAAAATTTAGTAAAAAGTTGTTCTTTTTAAAAACGTAAAAACATTAAAAACGTGAAAAACGTGAAAAACGTGAAAAACGTGAAAAACGTGAAAAAAACAATTAAACAATTAACATTTAATATAAAAACGAAAAGGATAAAAAACATAAAAAGTCTAAAAGGACTTAACAAGGTAATAAATTGTATATTTTTTATATTATATATAGGTATTATATATATTATATTACATATTTAGATTATTGTATGCCTATTAAGATTTCTTGACAAAAAAACTACCACCATATGGCCAGAAACACAAAATTGCCTTTTCTTCAGCAACATTTTAGTTTTTCCTAGTTTAAATGAATCCCGCGCTACATATATATATGGCCAGAAACACAAAAATGCCTTTTCTTCAGCATCTTTCCATGCGATGTTGAAAGATTTTAGTGTTTCCTAGTTTTGGTGAATCCCGCGCTACATATATATATATATATTGCCAAAAACACAAAAATGACTTTTCTTCAGCATCTATATATGCGATGTTGAAGATTTTAGTGTTTCCTAGTTTTGGTGAATCCCGCGCTACTTTTAACATCCCCCGTTTCCCCCTAAAAAAATTATTTAAAAAAAATTTCATATAAGAGGTGTTTCTTTGGCTATATGCCTTTCAGGGGTACAAATAAAGCTACATCTCGAAAGTTACTTATCCCATCGTTTTTATTTTGGTCACGATGAGTCACTAATGAGCTAGTCTAACTAACTGCATCACCAGAATTTTCATTGTATGCATATTAAGATTTTTTGACAAAAAAAAACTACCACCATATTGACCTATGATATGGTCAGAAACACAAACATCAACTTTTCTCAGCATCTATACATCCGATAGTGAAGATTTTAGTATTTCTTATATTTGGTGAATCCCGCGCTACTTTCAACATCCCCCGTTTCCCCCTAAAAAAATTATTTAAAAAAAATTTCATATAAGAGCTGTTTCCTTGGCTATATGCCTTTCAGGGGTACAAATAAAGCTACTTCTCGAAAGTAACTTATCCCATCGTTTTTATTTTGGTCACAATGCGTCACTAATGAGCTAATCTAACTAACTGCATCACCAGAATTTTCATTGTATGCATATTAAGATTTTTTGACAAAAAAAAACTACCACCATATTGACCTATGATATGGTCAGAAACACAAACATCAACTTTTATCAGCATCTATACATCCGATAGTGAAGATTTTAGTATTTCCTAGATTTGGTGAGTCCCGCGCTACTTTCAACATCCCCCGTTTCCCCCTAAAAAAATTATTTAAAAAAAATTTCATATAAGAGCTGTTTCCTTGGCTATATGCCTTTCAGGGGTACAAATAAAGCTACATCTCGAAAGTAACTTATCCCATCGTTTTTATTTTGGTCACAATGAGTCACTAATGAGCTAATCTAACTAACTGCATCACCAGAATTTTCATTGTATGCATATTAAGATTTTTTGACAAAAAAAAACTACCACCATATTGACCTATGATATGGTCAGAAACACAAACATCAACTTTTCTCAGCATCTATACATCCGATAGTGAAGATTTTAGTATTTCCTAGTTTTGGTGAATCCCGCGCTACTTTCAACATCCCCCGTTTCCCCCTAAAAAAATTATTTAAAAAAAATTTCATATAAGAGCTGTTTCCTTGGCTATATGCCTTTCAGGGGTACAAATAAAGCTACATCTCGAAAGTTACTTATCCCATCGTTTTTATTTTGGTCACGATGAGTCACTAATGGGCTAATCTAACTAACTGCATCACCAGAATTTTCATTGTATGCATATTAAGATTTTTTGACAAAAAAAAACTACCACCATATTGACCTATGATATGGTCAGAAACACAAACATCAACTTTTCTCAGCATCTATACATCTGATAGTGAAGATTTTAGTTTTTTCTAATTTTTGCTGAATCCCGCGCTACTTTCAACATCCCCCGTTTCCCCCTAAAAAAATTATTTAAAAAAAATTTCATATAAGAGCTGTTTCCTTGGCTATATGCCTTTCAGGGGTACAAATAAAGCTACATCTCGAAAGTAACTTATCCCATCGCTTTTATTCTGGTCACAATGAGTCACTAATGAGCTAATCTAACTAACTGCATCACCAGAATTTTCATTGTATGCATATTAAGATTTTTTGACAAAAAAAAACTACCACCATATTGACCTATGATATGGTCAGAAACACAAACATCAACTTTTCTCAGCATCTATACATCCGATAGTGAAGATTTTAGTATTTCCTAGTTTTGGTGAATCCCGCGCTACTTTCAACATCCCCCGTTTCCCCCTAAAAAAATTATTTAAAAAAAATTTCATATAAGAGCTGTTTCCTTGGCTATATGCCTTTCAGGGGTACAAATAAAGCTACATCTCGAAAGTTACTTATCCCATCGTTTTTATTTTGGTCACAATGAGTCACTAATGAGCTAATCTAACTAACTGCATCACCAGAATTTTCATTGTATGCATATTAAGATTTTTTGACAAAAAAAAACTACCACCATATTGACCTATGATGTGGTCAGAAACACAAACATCAACTTTTCTCAGCATCTATACATCCGATAGTGAAGATTTTAGTATTTCCTAGTTTTGGTGAATCCCGCGCTACTTTCAACATCCCCCGTTTCCCCCTAAAAAAATTATTTAAAAAAAATTTCATATAAGAGCTGTTTCCTTGGCTATATGCCTTTCAGGGGTACAAATAAAGCTACATCTCGAAAGTTACTTATCCCATCGTTTTTATTTTGGTCACGATGAGTCACTAATGGGCTAATCTAACTAACTGCATCACCAGAATTTTCATTGTATGCATATTAAGATTTTTTGACAAAAAAAAACTACCACCATATTGACCTATATTAGGTCAGAAACGCAAACATCAACTTTTCTCAGCATCTATACATCCGATAGTGAAGATTTTAGTATTTCCTAGTTTTGGTGAATCCCGCGCTACTTTCAACATCCCCCGTTTCCCCCTAAAAAAATTATTTAAAAAAAATTTCATATAAGAGCTGTTTCCTTGGCTATATGCCTTTCAGGGGTACAAATAAAGCTACATCTCGAAAGTAACTTATCCCATCGTTTTTATTTTGGTCACAATGAGTCACTAATGAGCTAATCTAACTAACTGCATCACCAGAATTTTCATTGTATGCATATTAAGATTTTTTGACAAAAAAAAACTACCACCATATTGACCTATGATATGGTCAGAAACACAAACATCAACTTTTCTCAGCATCTATACATCCGATAGTGAAGATTTTAGTATTTCCTAGTTTTGGTGAATCCCGCGCTACTTTCAACATCCCCCGTTTCCCCATAAAAAATTTTTTAAAACAAATTTCATATAAGAGCTGTTTCCTTGGCTATATGCCTTTCAGGGGTACAAATAAAGCTACATCTCGAAAGTTACTTATCCCATCGTTTTTATTTTGGTCACAATGAGTCACTAATGAGCTAATATAACTAACTGCATCACCAGAATTTTCATTGTATGCATATTAAGATTTTTTGACAAAAAAAAACTACCACCATATTGACCTATGATATGGTCAGAAACACAAACATCAACTTTTCTCAGCATCTATACATCCGATAGTGAAGATTTTAGTATTTCCTAGTTTTGGTGAATCCCGCGCTACTTTCAACATCCCCCGTTTCCCCCTAAAAAAATTATTTAAAAAAAATTTCATATAAGAGCTGTTTCCTTGGCTATATGCCTTTCAGGGGTACAAATAAAGCTACATCTCGAAAGTTACTTATCCCATCGTTTTTATTTTGGTCACAATGAGTCACTAATGGGCTAAACTAACTAACTGCATCACCAGAATTTTCATTGTATGCATATTAAGATTTTTTGACAAAAAAAAACTACCACCATATTGACCTATGATATGGTCAGAAACACAAACATCAACTTTTCTCAGCATCTATACATCCGATAGTGAAGATTTTAGTATTTCCTAGTTTTGGTGAATCCCGCGCTACTTTCAACATCCCCCGTTTCCCACTAAAAAAATTATTTAAAAAAAATTTCATATAAGAGCTGTTTCCTTGGCTATATGCCTTTCAGGGGTACAAATAAAGCTACATCTCGAAAGTAACTTATCCTTTCGTTTTTATTTTGGTCATAATGATCCACTAATGAGCTAATCTAACTAACTGCATCACCAGAATTTTCATTGTATGCATGTTAAGATTTTTTGACAAAAAAAAAAACTACCACCATATTGACCTATGATATGGTCAGAAACACAAACATCAACTTTTCTCAGCATCTATACATCCGATAGTGAAGATTTTAGTATTTCCTAGTTTTGGTGAATCCCGCGCTACTTTCAACATCCCCCGTTTCCCCCTAAAAAAATTATTTAAAAAAAATTTCATATAAGAGCTGCTTCCTTGGCTATATGCCTTTCAGGGGTACAAATAAAGCTACATCTGGAAAGTTACTTATCCCATCGTTTTTATTTTGGTCGCGATGAGTCACTAATGGGCTAATCCAACTAACTGCATCACCAGAATTTTCATTGTATGCATATTAAGATTTTTTGACAAAAAAAAAACTACCACCATATTGACCTATGATATGGTCAGAAACACAAACATCAACTTTTCTCAGCATCTATACATCCGATAGTGAAGATTTTAGTATTTCCTAGTTTTGGTGAATCCCGCGCTACTTTCAACATCCCCCGTTTCCCCCTAAAAAAATTATTTAAAAAAAATTTCATATAAGAGCTGTTTCTTTGGCCATATGCCTTTCAGGGGTACAAATAAAGCTACATCTCGTAAGTTACTTATCCCATCGTTTTTATTTTGGTCACGATGAGTCACTAATGAGCTAATCTTACTAACTGCATCACCAGAATTTTCATTGTATGCATATTAAGATTTTTTGACAAAAAAAAACTACCACCATATTGACCTATGATATGGTCAGAAACACAAACATCAACTTTTCTCAACAAAAAAACAATTAATATAAAAACGAAAAGGATAAAAACATAAAATAAGTCTAAAACAAACTTAACAAGGTAATAAATTGTATATTTATAATATAATATAGGTAATACATTTAAATCAAACATTTGGGACTTGATTCATGCATTCATTTGAATTTGCTTCTGGATTGGAAAAAGTATATTTGTCAATTTTCTTCAAGACGCCTCATCTTAGAAACAAAAAAATGCACTTTTCTGGTTTAGAAGGTAGAAGGTTGATGGTAGAAGATGGTTGATGGTAGAAGGTGGTTGATGGTAGAAGGTGGTATAGAAGTTAGAAGATGGTTGATGGTAGAAGATGGTATAGAAGTTAGAAGATGGTATAGAAGTTAGAAGATAGTTGATGGTAGAAGATGGTTGATGGTAGAAGGTGGTTGATGGTAGAAGGTGGTTGATGGTAGAAGATGGTTGATGGTAGAAGGTGGTATAGAAGTTAGAAGATGCTTGATGGTAGAAGATGGTTGATGGTAGAAGGTGGTTGATGGTAGAAGGTGGTTGATGGTAGAAGGTGGTATAGAAGTTAGAAGAAGGTTGATGGTAGAAGATGGTATAGAAGTTAGAAGATGGTATAGAAGTTAGAAGATGGTTGATGGTAGAAGATGGTTGATGGTAGAAGGTGGTTGATGGTAGAAGGTGGTTGATGGTAGAAGGTGGTTGATGGTAGAAGATGGTTGATGGTAGAAGGTGGTATAGAAGTAAGATGATGGTTGATGGTAGAAGATGGTATAGAAGATAGAAGATGGTATAGAAGTTAGAAGATGGTTGATGGTAGAAGATGGTTGATGGTAGAAGGTGGTTGATGGTAGAAGGTGGTATAGAAGTTAGAAGATGGTTGATGGTAGAAGATGGTATAGAAGTTAGAAGATGGTTGATGGTATAGAAGTTAGAAGATGGTATAGAAGTTAGAAGATGGTTGATGGTAGAAGGTGGTTGATGGTAGAAGGTGGTTGATGGTAGAAGGTGGTTGATGGTAGAAGATGGTTGATGGTAGAAGGTGGTATAGAAGTTAGAAGATGCTTGATGGTAGAAGATGGTTGATGGTAGAAGGTGGTTGATGGTAGAAGGTGGTATAGAAGTTAGAAGATGGTTGATGGTAGAAGATGGTATAGAAGTTAGAAGATGGTATAGAAGTTAGAAGATGGTTGATGGTAGAAGATGGTTGATGGTAGAAGGTGGTTGATGGTAGAAGGTGGTTGATGGTAGAAGGTGGTTGATGGTAGAAGATGGTTGATGGTAGAAGGTGGTATAGAAGTAAGATGATGGTTGATGGTAGAAGATGGTATAGAAGTTAGAAGATGGTATAGAAGTTAGAAGATGGTTGATGGTAGAAGATGGTTGATGGTAGAAGGTGGTTGATGGTAGAAGGTGGTATAGAAGTTAGAAGATGGTTGATGGTAGAAGATGGTATAGAAGTTAGAAGATGGCTGATGGTAGAAGATGGGATAGAAGTTAGAAGATGGTATAGAAGTTAGAAGATGGTTGATGGTAGAAGATGGTTGATGGTAGAAGGTGGTTGATGGTAGAAGGTGGTTGATGGTAGAAGGTGGTATAGAAGTTAGAAGATGGTTGATGGTAGAAGATGGTATAGAAGTTAGAAGATGGTATAGAAGTTAGAAGATGGTTGATGGTAGAAGGTGGTATAGAAGTTAGAAGATGGTTGATGGTAGAAGATGGTATAGAAGTTAGAAGATGGTATAGAAGTTAGAAGATGGTTGATGGTAGAAGATGGTTGATGGTAGAAGGTGGTTGATGGTAGAAGGTGATTGATGGTAGAAGGTGGTATAGAAGTTAGAAGATGGTTGATGGTAAAAGATGGTATAGAAGTTAGAAGATGGTATAGAAGTTAGAAGATGGTTGATGGTAGAAGATGGTTGATGGTAGAAGGTGGTTGATGGTAGAAGGTGGTTGATGGTAGAAGGTGGTATAGAAGTTAGAAGATGGTTGATGGTAGAAGATGGTATAGAAGTTAGAAGATGGTATAGAAGTTAGAAGATGGTTGATGGTAGAAGATGGTATAGAAGTTAGAAGATGGTATAGAAGTTAGAAGATGGTTGATGGTAGAAGATGGTATAGAAGTTAGAAGATGGTATAGAAGTTAGAAGATGGTTGATGGTAGAAGGTGGTTGATGGTAGAAGGTGGTTGATGGTAGAAGGTGGTATAGAAGTTAGAAGATGGTTGATGGTAGAAGATGGTATAGAAGTTAGAAGATGGTATAGAAGTTAGAAGATGGTTGATGGTAGAAGATGGTTGATGGTAGAAGGTGGTTGATGGTAAAAGGTGGTATAGAAGTTAGAAGATGGTTGATGGTAGAAGATGGTATAGAAGTTAGAAGATGGTATAGAAGTTAGAAGATGGTTGATGGTAGAAGATGGTATAGAAGTTAGAAGATGGTATAGAAGTTAGAAGATGGTTGATGGTAGAAGATGGTATAGAAGTTAGAAGATGGTATAGAAGTTAGAAGATGGTTGATGGTAGAAGATGGTTGATGGTAGAAGGTGGTTGATGGTAGAAGGTGGTATAGAAGTTAGAAGATGGTTGATGGTAGAAGATGGTTGATGGTAGAAGGTGGTTGATGGTAGAAGGTGGTTGATGGTAGAAGGTGGTATAGAAGTTAGAAGAAGGTTGATGGTAGAAGATGGTTGATGGTAGAAGGTGGTTGATGGTAGAAGTTTTTTTTTCAATTTTCTTTACTAATTACCATTTTGTTCATTGAAATAAAAAACAATAACAAAATCATTAATAGATGGGAGATTCTGAAAACAAATGTGAAGAATCAGACGGTGCCTATCTTATTGAAGAAGTTTTTTATGAGAGTGAAGGGGATAATATAGCATTCAGTCAGCAAATATCTGAAAAACCTGCTGATGTAGAGTATGTTTTCACGTATGATTCGCCGGATGAAGAAATAAACGACTTACTAAAGCAATGGGGGCTTCCAGAGTTGTGTGAATTGTTTAATGGTAAATTATACTCATTTAATTGCATAGCCTTCACATTATTTCATTCTATATTATAGAAAGAAAAATTGATTTAGATTGCCTAGAGCATATAACGGTTTCCGACATAGACAATCTAATTCCTCAAGAATTGATGGGATTCCGGATTAAGTTCAAGGCAAGACTATCTAAATGGAGATCCTTGAAGGTAAGATAAGATAAGAATGAGAGGACGATTTATATTTCGAAAGTTACAATGTTTATACAAATTTAGAACTTACCTCTAAGCTCGATATCAGAATGTCTTTCTGCGGGGTCGGGTAGTGCTGCCTCCGAATCCAGCGTCGTGATGGGAAAACTTTCGAAGAAAGACTTAATTTTACGATCTGATTCCGAAAAAAGTTTGAACCTCGAACAACAATACATGGTGAGTAATACTTGTATTGGACAAAAATGGGGTGTAGATTATGACACAAACGTGTTTCTCTTCTAAAGAATTAAAAATGAAAAAAAAAAAAGAATGCCAAATATATCCAATTTAATTGTAGGTAAACAAGGTTTTCATTGGAATAATTACGTTTTTTTTTATTTCATTAGAACGTTCAACACATCCTACAATCCAACATAAGAGGCAAATCATTGCTACAAAAAAAAAGCCCCTTTAACTCTGCAGAAAGAAAGGATGTAATATCAACTTTAGTTGACTTTGCTCTCTTTAATGAAATTGTATTGGGAACTAAGGAAATAAATTCATTAGCTGAGCAATTGGTCAAAATTTTCCCTTTTGAAAATAAGGTCTTAAAACAATAGCTTAAAATAAAACTTTTTACTAATAATGATTTATTTCATAGAATTGTTACTACGTGCCTAGTGGAGATGGGGGCAGAGCCAGAGGTCAACTGTATTCAACCTACAACAACAAAATCAAATCGTTGAGAAAGAAAGGAATTTTACCCACACGACCAAAACACGGTTGTGTTAACGGTTGTTTAAGATCGGGTAATTCATCGTCTTCATCAAATTCAATAACATCGTGCCCATCACCGCCAGATATTACGCAAAGTAAGACAAATTAAATTTCAGATTGAAATATATTTTCAAAACAGTATTTTACTATCATGCTTTGTTATATACATATTTTGGTTAGTAATATTGCTTATTCACTTATATGTTTTGAGAAGCTTATGGTTTATTAACAAAAATTTCAATTTGTGAAACGTACCTATGTATAAACAATTAAAGTTAAACAAATAAGTTGCTTTGCTTGTGGATTAAGTACCTATTCCTAGCTATGGATTCCATTTCTGCTGCTCTAAAACATTTAAACCATCTTTGCTAAGTTTTAATTGTGCTAAGAGTTTTAATTGGGTTTTGTGTGGGTGTAGTGGAAAGATTGATTATGGTCTATGACTGCTTAATATTTTGTAGGCATAATTCCTGGATTCACCACTTCTGAGTTATCCTCCCCTAAAAGCTGGAACATTTATATTTATCTTATCACGTCCCCAGTTTTCATCACTTCTGAGTTATCCTATACTGAAAGCTGGAATATTCTAGTTCATTTATATTTATCTTATCTTGTCAGATGGTAATTAGATGGTAATTGGTAGATAGAAGTTGGAAGAAGATGGTAGATGGCAAGAGATGGTAGATGATAGAAGTTATTATAGAAGGATTGGATTTTGCTTTTAGATTGTAAAAAATTTATTTGTCAATTTGCTTCACTAATTACAATTACCAAAAAAAAAATACAAAAATCATAAATAGATTGGAGATTTTGAAAACAAAAGTGACTCCACGGATGAATGAACGACTTACTAAAGCCAATGGGGGCTTCCAGAGTTGTGTGAATTGTTTAATGATAAAGTATACTCATGTAAATGCATAGCCTTCACATTATTCCATTTCATGTTATAGAACGAAAAATCAATTTAGATTGTAGATATTAATTAGATAATATTCTGTATGTATAATTCCTGGATTCATCACTTCTAAGTTATCCTCTACTGAAAGCTTTGAAAATCTTTCATTTATATTTATCTGATCTTGTCCCTAGATTTGGGTTCCATATCTTTTTCGCTACTTTGATTTATATGAAAATTATCTCATACCCACTTAAGAAGACTGATCTATTTTCTTCTTCACTTCTGAGTTATCCTCCACTGAAAGCTTTGAAAAGCTTTCATTTATATTTATCTGATCTTGTCCCCAGATTTGGGTTCCATATCTTTTTCGCTACTTTGATTTATATGAAAATTATCTCATACCCACTTAAGAAGACTGATCTATTTTCTTCTTCACTTCTGAGTTATCCTCCACTAAAAGCTTTGAAAAGCTTTCATTTATATTTATCTGATCTTGTCCCTAGATTTGGGTTCCATATCTTTTTCGCTACTTTGATTTATAAACAAGGTTTTCATAGGAATAATTACGTTTTTTTTTTTATTTCGTCCAACACATCCTACAATCCAACATCAGAGGCAAATCATTGCTAAAAAAGCTTTGAAAAGCTTTCACTTATATTTATCTGATCTTGTCCCCAGATTTGGGTTCCATATCTTTTTCGCTACTTTGATTTATATGAAAATTATCTCATACCCACTTAAGAAGACTAATCTATTTTCTTCTTTACTTCTGAGTTATCCTCCACTGAAAGCTTTGAAAAGCTTTCATTTATATTTATCTGATCTTGTCCCCAGGTTTGGGTTCCATATCTTTTTCGCTACTTTGATTTATATGAAAATTATCTCATACCCACTTAAGAGCACTGATCTATTTTCTTTATCACTTCTGAGTTATCCTCCACTGAAAGCTTTGAAAAGCTTTCATTTATATTTATCTGATCTTGTCCCCAGATTTGAGTTCCATATCTTTTTCGCTACTTTGATTTATATGAAAATTATCTCATACCCACTTAAGAAGACTGATCTATTTTCTTCTTCACTTCTGAGTTATCCTCCACTAAAAGCTTTGAAAAGCTTTCATTTATATTTATCTGATCTTGTCCCCAGATTTGGGTTCCATATCTTTTTCGCTACTTTGATTTATATGAAAATTATCTCATACCCACTTAAGAACACTGATCTATTTTCTTCATCACTTCTGAGTTATCCTCCACTGAAAGCTTTGAAAAGCTTTCATTTATATTTATCTGATCTTGGCCCCAGATTTGGGTTCCATATCTTTTTCGCTACTTTGATTTATATGAAAATTATCTCATACCCACTTAAGAAGACTGATCTATTTTCTTCTTCACTTCTGAGTTATCAAATCTCAAATCGTAGTGGACGTATAATTAAGCCATCTGCAATATATAACGTTTATGTTGTATACGTTTAGCTCGTGGTTCAATTATTACGTGAAAATCTAACTCAATTTAACTTATCATTATTATTAATTCTGGCTATTATTTGGCTAGTATTTGTCTTCCTACAAAAAACCAATTCTTTTAGTGTATTTAGTTTAGTAGACCTGAAATCATCCATTATATGGAAAAAAAGTGATTGGTATCAAAATCTTGCAGGGTTGAATGAGAAGGATTGGTTGAAATACAACTCACAACCAATAGAGCTGGTAGTCCTTAAGTGGAATAATTGTTTCAATATAAGGAGGATAGAAATTTTACAAAAAAATGCATCCGAAATTTTCAATGACTGGCCGCTTTTTACCCAATCTGTTGGCCTTTATTTGGTAAGAACTTATTCTTTTAATTTTGGGAAAAATGCCATTCAAAACAATTATTCCATAGATTGATTTAGACTTTGTTTCTCTTTTTAATGAGGAGAAGTCATTTTGTTTGAAAAAGAATTGGGCTGGTTTTCAAAAAAAAATTTTGCAAAACGTCTTTGAGCAAATCAGAAGTGCGAGCAAATCCGTAAAACAGTTATTTGCCCATATAAATGAATCAGATAATGAAGGCAAAGACTTTGCTACAAAAATAATGATATTTTAAATGCGAAGTGTTTTTATACCGCTATATACTATGTAAATTATTTTCTTACAGATTATAAAGACCTTCTAACATTCAAATTACTTCACTATAAACTGCCTCCATCTCAAAAGATTTCACTTGAAAATGGAAAAAAGTGGCACGTTTCAATAACAGATGCAATCAATAGCAGCATTATCGAAGTGGAGAACCAAGCCGATATCTTGATAAAATATAGAACAGTTAAACACTCCCTCAAAGAATTAAATCTTAATATTCAACCTATGGTGGTGTCAATACCAACTCAAAACTTATATTACCTTATTTCAGACAAAATTTTTCATAAATGCGATAACTTTGTATCAACGATTGATTTAGCCTTTAAATTGTATTACGTTTTTAATCTGAAATATCCAGTACAAAGTCAAAATGTATGGTTATTCATTGAGAATTTTTTTTTCGATCTAAATTCAAGCACATTAAGTTCAAAGACAATAGCACTAATAAATGAGCTAAAAGATTAAAATACAAAAAAACCATGTATTCTTGCTTTGCTTGTGAATTAAACTTTTCAAATTTGGATGATTACTATTTTCATTTAAAGTTGAAGCATAAATATGAAAAAGAAATTTATTGCAAACAGGGGAACTGTCCACAAGCATTTTCTGATTTCCTAGTTTTAAAACGACATTTAAAGAAAGTTCACGCTGATGTAAATAGCAATTCCAATATTTCAATCCATAAGTCCACTTCTGCAGTTTTTCATCGCCCAGAAAGTCCAGATGATTTTCACGAAGACTTCAATTCTTCGTGTCGTTCTCAAAACTCAAGAAGTGATTTTTCTTTTTCTAATAATGTTAATAAAAATTCTACTGAGCAATTTGATGAATCTGTTAAAAATAAAGAAGTTGACCTCTCGGAATGTGCCTTAAGATTTGTTTTAAAAATGATGAATCACAATTCTGTTCCAAGAAATTTAGTATTCAATGTTGTTTCAGAAATTCAAAAACTTTTATTTGAGCCTATCAAATGCGTAATTGATTTCAACGATCCAATTACAGCAATTGAAAAAATAAGCAAATTTTGTGGTACAGCTTTTTGCCAAATAGACACTGAGCAAAAACTTATAAAGCATTTAACTAAGAAAAACTTGATAGAAGTACCAACCAATAATACAGTTTCATCTGAACTTCAAAACACGATTAAAAAGGGTATACCAACTTTAGAATATAAGGAAATAAAAGGAACAATTTCATCAATTCCTTTTATGCTAAAAAAATTTTTTGAAACGGAAAATTTGCTTGAAAAAACTTTGAAGGAAATGGAAAACCTTATGGCGCATTCCGATGAGATAAAGAATTTTGTGTGTGGCTCCGTTTGGAAAAAAATTTATTCTAAATTCTCAAATGAAAACAAAACTGTTATTCCATATTTCCTTTATAATGACGATTTTGATCCAGATAATGTGTTGGGCTCACACTCCGGAGTAAATTCAATTTCAGCATTCTATATCAATTTTCCTACATTACCAGAGCATAAGCGTTCTTGTTTGACAAATATATTGCCTGCTATGCTTATTAAAGCTGAATATTTTAAGAAATATGAGCGTAAAGATGTTTTAAATAACCTCTTGGAAATTTTGTTGGATTTAGAACTTAACGGCGTCATGATTAAAACGGGAGGTATTGAAAAAAGGATTTATTTTGCTTTAGGCTTAGTTACTGGCGATAATCTTGGTCTAAATAAAATTCTAGGCTTCAGATCTTCTTTTTCACCTCTTCATTTTTGTCGAATTTGTAAATCTTCGAAAAAGGAAACACAAAGTCTATGTTATGAGTTGGAAAGTAGCTTAAGAACGGTTTCAAATTATGATTCTGATCTTTTACTGAATGACCCAAAACAAACGGGAATCTCAGAAATATGTGCTTTCAATATCCTTCCATCTTTTCATGCCGTTGTTAACGTTTCTGTTGATATAATGCATGATCTTTTCGAGGGGGTTTTGAAAAATGATATGTGTGCTATTATTTTATACTTCATGAAAACAAAAAAATATTTTTCACTCGAAGATCTAAATGATAGAAAACAGCTTTTTGATTACGGAACAATAGATTCGAAAAATTACTCCCTTCCCATAAAACTTGAGGCCTTACAAAACAAAAATTTGAATATGCAAGCGAGCGAAAGCCATTGCTTTGTGCATTTTTTTTCTTTAATGGTTTGGGATTTTGTACCTGAGGATGACAAATGTTGGCTTTTTTTCTTAAATCTTCAAAAACTGGTAGATCTATGCTTATATGGTTCATTTAATGAAAATGATTTAGAAGAATTGGCATCCCGAGTAGCTGATCATAATAAAATTTACAAAGAATTATTTAATGAACCCCTAAAGCCAAAAGCCCATTTTTTAACTCACTATTGTGGTGTGATAAAAAGAGTTGGGCCATTAAAAATGTTTTGGAGTATGCGAAATGAAGGAAAACACAAAGAGTTGAAACAATATGCCCAGAGCATAACATCTAGAAAAAATGTATGCTATTCCCTTGGAATCAAGCTATCTTTGAAATTAGCTAACTTTTTTTATTTAAATGAAAAAGACGAAAAAATTAAAATTTTGAAAAGTAAAAATGTTTGCATATCTAAAAAGCCATATTTCAAAGATCTTCAAGAATTTGGTCTTGACGGTATTCAGACAATTGCACAAAACATAATTTTTATGGGAACTTCGTACTCTTCTGGATTTTATTTATTTCACAAGAAAAGCAACTTTATTTATAAAATTTCTGAAATAGTGGTCAGCAAAAAATGTATAATAATTGTTTCAACTAAATATTTGTTTCGATACGACTTAAATATAAATTCTTTTGTAACAACGGAAAATACGAATATTTTAAGTTTTAAATTAATAACGGATTTCCAATATTACCCTGCTTTGCCACATAAACTTTCCGATGGTAGAATGGCACTTAGATTTAAAAATATTTAAAAAATACCATTATTTATTTGTTAATTACTTTAATGCAAAAGTAAAATTTAAGGAAATGTTAAAAAGCTATACATATTAATTATTTTAAATTGATAAAGAAATTTAAGACATTATATTGTTAAAATTATATTGATTAAAGAAACATAATACCATTGTATCTATTGTTAAAATAAAATAATAAAATTGAAATAAAAATATTTTTTGAATACATACACATAAATAATTTGACTTATAATTTCAGATAAAGTCTAAGGAAGATTTATAGAAGAAATTTTTTAGTTACTTTCATTTCAGAAAAAAATGGTTTCGACATCAACGAAAGGGGATTTACCTGTATTTTCGATATATGTAGGTATATAAATTGAATGTAAGAAAACAGCAGATTTCATTGTTACAAATTTAACATTCCTTTTCATTTCCAGATTGCAGTTTTGGGGGAATACCTCACCGTTTTCGAAAATGTCAGCTGCGTCAAAAATATGCACAGAATGCAACAGAATTTTCTTGAAACGCCAACTGCAAAAGTCAGTTGTTCATAAGCGCAAACATTTTATTGAACTAATGCAGTTTTAATTCATGTTTGCGTTTTGATACAGCTTTCTTTTGCCATTTGTATTTCAAGAAAGTTCTGCATACTGCCTTTTTGATTCAAATTACTTTTTCGAAAACGGTCTACTACAACTGTAGTAAATTCCACTTCTGAGTGTAATAAATTTTATTACATTTGTAGTGGATTTTACTACAGCTGCAGTAGATTTCACTATCATCTGCAATAGATTTTACTACATTTGTAGTAAAATGCAGTATATTTCACTACCCTATGTAGTGGATTTTACTACGTTGGTTGTAGATCATACTACAACTGCAATAAATTTTACTATTTCATGCGATGAATTTTATTACAGTTGTAGTGGATTTTACTACAACTGTAGTAGATTTCACTATCATCTGCAATAGATTTTACTACATTTGTAGTAAAATGCAGTATATTTTACTACCATATGTAGTGGATTTTACTACGTGGGTTGTAGATCTTACTACAACTGCAATACATTTTACTATTTCATGCAATGAATTTTATTACATCTGTAGTGGATTTTACTACAACTGCAGTAGATTTCACTATCATCTGCAATAGATTTTACTACATTTGTAGTAAAATGCAGTATATTTTACTACCATATGTAGTGGATTTTACTACGTGGGTTGTAGATCTTACTACAACTGCAATACATTTTACTATTTCATGCAATGAATTTTATTACATCTGTAGTGGATTTTACTACAACTGTAGTAGATTTCACTATCATCTGCAATAGATTTTACTACATTTGTAGTAAAATGCAGTATATTTTACTACCCTATGTAGTGGATTTTACTACGTAGGTTGTTGATCTTACTACAACTGCAATAACTTTTACTATTTCATGCAATGAATTTGATTACATCTGTAGTAGATTTTATTACAACTGGAGTATATTTCACTATCCTTCGCAATAGATTTAACTACATCTGTAGTAAAATGTAGTATATTTCACTACCCTATGCAATGGATTTTACTACGTGCGTTGTAGATCTTACTACAACTGCAATAAATTTTACTATTTCATGCAATGAATTTTATTACGTCTGTAGTGGATTTTACTACAACTGGAATAGATTTCAGTATTTTATGTAATAAATTTGACTACGTCTGTAGTTGGTTTTTACTAAAACTAGTAAATTCACTGTACTTGTTTAGTAAGGACTTTTACTATTTTATCGAAGACACATAGCTGGTGGAATTTTTTTTGAAACTTGGTAGTTGATTTAACTACAGAAGTTCTACATCAGTAGTAAATATTACTATTATTTTAAATTGTGAAAAGTACTACAAAAATCGTAAATTTCACAACAGGTGTAATGGGTTGAGATTTCACTACATTTACAGTGAATTTTACGACCGTTTTTGGTGAATTTGACTACATTTTTCTCTCTGTGTGCTGGAACACAATAGAAAAACGCAGCCGGAACCGCAGCCGCAACCGTACCGCATGCCGTACGTACCTAATTAGAAGTGCCCACAATGGAGTCGTACGTACTCCACGTTTTTTTTACAATTTCCACTGAGAAACATACATATATATGAATATAAAAGATGATATGATATCGCATCATGTATAGTCTTTGTTCACGCCATCTATGAACGAGAGTATGTATCAATAATTCTTGCACATCTCTGTGCAAGTTATCGATGTGAGTGATATATACTCAGCCGCATCCAACTTCACATGCTGACGTGGTAGATCCGGCCTCCTACCAATTTGCTGACACCTTTTTTTTTTCTTGTTCTCTTCCTTTTTATACTACTTGCTTTTTAAACTCGATAGTGTTCGGATTGAATTTGACAAATTTTAAGCTGTAATATAAAGTAAAATAAAAACGAAACAAAGTCAAGAACAATGCCAAAAGAAATAATAAAAACTCTTCTGTAATCTTAACTATTTGGATCCGAGTGTTTTTTTCCTTTTTTTAAATATATTTCGATCGCTAAAAGAAAAAAGGCCGCATCACGTCTGCGCTTCAACATTGGACGAGTAGAAGGAAGCCGAAGCACGAGGGCACCTCAACATATGGCCACATCGAGCCGGATCATACAACCAGCGACAAAAAACCAAAAAAAAGTAACCTAAACTTGTATCCATTGCTGCCTCCACGTCGTTATCGTCATCGTCATTTTGAGACGACAACGTGCTTTGCTACCGCCAACACCAATACACGCAATCACGATCGCTATATGTTCAGACTCATCCATTGTCGACCGTGACGTCGAACAACGTGCCATCACCATCCTGTCGTCCTCATCATTCTTTGGACGAAAGACAGACAGCCAGAGCCAGACCAGATTTAAGCTACCTGCCACGTGCTGCCTGCATTAACGGAGTCGTGTCGACCGTGTCGTCCTCGTCGACACAACGTGCTATACCATCCTGTCGTCCTTACAATTCATTTGGAAGTCAGTCGAATAGCCAGACCAAATAAGGGCACTTGCCACAAGCTGCGCCACAAAGTAATCGCATAGCCGGCCGTCGTCAACGCAATTTGCTGCATCACCACATCGTCATTTTTTTTTTGAGACACCAGACAGCCAGACATAATCGTTAGCCATAGAGACGACTAACACAACATCATTCAGAAGTCATCATTATTACCATAACTCAACCGCTTGTACATCCTTTCCATCTCTTCATCAACCATCATAAAGATAATAAAGTTCATCTATCAAGATCACCATCAGAGTAATCACATACTAATGTACAGTACACATACATATGCATACAAGCACAAGGTAATGAATGATATTTGATATCCTAATTTTGATATTTAATAAATAACGATTATACATGGACATTTTACATTTAGCCTAATAATTTAAAATTGTTTGGTGGAAAACTCTGGAAAGAAAAGGAAAATATATAGGTGCCATTATGGTGAAATTTTTTTTTATATAAATCCGTATTATGTATATTATGTGCTTTTTTAAGACCATTTGAAGTAAAAAAGTTCATTTTTTTCTATTCTCTTTGCTATACATTTTAAAAGAACAAAAAGTGTTGCCACTTTCATTTTTTTTTTGCTTTCGGAGTAGAAAAACTTTTCCTTTTTTTTTTATCCAGGATTTACATTACCGTTCCAAAAACAATTTGGACAATAATATAGCTCACTATCCCCGCTACCTATTGGGATAGCTCGAGAAAATTTAAAATACAGTTTTTTCAAAACTTTTCTTTTTTATTCAAGACTTTACATTACTGTTCCAAAAACAAATTGGACAGTAATATAGTATAGCTCGAGAAAATTTAAAATACAGTTCTTCCAAAACTTTTCTTTTTTTTTATTCAGGACTTACATTACTGTTCCAAAACCAATTTGGACAGTAATATAGCTCACTATCCTCGCTATCTATTGGGATAGCTCGAGAGAAAACTTAAAATATAGTTTTTTTTTTTTCAAACTTTTCTTTTTCCTATTCACGATTTACATTACTGTTCCAAAACGAATTTGGACAGTAATACAGCTCACTATCCCCGCTACCTATTGGGATAGTTCGAGGAAATTTAAAAAAAAAACAGTTTTTTTTCAAAACTTTTCTTTTTTTTCGGACTTTACATTACTGTTCCAAAAACAATTTGGACAGTAATATAGCTCACTATCCCCGCTACCTATTGGGATAGCTCGAGAAAATTTAAAATACAGTTTTTCAAAACTTTTCTTTTTTATTCAAGACTTTACATTACTGTTCCAAAAACAATTTGGACAGTAATATAGCTCACTATCCCCGCTACCTATTGGGATAGCTCGAGAAAATTGGAAATACAGTTTTTCCAAAACTTTTCTTTTTTTTATTCAGGATTTACATTACTGTTCCAAAACCAATTTGGACAGTAATATAGCTCACTATCCCCGCTATCTATTGGGATAGCTCGAGAAAATTTAAAATATAGTTTTTTTTTTCAAACTTTTCTTTTTCTTATTCACGATTTACATTACTGTTCCAAAACGAATTTGGACAGTAATACAGCTCACTATCCCCGCTACCTATTGGGATAGTTCGAGGAAATTTAAAAAAAAACACAGTTTTTTTTCAAAACTTTTCTTTTTTTTCGGACTTGACATTACTGTTCCAAAAACAATTTGGACAGTAATATAGCTCACTATCCCCGCTACCTATTGGGATAGTTCGAGGAAATTTTAAAAAACACAGTTTTTTTCAAAACTTTTCTTTTTTTTTCGGACTTTACATTACTGTTCCAAAAACAATTTGGACAGTAATATAGCTCACTATCCCCGCTACCTATTGGGATAGCTCGAGAAAATTTAAAATACAGTTCTTCCAAAACTTTTCTTTTTTTTTATTCAGGATTTACATTACTGTTCCAAAACCAATTTGGACAGTAATATAGCTCACTATTATTTAAAATACAGTTTTTCAAAACTTTTCTTTTTTATTCAAGACTTTACATTACTGTTCCAAAAACAATTTGGACAGTAATATAGCTCACTATCCCCGCTATCTATTGGGATAGCTCGAGAAAATTTAAAATATAGTTTTTTTTTTTTCAAACTTTTCTTTTTCTTATTCACGATTTACATTACTGTTCCAAAACGAATTTGGACAGTAATACAGCTCACTATCCCCGCTACCTATTGGGATAGTTCGAGGAAATTTAAAAAAAAAAAAAAAACAGTTTTTTTTTCAAAACCTTTCTTTTTTTTTTGGACTTTACATTACTGTTCCAGAAACAATTTGGACAGTAATATAGCTCACTATCCCCGCTACCTATTGGGATAGTTCGAGACACTAACTAAAAAAAAAAAAACCCTGTAAAACGTTTTTTCGCTTCCTTTTATCTGTATTAAAACCGCTCGTTTGGGCTTAGTGTAGCATAATGTCTTCATTAGACACCTTCATCCTTTGTGCTGACCAACTAGTCAAATACTTTGCCTTCGCAAAGGAAATATCAGAAAAAACACATACGATATCAACACTAGAAGCTCGCAAGGAAGAACTCAAGAGCTTATGGTCTGACACAAAATCAAGTTACATGAAATGCATTCAGTTGTCTTCACAATCCGATGACACGGAGGAAAAGAAGGATCTTGAGAACATTGAGAAAAAATACTTTAGTTCCAATGAAACATATATAGCTTGCCTAGGTCTCTTTTTGGAACTTCAAACGAAATTACAAAACAAAGAACCAAAGCTTCCTCCTTCACCTCCTCGTCCATCAGATAACACACCACCTACTGGGTCCCAGTGTTTAAAGTTGCCGCCTTGTGATACTGAAGTATTCGAAGGAGATTACGTATCATGGCCTTCATTCCGCGATATGTTTCAAGCGGTCTATTACAACCATCCAAAACTTGGAGCGGTTGAAAAACTATTTCATTTAAGAGCCAAGACTAAGGGTGAGGCTTATGAAATTGTTAGAAAATTTCCCTTGACCAACGCCAGTTTTGCTTTGGCCTGGGAAGCATTGCGTTCTCAGTATGAAAACAAGAGGATTTTGGTTAATAATCAGTTAAAAATATTATTCAATCTTCCTGGTTTTAAAGTAGAAGCATCTTCCGCTAAAAAAACTATTCAAAGAAGTATCAACGACTGTAAGTCAGCTCTTCAAGTTCAAGGTATAGGTACTGATAATTGGGATCCAATCCTTATCTTCGTTTGTTCTAATCGGTTACCTCCGACCACACTCGCTTTGTGGGAACAATCTCTTTCAAAACCAACTGAAATTCCCAAATGGGAAGAAATGGATAAGTTCTTAAGCAACCGTTTCCAAGTTTTGGAATCCATATCAGATACTATTTCATTACCAACTTTGTCAAACCAATCAAGAACTAGTCCAAAGATCACCAGTAACGCTCCCGTTAAATATCCAACTCGGAACCAAAACCGTATTAATCTTTTTCACACAAAAACACATGAATTTAAATGTCAGGTTTGCTCAGGGAAACATTATATTCGCCAATGTCAACAGTTCCACAAAATGCCTGTGTTAACGAGAATGGAATTTATAAAAACCAACAATATATGTATCAATTGCTTGTCGATGAACCATACTCTGACTAGTTGTTCCAGCAAATACAGCTGCAGTACATGTAACAGACGACATCATTCTCTGCTTCATTTGCCAAGACCCTCGCAACCCATGGTTAGTAACTTAAACACAACTCATCAACCATTTGTACCCCAAGGCAACCAATCAAGTACTTCAAATACTCATCTCTTAAATATAAATAATACTTCTTCAGACCCATCCACAAACAATGATTATCATTATAATTCAACCTCTCAAATACAGTCCACTTCCTCACCTAATGTATCAAATGAAGTACAGCATAACTTTTTTGTTAACACTCAAAGAAGAGTGCTACTTGCTACCGCCTTGATAGACATTCGTGGTCAAGAAGGTAATCATAGAATTCGAGCCTTGATTGACCCCGGTTCCGAGTCTTCTATTATCACTGAATCCACACAACAGCGTCTAAACTTGCCTACAGAAGCCTCAGATATTTCTATTTTAGCCATAAGTGGGGCTCAGGCAGCAAGATCAGATAAGAAGTGTCTGATTTCTATAGTCAATAATGAAAATCCAAGCGAATTCATTTCTACCAATGCAATCATACTTAAAAAACTTTCAAACAATTTGCCCAGTATGTCCTTCTCCCTAAATGATGTTGAACATCTAGGCGGTCTTTGTTTAGCTGACCCGACCTTTCATCGATCCTCACAAGTTGATTTGCTTATTGGAGTAGATCTCTACCCAAGTATTATTCGAAAAGGAGTTAGAAAAGTAGCAAACTCGCTTTTAGCCCAACAAACAATCTTCGGTTGGATTCTGTCAGGGCCGATCCCTACCTCAGTCCAAACATATAATACACGTATCGTGGAGGAGGAATCCCTCGATAACCGAATCAAAAAATTCTGGGAGTTGGAAGAACTTTTTGACCGAAAACACTTAGCTTCTGAATCAGATAAATTCTGTGAAGATCTTTATGAGAAGACTACTTATAGACGTCCGGATGGTAGATATGTTGTCAGACTTCCTTTTAAACCAGATTTTGAGCCCCTACATCTTGGAAACTCAAGGAATAGTGCAATGCAACAGTTTTGTAGAACTGAACGCAATCTTCAAAAGAAACCTGAGCTCAAATCCAAATATTCACAGGTGCTTACCGAAAACTACACGCTGAACCATATGCGTAAATTACCCCTTTTTCAAAGAAATATCGATAATATGACTGCATACTATCTACCTCATCACGCGGTTATTAAACCAGAGAGCCACTCAACCAAAGTACGAGTAGTTTTCAACGCTTCAAACCCCACTTCCAGTGGCATTAGTCTGAATGACTGCCTGTATACTGGACCTATTCTCCAAAGTGATTTACCATCACTTATTATCAAATGGAGATTTTTCAAATATGTCTTCAACTCGGACATCGAAAAGATGTACCGACAGATTTTAGTACATCCCGATCAAACCCGTTTTCAACGTATCTTGTTTAGAGATTCACCGGTAGAGAAAATTGCAGACTGCGAGCTTCTTACCGTGACCTTTGGAGTGAACTGTGCACCATATCTAGCCATTCGAACTCTTAAGCAACTGGCAAAAGATGTACAGCTTACACATCCTCTCGCGTCAAAAGCGATAGAGTCTGACTTTTACGTCGACGATCTTCTCTCTGGTGCACACGATCTTCAGACGGCAAAAAGGACCCAGCTTGAGCTGATTGAAGCACTTAGTTCCGCAAGCTTCCCACTTCGAAAATGGACCTCAAATACCTCTTATTTGTTAGATCATTTACCTCCGCAACATGTGTTAAGCGAGAATTTTTTAAAAATCGATTCAGACTGCACCACGAAGACCCTTGGGATTCGGTGGAACGCTAAAGAGGATTTTTTCTATTTTACCACTCAACCAATTAAGTTTTCGAGCACACCTACCAAACGCGAAGTTTTTTCAGAAATATCTAAGCTTTTCGATCCCGCTGGCTGGCTAGCCCCTATTATTGTAATAGCAAAAATTCTCATGCAGAGAATCTGGATCGAAGAAACTAAATGGGATCAGCTCATTGAAGCCAACACTTTCCAAAAATGGAAATCCTTTGTCGAAAATTTCAATGAAATTCAGTTGATTAGAATACCCAGGTGGACTGAATTTACACCTTCTTCGCAAGTACAGTTTCATGGGTTTTGTGACTCCTCCGAACAGGCGTATGCCGCTGCCTTGTACGTACGAGTCCAACACTCAAACGGAGATATAAGTTCGCATCTAGTATGCGCAAAGTCCAAAGTTGCCCCAATAAAATCGGTCTCGCTACCTCGTTTAGAACTCTGTGGGGCTCTTCTCCTCTCGAGACTAGTCAAAACTTATCTGCCTCAAATCCCGGTTGAATCGTTTCAAACATTTTTCTGGACCGACTTTTCAGTAGTCTTAGCATGGCTAAGAAAACATCCGGGCACCTGGAAGACTTTCATCGCAAATCGAACAAGTGAAATTCTCGAAAACGTTGGTAACCGAAACTGGAATCACGTGAAATCTTGTGATAACCCAGCAGACCTGGCTACGAGAGGTCTTACACCAGCGAATTTGAAGGATAGCGATCTGTGGTGGAAAGGTCCGCCGTGGCTGAGTACACCTCAATCCCAGTGGCCAACAACCCTTCCTATTGAACCACAATGCGAAGTCCTAGAGGTGAAACCAGTTTTAACTTTTACTACTTTTACCACTCCGGTTGACATTTTGACCCGATTTTCTTCTTTACCACGAGCATTAAGAGTTTTATCTTATATTTACCGCTTTATTCGTATAAAGTATCCAGGCAAATTTGAACCCATTTTTTATGACTCTTTCCGTATTACGCAACGTGAAATACAGTTCGTTCAACGCCGCCTCATCTCTCTTTGTCAGCAATCGTTTTTCTTCAATGAATTTCAATCTTTATCAACCAAACGTAAAATAAGTCTTAAAAGTACCATTTTGTCACTGAATCCCACCTTAGACTCCAATAAACTTCTACGAGTCGACGGGAGATTGTCAAACGCAAATCTTTCATTCAGTGAACGTCATCCTATCATCTTACCTTATGGAGCGAAATTTACAGAACTGTTAGTCGATTTCGTTCATACACTCACACTTCACGGGGGGAACGCTTTAATGATAAGGGTGATACGACAGGTTTATTGGGTGCCTAAACTAAAAACTCTAGTAAAATCACGCATTTATAAGTGCAAAACTTGCACAATCCATAAAAAACATTTAGGTCAGCAATTAATGGCAGCCCTTCCTGATCAGCGCTGTAACTTTTCTCCTGCCTTTACCCATATTGGAATCGATTTCGCGGGACCATTCACTATCAGAAGCTTCAATGGTAGAAACTGTCGTTTGACCAAAGGATATGCCTGCCTTTTCGTATGCTTTTCAACGAAAGCCATACATCTGGAGGCAGCAAGCGATCTCTCCTCTGCAGTCTTCCTAGCTGCATTTGCAAGATTTGTTGCAAGAAGGGGTCTCCCGCAGGCAGTCTACTCAGATCATGGAACCAATTTCGTTGGTGCTGATGCCATTTTAAAAAGAGATTTTAAAAAGCTTCTTTCATCGCTTCCGGAAATAACTCTTGCTAAATACGGTGTTCAAGGTTTAGAATGGAATTTTATTCCACCAGGTGCCCCCCATATGGGTGGGCTTTGGGAAGCCGGGGTCAAGAGTTTCAAAAATCATTTTCGTAAAGTCGGCCTTCAGACTCCATTTACCTTTGAGGAATTTGCTACATTATTAACCCGCATAGAGGCATGTTTGAACTCACGACCTATATCTCCGATGTCAAATGAACCCAATGATTTGTTAGCATTAACCCCCGGGCATTTTCTGACTGGACATCCACTTTTAACCTTCCCTGAACAGTTTCCCGAAGAAAACTCTCTTTCGCTGATAAAGCGGTGGGAAAAACTTAAATCAATTCAACAGCAGTTTAGCAAACGCTGGAAGGAAGAATATATCAAGAAACTTCATAAAAGAACAAAATGGCATTACGCTACTAAAGATTTTAAAATCGGTGATTTCGTCATTATCAAAAAGAAAAATTTACCATCCACCGATTGGTGCATGGGACGTATTGTAAAAGTGTTTCCTGGCTCCGACGGCAGGGTGCGAGTGGCAACCATAAAAACGCAATTGGGTGAACTTACTCGACCTATAGTTAAACTTTGACGTTTGCCGATAAATGACTGAATGAAGCTAAAAATGAACGTCCATACAACCGATATAATTATGTATATAATTTGATAACAAATTAAAAAAAAAAAAAAAAAAAAAAAAAAAAAAAAAAAAAACTATATCTTTAGATGAAGTATCTTTAAACTTGTACCTCCACCGTTATATTTTCTTTTCATTCTTGAGTACCATATCCAAGGCACATGTGTAAAAAAAAAAAAAAAAAAAAAAAAAAAAAAAAAAAATAATTTTTAATGATATCAAAAGATTTATTACCAATATATATGTATTTATACTAATTTATATCTTATTTAATTAAAATTGAGCATACAATTTAATTTATAATTAATTATGTAAATTATTTCCACAATTATTATCATCAGTTTAACTTTGAATAATTTTGAATTATATAACACTTTCGTAATTAAACTTTTTGGCGCCATATGCCAAGGGGGCCGGTAATGTTCACGCCATCTATGAACGAGAGTATGTATCAATAATTCTTGCACATCTCTGTGCAAGTTATCGATGTGAGTGATATATACTCAGCCGCATCCAACTTCACATGCTGACGTGGTAGATCCGGCCTCCTACCAATTTGCTGACACCTTTTTTTTTCTTGTTCTCTTCCTTTTTATACTACTTGCTTTTTAAACTCGATAGTGTTCGGATTGAATTTGACAAATTATAAGCTAATATAAAGTAAAATAAAAACGAAACAAAGTCAAGAACAATGCCAAAAGAAATAATAAAAACTCTTCTGTAATCTTAACTATTTGGATCCGAGTGTTTTTTTTCCTTTTTTTAAATATATTTCGATCGCTAAAAGGAAGAGGCCGTATCACGTCTGCGCTTAAACATTGGACGAGTAGAAGGAAGCCGAAGCACGAGGGCACCTCAACAGTCTTTTCAATAAATTTTTAATTACCTGACCTAATTTCTAAAAAGATTTTATTAGCACGTTGCTCTTTTTTTTTTTTTTTTTTTTTATGGAATGTCAAAAATACGCACGTATTTATTAAAAGTTGGCCAACTCGTCCATCGCGGTTTGCGGCTGCGGTTGCGGATCCGTCTCGTTGTGTTCACAACATTGAATTCGTGTGTATTCAATATTTTGACATGCGATACGGCTGCGGCTGCGGTTCCGGCTCCGGCTCCATTGTGTTCCAGCAGTTAGGCTATAGGTAACTATGCAGACAGACAGACACACGGACAGACAGACATACAGACAGACAGACATGAATTGTCAAATATGGTGGGTGGTTGGTTGGTGGTTCTAGGTGGGTTGATTGGTTGGCAGTTTTGGTGGTGGGGATGGTTGATTTGATGGGGTGCGATGAAAAAGTTGTCAAAAAAGGTGGGTGAGTGGAAGGTAGTGGCAGGTGGAGTAGGTGGTTGGATTTGGGGGATTTCGTGTTGGGAGGGGCTGAGGGAAAAATAATTGTCAAAAATGGTTGGTGGTTGGTTGGTGGTTGGTTGGTGGCTGTAGTTGTGATGGGTGGTTGGCGGTGTTGGATGAGTGGCAAGTTGTTGTAGGTGTTATGGGTGGTTGGATTTGGGTTGCTGTTGGCGGTGAAGGGGGGGAGGAGGGAGGGTGATTAGGTGTAGGGGGAATTGTCAAACATTTTGGGTGGTTGGTTGGTGGCTGTAGGTGGGATGGGTGGTTGGTAATGTTGGGGGTGATTTGGTGTTGGGGGGAATGTAAAAATTTAGGGGTGAGTGGCCAGTGGTTTTATTGGAATGGTCAGTTGGGTTTGGGGGGAGGGGGTAGTGGAAGGAATTAACAAAAATAGTTTTGATGGGTGGTTGGTGGCGGTGGTGGGGGGGGAATTGTCAAAAGTGGTGGGTGAGTAGCAGGTGGTTGTAGTTGGAGCGGGTGGTTGAATTTGGTGTAGGGGCAGGGGGGATATCATTGTCAAAAATAGTGGGTGGTTGGTTGTAGGTGGTGTGGGTGATTGGTAGTGGTAAGGAAGGGGGATTTACTTTGTGGGGGAGGAGGAAAAAATGTCCAAAAATGGTGGGCTGTTGGTTTGTAGTTGTATGTGGTGGTGGGAAGTTGGTGTTCAAGGGGTGAACAAAATTAAAAAATGGTGGGTGGTTGTAGGTAGGTGGGTGGTTGTTGGTTGGAGAGATACCTATACACATGAAGTGTTTTGTGAACTGGTTATCACGTAAGACTATCGTCCGTAAACCGCCTTTACAGACAACCATGTTTTTGTTTTTTTAACAATTGCATAACTTGCCTTATAGTACCTATAATCGCAAGTAAAAAAAAGAGCCGGTAAGGAGTTCGCCGGGTCAGCTAGTAAATAAATAAATATTTAATACGTTGTAATTGTGGAATGGCTATGTGACTAGTATATATCAATATTATTTGGTCAAAAACACCTTTATGTCACATACACGAAATAAAATCTATATATATGTATAAAAATGAATTGGTGTCTGTTTGTACGCGAATAACTCGGCTGAATATCATCAGATTTGCATGGGGATTTTTTTGTTGGGTTTGTATTAAACCAGGTTAACACATAGCGGAGCCGAATTTTTCAAATTTTGGACGGTAATTTTTAAAAATCGTTAAAACACAAAATTGCGGAACAAATATCGACAGATTATGACAAGCATAACTTGGCTAAATATTATCCGATTTGCATGAAAATTAAACAGGTAAACAGGTAAACGGGTTTTTTTAATTTTTTTTTCACTTGCAAAAACAAACGAGTTTCTTCTCCACCTGTGCAATTGCCCGTTCGCCAGAGCTCCTCTACTTGGAAATGCCTCGCTATTATATTTGGAATGCGCCGTACAAAAAATTTCATCGTCGATAACAAGGGCAAGCTGTTGCCGGATATGCGGATGTGTATTAAACTGATGCGCTTGGTCGTATCTATGCTGTTCATCCAAAAAATGACGACTGCTTCTATCTGCGATTGCTTTTAGTCGATGTGCCTGGTCAGACTTCGTACGAGAACCTGCGGACTGTTGATGGTGTGCTGTGTGCCACATTTAGAGAAGCCTATCAGCGGATGAATTTGTTTGCCAACGACAATCATTGGGACGCAACACTTTCTCACAAAACGTTTCTCCTTTCGTTGGTTTTTACTTCAATTCGGTCAAGATCCGACATAGCGCTTGCGATTGCCTCTTCTCGAATAGCGGCCACGTTGTTGGAAGGTGGTTGCACAGCACATTCAGTGTTAAAATTGCCACTGAATCTGCAGTTGAATGACGAACCAACATGTAATATTTCAAGAAATTCTGCTATGGCACAAGTGTTGAAAACTTTCAAAATTATCATCTGGGATGAATGCTCTTGATCGAACAATGAAAGAACAATATGAGACGCTTTGGAGGAGCAATGATATTCCTAGCCGGTGATTTCCGTCAAATTTTACCAGTAATCCCGCGATCAACGCCTGCAGATGAACTCAACGCTTGCCTAAAATTATCGTATTTCTGGTGATACGTTAAGAAGCTGCAGTTGACGACGAACATGCGAGTTGCGTTGCAGAACGATCCATCAGACGATGATTTTGCAAAAAAACGATTGGCAATTGAAAATGGTCGAATTACCGTTGATGCTGCAACTGGTCTGATTTCGTTCCCGCTGAATTGTGAATTCACATCATAGAAGGAAGAACTCATCAGCACAGTGTTCCCTAACATCGGTCACAATTATTTGAACCACGATTGGCTCAGTGAACCCGCGATATTAGCTGCGAAAAATAAGGACATCGATGATTTGAATTTCATCATTCAAAATAAAATCGCAGCTCCACTGCATTCGTTCAAATCGGTGGATCGCATAACAAATGATGACGAAGCAACAAACTATCCAATTGAATTTTTGAATTCGTTGGGTGTTCCCGGTCTACCACCACACAATTTGCAACTCAAAGTCGGCATCATAATGCTGCGCAATCTGAACCAACCAAAACTATGCAATGGAACTAAGTTGACAGAGAAGAAACTCATGAACAACGTCATCCAAGCGACAATAATCAAAGGCAAGTTCAAAGGCGAAGAAGTTCTTATTCCAAGAATTCCTTTGATACCAACCGACTTTCCATTTCAGTTTAAGCGGATTCAGTTTCCCGTTCGACCCGCATTCGCCATGACAATTGACAAATCGCAAGGCCAATCGTTGCAAGTGTGTGGCCTTAATCTTGTATTCCCTTGCTTTTCACATGGACAACTGTACGTGGCATGTTCGCGTGTGGGAAAGCCATCTGCATTGTTTGTTTATGCACCGGACAAAAAAACAAACAACATTGTTTATCACAAAGCGTTGCAGTGACCTAATCATTTCTGTTCAAATAAAAGTAATTTTAAACAATTTAATATCAATTGTTTAATTCTTTCTTAAGAGAGGCTCGAATTTCGAAAGGGACATTTAGTCAATTTAAGGCGGCACGAAGTTCGCCGGGTCAGCTTGTTAAAAATAAAAACAAAATTTGAAGAAGTAGGTTCGGTTATTTTTGAATACCTTGGCAACAAAAAGTCGTAGAGCCATACGGTTTCCAGTGTTGGATTAAAGATTAATGAAAGCGTTGAATTCTGAGAACAAAAATTATACTTAATTACGTAAAATTTTGAAAAAAATTAGTTTTAAAATTATTTTTTCAAATTTTTTTTCAAAATTTTAAGTTTGAAAATTTATATTTTTTAAACTATTCGTTAAAACAATTTAATTTAAAAACAAAATAAAAGGAGAAGTTTTTGGCTTTCCAAAAAGGTATAACACGGTGTTGTAAACGAACCCGTTGATTTTAAATATTTTTTTTTACAAAATAAGTCAATTTTTCAGAAAATTGCCCCTCCCGGCTAAACGGAGGGGAATAGACCCCCCTCCAATACGATTTTTTTCTTGTCTCAACTTAACCTACACGCTCTAGCTTTTTGGCACAACGCTGGTGAATCACCCTGTATAGATTGTTTTCGTATTTTTATTGTCGGACAATTGTAGTTGATGTAATTTGTATGCATCTAAATCAGCTTTTGCTAGATCTGCATACTGGTGACGTAGTCCTTCAGTCAACCATATCCGTTTGGCCACATGCAAAGATTTTTGACTGCTTTTACTATGGAAACTGCCTTTTATGTTTATGAAGTTTGGGGTTAGCTTTTGATGTTTACATTTAGATAAGAAGAATATGTCTGATTTAAGATGACAAATTTTCTCCTTCATCCGTCGAAAAAGGTTACATTCCTTAGGTTTGGAAGACATAATTAATATGTTTTAATTGTGGAATGGCTATGGGACTAGTTTATACCAATATTATTTGGTCAAAAACACCTTTATGTCACATACACGAAATAAAATTAAAAATAAAAACAAAATTTTTATTATTTATTGTTTTCGTATTTTTTTACTGTCGGAAGTCGGACAATTGTTTCAACACCGTCGCGGTGTCATCATCAGCGATCTGAATTTCGACTAAGTATAAACATGAAAAGAATAATGTGTTAGAAGACATAATTAAGGAAAGGAATAAAATTAACTGTAATTTTCATCTGGACATGCATGTACGTTAAAAAGAGACAACTGAGAACTGACAAAATGAAGAATGAAAAAATATTGTAATTTAAATATGAAAAAATGAGTTTTTTATGAGAGTACACGAAAAAGAGATGAATATGCTGGGCCAGCATCTCTGTTGACGTTTGTGTTGTTTAAGTAAATGTGCATCGATTCTAAAACATTGAGCAGGCGTTTATTTGATTCGCATTCGATTAATCTGAAGTTTGTTTCATCGATATTGTGTTCTTCTGAAATAATATGCTCAGCAATACCACTTGCGTTCACTTCTTTGTTACGGATGTATCGTAGGTGTTCGTTGGTTCGGGTTTTCAAGCTACGAATAGTTTGGCCCACATACACCTTATCGCAATCAGATGTGCCACACTCTGCAATATATACTCCACATTTTTCTTCGTTTGTGATGCGGTCTTTTATCGAGCGAAGCAAATTCTTAATTTTTGTAGAAGTCCTTGGAATCAGATCAATGTTATATCTTTTGTAAGCCGATCTAAGTTTCGGAAAAATAGTTGGATGAAATTCGACAGCTACACGGTGTTTTTTGGACGTCAACGGAGATAATGATGTTGCTTTAGACTTTTCTTTGGCTTTTCGATGTTTGTTTATGATGCTGTTTATATCTGTGTGACTATAGCCGTTAATATCTGCAATGCGTTAGATGCGTTGAAGTTCGGAGTTGAAATCGCCTGGTTTTAATGGAGTTTTATATAACCTGCATGCCATGGAATTGAATGCGGCGAGCTTATGTGAGTCATGGTGATTTGAATCATTGGTAATGTAGCGTTCAGTATTTGTTGGCTTCCTGTAGATTTCATATTCAATTTTGTTGTTGTTTTTCTTAAGAATAAGATCCAAGAATGGTAACTTTTCGTCTCTTTCAACTTTGACAGTGAATTAGATATTTTCGCTTACACCATTTATAGTGTCGATGGTTTTATCAATTTCACTTGTTTTTAGGATGGCTAATACGTCGTCTACGTACCTGTGCCATACTTTTGGTAATTTGCCTGCCTTAAATAATTGGTCTTCCAAAGTGTTTATATATAAATTACACATAAATCCGGAAAGCGAATTGCCCATTGCTAAGCCCTCTGTTTGCTGGTAAAAGTTACCACGAAATTGAAAAAATTTTTGCTCTACGCAAACACTGGTCAAGTCATATAATGCATTGCTTTCAATGGGGTTTAAATTTTGTCTATCCAGAAAAATACGCAGCGATGATAGAGCTTTATTCACTGGAACGTTTGTATAGTACGATGTGATGTCAAATGAAACTATACTTTCATCATTTTCTATTGTGATTCCTTCCAATTTTTTGGTTAGTTCAATTGAATTTTGAATGGAATAATGATCAAAGTTTTTTAAATCGTTGAATCTTTGTATCAACCATTAAGATAAAAGGTGACATGGTGAGTTTAAGTTCGACACGATCGGTCTAAATTTCTCGCTGTCTGGCTTATGTAATTTAAGCAGACCATAGATTCGTGGCACATTGTTAAATGATGATTTGACCCTCCACTTCCAACTATTTTCAAACAAGTCAACGTATTTGTCTATGGTTTCATGAGTGCGTTTTGTCATTTTTGCAAGTTGATTCCTGATGGATGTGTATGGGCCTTCGTCGATCAGTTTTTTCATACTCTTGTCATATTTTTCTTTATCCAAGACGACAACAGCGTTTCCTTTATCTGCTTTTGTGACAAAAATCTCTTTTTTGTTAAGCGATTGTATAGTTTTGTACATTTTAATAGATTTTGGGGACTCATTGGACGATATTATTATCTCAGATATTTCTTTCCGCAGAACAGGTCTGTCGTCAGAACTGACATAGTTCATATTTGATTCGATGTCGACAATTAGTTCTTTTCTTGGAATCTTTTCACGTGCTATGGCGAAATTTAAACCTTTATTAAGCAATTGAATCTCATTGTCGCTAAGCGTGACGGATGACTTATTCACAACAAAATTGTCAATGAACTTTACTTTGGGTTTCTGAACAGATTTTAGGGATCGCAGCTTTTTTATTTTTTCTCGCTTTCTTCTCATATGTACTTTTATGAGGGTGTTGCATGATTCATTTATTTTAAGCATGATTTCGTCATATTCTAACGGGTGTTTTTGTCTGAGATAGCTTGATGTAATTTGTATGCATCTAAATCAGCTTTTGCTAGATCTGCATACTGGTGACGTAGTTCTTCAGTTAACCATATCCGTTTGGCCACATGCAAAGATTTTTGACTGCTTTTACTATGGAAACTGCCTTTTATGTTTATGAAGTTTGGGGTAAGCTTTTGATGTTTACATTTAGATAAGAAGAATATGTCTGATTTAAGATGACAAAATTTCTCCTTCATCCGTCGAAAAAGGTTACATTCCTTAGGTTTGGAAGACATAATTAATATGTTGTAATTGTGAAATTGCTATGTGACTAGTTTATATCAATATTATTTGGTCAAAAACACCTTTATGTCACATACACGAAATAAAATTAAAAATAAAAACAAAATTTTTATTATTAATTGTTTTCGTATTTTTATTGTCGGACTATTGTTTCAACACCGTCGCGGTGTCATCATCGGCGATCTGAATTTCGACTAAGTATAAACATGAAAAGAGTAATGTGTAAGAAGACATAGAAAAGAAGAGAAAATTTGTCATTTTAAATCAGACACATTCTTCTTATCTAAATGTAAACATCAAAAGCTAACCCCAAACTTCATAAACATAAAGGGCAGTTTCCATAGTAAAAGCAGTCAAAAATCTTTGCATGTGGCCAAACGGATATGGTTAACTAAAGAACTACGTCACCAGTATGCAGATCTAGCAAAAGCTGATTTAGAAGCATACAAATTACATCAAGCTATCTCAGACAAATTACACCCGTTAGAATATGACGAAATCATGCTTAAAATAAATGAATCATGCAACACCATCATAAAAGTACATATGAGAAGAAAGCGAGAAAAAATAAAAAAGCTGCGATCCCTAAAATCTGTTCAGAAACCCAAAGTAAAGTTCATTGACAATTTTGTTGTGAATAAGTCATCCGTCACGCTTAGCGACAATGAAATTCAATTGCTTAATAAAGGTTTAAATTTCGCCATAGCACGTGAAAAGATTCCAAGAAAAGAACTAATTGTCGACATCGAATCAAATATGAACTATGTCAGCTGACGACAGACCTATTCTGCAGAAAGAAATATCTGACATAATAATATCGTCCAATGAGTCCCCAAAATCTATTAAAATGTACTACACTATACAATCGCTAAACAAAAAAGAGATTTTTGTCACAAAAGATGATAAAGGAAACGCTGTTGTCGTCTAGGATAAAGAAAAATATGACAAGAGTACGAAAAAACTGATCGACGAAGGCCCATACACATCCATCAGGAATCCGCTTGCAAAAATGACAAAACGCACTAATGAAACCATAGACAAATACGTTGACTTGTTTGAAAATAGTTGGAAGTGGAGGGTCAAATCATCATTTAACAATGTGCCACGAATCTATGGTCTGCTTAAATTAAACATAAGCCAGACAGCGAGAAATTTAGACCGATCGTGTCGAACTTAAACTCACCATGTCACCTTTTATCTAAATGGTTGATACAAAGATTCAACGATTTAAAAAACTTTGATCATTATTCCATTCAAAATTCAATTGAACTAACCAAAAAATTGGAAGGAATCACAATAGAAAATGATGAAAGTATAGTTTCATTTGACATCACATCGTACTATACAAACGTTCCAGTGAATAAAGTTCTATCATCGCTGCGTTTTTTTTTCTGGATAGACAAAATTTAAACCCAATTGAAAGCAATGCATTATATGACTTGACCAGTGTTTGCGTTGAGCAAACATTTTTTCAATTTCCTGGTAATTTTTACCAGCAAACAGAAGGCCTAGCAATGGGCAATTCGCTTTCCGGATTTATGTGTAATTTATATATAAACACTTTGGAAGACCAATTATTTAAGGCAGGCAAATTACCAAAAGTATGGCACAGGTACGTAGACGACGTATTAGCCATCGTTAAAACAAGTGAAATTGATAAAACCATCGACACTATAAATGGTGTAAGCGAAAATATCCAATTCACTGTCGAAGTTGAAAGAGACGAAAAGTTAATATTCTTGGATCTTATTCTTAAGAAAAACAACAACAAAATTGAATATGAAATCTACAGGAAGCCAACAAATACCGAACGCTACATTACCAATGATTCAAATCAGCATGACTCACATAAGCGCGCCGCATTCAATTACATGGCATACAGGTTATATAACATTCCATTAAAACCAGGCGATTTCAACTCCGAACTTCAACGCATCTTACGCATTGCAGATATTAACGGCTATAGTGACACAGATATAAACAGCATCATAAACAAACATCGAAAAGCCAAAGAAAAGTCTAAAGTAACATCATTATCTCCGTTGACGTCCAAAAACACCGTGTAGCTGTCGAATTTCATCCAACTATTTTTCCGAAACTTAGATCGGCTTACAAAAGATATAACATTGATCTGATTCCAAGGACTTCTACAAAAATTAAGAATTTGCTTCGCTCGACAAAAGACAGCATCACGAACGAAGAAAAATGTGGAGTATATATTGCAGAGTGTGGCACATCTGATTGCGATAAGGTGTATGTGGGCCAAACTATTCGTCGCTTGAAAACCCGAACCAACGAACACCTACGATACATCCGTAACAAAGAAGTGAACGCAAGTGGTATTGCTGAGCATATTATTTCAGAAGAACACAATATCGATGCAACAAACTTCAGATTAATCGAATGCGAATCAAATAAACGCCGGCTCAATGTTTTAGAATCGATGCACATTTACTTAAACAACACAAACGTCAACAGAGATGCTGGCCCAGCATATTCATCTCTTTTTCGTGTGCTCTCATAAAAAACTCATTTTTTCATATTTTAATTATAATATTTTTTCATTCTTCATTTTGTCAGTTCTCAGTTGTCTCTTTTTAACGTACATGCATGTCCAGATGAAAATTACAGTTAATTTTATTCCTTTCCTTAATTATGTCTTCTAACACATTATTCTTTTCATGTTTATACTTAGTCGAAATTCAGATCGCTGATGATGACACCGCGACGGTGTTGAAACAATTGTCCGACAATAAAAATACGAAAACAATAAATAATAAAAATGTTGTTTTTATTTTAAATTTTATTTCGTACGAGTATATGTGACATAAAGGTGTTTTTGACCAAATAATATTGAAAAAAATATTTATAACCTACTCAAACTACTATTCGATATAAGTAAAACAAATAAATAAATCCTCTATGACAAATCCTTAAAATATATAAATACTCTATAACAAATAGCCTGATAAAGCTTACAAGTATCAAATTGACAAATGTTATTCTGTTTTGATTCCTTTTTCAATAAATGAAGTGCTCGTTTTTCCAGAAAACATTAAAATTAATTAAATCATCCTTTCTACTAATATTATAAATGTGAAAGTTACGATGTTTGGATGTTTGGATGTTTGTTGCTAACTAACGCCAGAACGGCTGAGCGGATCTGGATAAAATTTGGCACAGAAATAGCTTATAGTCTGGAATAGCAGATAGGCTATTTTTAATCCCGGTAAAATTTATGGTTTCCGTGGGATACATTTGTTTTAATTTTTAAAATTACACCAGAATGGATGAACGGATCTGAATGAAATTTAGCACAGAGATAGATTATAGTCTGGAATAGCATATTGGCTACTTTTTATCCCGGTAAAATGTATGGTTCCCGTGGGATAGATTTCTTTTAGTTTTTGAAATTACACAAGAATGTCTGAACTCATCTGAATGAAATTTAGCACAGAGATAGATTATAGTCTGGAATTGCATATTGGCTAATTTTATCCCGGTAAAATGTGTGGTTCCCGTGGGATAAATTTGTTTTAATTTTTGAAATCACACCAGAATGGCTGAACGGATCTGAATGAAATTCAGCACAGAGATAGATTATAGTCTATCCCCTAAAATGTATGGTTCCCGTGGGATAGATTTGTTTTAGTTTTTGAAATTACACCAAAATGGCTGAACTCATCTGAATGAAATTTAGCACAGAGATTAAAGTCTGGAATAGCATATTGGCAACTTTTTATCCCGGTAAAATGTATGGTTCCCGTGGGATAGATTTGTTTTAATTTTTGAAATCACACCAGAATGGCTGAACGGATCTGAATGAAATTTAGCACAGAGGTAGATTATAGCCTTGAATAGCATATTGGCTACTTTCTATTCCTGTAAAATGTATGGTTCCCGTGGGATAGATTTGTTTTAATTTTTGAAATCACACCAGAATGGCTGAACAGATCTGAATGAAATTTAGCACAGAGATAGATTATAGTCTGGAATAGAATATTGGCTACTTTTTATCCCGGTGAAATGTATGGTTCCCGTGGGATAGATTTATTTTAATTTTTCCAATCACGCCAGAATGGCTGAACGGATCTGGATGAAATTTGGCACAGAGCTAGATTAAAATCTGGTATAGCACATAGGTTTCTTTTTTATCACGGTTTAATGTTGGTATGGAATAATAAAGCTATAAAAGAAGAAGAAGCTAGATTACGATAGACGACTACAGTCTACTTCTTGATCATCTGAAACGCGAGCGAAGCCGCGGGTAAAGGCCAATATGCTATTGCAGACTATAATATATCTCTGTGCTAAATTTCATTCAGATGAGTTCAGCCATTCTGGTGTAATTTCAAAAATTAAAACAAATCTATCCTACGGGAAATATACATTTTACAATGATACAAATTAGCCAATATGCTATTCCAGACTATAATCTATCTCTGTGCTAAATTTCATTCAGATCCGTACATCCGTTCTGGTGTGATTTCAAAAATTAAAACAAATCTATCCCACGGGAACCATACATTTTACCGGGATAAAAAGTAGCTAATATACAATTCCAGACTATAATCTATCTCTGTGCTAAATTTCATTCAGATGAGTTCAGCCATTCTGGTGTTATTTCAAAAATAAATCAAATCTATATCACAGGAACCATGCATTTTACCGGTATAAAAAGTAGCCAATATGCTATTCCAGACTATAATCTTTCTCTGTGCTAAATTTCATTCAGATCCGTTCTGGTGTGATTTCAAAAATTAAAACAAATCTATCCCACGGGAACCATACATTTTACCGGGATAAAAAGTAGCCAATATCCTATCCCAGACTATAATCTATCCCTGTGCTAAATTTCATTCAAATGAGTTCAGCCATTCTGGTGTGATTTCAAAAATTAAAACAAATCTATCCCACGGGGAAATATACATTTCACCGGGATAAAAAGTAGCCCATATGCTATTCCAGGCTATAATCTATCTCTGTGCTAAATTTCATTCAGATTCGTTCATCCGTTCTGGTGTGATTTCAAAAATTACAACAAATCTATCCCACGGGAACCATACATTTTACCGAAATAAAAATAGCCTATATGCTATTTCAGACTATAAGCTTTTTCTGTGCCAAATTTTATTCAGATCCGTTTAGCCGTTCTGGCGTTAGTTAGCAACAAACATAAAATTGTAATAGGAAATGAAGATCCCATAAAATTAATAATCTACACTATAATAATTATTTTTATAATATTGTATGTTGCGAAAAAATTAACACGCATTAAAAAATTATGTTAAAAATAAGATAAGAGTCAAGAATATAAATACGGTATGATTTCAGTTTGAAAATAAAATAAATATGAATTGGAAAACACCGTAAGTAACCAATTCAAAAGAAAAAATACATGAAAATTTAGATTAAGAACACTTATTGATAACAATAATAATTATGATATTAATAATAATTTTTATAAATAAGATTCAAAATTACATCAAAAATTATGTAAAAAATATAATAGAAAGAAATAATACATAAATAGAACAAAATATATTTTTTTTAATGGAGGAAAAACTCAAGGCTCTCGATAATATATATACAAATATAAAAAAAGTTGAATTAGAGGATACAAAGAAAATACATGGTTAGGTAAATTAGAAGATATAAAGACACTTAAGAAGGAATTTCTAGATCTTGTAGATAACTCAAAATTAGATACAACAAGCACTTCACTTATAGACACATTCACACAAACATACAGAACAGTAAGAAACATTATAGAAACAAACATTACATGGATAAACAAACAGGCGAAAAAGGCGGATTTTAACATTGAGACTACCATGGAAATTGTCCCAATTTTCACGGGAAATTTCAAGGAACTCGATGCTTTTGTTACGATCTTAAAAATCCTACATAATAGCTTAAAAGAAACCGCAAAGACAGAATATTTAAGTATCATTTTTCATGTACAACTTTCACAAAACGTCAAAACTACGTTAGGGTTTGCAACAAAATTTGAAACATTAGCAACACTTCCTTAAAGTTTAAAAGAAAAATACAAAAACACAGCGACAATATCGCAAGTCCACACAAAGCTATCACAAATCTCACAGGGGAACCAAAGCATAACATCTTATAAAGATAGGATAGTCTCTCTGATAACAGACCTTAATAACTTACAAATAGAACAATTACCAGACACTGTGACAAATGCAGAAAAAGAAGTTATAGGAAAAATTAACGGAAGCTATGCTCTCACTATTTTTAAGAATGGCATCAATGAAAGCATAAAGCCAACATTATTTGCTGGTCAACCGAAAACTTTATCAGAAGCAGTCAACCTTTCACTCGAACTGGAAAGAGAAAACGATTCTAGCCACATGTTACTTATGAAACAAGGAAACAACAACCGTTTTGGCAACAATAGGGAACGCACAAGCAACTTAACACAGAACAGAAATTAATTAACCCACCAATTTTACCATTAAAAAATTTTGATAAACCTTTCATACCCACCACTGATGCATCATATTTTCCATAAGGCGCAATACTCTCACAAGGTGAAATAGGACATGACTTGCCAATATCTTATGCGAGCAAAGCTTAACAAAAACATGACATAAATAAACCGATAATAGAAAAAGAATTATTGGCTATCCATTGGGGTATACATTTTTTCCGACCTTATCTCTACGGAAGAAAATTTATAGGTGTAACTGACCATATACCGTTAGTCTCACTATTTTCACAAAAAAATTCATCTTCAAAGTTAACGAGAATTAGAATAGACTTATCAGATTATGATTTCGAGATAATCTACAAACAAGGTTCAGCAAATACGAGTGCCGATGCACTCTCAAGAATTAAAATTGACAGTGACATTTTAAAATCCATGTTAGTAAATAATGATAATAGCTAATAATTTCCAAAGCGATTGCGACTCCAAGGAGCGGATCATGGCAATAACAAGGGGTATGGCAAAAAACATTGCCAATAAAAATAATAATATAGAGGAGAACTACACGTCTCAGCAGAAGACTAGCTACCTTCATATGTGGGACTGTACATCCATAACTGACGTCAGAAATATGAAAAAATTAAGATTTGAAATAGCGAGTTGCAATAAAATAAAAAATCATACTAGTAATACATAAAATAGTAATAATAATAATAAATAGTAACTAAACACTAAAAATAATAATAATAATAATAATTTTAACTATATGCCTGTAAGACCCAATGTCTTTTGGAATGCAAACTGCACGGCAATAATTAGAAGGAATAGGAAGATAGGATCGATTTGTTGTTGGCACAATGGATTGAGAAATAGGTGTTATTTATCTCACGAAGATCCCACGGGTGGCGTCCAGTTGGAACTGGGGGATATTGAAAAATTGCTGCCCAGGCTGGGGCTCGAACCCACAACACTTAGGTTAGCATAGCAACCAAGCACTTCATCCACTGTACCATTGCCACCCGCGAACCTACACAAAAAAAAAATTAAATCAAACACGGTTGAATCAACATTCGAGGCAAAACAGGAACAATTTAAAAACAAGAAAAAAAAAACTGGAAGGAAAAAAAAACAGCGAAGTTAATTAAATTATGCTTTTGAAACAAACATATGTAGGTAACTAAAAAAAAAATTTCAGAATATCAAACGCAATTTTTAATTCACCACTTCGCTTACATTTCAGTTGGCAAATCTTGTGTGGTGCCAATCAAACGAAATAAAAAAACATAAGCGAGAGCTACATTACGTTTGCAACGAACTATTGGATACCCTATTCCCCATATTTTTGTGTGTGTATGCGCATGCCTCCCGCAAACAGCCGATGTTTCAGAAACAAAATTCTTCTTAAGCAGACAGAAAAAAATTCAATAACATTAATTTTGTGCGGTGTGATGTTCAATTAATGCTGGCGCAATAAAAAAAGACGTGCGCCACGACCAAAGTTAAAATGTTTTATTGCCAAGGCAATTGTTATGAGCTCAGTGACATTCAATTTTATTCTTGCAGATCGATTTGAAAAAAACAAGACAATACTTAAATTTTTAAAAATTAGATTTGGAATGGAAATAGCGATTATGGGTGTTTTTAACAATTCTTGGAACATACTCTGCTACGTAACCAAGGAATATAAATCCAAGTGTTCATCTGTTTACTTCAAGACTGCGACCGATAGTTAAAAAATTAATGCATTATACGACTTTTGACGGAAACGCCTCTTAAAAGTGGGCGTGTCTTAAAAATTTGAAGCACTAACTCAGGTTTGGGCAGTATTTAGGCATATGTGTAAAACTTCAGCTGAATCGAGTAGTTTTTAGACAATCTTACCTGAACAAAAGTATTTTATGAAAATCACGCCTTAAAAAGTGGGCGTATTGAAAAATGTACACAAGAAAATGTAGAGATATATTTCTCATATAACGAACGGAAGGAAAAAGGTTTAAATTAAATATTGGAAGTGCCTTAAATTTTTGAGACAACGTTTTCCGTTCTTTCATGAAAAGTGGGCGTAAGTCACGCCCAAAATTCCGGTTTACCGGTTCAAGAACTGAGCCTTACTCTTGAACCAAAGATTATATATACCAAATTTCAAAAAAAAATTGCGACCTCTAGAGAGTATACATACGGACGGACGGACGGACGGACGGACGGACGGACATGGCTTAATCGATTAGGCTTTTGATTCTGAGTCAGAAAATATATACTTTTCTATACCTAACGGTATTATTTCTCTTTGTTACAAACTCCACACCAAATACAATATACCCATTCTATGGAATAGGGTATACAAAACACTCAAACAAAAACGAAAGTGCAGGACGTACTACATATAAGGTTCCTATTTACATACGTACAGTACATACATTACCGTATTTGTATATATATATATATTGTAATGAAACGCCCCTACCTACACACATTCATCAATTAATACTTACCGCCGCATCTAATAATAAATACCTTCCGCCGCTACAATAAGCAACTCCGTCCGACCTACACAGCACAATTAGAATTATACTTACAAATGCCCCGCATCCCCATATTGGCTCACACAAGCCACCACACAATATTGTATAGAGAATACAAGCCAAACCAGTCATGCCATCATAATCCACCGCCATCCACATTAAGTAGACTACAAGCAATGCCAGCCAAACCAACAACAACAACAGCCACACCATTTCAAGGGCAAGTTAGCCATCCAAACTAAATGGAAATCCCACACACAACAACAGCGATGGCAAGAACTAAATTACCAGCGATATGTATGAATCGCAAATATGCATAAGAGAGGCAGTTTGGCCCAGTGCAAATCGAGTCGGTTGCCGCCAGTGACCGTGTACCAATCTTGAGTACAGTGCCGCACTCCAATTTTATCAAGCTTAGAACCCAGAAGTTGACGTGGGCTTCCAGGTTTAAAATAGTGTCCGCTGCTACCTCAGTTGAGAATTATAGTGTCCGCTGCTACCTCAGTTGAGAATTATAGTGTCCGTTGCTACCTCAGTCGAGAATTATAGTGTCCGCTGCTACCTCAGTTGAGAATTATAGTGTCCGCTGCTACCTCAGTTGAGAATTATAGTGTCCGCTGCTACCTCAGTCGAGAATTATAGTGTCCGCTGCTACCTCAGTTGAGAATAATAGTGTCCGCTGCTACCTCAGTTGAGAATTATAGTGTCCGCTGCTACCTCAGTTGAGAATTATAGTGTCCGCTGCTACCTCAGTTGAGAATAATAGTGTCCGCTGCTACCTCAGTTGAGAATTATAGTGTCCGCTGCTACCTCAGTTGAGAATTATAGTGTCCGCTGCTACCTCAGTTGAGAATTATAGTGTCCGCTGCTACCTCAGTTGAGAATTATAGTGTCCGCTGCTATCTCAGTTGAGAATTCTAGTGTCCGCTGCTACCTCAGTTGAGAATTCTAGTGGACTCTGCTAACTCAGAGTCAAACGTAGATAAGATTGTATTAAAGTAATATAGTGCCAGAATTTGTAATTAAAATTGTATTAAAACTAGTACTTAATAATAATAATACCAGAAATTGTAAAGTAAAGACTACTTAATTAAAATAATACTTCCAGGGCTGTAAAGTAAAACTTGAATTTATAGAAAATACTTTATAGTACTTAATCTTGAATATTGAAAGAATATCAGAATAATAATACTGGAATTTGGAAATGTTTATGAAAGAATACTTTATTGAAATTATTATAGAATAGTATTAAGAATAAAATAAAAAAAACACAACCTTAAAAATTAAAGTTTGTTGCTCTTTAATTAACCCTGGACCCGACGAGCATACCTCAGCCTTTGACAAAAGCAACCTCGCAAATGGCGCCCGAGCAGGGACTTCATTGAGGTTGATTCACCCGCCGATTCACCGACCGACCGACCGTTCTAGAAGAATCAGCTACTCATTGAGGTCCATACCGTCCGACCGTACCAGAAGCTTGAGAAGCCCAGTCCAGCCACCACTCTTGAAGTAACAACTACCGACAAGAAAAAAAATATATATTAGAAAAACCGGACCCGAAACCGACCAGAAACCTGACCAGACCAGAAGCTAGGTCCGAATTTAGACCACAAACCAGACCAGAAGTCCAGACCAAGGCCATAATGCCAGAACCCGAAGACCAGTCTGACATCGATTACTTCGCTAGTCGTCATTGGATATACCTCCTGAAAAAGAAAGAACTCGTCGAAATAATGGCCGCAAAAGGGTTAGAAACCAATGATACTCTAGACAAGCTCCGAGCACAATTTAGTGCCTACATAAAAGAATCCCGCAAGCACCGTTCAACGCAGAATCTCTGTGAGGAGATGTCACAGATGGTGCAAGACCGAGTATTCCCCGACGAAACCGATGCTACAAATGACCAGAAGTCCATGGACGTCAAGAAAGCCAACACCCATGGAAACCGGACCACTTGCCCTCCTACTGGTATAAGCGCTCCTACCATAGTCACCACTGACACATCCGAGGGAAATGCATCCAACGTCGGACCCAGAAACCAGATGGTCCATCCAGTATACCCACCTCCACCAGAATCCTGCCCTCCTACTGGTATAAGCCCTCCTACCATAGTCGTCACTGACACATCCGAGGGAAATGCATCCAACGTCGGAACCAGAAACCAGATGGTCCATCCAGTATACCCACCTATACCAGAATCGTTCGTTCCAACGACGATTGGACAACCACAGATTTTTAAGATGAGCTCGAATAATGAGGTGGAAATCATGAATACCGTCCGTAAGTGGGGCCTAAGATTTGACGCCTCCGGAAATGCTTTAGAGTTCATGGAACGCATCGAAGAGTTGCTTGAGTGTTATTCCATCCCTCCAGACCAGGCATTGAGAGCACTCCCAGAAATCTTTAGGAGTTCCGCACTTGAATGGCTACGAATTCACCGGAGCAAATTCTTGACCTGGGAGCAATTCCGAGAAGCCTTCCTCCGCTATTTCCTGCCTACAAGATTTATCCACAAGGTAGAAGATGAAATCCGGCGGAGACGACAAGGGCCAAGGGAAAGTGCCAAGGATTTCATACGGAGTATGGAATACCTTATCCGACAACATCCAACAATGAGGACAGAGGACAACACGGATCGAATCTACGACAGCTTAAGACCAGAGTACCGTCTGTATGCCCGCCGAAGAGATTTCCAGACGCTCGAGGAGTTAACAGAGCTAGTCGAGGAGTTCGAGTACGTTAAGGCCGAAGAACGCAATATACGGCCCTCAGTACCCCAGCATCCACATCTCCCAGCCCGACCCAAACAACGGGGTCACCAGAAGCAGAACTGCCACCGGCCATTCCGCCTATTCTGCTCATTCTGTGGAGAAGACGGTCGTTTGACCAAAGACTGCCAATGCCACCGCCAACGCAGAAGTCCACAAGGCTGGAATCCCAAGACGGCAGCCGTAACTGGCCCTCCAAGAGCAGGCACATTTGGTTCTCAACGAGCGATCACCGCGACGGCAGACGAAACAGGGGAAGGAAATCCATTTAGGCAGACCCCTAGTCGACACCATTGTTCCACAGTACAAGCTGACGAGCCAAAAATTGTGTGTGCCGACACTTCCAGAAGCCAACCAAGGCAACCGTGCACTCTAGCTAATCCATACAACCGATGGTGGGGAAACTACCGAAAACGATGTCACTATCACATACCCCAGGAAATGATACCGCACCCCGCGCCAAGCAGCCCCGAGACGACAGTACCAGCAGAGATCCAGCCAACGAAAAACGCCCCACCGTCAGAAGTCGCACCTCCAGGTACCGAAACCAGAATCGATCCACGGTATTTCGTCACCATAAAAATCGGCTGGAAGGAATTCAATGCCCTTGTCGATACCGGCTCCACCAAAACCTTCGTGGGACCCCCAATTAGAGCAGAGTTAAAGAAGCTCAAGATCCCAGCCAGCTATAGAAAGTGCAGCGTCCACCTTGCGGACGGAAGCCCTGTAGTCACCAGGGAACACTACAATATTACTTTTTACATGGACAATTGCACTCTTACCGGGGAAGCTACCTACCTAAAAGAACTGGCCGAAGACGCAATCCTGGGAATCGATGTTTTGGAAAGGGCAGGTTTCTCAATGACAATCGGAGGAAACCATTTAACACGTGGAGTCACTACCAAAACGAGGACCAACTCACACTGTAACTTAGTAAGTAATGACCTACTAACAGCCGATGAACAAGTGGAGCTCAAACGCTTCTTAGACGCAGAGTTACCTCAGTTCGAAAAAATAACAGGACCTTCAAGCACTGCGTCTCACCGAATCCGATTATCCACCGATCAACCATTTAAACAGCGCTATTTCCCCAGGAACCCGGCCATGCAAAAGGTCATAAACGAAGAGATTGATGACTTACTACAAAGCGGGAGGATAGAGCCATCAAACAGCCCATTTAGCTCCCCGATCGTCCTCGTTAAGAAAAAGGATGGATCTTGGCGATTGTGCGTCGACTACCGGCAACTGAATGAGATCTCCATAAAAGATGCCTACCCACTTCCACAGATCCATTCCATTCTGGATAAACTACGAGGAGCAAAATTTATATCCACCATCGACCTAAAACAGGGCTATTGGCAAATTCCGTTAGAGTACCGATCACGTGCCTTCACGGCATTTACAGTCCCAGGACGGGGTTTATTTCAATGGAAAGTAATGCCATTCGGACTACATTCCGCCCCAGCCACCTTCCAACGCATGCTCGACCAAATCATTGGCATTGACTTGGAGGAATATGCTTTCGCTTACCTGGATGACATAATCATCATCAGCAAATCCTTTGAGGACCATCTAAGTCACCTCCAGGTGGTGTTCTAAAGACTCAGAGCAGCGAATTTAAAAATAAACCCGGCTAAATGTGAATTTTGTAAAAAAGAACTTAAATACCTGGGGCACGTAGTCAGCCAGAAAGGTATCCATACTGACCCAGACAAGATCTCAGCCGTCCAAGAATTAAAAGCTCCTCGTAATGTAAAAGAGCTACGCAGAATTCTGGGTATCACGTCTTGGTACCGAAGGTTCATACAGGATTTTTCTACACTTGCAGCACCCCTCACCCTATTACTGAAAAAGGGCAAGCCATGGAATTGGGGGGACGACCAAGAAGCCGCATTCATCACACTCAAACAGAAGCTAACCGAGGCACCAGTATTAATGTGCCCCAATTTTGACCGACCGTTCACACTCCAGACCGACGCAAGCCAAGATGGACTCGGAGTAGTCCTATCCCAGACAAACAACAACCATGAAAAGGTAATAGCTTATGCTAGCCGTACCTTGACTGACCTGGAAAAAAAATATGCCGTAACCGAAAAGGAGTGCCTTGCCATTTTATGGGGCATCCGTAAGATGAGGCCGTACTTAGAAGGGTACCGTTTCACCGTCATCACCGACCATCACTCCCTAAAATGGCTCCATTCCATAGAAAACCCCTCAGGACGCTTGGCACGATGGGCCATCGAATTACAACAATACGACTTTGAGATTCAATATCGAAAAGGAGCCATGAATGTAGTGGCTGACGCCTTGTCCCGAGACCCCTTGCCAATTTCCAATGCCGATTTTCTCGCCGCCAGTATAGACGCAACACCGCCAGCACCACCGACGCCTGATTGGACCCTTAGACAACGAAAGATAATCCTACAAGACCCTCGAAAATACCCAGAATACCGAGTAGAAGGCGAAAATTTGTACCGCAGCTTCAAATCCTCCAACCCCTTGTCCGATGTCCCAGTCGAATGGAAACTATGTGTTCCTAAACTAAAACAGACCACCGTTCTGAAAGATAACCATGATGCAGCAACAGCCGGTCACTTGGGAGTAGCAAAAACATCAGCAAAAATCTCCAGACTCTACTACTGGCCAGGAATGTTCAGAGACATTGCCAAATACGTACGCCGGTGCAAAACCTGCGCCCAGTACAAAAGTTTACAACAAAAACCCAGTGGACACATGTACACGATGCCGGTAGAAAAACCATGGGAGGTGCTGTGTATAGATTTTGTGGGGCCTTTACCAAGATCAATGAAGGGAAACACAATGATGCTAGTCATGACCGACAAATTTTCAAAATGGGTGGAAGCCGTACCTTTACGAGTGGCAACAACGAGAGGTGTCATACAAGCTCTGAGGGATAAGATCTTGAATAGATTTGGAGTACCGAACATTATACTTTCAGACAATGGTACCCAGTTTACGAGCAACCAATTCCAGGAATTCACCATGGCAATGGGGATTCAACAACGTCTAACCGCACCATACACACCACAAGAGAACCTCACCGAGAGAGTAAATAGGGTAATTAAAACAATGATCGCCCAATACGTGAAAGATAATCGTCGCACATGGGACGAACACATCCCTGAGTTCACCTTCGCAATCAACACCAGCAAACACACGTCGACCGGTTTCTCTCCAGCCTTCCTAAACTTTGGAAGAGAATTAAGAGGCCCAAGAGAACCAGAAATCCCCGCCAACGATCAACACCTCTCGAATGAGTCTCTTGCAATGAAAAGAGAATTAATGCAATCCCTTCACAAACTAGTGAAAGAAAATCTGGAGAAGGCAGCCGTAAACCAAGGGAAATATTACAACCTAAGGAGAAGGAAATGGAGACCTGGGATTGGAGAGAGAGTATACAAAAAAAACAGAGTACTCTCGTCCGGAGTAAACTATTATACAGAGAAACTAGCTCCAAAATATGACGGGCCATATCGGATCATAAAATATATATCTCCAGTGATCGCTCTCTTGCACAAGGAAGGGGCATATAAAAACAACAAAAAGAGAAAAAATATCGAGCACACATACAGGACCTAAAATCATATCAACCAGACAACGAAGAACTCATTCACTCAGCAACCATGGAAGCGACAACGTCAAGAGTAACCAAGCCAAAGCACAGCAGTCAACAAAGGAAAATAAAAACCAAACAAACACAACAGATAAAAACCGTGGATTACACACCCTGCTGCAGAATACCAACAGCACCGAGGAGACTTGGGGTATCGGACCCTGGACGCATCAAACTAGAAATCCTGTCCAACATCCAAATCCAGAAACCAATACCACCAGTGCCAAACGACGTACGCATGGCCACCATCAGGGAGCAGAAAAACCAAGCAGAGGAGAAATTTCAAGCCTCTCGAACGGTCACTCGTCATCCGACCAACCTGACAATTACTTGCGACAAAAGAAGTACGACCCCACCGCCGCCAGAAAGACCAGTGACTCCTGGAAAAAATCTAGTAGCCGAGACCAGCGACTCAACCGACACGCAACACCATACGTTAACAGCAACGGACCCATTCGAGGGAATCAACGTACGTCGGCATCTACTGTTTTGTGGAACAACCAGGAGGCAGAGGTTTAAAATAAACGGGCCCCAAGGTACCGTCCTCGTAAACAAAACAGGAAATAAGGTCGTCCTAACCTACAAGGATCAAAGCAAAACAATACATTTGTAAGACGGGAAGGGTCGACAAAACAAAAGCCAACAATAATTTTTTTTTCTCTATAATTAAATTTGTTTTTTTTATATACTATTTTTGTTATGGAATCTTTTATTTTTTGTTATGGATTTTTTTTTGTTATAATTAAAAAAAAAAAAAAAAAAAAAAAAAAAAGGAACAAAAAAAAAAAACCTGAAAAAAAAACCTGAAAAAAATTAAAAAAAAAAAAAAAAAAAAAAACTGAAATTAAAATGGAATCTTTTATTTTTTTTTGTTATGGATTTTTTTCCTTTTGTTATAATTAAAAAAAAAAAAAAAAAAAAAAACCTAAAAAGAAAAAAACCTGAAGAAAAAAAAAGCACTGAAATTAAAAATATATATTAAGCGCCAAAGATGAACTACCGCGCCATCTTGCGGGTAGCGCCGATGGACACCGTGGGAAGGGTCGTTCCCTTTAATTAACGAGTATCACAAACAGACAGACGAAGCCAAACTACAGCGCCATTTTTTGCGGGTAGCACCGAGGGACAACGAGGGAAGGGTCGTTCCCTTACAATAACGAACAAAACCATACAACCACAACAAAGACCAGTTTTAGACGGAAAGGTTTCCGTCTCCGAAAGAAGGAGGGGAATGTAATGAAACGCCCCTACCTACACACATTCATCAATTAATACTTACCGCCGCATCTAATAATAAATACCTTCCGCCGCTACAATAAGCAACTCCGTCCGACCTACACAGCACAATTAGAATTATACTTACAAATGCCCCGCATCCCCATATTGGCTCACACAAGCCACCACACAATATTGTATAGAGAATACAAGCCAAACCAGTCATGCCATCATAATCCACCGCCATCCACATTAAGTAGACTACAAGCAATGCCAGCCAAACCAACAACAACAACAGCCACACCATTTCAAGGGCAAGTTAGCCATCCAAACTAAATGGAAATCCCACACACAACAACAGCGATGGCAAGAACTAAATTACCAGCGATATGTATGAATCGCAAATATGCATAAGAGAGGCAGTTTGGCCCAGTGCAAATCGAGTCGGTTGCCGCCAGTGACCGTGTACCAATCTTGAGTACAGTGCCGCACTCCAATTTTATCAAGCTTAGAACCCAGAAGTTGACGTGGGCTTCCAGGTTTAAAATAGTGTCCGCTGCTACCTCAGTTGAGAATTATAGTGTCCGCTGCTACCTCAGTTGAGAATTATAGTGTCCGTTGCTACCTCAGTCGAGAATTATAGTGTCCGCTGCTACCTCAGTTGAGAATTATAGTGTCCGCTGCTACCTCAGTTGAGAATTATAGTGTCCGCTGCTACCTCAGTCGAGAATTATAGTGTCCGCTGCTACCTCAGTTGAGAATAATAGTGTCCGCTGCTACCTCAGTTGAGAATTATAGTGTCCGCTGCTACCTCAGTTGAGAATTATAGTGTCCGCTGCTACCTCAGTTGAGAATAATAGTGTCCGCTGCTACCTCAGTTGAGAATTATAGTGTCCGCTGCTACCTCAGTTGAGAATTATAGTGTCCGCTGCTACCTCAGTTGAGAATTATAGTGTCCGCTGCTACCTCAGTTGAGAATTATAGTGTCCGCTGCTATCTCAGTTGAGAATTCTAGTGTCCGCTGCTACCTCAGTTGAGAATTCTAGTGGACTCTGCTAACTCAGAGTCAAACGTAGATAAGATTGTATTAAAGTAATATAGTGCCAGAATTTGTAATTAAAATTGTATTAAAACTAGTACTTAATAATAATAATACCAGAAATTGTAAAGTAAAGACTACTTAATTAAAATAATACTTCCAGGGCTGTAAAGTAAAACTTGAATTTATAGAAAATACTTTATAGTACTTAATCTTGAATATTGAAAGAATATCAGAATAATAATACTGGAATTTGGAAATGTTTATGAAAGAATACTTTATTGAAATTATTATAGAATAGTATTAAGAATAAAATAAATAAAACACAACCTTAAAAATTAAAGTTTGTTGCTCTTTAATTAACCCTGGACCCGACGAGCATACCTCAGCCTTTGATAAAAGCAACCTCACAATATATATATATATATATATATACTCGCTTCTTTTATTTTTTCGTCAGCAGTATTGACATTGATGGCATCGTTGTTTTCCACACCCTTTTTTTCAGGTAATCAATGGATTAATAATTTTTTTTTTTATTACTTAGTGCAACACCAAAATTTTTTTGTTTATTTTTGTATAGCTATATAGTTACGTATATAAATTTACATTCCTTGGAGGATAGTATCTGATTGATTCAAATAAATCAGTGTACAGTCGGAATACTCCAATTAGGTACTAAAAATGCATATAACGGAGATCTGCTCTTAACGGCTTTTTTTTCAAATGGCCATAAGTTGTCAACGGTTGCATCGATTTCAGTCAAACTTTTTTGGCATCGTTCCTTACAGCTTCCTATCTGATTTTATTTACTCAAAAGAGGCTTCCTCAATTTGTATGAAACTTTGTGTATAATATACAGGGTGTCCCAAAAGTCAACGTCAAAACGAAAACGGGTGATAGGGTAGGTGGTGACAGTTATCAGAAAAACAATAAAAAAAATCTTTGCCATGTATTTTGTGAGTTAGAGGCATTCGAAAAAAAACCGAAAAAATGCTCACCCTCTGACGGCCTTTCAAGTGCCGTGTTTACAAATCTTAATTTTTCTCAATTTTTTTTTTCTGTTATGGAACCTCGAATAACCCCGCTAACAATTGCATTAAAAAATTTAAACACACCTGCATCAGTTTTGAAGAAAATGTCACTTTTTTGCGCAACTAATTACTCAAAATTTTTACATGACCCTAATTCAATGGGCTGTAGTGTAAAAAAAAATGTACTACTAAATTTTGGCAAGTTACCTTAAAAGTTGGCGCGTTCAATTCTACTTCCAAAATGGTATAAGGATTTTTAGAATATTCCATAAATAACGGAAAAAAATGTTTTTCTCAAATAAACAGGTTTTAAGATAATTCTTTTTCATTCATTAAAAAAAAAAATCTAAATGTACTCCAGGATTTCTCGTCCAAGTTTAAGTTCGAGGAGAGTGACCGTTATTATTTAAAAGTAACTACTAGCAGGCCCAGACTTCCAAGGGCTATCAGATAGTGATTCATTTCTATTTTTTGGCTTAAGTTTGAAATGAAATTCAATTTTTCAACAAAAATTACATCAAAGTTTATTTAGCTCTGCTAAATTTCGGATTGGTTTTGAGTAGACTTTTTCTTCTTCTTTTTTTAACTTTGAAGCGATACTGCGATTTGTCTTCCCGTATCAAATGTGGATTTTCTACATGCCGATGCCACTCGTGCAAATTGTGAAGGTTCATGTATCCATCCTTTTTAAATGTTGATTCATCGGACCACAGAATTTTGTCCAAGAATCGCGGATCTTGCCTGTACCGTTGTAGTATCGTTCGACAAAATGCAACTCTTCCAGGGTAATCTCGGGGTAGTAGGCTTTGCACTCGTTGAACATGGTATGCATGGAGCTCATTTTTATTCAAAATGCGATGTGCTGTACTTTTGGGAACTCCAGTTTTTGTTTGAATTCCACGTACTCAGGTACTTGGGTCTTGATTGACTTCTTGTTGCACTTGGTTCTCGTAGGGCATGAGGGGCCTGCCTTCACTAGTTCTTTATTGTGGAAATCGACCTTCTGAGAATGACTAGTGCAAATTCACAAAAACCTGATGATCCGGATAACGCTCAGCATTTGATATTTCTCATGGTAAAGTCTAGCTACAGCACTAGCATTGCTTCTGCATTCTCCATAAATAAGGTGCATGTTCACATATTCCTGCGCAGTGTAAAAAGATGGCATCGTGATGTTATTAAGTGAGATTATAACGCACTTAAATCCAAAGGACAACAAAAATATTCCAAGAACCGGATCAGTTTTACTAAACGACAAGAAATGAATCACTATCTGATAGCCCTTGGAAGTCTGGGCCTGCTCGTAGTTACTTCTAAATAATAACGGTCACTCTCCTCGAACTTAAGCTTGGACGAGAAAGCCTGGAGTACATTCAGATTTTTTTTTAATGAATGAAAAAGAATTATCTTAAAACCTGTTTATTTGAGAAAAACATTTTTTTCCGTTATTTATGGATTATTCTAAAAAACCGTATGCTTATTTTGGAAGGAGAATTGAACGCGCCAACTTTTAAGGTAATTTGCCCAAATTTAGTAGTACATTTTTTTTACACTACAGCCCATTGAATTAGGGTCATGTAAAAATTTTGAGTATTTAGTTGGGCAAAAAAGTGACATTTTCTTCAAAACTGATGCAGGTGTGTTTAAATTTTGTAATGCAATTGTTAGCGGGGTTTTTTGAGGTTCCATAACAGAAAAAAAATTGAGAAAAATTGAGATTTGTAATCACGGCACTTGAAAGGCCGTCAGAGGGTGAGCATTTTTTCGATTTTTTTTTCGAATGCCTCTAACTCACAAAATACATGGCAAAGATTTTTTTTTATTATTTTTCTGATAACTGTCACCACCTGCCCTATCACCCGTTTTCGTTTTGACGTTGACTTTTGGGACACCCTGTATATAGTATGCTTCGAGGAAAACTGCATTTTTAGTTTTTGGCTACACATGATAATAGTGGAATTTGGTTATAACAGTTTTATTAATTTGGCCATAAGTGGACATTTGTATATTTTATAGCACCCAAAAGATGACATCTTAATTTCAAATATTAAAGGTTTCTTAACATCAGCTCCCATATATCGGTTTTTCCAGTTTTAGTAAATTTTTTTTTGTTTTTAGTAGAATTATTTTTGTTAAATGAATGACTGATAGCAATGTCAGTACTCTTGTTGCTCTTGCAGTTCTCCATTATTTAACCGCAACACACTTCTACAATATGAATCCGTATCATGCGAATTTCAATTTATAATGCTTTTTTGAGGAAGGCGTTCAGTTCAATGTATTCAGAGTAAGAGTCCTCCATCCTGTTTCAAATTCCATTGCCTTTGGCTTCTAGGGATAGGAGAAAGAACTCGAGAAATCTTGTGATCTTTGGACCAAATGGACATCCATTGTAGAGTAAAAGTGCATTAAAGTACCTTGATGTCTGGCTGGATCAGTATATATATTTTAACCCACATAAAGATGCTTCTGTGTCCAGAGCTAGGGGACTTTTTGTCCTGACCAAATTGCGGTTTTTAGCAGCCGTCTTGATAGCAAGGTTACTACGTTCATCAAGCCGATGGTTCCCTATGGGTGCAATGTGTGGTCCAACGTTGCCCCATCTCAAATGGAAAAGACTCATCTGTTTGAGAGGCAGTTATTGCACTTTTTCTTCGCGGTACGAACACGATAGGGTAGGGGAATTTACTAAATTTAAATTATTAATGTACACGTAATTAATACCGCGGTCAATCAAATTAAAAACAAACTAAAAAAAGGTAAAAAAGAAAAAAAGTTGAAACGCGCACCGACGACGGCTACGCACGAAACGAATTGACTGGTACCTACTATCAATAGGCCACACACGAATAACGCGAAAAGAGAATACGAAAAAAAGTGCAATTACAGCTTGATAAAATAGCTGTCACCACGACTGCTCAGCTGGGGTGGGTTCTGTGGAAGAATTTTTGGGTTTCTTTTGATAAACTTGATTGATTTTGTAATCAAAACCGATTATCAAAAGAAGAAAGTATATGATTGCACAGTAGGGTGCAAAAAAAAGCGGGCGCCAGGAATTTGTTTCTAAAACCGAATTAGAAAATTCCAAAACTAATTATAGAAGATAACGAACCGATGTTTGAAATAAGAAGAAAGAGTTATGTTTAAATATAGTTATTTTTATTGCTTTGGGAAACCGTGGGACAGAAGATCCCTGGACTAAAACCCAAAAGTCTTTTCAAATAAAAGGTTTGAACAAATAAATATGGCCGTTTGGCTCAAAGAAAAAAATTTAATAAGCAATTGAAGCTTAACAAAACTAAAAGCAATTTAAAAGAAAAATAGTAAAATGGGTTTTTAACAAAACCAAAGCGCGCCTCGTACACGAATAGATTGAATCTTACTAATATTATAAATGTGAAAGTTACGATGTTTGGATGTTTGGATGTTTGGATGTTTGGATGTTTGGATGTTTGGATATTTGTTGCTAACTCACGCCAGAACGGCTAAACGGATCTGGATAAAATTTGGCACAGAGATAGCTTATAGTCTGGAATATCAGATAGGCTATTTTTATCCCGGTAAAATGTTTGGTTCCCGTGGGATAGATTTGTTTTAATTTTTGAAATTACACCAGAATGGATGAATGGATCTGAATGAAAATTAGCACAGAGATAGATTATAGTCTGGAATAGCAAATTGGCTACTTTTTATCCCGGTAAAATGTATGGTTCCCGTGGGATAGATTTGTTTTAGTTTTTGAAATTACACAAGAATGGCTGAACTCATCTGAATGAAATTAAGCACAGAGATAGATTATAGTCTGGAATAGCATATTGGCTACTTTCTATCCCTGTAAAATGTATGGTTCCCGTGGGATAGATTTGTTTTAATTTTTGAAATCACACCAGAATGGCTGAACGGATCTGAATGAAATTTAGCACAGAGATAGATTGTAGTCTGGAATAGCATATTGGCTACTTTTTATCCCGGTAAAATGTATGGTTCCCGTGGGATAGATTTGTTTTAATTTTTGAAATCACACCAGAATGGCTGAACTCATCTGAATGAAATTTAGAACAGAGATAGATTATAGTCTGGAATAGCATATTGGCTACTTTTTATCCCGGTAAAACGTATGGTTCCCGTGGGATAGATTCGTTTTAATTTTTGAAATCACACCAGAATGGCTGAACTCATCTGAATGAAATTTAGCACAGAGATAGATTATAGTCTGGAATAGCATATTGCCTACTTTTTATCCCGGTAAAATGTATGGTTCCCGTGGGATAGATTTGTTTTAATTTTTGAAATTACACCAGAATGGATGAACGGATCTGAATGAAATTTAGCACAGAGATAGATTATAGTCTGGAATAGCATATTGGCTACTTTTTATCCCGGTAAAATGTATGGTTCCCGTGGGATAGATTTGTTTTCATTTTTGAAATCACACCAGAATGGCTGAACTCATCTGAATGAAATTTAGCACAGAGATAGATTATAGTCTGGAATAGCATATTGGCTACTTTTTATCCCGGTAAAATGTATGGCTCCCGTGGGATAGATTCGTTTTAATTTTTGAAATCACACCAGAATGGCTGAACGGATCTGAATGAAATTTAGCCCAATGATAGATTATAGTCTGCAATAGCATATTGGCAATTTTTATCCCGGTAAAATGTATGGTTTCCGTGGGATAGATTTATTTTAATTTTTGAAATAACACCAGAATGGCTGAACTCATCTGAATGAAATTTAACACAGAGAATTTGGGGATAGATTTGTTTTAATTTTTGAAATCACACCAGAATGGCTGAACTCATCTGAATGAAATTTAGCCCAATGATAGATTATAGTCTGCAATAGCATATTGGCTATTTTTATCCCGGTAAAATGTATGGTTTCCGTGGGATAGATTTATTTTAATTTTTGAAATAACACCAGAATGGCTGAACTCATCTGAATGAAATTTAGCACAGAGATAGATTATAGTCTGGAATAGCATATTGCCTACTTTTTATCCCGGTAAAATGTATGGTTCCCGTGGGATAGATTTGTTTTAATTTTTGAAATTACACCAGAATGGATGAACGGATCTGAATGAAATTTAGCACAGAGCTAGATTATAGTCTGGAATAGCAAATTGGCTACTTTTTATCCCGGTAAAATGTATGGTTCCCGTGGGATAGATTTGTTTTAGTTTTTGAAATTACACAAGAATGGCTGAACTCATCTGAATGAAAATAAGCACAGAGATAGATTATGGTCTGGAATAGCATATTGGCTACTTTTTATCCCTGTTAAATGTATGGTTCCCGTGGGATAGATTTAATTTAATTTTTGAAATTACACCAGAATGGCTGAACTCATCTGAATGAAATTTAGCACAGAGATAGATTATAGTCTGGAATAGCATATTGGCTACTTTTTATCCCGGTAAAATGTATGGTTCCCGTGGGATAGATTTGTTTTAATTTTTGAAATCACACCAGAATGGCTGAACGGATCTGAATGAAATTTAGCACAGAGATAGATTATAGTCTGGAATAGCATATTGGCTACTTTTTATCCCTGTTACATTTATGGTTCCCGTGGGATAGATTCGTTTTAATTTTTGAAATCACACCAGAATGGCTGAACGGATCTGAATGAAGTTAAGCACAGATATAGATTATAGTCTGGAATAGCATATTGGCTACTTTTTATCCCGGTAAAATGTATGGTTCCCGTGGGATAGATTTGTTTTAGTTTTTGAAATTACACAAGAATGGCTGAACTCATCTGAATGAAATTAAGCACAGAGATAGATTATAGTCTGGAATAGCATATTGGCTACTTTCTATCCCTGTAAAATGTATGGTTCCCGTGGGATAGATTCGTTTTAATTTTTGAAATCACACCAGAATGGCTGAACTCATCTGAATGAAATTTAGCACAGAGATAGATTATAGTCTGGAATATCATATTGGCTACTTTTTATCCCGGTAAAATGTATGGTTCCCGTGGGATAGATTTGTTTTAATTTTTGAAATTACACCAGAATGGATGAACGGATCTGAATGAAATTTAGCACAGAGATAGATTATAGTCTGGAATAGCAAATTGGCTACTTTGTATCCCGGTAAAATGTATGGTTCCCGTGGGATAGATTTGTTTTAGTTTTTGAAATTACACAAGAATGGCTGAACTCATCTGAATGAAATTTAGCACAGAGATAGATTATAGTCTGGAATAGCATATTGGCTACTTTCTATCCCTGTAAAATGTATGGTTCCCGTGGGATAGATTTGTTTTAATTTTTGAAATCACACCAGAATGGCTGAACGGATCTGAATGAAATTTAGCACAGAGATAGATTATAGTCTGGAATAGCATATTGGCTACTTTTTATCCCGGTAAAATGTATGGTTCCCGTGGGATAGATTTGTTTTAATTTTTGAAATCACACCAGAATGGCTGAACTCATCTGAATGAAATTTAGAACAGAGATAGATTATAGTCTGGAATAGCATATTGGCTACTTTTTATCCCGGTAAAATGTATGGTTCCCGTGGGATAGATTTGTTTTAATTTTTTAAATCACACCAGAATGGCTGAACTTATCTGAATGAAATTTAGCACAATGATAGATTATAGGCTGGAATAGCATATTGGCTACTTTTTATCCCGGTAAAATGTATGGTTAACGTGGGTTAGATTTGTTTTAATTTTTGAAATCACACCAGAATGGCTGAACTCATCTGAATGAAATTTAGCACAGAGATAGATTATAGTCTGGAATAGCATATTGGCTATTTTTGAAATCACACCAGAATGGCTGACCGGATCGGAATGAAATTTACAACAGAGCTAGATTATTATCTGGTATATCTTATAGGTTTCTTTTTATCACGGTTAAATGTAGGTATTAAATTATAAAGCTATAAAAGAAGAAGAAGCTAGATTACGATAGACTATACTCCTCAAGGTACAGTCTACTTCTTGATCAGCTGAAACGCGAGTGAAGCCGCGGTGTATATATACAAATGGATGTGTGTATATATGTATGTTGCGTATGGACTCCTAAACCATCCAATGGATCTTTATGAAATTTTTGGGGTAAATATAGTTTAGTCCAGGGATGGTTCCTGTGAAGGTTTCGTGCCGATCGGGTGGAAGGAAAAAAAATGCATGCTTTTAACAATTTTGGTTCAGTTTTTTTTAAATTCTTTTTTGGTGTTTTTCATAAATTTTTAAGCGGAATGCCCGGGTGGAAGACAGAAAAATGCGGGCTTTTGGCAAAGTTTTTTTTTTCAACTTTTTTATAAAAATGTTTTCCTTTCGTTGAATAAAAGCATCATATTAAAGGAACTGAGTCAAAAATCAAACTCTGAACGAACGTGCGTGTCCATTTGGTGCAAGAATCGTCCACCCAAACATTTTCCAAACAACTTTTAAACATAGGAAAAGGAATTGAATCGCACAACAAATGACATTTTATGTTCCCAAATTTTTGTCAAATGCAGCAAAATATTCAAGCCACAATTTATCAATGTTATCATGTTCAGTTTAACAATCAAATTAACTGCACTTTGTGTGTATGCCAAAAAATTTGTATATTTATACACCAACCGAAACGACCAAAAATATTGCTTATCCGCTAACATTGAGATAAAATATACATATAAATAAATTTAGTTTCACATTAAATACACAAGTGTTTTTTTGGGCGTAGCAACGCGCGCCGGGTACCGCTAGTATAAGTATATATTTTGAAATTGTAAATATATATTTATATTCAGAATTTTAACACAAACTACTTATCTTATTTTGGGAATGACTCCTTTCTCCTACCTCCTTTTCTCCTTTCAATCTCTATCACGTCTCGAATCCCGATTTTCTAAATCCTCGATCCAAAGGTTTTATCCCAAACAAAAAAAGTCTCCTCCTCGATTTTTTAATTCACCAAAATTTCTCGAAATTCTTTTTTCTATCCTTTATAAAATTTTGTCTTCGCTTCTAAGGCTCTCACAAGAGTACCTTCCAAGCTAATTTCAATCAACCACTTTCTTCCCTCGTCCATTCCAATCATTCACTCATACATACAACGATACAACACAACCATTCGTTTCGAGATCATCGGTCACGGCTTTCTGGAAGCATGACGCTCTCCTAGAAAACAACTGTGGTGGGATCTAACGAAACATACTCACACGCACACAAACACGGTTTCAACAAGTTGTTGGATGTGTTTCCAAAACTTGCCAAAACTTACTCTCACGCACACAAACAACGTTTCGACAAGTTATTGGACGTTTTTCCAAAACTTGTCGAAATATTATGGACGAGTTCAGACTATTTCCCAACTAAAACAATTTTCGAGAAAAATTGAGAAGAATTAAAATCGGGGAGAAGTCTCAAATAGGCTTTTTCCTACTCTCTACAACTATCGCGCGGGATTCGAAGCGTGAATTATTTAACAACTATTTTCGGAGATACAGAGAGGAGCGTTACTTTAAAGTCCTTTTTTTAAAAATTCTACAATACTAATCTAATCGCGTTAAAAACCCATTTTGTACATTAAACAAATTTACGTTATTTTAAGTTAATGTTAAAATTACGATGAAAAGATATTAATAAAAAGATGTTAAGTTGTTGTTGGTCGTTTTAAGTAAGTAAGAGTCCGCCTGACTCGTTACTTCTTCGGCTCACCCGCCGGCTCTCTTCTCGTTTTATCACGTAGTACTCGAACACCTGCTTTTGTTGCTTTTGCAAAATAAGGCTAGGTACACCACTGGTTGATGAGACCATGGTTGCCCTCAACTTCGCCAATATTTTGCAGCCACAACGAGAGAAAAGAATGGGAGAAAGAACGACCGAAGGGAAGTTTTTGTTGCGGTAAAATTTACCGTAACACAGTGTTTTAAGACCTGCCTTGGATTACTGAGAATCGGATAGATTGATAACTTCTTATTGAATCTTATTCCCAGTCACATTGCGAGAGCCATGACCTTTTCTAATTGACTCAACTTTGGAGCATACTAACCCAATGATGAATATTTTGAAAGAGTACATTTAAGTGGCTTCATTGCACCAGAGGCTTTCCCATTTTTAGAAACTCAAAGTTTGTCGATCTACCACAGCGGCTGTAATATAATATTGATCAGTGATGATTCCTGTATACCGTTAAAACGTCATCGCAGGAAACGGAGTAGGGCCCTTCGGTTCAGCAATGCTGTGTTCAATCGGGACCATAGGACAGAGTTAAGCAAGCTCAACACTTTCGGTGGTTGACCAAAGGTCAACCTTACAAAGATTTAAGGTAGTAAAAAGAGTAGATGTGGCACCGAAAAAAAAAATTAAAAACACAAAAAATAATCTTAACACCAAAAGAAATCACAAACACGAAAATTAAAACCTACCGCTGTGGTTCTTCTGGTGTAACCAAGCGAAATAAATGAATAAGTAAAAAATTTGGGGTTCGCGTGAATGCGATGCATTGCTTATTTTTGTTCTTCATTGAGCTGACAGTTGAGGTGTCTTATTACTAGAAAAGAAGTTTGGCTTTCCCAAACTGTAATAAATATGTAGGTATTGTTGAGATTAGTGCAAAATATATTTTGGATATTAACAACAACTAAGTCGAAACATTATAATTTGACAATTATTGTAGTAGTTGACAAGAAAATTCCCGGCAAATATTAATCTTATAATGTTAATCTAATTTATTTCTGAAAGATCTCTTATTTTTAATTTATTTTGATATAATATACTCGTAATATTTTTATATTTATTACTTGCGATATAAGGCAAGTTATGCATTGGTTTTTTTTTTTGACAATCAAACATGACATTACGATCATAGAGAAACCTAAAAAGTGGGTCCGACAATTATGTCTGTCTGTCTGTCCGTATGTCTGTCTGTCTGTATAGTTACCTATAGCGCAAACGGCTGGACCGATTTGCTTCAAACTTGGTACATAGTATTATTATGACGTCCTGCAGAGGGGTTTTTGGAATTATCATTCTAGCTCCAAAACTCGATGAATCGATCGAAGTATACACACTTACAAGCATTGGCAACTTAGGTCTTCGGCTGAAGACAACACAACCATGACAGAAAGAGACAGACAGAACAGAAGAGAGAAGAACACACTACCTATGCCAACAGCAACGCAGTTATTAGTTTTGACGGTCCTCCATCTTTTTTTTTTTATAATGCACACGCGCTCAAGGGGTTTGTTATAGCCCTTTTAATGATAAGTCACAGCGCGAGTGATAGGAATTTAGGGAGGAAGGGAAAGAAGGTGTCGATGAACATTGATCTTGAATGTCTGCAGATCAAAATGGTAAGGAAAAATTGTGCCAGGCAATCTATTCCACATTCAACACGAATGTGGAATAGATTGCCTGGCACAATTTTTCCTTACCATTTTGATCTGCAGACATTCAAGATCAAGATCATTCAACGGCTAAAGAAAGGATCCCTATACTTCACGGTACGTCCGAAATTGGGCTCAAGTGTAAACTGATGAGCGTTCCTAGCAAGACGAGTGTTACGGGGGAAATGTTTAACGTATACGAAAAGCTGAGGGTTGAGTCGTCAGAAAAACAATTTAATGGATTAGAAGTCACAGACAAGAGATCATTTATAAAAATGAGAAAGAGAGTCGGAGACAGAACGGAGCCCTGGGGCACACCAGCATTTATTTTGTGGAGATCAGACATGAAACCGTCTAACACAACTTGTATTGAACGGTCCAGAAGATAGCTTCTAATCCAACGAATAAGAGTATCATCGATGCCAACTGCACGCATTTTCGATAAAAGAGCTTCATGCCAAACTCTATCAAATGCTTTTGAAATATCAAGCGCAATAATCTTGCTTTCACCAATGCGATGCAAAGATTTGTTCCACTGTTCGGTGAGATATACTATCAGATCACCAGTGGAACGATTGCTGCGAAAGCCGTATTGCCGGTCATTTAAAAGCTCCCGATCCTCGAGATATTTCTTGAGCTGACGATTTATCAGCGTTTCCATGACCTTGGAAAGAAGGGACGTAAGTGCAATTGGTCGGTAGGAGGAGGGGGAGGAAGAGTCACCTTTATTTGGGACGGGCTGGACAAATGCTGTTTTCCATCTACTAGGAAAGATTCCTGAACGATAGGAGCGATGAAAAAGCTTACGCAGTGGTTTTGCCAGCGATGAAGAATACTTCTTCAGAAGAATAGGGGGTATACCATCCGGGCCAGCGGATTTTTGTATATCAAGATCTTGAAGAACTCTTGCTACTGTACGAGTGCGGGAAATACCTGTCCCATAGAAGAATTAACGTTCTCAAGTACAGGAGGGGCATTGTTGCTTGCAGGCAACGTAGAACTTGCAGCAAAATGAGCTGCGAGCCTATTTGCCTTCTCTGAAGAGCTGACAATAGGTTTATCGTCGACGATGACCGTTGGAACTGATGATGACGTTGAATTCTTGACGTTTTTTACAAATGACCAGAAGTTTTTACTGCCTTTGGGACATTGCAGAATTTTTTGCCGTAACTTCTGGTCATGTAAAAATTTCGTTTTATGAATAACGGAGTTGCACGAGTTCCTAACTTGTTTGTGTTTCTTCCGATTTTCCTCAGTTGGGTTGGCTTTATAGGATCGGAAGCTTACTTCTTTCAACCTGATAGCTTCTTTACACTCTTCGGTAAACCAAGACTTTTCTTATGGTTTGATACATTTTGTTCTGTGAGGGACAAAAGTTCTCATTCCAAGAAAAATCACTTCTGTCATCATTTCAGCACTGACATCAATGTCATTATCGAGGAAGCATAATGACCAGTTAAAGTTGCGAAAGAAATTATTCAGACCGTCCCAGTTGGCTTCCTCGTATTGCCAAACGGTCCTAGTGGGAATTTTTTCTTTAACTGGATGGTTGGATATCGAGAAATTAGCTGAAATGACACAATGGTCCGAGGTGCCAAATGGGGAAGTTACTTTAATAGTATATTTATCAGGGTGGAAAGTAAGGAACAAGTCAAGAGTATGGGCGGAATGCCCATCAACATCCAGTATACGAGTAGCCTCATCGACAATCTGGGTAAGATGGTTATACTCAGCAAAGATCTCGGTATACCTTCCTTCGAGTGTTGTCTGGCCAGAATAGCGGAATTGTGTACATTGAAGTCGCCCGTAATCACGACTTCAGTGTGAGGACAATGGGAAACAATTCGGAAAATTGAAGCTGACAAAACATCTAACTCATCACAAGTAGACATACTGTCAAGATTCGGACTCCTGTAATGAAAACAGTAATGAATGATATGCTTGCGGACAGTGAATTTGAGCCACAGGAAATTTAAGTTCGTATGAGAACAATGCCCATATTGGGGAAGGCTCTGGCAAGCAATATCATTCCTAACATAAACGACAAGACCATGGTGAGAAAAAAGTAATGGCACTAAGTCATATCCAACCAAACAAAATTCTGATAAATCGTTATTCTGTCCAACCTGGGTTTCACTTAATGCCAAAACAGCTGGCCTGTATTGCACAGTATGGGTGTACTTAGAAAAGAAATTCTTCCTAAGCCCACGAACATTGGAATAGACGACACAAAAATCACTTACCATTCTGAAAAACTTAACACAAAAAATTCAGCTTTGACGTACCTAAGTTCGACCGTGCAGTGTAGGCCCATATCAAATCAATGATAAACAAACTGTCCTATTTGTTATGCCCATAAGACAATTTGCACACGAAATTAATATATATCGGTATAAACAACACAATAGAACTATTCGAAAAAAGCTACTTACCCATCCACTGCAATTATCTTGCGATAAGCCTCACAAGAGGCTTGCAGTGCATAGAAAGCAACAGTTATAGGTGGGCTCGGGTGGAGAGGATGGGTAGTGTCGGATGTTGTGCTGTGACTACGAGCAAGGTTTTGGGTTTTTTTTTCTTTTTTCTTTAATTTGTTATTTGTCACTGGCTTATTTGATTTTGCGAATTTTGGGTATTGAAAATGATTGATTTTAATTTGTATGTAAATTGTATGTTAGATTTTTTGGTTTGGTCTATTTTTTTTTATTATTATTTTATATATATATATATTTGGGGGACACACACGCACAGATTTAGCAACGCGACCGCTCACGACGAGTACTTCATCGACACTCAAACTAACTACTAACCACGTGCAACGATGCTTGATTTCGCTGATCTATTGGGAAGCGAAATGGCACAGTCGCAGTCGGTAGGATTCTAGTTCGAAGATTGGAATTCAAAAAAAAAAAAGTAGTCAAAGTGAACAAAGTGACTCAACACTAACAGTTTGTGATTTAACATTTACTGTATGTTTAACGCGATTAAAATCGAAACTATTTCAAAAAGAAAAACATAAGCGAAAGCTAAAGTACGTTTGCAATGAACTGTTGGATACCCTATTCCCTATATTTTTGTATGTGTATGCGTCTGCCTAACGCAGCCAGCCGATGTTTCAGATTCAGAAACAAAATTTCTTTAGCAGACAGATAACAATTCAATAACATTAATTTTGTGTGGTGTGATGTTCAATTAGTGCTGACACAATAAAAAAGGCGTGCGCTACGCCCGAAGTTAAAACTTTTTAATGCCAAGGCAATTGGTATGAGCTCAGTGACATTCAATTTTATTCTTGCAGATCGATTTGAACAAAACAAGGCAAAACTTAAATTTTAACATACATATTAGATTTTGAATAAAAATAGCGATTATGGGTGTTTTTAACAATTCTTGGACCACACTCTGCTACGTAACCAAAGAATATAAATCTAAGTGTTCATCTTTTTACTTCAAAATTGCGACCGATAGTTAAAAAACGTTAAAAAATTATGCATTATACGACTTTTGACGAAAACGCCCCTTAAAAGTGGGCCTATCTTTAAAATTTGAAGCACTTACTGAGCTTTGATCAGTATTTAGGCATATGTGTAAAACTACAGCTGAATCGAGTAGTTTTTAAACAATCTTACCTGAACAAAGGTATTTTATCAAAATCAAGCCTTTAAAAGTGGGCGTATTGAAAAAATTTACACAAGAAAATGTAGAGATATATGTATTTCTCAAATAACGAACGGAAGGAAAAAGGTTTAAATTGAATATTGGAAGTACCTTAAATTTTTGAGAGTTTTTCGTTCTTTCATGAAAAGTGGGTGTGAGCCACGCCCAAAACTCAAAAATTTCTTTTCATACACAAACTTTTTAGTTTCTATTAAGAGACGCAACATTTTGGCTTGCGGATTCATTATAAATACCGTTTATTTACAAAAACAATTTGCTTATAGTTTCTAGTGAAAAGTGGGCGTCAGCCAAGCCCAAAATCAAATTTTTGGATTTTATACACAAGGTGTTTAAGTGCAAGTAATACTTACAAAATTTAATGTTTTTCTCTTTAATATAACAATTGTTATTTTATAAAAACAATATTGATGGTTTTGTATGAAAAAAGGGCGTCAGCCACGCCCAAACTAAAATATTTTTATTTTATTGGAAGAAAATTTATCCAAAACTTACGTGTGCAAAATTTTAGCGTTATGCTTTCTTCGTAACTGTACAAAAAACATAATTTAATTTTACCAAATTGAGGTTGTTCATCAAAAATGGCGATTGTGGGTGTATTCGGATTTTACCGGTTCAAGAACTTAGCCTTACTCTTGAACCAAAGATTATATAAACCAAATTTCAGCTTTCTAGTTCAAAAATTGCGACCTCTAGATAGTATATATACGGACGGACGGACGGATGGACGGGCGAACGGACATGGCTAAATCGACTAGGCTTTTGATTCTGAGTCAGAATATATATATACTTTTCTATACCTAACGGTATTATTTCTCTATGTTACAAACTCCACACCAAATACAATATACCCATTCTATGGAATAGGGTATAAACAACAATTTAAAAAAAACTTTTACAAAAAACAAAACAAAAAAATATATATAAACAAAATGAATGCAGATGAACAACCTCCACCTCAGGCTCAAGGTCAATAAAACCGAATTCCTCCTCCACCTCCAAATATAGTTTAGTTTAGTTTATTTCATCAAACAAAGTTACAGTGCTTTAGTGATTACTTGATAATAATAATATAAGGTACAGTATAAATTTGAAAAAGAAAAAAACAATACCTAAGTTTAAACATTACCACCATTAAGGCTACTTAGAATTAATAGCAAATTATTTCTGAATGCAAATCTACTTAAATTAAAATCTATCATATCGCAAACAGTATTAGTTGATCTTAAGCACCTGGACAATGGTTCATTGGAAGCGTTATTTGTTCTGTGGTATGAAATTTTAAATAATAATCGGTTTCTGAGCATCCTCGCAGGAATATTGAAGTTAATTAAGGCCAAAATATCGGGACAGTCAATATGATTAGTTAATACGTCACGAATGAACATAATCTCAGAAAACTTTCTACGAACGTTTAGAGGCAAGATTCCAAATAATTTGCACCTTGTTCCATAGGAAGGCATATCTATACCCCAGTGAAGTTTTCTCACCAATACTCTTGTAAAACATTTTTGGATTTTTTCGATTCTAAAAGAGTGAACTTCATACGAAGGGCTCCAAATAGTATTACAATATTCAAGAGCAGATCTGACAAACGTAAAAAACAGACATTTCAAAGTGTGAGGATCACAGAACTCTTTGGAATTGCGCAAGATAAATCCCAACATTGAATTACCTTTGGCGACAATAAAATCAATATGTTTTAAGAAATCTAGTTTGTGGTCAAAAATTACCCCAAGATCTTTTTTAAAGGTTACTGTTGAGAGAAATATATTATTTATTTTATAAGAGAAGTTAATTGATGAACGTTTCCTATAAAATGATAAACTTTGACATTTAGCAATATTCAAGTGTAAGGAGTTATTCACACACCAATTAGATAGTCTCACGAGATCTTCTTGTAACAAAATGCAGTCATGTTCAGATTTGATACACCTAAAGACCTTTAAATCATCCGCATACATGAGGCACTTGGAATTTAGAAATACGTTGGGAATGTCATTGATAAATAACAAGAAAAAAAGTGGGCCAAGATGGCTTCCCTGTGGCACGCCCGAGGTGACATTGATAGGTGAAGAGAGAATGTTATTTATACGAACAAACTGAGTACGATTCCTTAAGTACGATCTTACCCATTTTAGTAAGTTAGAGTGAAATCCTATTTTATTTAACTTCACGAGTAAAATGTCATGATTAACGCGGTCAAACGCTTTGGAGAAGTCTGTATACACAACATCAAATTGGTAACCTTTCTCAAATCCATTTAATATATAATTTGAAAATATTGTAAGGTCTGTGCAAGTAGATCTACCAGCAACAAAACCATGTTGACAAGGAGAAAGAATACCTTTTAGAATTGGAGCTAATCTATCATAAATCAGTTTTGTGTGTCACCATTAATCTGAGATAAAGCTTGTTCAATTTCAGAAGTTAAAAGTTTTAAACTACCTATATTTAAATTACTATCTGAAAAATTATTTAGATCACTAAGAGGCATATTCTGGGTACAATCCAAATAAACAGATTGAAAATGTTTAGCAAAAAAGTCACATACAACTGGGAGATCAGAAGATGATATTCCATCGTGACGCATTACATTAGGAATACCATTGGATTGTTTTTTAACATTAATAAACTTCCAAAAGGTCTTACTATTGGATCTTAAATCACATTCAACAGATAATAAATACTGATTATAGAGGAATTTATTTAAAGTATCGAAGTTTCTTTGTAACAGCCGATATTTTTTGTAAAGATAATGATTGTTGTTAGATTTGCGAAATTGCTTGTAAACCTTATTTTTTTTATTATTAAGATTTATTATTCTTTTATTAAACCACACTGGTTTTGAATGACCTTTTATTCTTAATTTGGGAGTGTATAGATCAATCGCATTATGCACGATTCTTAAAAAAGAATCATAGCACTCATTAAAATTAGCATGAACAAATAACGCTTGCCAATCCGTACCATTGAGATAATTACTAAGTGAGTAGAAATTTGTCTTTCCAAATTATATTTAAGATTAGAATCATTAACTGCAGGTGAAAAATACTTGTAAAATTCAAAATGCAAACTGAATGCGACATGGTGAATTGTATCAGGAAAAAGAGGAAATAAAGATTTGGTAATATCCACGCACAAATCAGAATCCACGAAAACCAAATCAAGTACATTATTAAAAGAATTATGAAAATAATTTATTTGTCTAAGATCAAATTGTGCAAGGGTATCAACAACTTCACAATCATGATTAAAAATAACGTTAAATGGAACAAGTATTTTCTCATCAAGATCATAAATCCATTTGATATTTGGCAAATTAAAGTCACCTACAATAATTACTCTTTGATTATCTTTCCGGTTTTTTAATATGGAACTACAATTATCTAAGTGAGCTTTATACAAGTCCAATGAACTATTTGGTGGAATGTACGATACAATAAAAAAAACTTCATTAATACAATCAAATTTGATGTTTAGTATTATCTGGTCGACATCGAGAGATTCAACTGGTGACGGCAAATCAACTTTTGTGCATTGATATGAAGAGCGCACAGCGGCAAGCACTCCACCTCCTCTCTCAAAATCCAGTAAATCGTAATCGCGATCTTTTCGAAAAACAGCATACTGATTATCGTTAAACAATTCACCATCATGGTGATTTGCATTAAGCCAAGTTTCTGTGAGAGCGATTATATCGTATTGGGAAGATGAAGAAAAGAGAAGTACTTGTTGTAATTTAGTTCGAAGTCCACCAGAACTTTGATAATAAATAAGAAAGTCATTTGAAGAGATTGGTTTTAAATGATTGTTGGGCGATGTTGAATGAATCGGTGTATTTAAGAGCGATGTGATGGAAGAGTGCATTGATAATGTTGTAGATGATGATGATGATGATGATGATGATGATGTTGATGATGATGATGATGGTGAAAATGATGATAGTCAGTTAAGAGATTGGGATAATTGCGATGGCGCTTCGGCTGCTGGTGGAGGAGGTGGTGGGGATGGTGGCGATGATTCTGTGAGATTTTGTAAGGTTGGTGGTGTAGGTGATGTAGTTATGTTAGTTTGACGTGAGACAAATTTTTTTAATTGAACAAAGCAGGGCCATACAGAAGAATCCATAACAAGGGATAAATTCGAAATTGGAACACTCAGCTTAAAAAATGTCAGAAATTTATAGTCAGTTATATTAGAATCTTTCTTAACTAACATATAACATTTAAATTGGTTTGATGGAATGTTTGTTTTCATTGAAATATGATTTATAATGTCCTCAGGTTTCGTAGTTATATTAAATTTAGATAAATGAAGCCACTTGTAATTAGGCAATGCACCAAGAGAAGATGTAGTATCAGTGCCGAATATTTTTTCCGAGTTTGGAGATTTTTTTATAGCACCAGCTGGTTTCAACTCTATTTTATTTTCAGTCACGGGAGTTATTAAAGAATTATTATTGCTTTCAGATAGGGTCGTTTTATTATTTAGTTGCGACATTGACGTTGGATTTTTAGAAAGATCGATGGTCGATGGCAACGGATCATTTTTCTGAGAGCGACAATTATTATTCTCTAAGTAAAGAGAGACCGAGCTAGATTCAATAGAAGTTTTAGATTTTTTTTTATCCGTTTTATTATTTAACGACGATTTGAGAGCAGCAAGATCATTTTTAATCTCATTGATATTATTAGAGAGCTCGTGAAAACTATTTAAGAATGTTACAAGGTTAAGATTAGCACAAGAGTTGCACTTCCAATACAAATTACGATTTGCTAATGATTTATAGTCATCGTCGGATAAATTGACACAATTTTTATGAAAAAAAAGACCACAATAATATCCGCACTCGACAAATTCATTTTGTTTGGAACGTTTTATGATTAAATTGCATTTTGCACAAATCTTAGACATCTTGATAAGAAAAAAAAAAAAACTATCAACCGACTGCGAGAGAAGTTAGTCGAAGACTAACTTACTTTATCGGAGTTAATGAAGGAGTCATCTAGGATCAGAGAACATTATGCTACATCTTAATATGCGTTGACATCTTTTATAAGGGAAGTAGAGATTCTCTTACCCTTTTTTCGTCGAAACAACATTGAAACAGTATATTTTGCAACGAAACGTCATCAACAAAATACAAGGACCAGCACTTCAAGCAATCAGGACATTAGAGACATACGCAACGTGTGATACTTTAAGAGCAGAATTCATCAGGAATTTTGGAGTTCGTGAAACATATTACAACTTCCACCACCAAGCCATCAGCACGAGAAATAACAATAATGTTAGTGAGTACCTTGAAAAATTAAAAGAAATATTAGATAAGCTTAACACAAAATATGAGTTCGACATTGAAAAGCCCCTTGAACTTTTGCTTTGGCAAATGAAAATATGATACTTATAACTTTCATTAATGGTCTGGATACAAATCTTGCTAGTGTCGTTATAAGTACGCAGGTTAATAATTTAAGAGATGCTTACTATACTCTCGAAGAAACAGGGATGATCCAAATTAACAGGCAGAAAGTTAGTAGACAGATCCCACCACACACAAATTTTAACACAAACAACAATTTTAATCAAAATAGGGACAATAATTACTCGGGTCGGTTTAGAATCAATTTTTATCAAAATAGGAACAACAATTCTGGTCAGTATAAAAATAATTTTTATCAAAACAGAAATAATTCGGTTCAGTATAGACATAATTTTTATCAAAATAGAAATAACTCGGGTCAGTATAGAAATATTTCAAATCAGAACAATAACAATTTAGATCAACGGACTATCGGACATAATAACCATACACTTATGGAATGTGATCATGTCCAAAAAACTGTAGAGGAAGTAAATTTTCACGGTGCCATGAACAAACGCCATACGAATTAAGGCCATAATGGCGTTAATTCACATTTAAGTGTGTACTAGCACCATATCCAAGATATGGCTTTAATTCACTTTTAAAGGAGAACTATAGCCATAAGTCCAATGTGAACTAATGCCATAAAATGTTTTGATCTCTGGGGTACAGTTAGTACAAGAAAACAACGAACGTTAGGTGGGTGAGGAGATAGACGAGGAGCCAGACGAGGTGGCAGACGAGGAGGCAGACGAGGAGGCAGATGAGGAGGCAGACGAGGAGGCAGATGAGGAGGCAGATGAGGAGGCAGATGAGGAGGCAGACGAGGAGGCAGATGAGGAGGCAGACGAGGAGGCGCCTCCTCGTCTGCCTCCTCATCTGCCTCCTCGTCTGCCTCCTCGTCTGCCTCCTCATCTGCCTCCTCATCTGCCTCCTCGTCTGCCTCCTCATCTGCCTCCTCGTCTGCCTCCTCGTCTGCCACCTCGTCTGGCTCCTCGTCTGTCTCCTCGTCTGCCTCCTCGTCTGCCTCCTTGTCCATCTCCTCACCCACCTAACGTCCATTTTTCAAAATGAACTAACGCCATACGGCTTAAGTTCTCGTTTTAAGTTGAATTGAGGCCATATCCCGATTATGGCACTAATTCGTACTTAGATGTGAATTAACGCCATTATGGCCTTAATTCGTATGGCGTTTGTTCATGGCACCAATTTTCACACGCAGCCTCCAAATTGGATCTACCGATAATAGTAGGTATGAATGATAGGAGATAACAAAATTGAATGTTTAATAGATACAGGTTCTAAAACTACACTGCTCGATAAGTCAAAACTACAAACGAATTCCTTTGAAAGAAAGACTAACTTTTAATAATCTGAACGGGAATGCAGCAATATATTCGGAAATAGTTGCAGAACTTCAAAAAGAATTCAATTAAAATGCTCATATGTGTTGGAAACTTACATCTTTTTAAGTCCAACATTTTGATGGTCTATAAGGCCAAAATTTATTAAAACCTTTGGAAGCAAAAATTAATTTAGAAGAAGAATCTATATAAATACACGGAAATAAAATTAAATTCATAAATTCCTGTCCACATAATTATGACGAAATATATATTTAAGAGGGAAAGAAAGACCATCTTAATAATGAAGAAAAAGAAATTTTAAAAGCTCTACTCAAAAAAATAGGGATTTATTTTTTCACGAAGGACAGCATTTAAGCAGTACCCATGACATTTAACATGAAATTGTTACTACAACAGATAGACCAATTTACGCGAAAATTAATAGATATGCAGAAATCCACGAGCAAGAGATCAATAAGTAAATTAAAGAGATGCTCATGCAGGGTATAATAAAAGAGAGCAATTCACCTTACAATAGTCCTCTCTGGATTGTACCAAAAAAGTTAGATAATTCTGGGCAAAAGAAATGGCGAATACTGGTCGACTATAGAAAGTTGAATGAGGCCACTATTGACGATAAATTTCCTTTTCCTAATATAGACACTATGTTTTGGAATCAATTCATAAAATCTTTTTTTTTTTTTAGAGGCCAAATAATGTCCAATAATACCCTTTATTACTAAACACCTAACTTAAAATACAAATCTCTCTCTCTCAACCTTGTTAATCCTAACGTATATTTATACTTTTTATTTTTGCCCTTTCTTTTGACATTCTTTCTTAATTGCCTACCCAAATTGTCTTTACATTTTTGCATTCATACACTTAACATCTATTTGGACTTGGTAACAATAATTTTACATTCACCATTAAACACTGAAATACATTTTTATATACATTAAGTTTATCACACCTTGGGGTTTTATTTAATTACAAAAAAAAACATCACACAATATTTGACAAAAAATACAATATAACACATCAATTAATTAGTACAGTCCACATAATTTAATTTAACATAAACATTACAAAACATAATGGTCCTTCGAGCCGGATAATTTTTGATTAGTGCCCGAAAAGTTGATTAATTTCGTAGTAATTAATCCTGTGCAGACACTTGTGTCCTGATTAATTTTTATGTTATAAGGTATGAAAAGTGCTCCTCGTTTTCGGGTCGATGCAATATGATGATCGCATGATTTTTTATTTTTTATTGTCTAAAACTTTTTTCTTGATTTATTATGTTAAATTACGAACGATTGATTATTAATTGGCGCATGGAGCGTTCGCACATGATTTTGCCATTCGAAATAAGCCTAAGGTATTTTAAAACAAATTCACATGAAATATATGCACAAATGCACAGGCAAAATGGTGTTAAATTTTTATAAAATATATATATATATATATATATACTAGCCTTTGCCCGCGGCCTCGCTCGCGTTTCAAGAAGTAGACTGTAGCTTGAGGAGTCGTCCACCGTAATCTAGCTTCTTCTTCAGATCCGTTCAGCCATTCTGGTGTGATTTCAAAAATTAAAACAAATCTATCCCACGGGAACTATACATTTTACCGGGATAAAAAGTAGCCAATATGCTATTCCAGACTATAATCTATCTCTGTGCTAAATTTCATTCAGATCCGTTCAGCCATTCTGGTGTGATTTCAAAAATCAAAACAAATCTATCCCACGTGAATCATTCATTTTACCGGGATAAAAAGTAGCTAATATGCTATTCCAGACTATAATCTATGTCTGTGCTAAATTTCATTCAGATAAGTTCAGTCAATCTGGTGTAATTTCAAAAATTAAAAACAAATCTATCCCACGGGAATCATACATTTTACAGGGATAGAAAGTAGCTAATATGCTATTCCAGACTATAATCTATCTCTGTGCTTAATTTCATTTAGATCCGTTCAGCCATTCTGGTGTGATTTCAAAAATTAAAACAAATCTATCCCACGGGAACCATACATTTTACCGGGATAAAAAGTAGCCAATATGCTATTCCAGACTATAATCTATCTCTGTGCTAAATTCCATTCAGATGAGTTCAGCCAATCTGGTGTAATTTCAAAAATTAAAAACAAATCTATCCCACGGGAATCATACATTTCACAGGGATAGAAAGTAGCCAATATGCTATTCCAGACTATAATCTATCTCTGTGATAAATTTCATTTAGATCCGTTCAGCCATTCTGGTGTGATTTCAAAAATTTAAACAAATCTATCCCACGGGAACCACACATTTTACCGGGATAAAAAGTAGCCTATCTGCTTTTCCAGACTATAAGCTATCTCTGTGCCAAATTTTATCCAGATCCGTTTAGCCAAACATCCAAACATCCAAACATCGTAACTTTTACATTTATAATATTAGTAGGAAGGATATAATTATATTGAAATTTCAATAAAAACGTGTTGTACAGTGCAAAAAGGATTCGGTTGTACATGTATTAACTTATACAGTACAACAAAAACAAAATCATTGTCGGTGCGGCCCCTTAAAAAAAATATAATAAAAAAAAATGTCAAAATGAATATCGTGAAACAAAAACGCAGTCACGCAAAATGTACCATTACTAGGACTTTCACATTTTCGGAATCCGTCAACGATTCCACCCCACTTGACATGCTAGACATTCAATTAAAGAAACTTCAAGAATCTTGGGACGAATTCATTTTGCAGCAAGACAAAATATACGAATTTTACGATGATGCAGATTTCGTAGACCCTGAACCTAAATATGTGGATTACGATACTAAATAAATGTTTGCAAGCCTTTGTGGTTTTTTCTGGTGCAATTCGTAAATACTCATATAAAGCTAATGCTGAGCTATCGAAACAAAATGCTTCACTTTAAAAAAGATAGAACAATCAAATTCTCAGCAACAGGTAGTCTTACCCAAGCTCGTGATTTCGGAATTCACTGGAGATTATAAAGACTGACCGGCATTTAAAGATTTGTTCACGGGAGCAATTGACTGAAACACCTCCCTTACTGCTATGCAAAAATTCAAAGATTTGAAACCATTTTGTAAAACATTTCGTGTACCGAAGAGAATTATCTCGAAGCATGGGATAAACTTGAATCGCGTTATGATAAAAAGAATTCTATTATGTATTCGTTCGTTAAAAGCTTTATGTCTCTGCCATCGTTTTCCAGCTCTAGTTTACATCTTTAAACATTACGGAAAATTACGAATGGAGCTGATGAAGTTATTCGCGGATTAAACGCGATACAAATGAACTCTCGGGATCTTTGGTTGATTTATATTCTTCTTCAAAAGCTGGATAATGAAGCAAAGCAAGCTTGGTCTGAAAATGTAGACTCTGGGGAGGATTGCACCACCCAAGAATTTCTCACCTTCCTACAAAATCGATGTAGTTGTCTTGAATTGTGTAACTCGTTTGTTCGTCCACAAAAAACAATAATTAAAGGTCAAAATAATATTCCTACTCATTTCGTTGCAACAAAGAAAAGTTGCCCAAAGTAAAAGAGAACTCTATTTGTTTCAACTGTCTTCGAGTTCGACATGCATCTTATTAATGCTTTTCGAAATTTTGGTGCATATCATGCAACTCTCGACACCAATCCTTGGTGCATAATCCACAAAATAGATCGCTCAAACATCAAATTAGTGAAAAATCGTCTTCGTTGTCGTCGTCGGTGTCATCTTCGTTACAAAACCCTTCGAACTCTTCCATCGTCTCTCATCATTCGCTCGAATCCAATCTTTATTCATCAACCTTTCTTCCAATCGCTGTTGTCAAAGTTCAAGACAAGCTTGGCTCATTTCATAAAATTCGCGTTCTACTTGACTCAGGATCATAAATCTCGTTAATTACGGAGAGAGCTCTCCAACGTTTGGGTCTTAATAAAAAATCTTCTCGCACTACTGTTTTCGGAGTTAGATCGACTTCTGCTGGTACAACCAATGGATTGGTTTCATTAAAATTACATTCTCGCTTCAACTCAAACAACAAAGATATTGTTTTTCATGTGATATCAAAACTCACATCTATGCTTCCTCCATTTTCGTTGAAATTGAAGACATATTATTTTTTTTCGTTAGATCTAGCAGATCCGAAATTTACTGAACCCAGTCTTGTCGACATCCTCATCGGAGCAGATAACATTAACACCAGAACCTGTTGTTCCTAACTCGTTTTTAACAATTTTCGGATGGGTGATAGCCGGTAACTGTCATCAGCTTCCATCCATTGAAACTGCTATTGGAGTAAGGACATTCTGCACACAACTTGACCGTACGCAGGAGTTTGACCTTGAACGTTTTTGGCGCATAGAAGAGGTCAATTTTGAGCCATCTTTGTCTATTGGAGAACAAAAGGCTGAAGATCATTTTACTCAAACCTATCGTCGTCATTTGGATGGTAGATACATGGTTTCTTTACCATTTTACCATTCAAAGCTAATTTCACTCCAAGTTTTGTCAACTCATTTCGAACAGCCCTCAGTTGACTCTATGCAATGGAAAAGAGGTTTCTTCGTGATCCTGATCTCAAGGTACAATACACTCGTTTCTTGAATGAGTACATTTCGTTGGCTCACATGGAAGAAATAGCCTCAGAAGAATTAAACATACTATTAAATCATACTACCTACCTAACCACGCTGTTTTTAAGGCTGATAGCAGCACAACTAAGGTGAGAGTAGTTTTTGACGGCTCAGCAAAATCTTCACCTGATTTAAATTCCTTAAACGAGTCCCTTTTCGTTGGCCCAGAAATTCAGCGTGACATCTTTACAATGTGTCTACATTCTCGTCGTCACGTATGAACCATGTCTGGAGACACCGAGAAAATGTACAGACAAATCTGGATTTCGCCAAACCATACAAATTTTCAAAGGATTCTATGGCGGGAAAATCCTGAGTCTTCAATTAAACACTATAAGCTTTTAACTATAACCTACGGGATTTCAGCTGCTTCATTTTTAGCTAAACGCACATTAAAACAACTAGGCTTAGATACAGCGAAAACATTTACTCGACCTTCTTCAATTATTCTTAATGACTTTTACGTCGATGACCTAGTGACAGGTGCTGACTTGATTGATGATGTCATCGCAATTCAAAAGGAGCTACGTTTTGTCATCTGCCGGCTTCAATTTTCGTAAATGGACAACCAATTGCTTTCCACTTCTACTATCTTTACCTGAAGACCAACGGGAGATATCTCCTATTGTAGACGTTTTGTCATCTGCCGGCTTCAATCTTGGTAAATGGACAACCAACTGCTTTCCACTTCTACTATATTTACCTGAAGACCAACGGGAGATTAATCCTATTGAATTCGAAAACTCTCTGACAGTGAAAGTTTTCGGGCTGTTAGGTGTCCATCTATAAGGATTGCTTCGCATATAAGGTAAACCTTGATCAGACAATATCGTGTACAAAACGTCGCATTCTATCTGAATCTTCTCAAACTTTTGATCTTTTTGGCTTCCTTGCTCCGGTTGTGGTAGCGGTTAAAATATTCTTCCAGGATTTATGGAGACAGACTGTAGGATGGGATGACCAGATCCCACAGGAACTTTATTTGAAATGAACTTTACCTTGTAGAATCAATTTTCATTCCGAAAACAATGTGGAAGAATAAATTGAACTACGAATTTCAAGCCTTTTGTGATGCCTCTTTAGATGCCTACGCAGGTGCCGTGATATTTGGCCATGCGTCATATGGCCATATTTTGAAATATGGCAATATGACACTTTCAAAATGTGTCATGCGGCCATATTTCAAAAAATGGCCATCTGTCGCTTTGCCAAAGTGTCGTATGGCCATTATGGCCTAATGTCACTTGCAAACGCATTGTCTTACCCCTCAAAAGAACTTGAAAAATTGTAAATTAAATATGGTTTATTAAGGAACTGAAAATATTTATTCAAAATATATGCGGATATAAAACAAACCATTCAAACAACAAAAAATATAAAGAATTTATATACCTTATTTAAAAATATGTATGTACATACATATGTTTTTGTATATACCTAGTATTATATTAATTTATTTTTAACAGTAATTTGTAGTACTATTTTCTACTATTCTTCTACAAATAGGACAAAGAATAGCATTATTTTTATAGATAAGTTTTCTTCCTGTGAAATTAAAGTTGAACTCTTAGAAAACATTGTCAATTTACAATATACCTTTATATACACACCGCACACCCCAAATTGATTATCTCTTGGTCCAAATTTTTTTTCCGCCCGTTACGCTTTGCGCGAATTAAGATTTGTTTCTATTTTAAATATTAACTTGAGTATGTAGGTATATAAAGGTATATTAAAAATTGACAATATTTTCTAAAAGTTCAACTTTAATTTCACAGCAAAAAATCTTATCTATAAATTCCATTTAATTGTTTAAATAGCCAACTGCATTAAACTTAGCAACGATTTTTTTTCAAATCCCAAATTGGTTCTCTCTTGGGCAAAATTTGAATAGTATAGCCATTTGTCATTGTCATTGGACCATATGGCTAAAAGTGGCAGAAAATATGGCCAAATGACACTTTGACAAAGCGACAGATGGCCATATTTTGAAATATGGCCACATGACACGTTTTGAAAGTGTCATATTTCTATATTTCAAAATATGGCCATATGACGCATGGCCAAATGTCACGGCACCGCCTACGCAGCTGTGATATACTGCCGAAGTGAAAATCAGGATGGAAGCATCTCAATTTCATTAGTTGCTGCTAAAAGCAAAGCTGCTCCAATCAAAGGGCTTTCACTACCCAGGCTTGAGTTCTGTGGAGATCTTTTGTTAACCCGCTTAGCAAATAAAATCAAGAATTCGTTACAAATGGAACAAATGAAGATTTTCGCTTAGACAGATTCGGCCATCGTCTTACATTGGCTTTCAGCACCACCCAAAAAATGGTCACTTTTCATTGGGAATAGAACGTCGGAGATTATATCCACTATTCCGGTGAAATACTGGAATCCTGTTCGATCGGCAGAAAATCCTGCTGATGTTGCCTCAAGAGGAATCCTGCCATCACAACTTGCTTCAGTGGAAGTGGACCGTTCCAGTCCAGGTTGGCTCAAACTGGAACGAAGCAAATGGTCCGAATCTCGACAGAACATTGAAATCGTTTCAAGTGAGCAATTAGAGGAGCGTAGTTCGAACATGATTAAGGCTTTAATATCACATGTAAACGAAAATAAGATTTTAAGAAAAATTTTGACTAAATCGTCAGATTGGATGAAATCGGTACGTGTGGTTGCATACATCTTTCGTTTCCTCAAAAATCACTCAAGAGCTTAACAACGCTAAAATCAGTCTCATAAAGGCAGCTCAAACTATTTTATTTTCCGTCGAATTCGAAACTCTAATTAAAAAGCAATCTTTGCCATCGCGAAGCAAACTCTATTGTTTGTTTCCTGACAAATGGAATTCATATTGAACTAGTAGAAGATTTGTCATCCAGCTCCTTTATTTTGGCCCTAGACCGTTTTGTCTCGAGCAGAGGAAACCCAACGGAGATTTGGAGTGAAAATGCAAAAAATTTCCATGATGCTAAGCGTTTCTTTCCTATCTTTCTATTCCTTCTCTACTTGCTCGTACATGTTAAATCATTATAAGGGTATTCATATCCCCTTTAGTGCGAGTGCATTATAAAAAAAAAAAGATGCATGAGCTGTTAATGAATCAACAGCGAAATAACATGATTGCAGATCACCTATCAAAGGATGCCATGGAGTGAAAATGTATACCACCCTCTGCACCCCATTTAAGTGGGCTGTGGGAGGCGGGTGTGAAATCCGTGAAGCAGAATATTAAGCGTGTAGTTGGCGAATATATATTCACTTATGAAGAAATGTACAGTACACTCTTCTATCCAAAATTGAATGTTTGCTCAATTCGCGCCCCATGTGGCAAACCTCTTATTCTGACCCAATCGCTTCCACTCCGTCTCATTTCATGATCGGAGAATCATTCCTCAACCAGATTTGAATTTTGCAAATTTTTCGATTAGTTCTAATTGGTATCTCTTACAGACTCTAGTGCAAGGCTTCTGGAAGCAATGGCACAAGGAATATTTAACCTCACTACAAAACCGACCAAAAAGGCAGAGGATAACAGAAAACATCAAGAATAACGACATGGTATTGCTGAAGGAACCCAATCTTCCGCCTTCGAAATGGATTCTGGGACGAATAGTGGATGTTCATCCTGGGAAAGACGGTAGATGTCGTGTCGTCACAGTCCGCACAAGGAAAGATGAACGTCAACTTAGCGAAGCACTTTTTGAAAATCAAAAATCTAAATATGCCCGAATTAGTTGCTAATAAGTTGCTAATTAGTTGCGGAAAAATTAATTTAGGTGCTCTTTTATTTCCTTAAGAAGTCGATTGATTCGCTAAGTTGATATCAACTTAGCGAATCAACTTCTGAAATTCAAAATTCTAAATATGCCAAAATTAGTTGCTATTTAGTTGCTAATTAGTTGCGCAAAAATTAATTTAGTTGCTCACTTTTTCGCTGACTTTTTTTCAACTCAGCGAAAAAAAATCGAAATTTGAAAATCTTTATATTGCAGAATTAGTTGCTATTTAATTGCCCACGAACTGTGAAAAAATAAAGTTAGTTGCTGATTTATTTCCTAAAGAAATCGATTGATTCGCTAAGCTGATAATATCAACTTAGCGAATCAACTTCCGAAAATCAAAATTCCAAATATGCCAGAATTAGTTGCTATTTAGTTGCTAGTTAGTTGCGCAAGAATTAATTTAGTTGCTCACTTTTTGCCCGACTTTTTTTCAACTCAGCGAAAAAAAAATTGAACTTTGAAAATATTGATATTGCAGAATTAGTTGCTAATTAATTGCTCACTAACTGTGAAAAAATAAAGTTAGTTGCTCTTTTATTTCCTAAAGAAATCGATTGATTCGCTAAGTTGATAATATCAACTTAGCGAATCAACTTCCGAAATTAATACTTCTTTAGTTAATTTTTTTAAATTTTTATTGATGTAACTTTATATAAATTTTATTAAAGTACGAAAAAATACCTAAATAAAAACTTTTTTTTTTTATTATTAGTTTAAAATAAAAAAGTGCTTCTGGTTTTCCTTGCAAAAAAAAGTCGCAAATTCAAATTGTTTGAAAAAAGTCGCAATTGAAAGAAAAAAAGGTGCAAAGACAATCACACTCACACATTCTCATTTTAATGGATGTTAAATTGAATTTGAAGCTGAATTCTGTAGTTGGACAGATAAAAAAATTTCAATTTGAAATTGAACTTTGCAAATTGAAATTGGGTAAATGACACAAAATATTTCTTTGTGCGAATCAGTGCATTGATTTCGGTCAACACTTCTCACTTTTTATTAACGGTCGCAAGTTATGCATTTTGTTTTGGACAATCAAATATAACATTACGATGATAGTGAAGTCCGACAATTCTGTCTATCCGTCTGTCTGTGTATCGGCACCTACAGAGGTGTTTTTGGAATTAACATTCTAGCTAAAAACCTAAAGGTATACCTGACATAAGATTTTTTATGAAAAATTAATTTTTCTCAAAAACAGTTAGTACGATTTTGATAAAAAATTTTGAATGGTGTTTTATGAGTAAACTTTATGTTTTGGTGGGAATTAAATTTTCAGGAAAAGTCTTGAAACGATACCTCCCATAGGACCAGAGTTTTCATAACAGATTTCCTCGTAAGCCACTCAACGGATTTCGATGAAAATTTTAATGTGAGAGCTCCTTTATAAGCAAAATAATATAAATTCTTTAATTTTTCAAAAAAATTAAATTTTGAGTTTAAAAAAAATTTATTTTTTTTTTAATTTTTGGTTTGTCCAAAGTTTGTGACCTGCCAGAGAAGGATTAAGTCGAGGAGCGTAGTATCGTCTCTTAGAATCCCCAATTTCCAATACGACTTTATTTCTCAAGCTGGTATAGATCCTATGAAGTTCTTCGAGTCTATAACGTTTCCAAGCTTTGTAGGCCTGATTGCGCTTATTTATTAGTTTTTTTATTTTGTTATCAAACCAAGGATGTTCGTTGCTTTTTATAGTTTTTATTTTAAAGGGAACATGGCTGTTGAAAAGTTGGCTAATGTTTTCTTGAATAAAAGAAACTTGGTCGTCAACAGATGACATTGTAAAAACTCTGTACCATTCAATCGAACCTAAGTCATGTTCTAAGAGACTATGATTGATATTTTTAAAATCTCTAAATCCATAACTGCAGCTTGAAATAAGAGGTTCACATTGATAAGTTAATTGCAATAGGTCATGATGTGAGAAACATGATGCAGAGAGTTGGTTAAAGTGAAGAACTTTGCTCAATTCACTAACAAAAAATACATCAAGTAGTGTACTTGAGTCCTTAGTAAAGTGAGTAGGTGAAGATTTATTTACAGGATGTAAATTAAGAGCTTTCATGTCATCCGAAAATGTAGATTCTAATAGAAGGTTGCTATTAAAATCTCCAGCTAAAATAATGTGAGGTGAAATATACGCCAACTCATCCAATTTTATTAATAATGGTACAGTATCAATATTTTTATTAGGTCTATAAGCTGATCCCAATAAAATCTTGTTATCCTTGCATGTCATTTTAATAAATATGAAATCAATGCCAAGGATTCACAAACAAATTGTGGTTTTAATCCATTAGGAGCATAAATAGCCACTCCACCTCCAATACGCCCCACTATATCCCGTCTAAACAATTTAAAACCATTGACATCGCGAAAGGAGTCATTTAATTCAGGATAAAACCATGTTTCTGTCACACACACGACATCCACCTTTGAAGTTGCAAATAAGTACCGAAATTCGTCAATTTTTGGAAGTAAGCTCTGAGCATTTATACAGCAAACCTGTATATGCTGACTGCTTAGTATATCGATCATTAAACGAGAATTATCATTGTCGGTTGTGGAGCTCAAATCATTTACCTCATCAGGGCCAACCAGTACATATTTCCACTACACAAAAAAGGTGATTTGGATTCAGCCGAGAACTATAGAGGTATTTCCTTCCTGAACTGTTCGTTGAAAAATGTATCACTGGTACTCTACGCAAGACTCACAGCATGGGTCGATAATGAGAACCTTCTGAGTGATGTTCAGGCTGGTTTTCGAAAAAATCATTCAACAATTGACCAAGTTTCACCCTTATGAATATTGCACAGTCATTTCAGGATCAACATAGGAAACTGTAGGTATACTTTTTATGTAGACTTCAAAGTGAAGAAGTGGAAAAATTACTTAGATTTTTTCTAAGAAGATTGTTCAAACTTCCATTTAGTTCACCAAATTATATGATTTTATTGGAGAAGGGAATGTTGCCTCTATTTATTTCAACTTTAAAGCTTCACTTCGATTACGTTATTAAAGCTGCGTCGCATCCAGAAAACCGTTTAACAAAACTTATTATAACACATGCAATCTCTTCAAAATCTTAGTTTTACAAAAAGTGGGATCTTATAGCAAGGAGATACAATTTAGAACTTAATGTTTCGGTTAATAATTTGGATGATAGGAAAGATGATTTGTACATCTTCAAAAGAAATCTGGATGAGAAACTGAGAGAGGAGTTTAAAGACCAAGCGCAATCATCACTCTACAGACAATATTACAGTAAACTTAACTGCGACCTAAATGAACTCAACTATTTTCGGGATGAAAACTGTATTTCCGACATAGCAACAATATTTAAAGCTAGAAGAGAGTTGCTTAATTTAAATTTTAAACCGCACAGGGATAATCTGACTTTATTTTGCACTCTATGCAATCTTAAAGTTCGGGAGGACGTATTCCATTTCGTAGCAGTATGTCCTATACTTAAGGAGAGCATAAGGGTCTTCTTTGACTGCACAACGCTAACTTTGGAAAGAACAATAAATATTTTAAACGGAATGGAAGGATGGAAGAATCTCACAGCGTTTTGCAAGGAAACCGCCAGCTACAGAGCCAAAATAATAGCGGAAGAATTTTAGTTTTTTCTTTTTCTCATAGGTACTAAACCTAACCCATGTTCTTAAATCTTAATTAGAATTATTATTGTTTTTTGCCTTATTATTTACATATTAATTTTACTTTCTGAAAAATTTATAAATATATAAAGTTTTAAATTTATTATTTACTTGCCATCTGAGGTGACGGCCGAGGCCATGCCTTAAAAAGATTGAGTTGACCAATACTGTAAGCTTTGTAATTATTATTACTTTAAAGATGAATAAAGCAATCTATATAATCTAAATCTTTAAATCTAAAATAAAGAAAAAATGATTTGCAGGACATTTTTGAAATATGCATTGGAAACAAAACTTTGCAAAATGAAAATATGCAAAACCATGCAAACGCTTACGTAGGTGGATGGTTAGTGAAGAAAATCTTAGCAAAAAACAATTGCAGTGATTGTGTCAAATATTTAAAAGAAACACAAAATTATGAGAGAAAAACGGCTCAATTGGTAAATCTTCGCATTCACGCCTACAAATACTTTAGCTTGATAACACCATCTGATGTCTTTGAATCCGATTTTAAGTCAGCAATTGCAATTTTCGAATGGTATTTTAAATACTTTAAAAGCAAAGAAAACGTTTATGGGCATATGTTGAAAATACTGTCTAACAAAATCAAGTTGAATTGGAATTGTGAAATCCATTCAAATTTCATAATTGGTTGTATCACAAACGTTTTGATAAGGTTCACTGTGAAAAATTTTAATAACTCGTTAAAAAATCTCAATTTAAAAACGAAAATTTTAAAAGCTTCCAATGTAAGCTAAGCAGACGAAAATGCAAAAAGATTAGTAGGACAAAAATTTCTCGCAAAAAAAGCTTTAAGGCCATCAAAACAGTTATAATTGATCGAGTATCCTGAAGTGAGAGGCAAGGGGACTCACTTAAAACAAGCAATACAAAGTGAGGGGCATGGGGACTCACTTAAAACAAGCACATCAAAGTGAGAGGCAAGGGGACTCACTTAAAACAAGCACCCCAAAGTGAGAGGCAAGGGGACTCACTTAAAATAAGCACCCCAAAGTGAGAGGCAAGGGGACTCACTTAAAACAAGCACCCCAAAGTGGGAGGCAAGGCTTACATTTGAAGCTTTTAAAATTTTCGTTTTTAAATTAAGATTTTTTAACGAGTTATTAAAATTTTTCACAGTGAACCTTATCAAAACGTTTGTGATACAACCAATTATGAAATTTGAATGGATTTCACAATTCCAATTCAACTTGATTTTGTTAGACAGTATTTTCAACATATGCCCATAAACGTTTTCTTTGCTTTTAAAGTATTTAAAATACCATTCGAAAATTGCAATTGCTGACTTAAAATCGGATTCAAAGACATCAGATGGTGTTATCAAGCTAAAGTATTTGTAGGCGTGAATGCGAAGATTTACCAATTGAGCCGTTTTTCTCTCATAATTTTGTGTTTCTTTTAAATATTTGACACAATCACTGCAATTGTTTTTTGCTAAGATTTTCTTCACTAACCATCCACCTACGTAAGCGTTTGCAAGGTTTTGCATATTTTCATTTTGCAAAGTTTTGTTTCCAATGCATATTTCAAAAATGTCCTGCAAATCATTTTTTCTTTATTTTAGATTAAAAGATTTAGATTATATAGATTGCTTTATTCATCTTTAAAGTAATAATAATTACAAAGCTTACAGTATTGGTCAACTCAATCTTTTTAAGGCATTGCCTCGGCCGTCACCTCAGATGGCAAGTAAATAATAAATTTAAAACTTTATATATTTACTAGCCAAAAAACTAACAACACTACCTATATTAACTGAACATAGTTACCTGGGTATTCCCATCGCTACATGTAAACTTTTGCTAAGACAAGGAGCCATGGATAGAACAAATCTTAGGTGGACAAGTGGCAACACATGTCTAGCGACAAAACGGATTTGGCCAAGGCTGGATTCAAATCGCTCTAAGACTTTGATCTCTCTGAGCAGACGGCATATTAGCTCCATTATAGGTGTCATAACAGGACACTGCCTCATAGGTAGACACGCCATAAGACTTTTGCAGAAGTTGTATGGACGAAGAGGAGGAAGAGACAATTGCCCATCTTCTTTGTACATGCCCTGCACTAGCTCACAAAAGGAAACTCCATCTGAGAGCATACGTCTTCAACGATAGTAGTGATCTGTCTAACGTGGACACTAACTGTCTTTTAAAATTCATTAGAAGCACAAAGTGGTTCTGAGTTACTAGGGGGAAACACCCCAAACTCGTGGTATCACAATGGTCCTCTTATGAACTAAGTGTGTTGGTCTTTTCAGCCAACAGCCACTTTAACCTAACCTAACCTAACCACAACAATACAATTGATAAAAAGAAGTTTTTAGAGGCGGCTGGAATTAAAAACAATTAAAATGGCCACCGAAAGTATTTAAAATGTTAAAAAAAACTTTCCTTGAGGTTTTTAAAATGGCACGAGAAAAGGAAATTAATGGGATATTAAATTCATTTCATTAATAGTGTCGCTTAAAATCAAAATCGACAGCATGAGTCCATGTTTGTCAAATTTGAGTTAAGTATACAGAATTGTACAAAAAAAATCTATTTTCGTTTGGTCCTAACAGTGTAAGTCCATCTAAACCGATTGAAAAGATGTTCGATGGTCCTAATCGCACTTACATTTCTTATTTAAAATTATGTTTGGTCAAAACGGCATAACTTCACTTATGTTGTTTTAACAGAACAAAAAATTTCTATTTTCCAAATAACAATGTGGTAAAAACAACATAACTTCAACTTAATCTTCTTCGCTTTTTTGTCGCTACATACATTTTTTTAACTATATGCAAGCTTTGTAATTACTTTGTTATTATTTTTGCTATTAGTCTTATTACTGTGAAATAAATTTGTTTGTTTAAAAAATTATCTAAGTCTACAACATTTATTTGAATGCAGGAAATTATCTCCACCTATTTTAAATGAAATGAACAATCCGCTTGGTCAAAACAACTTATCTCCCTTAAAACATAATTTAGAAACATAAATTTGAAATAAAAAATTATATTCATATAAATATTATTATTTATAGTATTATAGAAAAATTGCATCAAAATGTTTGTGAAATAACCATAACGGGATTTAAAAAACATTTTTGAACTTTTAAACTCGTTTTTCTTAAAACTAAGATTTTGGACTTATGTTTGACCCGACTCCATATACAAGTAAATAAAAGATGTATTATCTTTCTTTGTGAGTTTACAACTAACTCATTGCGTTTATTTATTTTAACTTAATGCTATATTTGCTTACAAATCAATTTTATTATTATTATTATTATTATGCTGACTAAGATAATGAAAGGAAGTGTGTAGGAAATGAAGCGTTGGGTGCTAAGGGTAATGCACTTAGGTATATAGGAATGCGCTTAGTTAGGAATATGGAATATGGGAATCTTTTAGGAAAGGTATATGAAATGAATATGGGTATGAATTGTTGTTAACTTATGGGAATCTTTTAGGAAAGGTATATGAAATGAATATGGGTATGAATTGTTGTTAATTTCTCCCCTTCTTAAATTTGAACGTCCTCGTTCATGATCCTGAGTACTCGCATTTTCATTAGGTCTTTATCTAATGACGATAAGCCGGGGTCTGCATTTGTCGTGATTGTAACTTTTTTTGGCTTTAGTTTGGCGTATAGTAGCACAAGTATTATTGTTACAAGTATTCCTGTGACGCCGTACCACGTCCATTTGGTTGTCTCAAGTGTAACTTTGAATTCCTTAATTTGTTGGTTGTTGACGAAGTGCAACTTGTGTAAGTACGGTAGGGAGATTTTTTCATTGAAGGCGGATTCGTTCAAAACTGTTATTTTTGGTGCTGGATGGTGATTTGCGATTAATGGCTTATCTGTAATATATTCTCTACCATTAATTTTAATTTTTTTATCATACGTTATTAGGAAGGAAGCATTAAGGACTATTCGCTGGTCCCTTTCCTCAACAGTTATGTTCTTGTCCCTGGCGATGATGATTCCATCTGCGACAACTTCTATTTTTTTTATATGATCGGCGTGAGTAGATGGGCATTGTGCCGTGTTATTATTCAGGAGGTGAGAGAGGCAGGAATTTTTGGGATCTATTTTGCAGTAGGAGTAGATGGGAGCTTTTTTACATGTACTTAAAGGATAGTTTATTTTTTTACAATTTGCTGACCTGTTGGAACTTAAATCTAGAATTTTGTTGTCATAAATGACTGGCGAGATTTCAAAATATTGACAAATTTCTTGAACTTTAGGTATTTTGATTAAGTATACCAGAGTATCGTTTTGGTAATACATTTTAACATCAGCAACATTTAACAAATCACTTATTTCAGTTACAATATTTTCTTTCATTTCAATTAGTTCTATTTCGTCTAAACTTAAAATTAAAGGATTTACAATATTATTTTTAGCCAATATTAACTAGTAGATATTATTGCTTAAATTATTTATTACTAGCGGTACCCGGCGCGCGTTGCTACGCCCAAAAAAACACTTGTGTATTTAATGTGAAACTAAATTTATTTATATGTATATTTTATCTCAATGTTAGCGGATAAGCAATATTTTTGGTCGTTTCGGTTGGTGTATAAATATACAAATTTTTTGGCATACACACAAAGTGCAGTTAATTTGATTGTTAAACTGAACATGATAACATTGATAAATTGTGGCTTGAATATTTTGCTGCATTTGACAAAAATTTGGGAACATAAAATGTCATTTGTTGTGCGATTCAATTCCTTTTCCTATGTTTAAAAGTTGTTTGGAAAATGTTTGGGTGGACGATTCTTGCACCAAATGGACACGCACGTTCGTTCAGAGTTTGATTTTTCGACTCAGTTCCATTAATATGATGCTTTTATTCAACGAAAGGAAAACATTTTTATAAAAAAGTTGAAAAAAAAAACTGTGCCAAAAGCCCGCATTTTTCTGTCTTCCACCCGGGCATTCCGCTTAAAAATTTATGAAAAACACCAAAAAAGAATTAAAAAAAAACTGAACCAAAATTGTTAAAAGCATGCATTTTTTTTCCTTCCACCCGATCGGCACGAAACCTTCACAGGAACCATCCCTGGACTAAACTATATTTACCCCAAAAATTTCATAAAGATCCATTGGGTGGTTTAGGAGTCCATACGCAACATACATATATACACACATCCATTTTTATATATACACCGCGGCTTCACTCGCGTTTCAGCTGATCAAGAAGTAGACTGTACCTTGAGGAGTATAGTCTATCGTAATCTAGCTTCCTCTTCTTTTATAGCTTTATAATTTAATACCTACATTTAACCGTGATAAAAAGAAACCTATAAGATATACCAGATTATAATCTAGCTCTGTTGTAAATTTCATTCCGATCCGGTCAGCCATTCTGGTGTGATTTCAAAAATAGCCAATATGCTATTCCAGACTATAATCTATCTCTGTGCTAAATTTCATTCAGATGAGTTCAGCCATTCTGGTGTGATTTAAAAAATTAAAACAAATCTAACCCACGTTAACCATACATTTTACCGGGATAAAAAGTAGCCAATATGCTATTCCAGCCTATAATCTATCATTGTGCTAAATTTCATTCAGATAAGTTCAGCCATTCTGGTGTGATTTAAAAAATTAAAACAAACCTATCCCACGGGAACCATACATTTTACCGGGATAGAAAGTAGCCAATATGCTATTCCAGACTATAATCTATCTCTGTGCTAAATTTCATTCAGATCCGTTCATCCATTCTGGTGTAATTTCAAAAATAAAACAAATCTATCCCACGGGAACCATACATTTTACCGGGATAAAAAGTAGGCAATATGCTATTCCAGACTATAATCTATCTCTGTGCTAAATTTCATTCAGATGAGTTTAGCCATTCTGGTGTGATTTCAAAAATTAAAACGAATCTATCCCACGGGAACCATACGTTTTACCGGGATAAAAAGTAGCCAATATGCTATTCCAGACTATAATCTATCTCTGTTCTAAATTTCATTCAGATGAGTTCAGCCATTCTGGTGTGATTTCAAAAATTAAAACAAATCTATCCCACGGGAACCATACATTTTACCGGGATAAAAAGTAGCCAATATGCTATTCCAGACTACAATCTATCTCTGTGCTAAATTTCATTCAGATCCGTTCAGCCATTCTGGTGTGATTTCAAAAATTAAAACAAATCTATCCCACGGGAACCATACATTTTACAGGGATAGAAAGTAGCCAATATGCTATTCCAGACTATAATCTATCTCTGTGCTTAATTTCATTCAGATGAGTTCAGCCATTCTTGTGTAATTTCAAAAACTAAAACAAATCTATCCCACGGGAACCATACATTTTACCGGAATAAAAAGTAGCCAATTTGCTATTCCAGACTATTATCTATCTCTGTGCTAATTTTCATTCAGATCCATTCATCCATTCTGGTGTAATTTCAAAAATTAAAACAAATCTATCTCACGGGAACCATACATTTTACCGGGATAAAAAATAGCCTATCTGCTATTCCAGACTATAAGCTATCTCTGTGCCAAATTTTATCCAGATCCGTTTAGCCGTTCTGGCGTGAGTTAGCAACAAATATCCAAACATCCAAACATCCAAACATCCAAACATCCAAACATCCAAACATCGTAACTTTCACATTTATAATATTAGTAAGATAAATTTTTCAGAAAAGTAAAATTAATATGTAAATAATAAGGCAAAAAACAATAATAATTCTAATTAAGATTTAAGAACATGGGTTAGGTTTAGTACCTATGAGAAAAAGAAAAAACTAAAATTCTTCCGCTATTATTTTGGCTCTGTAGCTGGCGGTTTCCTTGCAAAACGCTGTGAGATTCTTCCATCCTTCCATTCCGTTTAAAATATTTATTGTTCTTTCCAAAGTTAGCGTTGTGCAGTCAAAGAAGACCCTTATGCTCTCCTTAAGTTTAGGACACACTGCTACGAAATGGAATACGTCCTCACGAACTTTAAGATTGCATAGAGTGCAAAATAAAGTCAGATTATCCCTGTGCGGTTTAAAATTTAAATTAAGCAACTCTCCTCTAGCTTTTAATATTGTTGCTATGTCGGAAATACAGTTTTCATCCCGAAAATAGTTGAGTTCATTTAGGTCGTAGTTAAGTTTACTGTAATATTGTCTGTAGAGTGATGATTGCGCTTGGTCTTTAAACTCCTCTCTCAGTTTCTCATCCAGATTTCTTTTGAAGATGTACAAATCATCTTTCCTATCATCCAAATTATTAACCGAAACATTAAGTTCTAAATTGTATCTCCTTGCTATAAGATCCCACTTTTTGTAAAACTAAGATTTGGAAGAGATTGCATGTGTTATAATAAGTTTTGTTAAACGGTTTTCTGGATGCGACGCAGCTTTAATAACGTAATCGAAGTGAAGCTTTAAAGTTGAAATAAATAGAGGCGACATTCCCTTCTCCAATAAAATCATATAATTTGGTGAACTAAATGGAAGTTTGAACAATCTTCTTAGAAAAAATCTAAGTAATTTTTCCACTTCTTCACTTTGCTGGTAACTCCAAACTTGAGCGGCATAAAACAAAACTGACTTAGAAGTTGCCTCAAATAGTTTATACTTCGCACTAAAACTGAGTTCACTTGTATTAATACAGGTCTTCCAAGTGCTGTTAAGTGCTGTTTTTGCTAATTGAAGCTTGCTGGAAAAATGGCTTTTCATATTCAAGTTTGAGGTTATTTTCATTCCTAGATAATCCTACTCCTTAACGATTTCAATGTCTTTTCAGTAAATTTCCATTTTTCGTTTCTGGCATAACTTCCACCGGCCTTTCTGCATATCATGATTTTGGACTTAGTCAAGTTCACTGTAAGGTGCCATTTCGCACAATATTCTTCAAGGTCCAAAATCATGCGACCAAGTCCTTGGGGAGTTTCCGATAACAAAACTATATCATCAGCATACATAAGCACTTTAATCCTTCTTCCGGCTCACAAAATACCACCACAAAGCACTTCATTTAGGTCATCAAGAAACAGAATGAACAAGAGGGTACTGAGCACACACCCCTGTTTTACTCCCATTGTTGTTGCAAACCATTCTGACAGAAGCTTGACATTCCATACCGCAGATTTTGTGTCCAAGTACAAGAGTTTAAGAACATTAAGCATCTTTGTTGACATTCCCAACAATGAAAGTTTGAAGAACAGTGACCTTCTATCGATAGAATCAAAAGCAGCTTTGAAGTCTACATAAAAAGTATACCTAAAGTTTCCTATGTTGATCCTGAAATGACTGTGCAATATTCATAAGGGTGAAATTTGGTCAATTGTTGAATGATTTTTTCGAAAACCAGCCTGAACATCACTCAGAAGGTTCTCATTATCGACCCATGCTGTGAGTCTTGCGTAGAGTACCAGTGATACATTTTTCAACGAACAGTTCAGGAAGGAAATACCTCTATAGTTCTCGGCTGAATCCAAATCACCTTTTTTGTGTAGTGGAAATATGTACTGGTTGGCCCTGATGAGGTAAATGATTTGAGCTCCACAACCGACAATGATAGTTCTCGTTTAATGATCGATATACTGAGCAGTCAGCATATAGGTCTACAGGTTTGCTGTATAAATGCTCAGAGCTTACTTCCAAAAATTGACGAATTTCGGTACTTATTTGCAACTTCAAAGGTGGATGTCGTGTGTGTGACAGAAACATGGTTTTATCCTGAATTAAATGACTCCTTTCACGATGTCAATGGTTTTAAATTGTTAAGACGGGATATAGTGGGGCGTATTGGAGGTGGAGTGGCTATTTATGCTCGTAATGGATTAAAACCACAATTTGTTTGTGAATCCTTGGCATTGATTTCATATTTATTAAAATAACATGCAAGGATAACAAGATTTTATTGGGATCAGCTTATAGACCTAATAAAAATATTGATACTGTACCATTATTAATAAAATTGGATGAGTTGGCGTATATTTCACCTCACATTATTTTAGCTGGAGATTTTAATAGCAACCTTCTATTAGAATCTACATTTTCGGATGACATGAAAGCTCTTAATTTACATCCTGTAAATAAATCTTCACCTACTCACTTTACTAAGGACTCAAGTACACTACTTGATGTATTTTTTGTTAGTGAATTGAGCAAAGTTCTTCACTTTAACCAACTCTCTGCATCATGTTTCTCACATCATGACCTTTTGCAATTAACTTATAAATGTGAACCTCTTATTTCAAGCTGCAGTTATGGATTTAGAGATTTTAAAAATATCAATCATAGTCTCTTAGAACATGACTTAGGTTCGATTGAATGGTACAGAGTTTTTACAATGTCATCTGTTGACGACCAAGTTTCTTTTATTCAAGAAAACATTAGCCAACTTTTCAACAGCCATGTTCCCTTTAAAATAAAAACTATAAAAAGCAACGAACATCCTTGGTTTGATAACAAAATAAAAAAACTAATAAATAAGCGCAATCAGGCCTACAAAGCTTGGAAACGTTATAGACTCGAAGAACTTCATAGGATCTATACCAGCTAGGTATTGACCAAACTGAATAAAAATTATTTTGGCAAACTAAGCTACATAAAACTTTACTAATTTTTTGATATTGATTTAAATCAATTGCATTGGGTTGTGAATGTAGTGTACTCACATTGTTATATTGTATTTTAAAGCATGGAATCATCATTAAAAATTTAATCGATACCGAGTAGGTATAACTTTTATATGATAAGAGTTTTCTCTATTTTGTCGAACAGTAAAAAGAAAAAAGGTTCCAAACATTATAATCGCTTATCGTTAGTTAACAATGAAAATGTTATCCGGCAGACAAAACGGGGATATGATAAAACGTTTTTACCCGCCATTTTTGGGTGTTTGTTTCATGTAAGTCCTCTTGCCTATCACTTTGGGGTGCTTGTTTTAAGTGAGTCCCCTTGCCTCCCACTTTGGGGTGCTTGTTTTAAGTGAGTCCCCTTGCCTCTCACTTTGGGGTGCTTATTTTAAGTGAGTCCCCTTGCCTCTCACTTTGGGGTGCTTGTTTTAAGTGAGTCCCCTTGCCTCTCACTTTGATGTGCTTGTTTTAAGTGAGTCCCCATGCCCCTCACTTTGGATTGCTTGTTTTAAGTGAGTCCTCTAGCCGCTCACTTCAGGATGCTCGATCAATTATAACTGTTTTGATGGCCTTAAAGCTTTTTTGCGAGAAATTTTTGTCCTACTAATCCTTTTGTATTTTCGTCTGCTTAGCTTACCATTATTTGAAGCTTTTAAAATTTTCGTTTTTAAATTAAGATTTTTTAACGAGTTATTAAAATTTTTCACAGTGAACCTTATCAAAACGTTTGTGATACAACCAATTATAAAATTTGAATGGATTTCACAATTCCAATTCAACTTGATTTTATTAGACAGTATTTTCAACATATGCCCATAAACGTTTTCTTTGCTTTTAAAGTATTTAAAATACCATTCGAAAATTGCACTTGCTGACCTAAAATCGGATTCAAAGACATCAGATGGTGTTATCAAGCTAAAGTTATTCAATCACAATCACTGCAATTGTTTTTTGCTAAGATTTTCTTCACTAACCATCCACCTACGTAAGCGTTTGCACAGTTTTGCATATTTTCATTTTGCAAAGTTTTGTTTCCAATGCATATTTCAAAAATGCCCTGCAAATAATTTTTTCTTTATTTTTGATTAAAAGATTTAGATTAAATAGATTGCTGTATTCATCTTTAAAGTAATAATAATTACAAAGCTTACAGTATTGGTCAACTAAATCTTATTAAGGCATGGCCTCGGCCGTCACCTCAGATGGCAAGTAAATAATAAATTTAAAACTTTATATATTTATAAATTTTTCAGAAAGTAAAATTAATATGTAAATAATAAGGCAAAAAACAATAATAATTCTAATTAAGATTTAAGAACATGGGTTAGGTTTAGTACCTATGAGAAAAAGAAAAAACTAAAATTCTTCCGCTATTATTTTGGCTCTGTAGCTGGCGGTTTCCTTGCAAAACGCTGTGAGATTCTTCCATCCTTCCATTCCGTTTAAAATATTTATTGTTCTTTCCAAAGTTAGCGTTGTGCAGTCAAAGAAGACCCTTATGCTCTCCTTAAGTATACGAAATGGAATACGTCCTCCCGAACTTTAAGATTGCATAGAGTGCAAAATAAAGTCAGATTATCCCTGTGCGGTTTAAAATTTAAACAAAGCAACTCTCCTCTAGCTTTAAATATTGTTGCTATGTCGGAAATACAGTTTTCATCCCGAAAATAGTCGAAGCCGGCTAATTCACTGTGCACAATTCACTGTGCACAATTCATTGTGCACAATTCACTGTGGGGACACTTCACTGTGCACTATTCACTGTTGTATACAATTCACTGTGGCGGGCAATAAACTGTTATGGACAATAAATTTACAGTGGTGGACAACTGTGGTGGGGTTATTCACTGTGGCAAAAGTTGAATAAATTCCACCTCTATAGTGATGAGCAGACATTGAAATACATCAAATGGAAGATGATTTTCCTTACATTGTGTTCGTTTTATTTTCTGAATATGACCTTATGAAACTAATACAAATTTTAAGTTTTCGACATCTGACAGTTTTCGACCTGGTTTCAATTTGTTTCAATAACTGAAAAAATTATTACAATCGGAACCAAAATCTGTTAGATTTTTGTTTTTTGTTTACTGATTTAATGAAAAAACTGTGTAAAGAATAATACCAAACCATTATAAGATTTAGGCATTGGGGACAGTTCACTATGGTGGACAATTAACTGTGTGCATTTCATTGTGGTGTACTATTCGCGCGCGCGAATAGTACACCACAACGAAATGCACACAGTTAATTGTCCACCACAGTGAATTGTCCGCCACAGTGAATTGTGTCAACAGTGAATTGTGCACAGTGAATTGTCCCCACAGTGAATTGTGCACAGTGAATTGTGCACAGTGAATTAGCCTAGACCCGAAAATAGTTGAGTTCATTTAGGTCGTAGTTAAGTTTACTGTAATATTGTCTGTAGAGTGATGATTGCGCTTGGTCTTTAAACTCCTCTCTCAGTTTCTCATCCAGATTTCTTTTGAAGATGTACAAATTATCTTTCCTATCATCCAAATTATTAACCGGAACATTAAAAAAAAAAAAAAAAAAAAAAAAATATATATATATATATCTATGTATATATCCCTATGTGCACCTCCTCGCGGTAGAGAGCGGGTAACGCTAACGCACAAGGGGACCGAATAGCTGCCGGTATAAGCAAACAATCCAGCATTGCTGGTCAGGGCACGATCTTGTCCTTGGGTAGTACTAAAAGCTCCCTAAAAGCGGAGGAACTGCATATGGCGGTCAACGGTATGAAAGTCTGGTGGCGGACGAGCCTATCCTGCAAGGCCAACGGCAACAGCAAGCAGCGTCTGTATCCATAGTGGGCAGCTGCAAAAGGCGTCTGTTTCCCATAGTGGGCGGCCTATATCTGTATGTATTCGACCATCCAAAAAGGCGTAGTGTGCCTGTCGAATCGAAGGCTTGTGTGTATAATGTAGTTAATATGTTATACAGGTACGTGTTATTAACCGCAACCGGGAAAACACGGTAGTGGAGCGGGAATGTATTTTTTATGAAATATGACAACGAACGGTAATAATTCCCCAAGAGGTAACCCAGCTTTGGTAAATCCTTCTACAGTCCCTCCGACTGTAGTAAACCGCACATCGGATTTGGGGGTGCGGCATCTTTCATACAACAATGACAATCGTGATGCTATCAATAATGAATCAGAAACAAGATTAAGAAATCCTTCAGATTCAACAAAACGGACTTTTGGCTACAAAACACGAACGAAGATTGGAGCATGGAACGTTTGTTCCCTGTACGCACCAGGTAGGTACGAACAGGTAGAGCGTGAAATGCTTCGGCATAACATCAGCATTCTGGGATTGAGTGAAACGAAATGGAGAGGAAGAGCTGAATATACTGCAGAATCGGGCCAAACGAGAATGTTGTACTCTGGCGAAGAGGAGGCAGACAGAGGTCCAAGGCTCAACGGTGTGGGCATCATGCTGACTAAAGAAGCTACCAAAAGTCTTATATCCTGGAAACCGATTTCGGCGAGGCTTATGACGGCGAGGTTTAGCTCAAAAATCAGAAAAGTCACCATTATTCAATGCTACGCTCCAACGAATGAGGCTTCAGCGGACGAAAAGACCTCTTTTTATACTCATCTGAATTCGGTGTTCAACGGTGTTCCAGGGGGCGATATTATTATCATCATGGGGGACTTTAATGCCAAAATTGGTTCTGATAACGTAGGCCTCGAACAAGTTATGGGTAAGCATGGCTTAGGTCAACGTAACGAAAATGGTGATATGCTTGTCGACTTCTGCAACGCTCGTCAACTTGTGATTGGGGGTTCTTTATTTCCGCACAAGACCTGCCACAAAATCACCTGGGAATCTCCTGATGGTCGAACCAAAAATCAAATCGATCACTTCATTATACAGCAGAAATGGAGGAAGTCACTGTGCGATGTTCGTAACGAAAGAAAGGCTGATGCAGGTAGTGACCATCACTTGCTACTGGGTTTGCTTCGCTTACGAACAGCTGCTGTACAGCGTCGCTCAGAGGGTATAGCAAGGAGACCAAGATTCAACACAAGCGTTCTAAATGACCCTAATGTACGTCGTAATTTCGCCACCACACTCGGCGACAAAGCATCGAACATACAAAATGCTGGCTTATCGGTAGATGCTTTGTGGGGCCAAATAAAGAGCGCTTACATGGAAGCTGGAACTGAAACTATACCAAGACAGACAAGAGCTAGAGATTCCTGGATATCCCAAGACACCTGGGACAAAATCACATATCGAAGAACACTTAAAATTAGAATCAATTCAGAAAGTGATGCTCAGCGGAAATTGGTTCTACGAAACGAGTATAGAGCATCTCATAAGACAGTGCAGCGGTGTGTGAGACGTGACAAGAGGGCAAGGGTGGACAAACTTGCGGAAAATGCGGAACATGCTGCAGGAAGAGGGGACGATAGGGAGCTGTATAAAATCACTAAGGACATTGTCGGACAGCGTAGTAGCACTAACACTAACCATCCCGTGTTAGATTTGAACGGCAACCTTTTAGTGACGATAGAAGATCAGCTACAAAGATGGAAGGAGCACTTTTGTGCGCTGCTAAATGATGACCACAATGCAGAATTGAATCCACAATTGAACATGCGTAGATCTTCTAGGGGTATTGACACCAGTCCCCCAAACAAGTGCAGAGATATGTAATGCGATACATCTTCTAAAGAATAACAAAGCAGCTGGACTTGATGGTATTCCCGCAGAATTCCTAAAAGCAGACCCTGAGGCAGCTTCCCGTATTTTGCTTAAACTCGTGCAGGCTGTCTGGGAGAGTGAAACTTACCCAAGGGACTGGAAGGATGGAGTTATTGTGAAGTTACCAAAGAAAGGAAACCTCAAAAACTGTAATAACTGGCGCGGTATCACAGTTCTGTCCGTTTTTCCGAAGTTAATGGCAACTATTATTCTCGAGAGGATTAAGTCCAGGATCGAGTCTACCCTCAATAGGCACCAAGCGGGGTTTCGCAGTGGCCGATCGTGCGTCGACCACATCAACACCTTGCGAATCATACTCGAGCAATCATCTGAGTACCAATCACCGCTGTACCTAATGTTTGTAGATTTTGAGAAGGCGTTTGATCGGGTCAATCGTGAGTGCATCTGGAGATCGCTTATTGCGAGAGGCATCCCTGAGAAAATTGTCGCTGTTATTAAAGAATCGTACAACAACGCAAGGTGTTTTGTTTTGCACAATGGACAGCTTTCCGACTCCTTCGATGTGCGTCAAGGAGTGAGACAAGGAGATGTCTTGTCACCAATTCTGTTTTTGCTGGCGATTGACGATGTGATGACTGCCACGGTGGGTACAAATGAAAGACATGGTATCCAATGGAGTCTGTTTGACAAGCTTAGCCACATAGATTATGCTGACGATATATGTCTCTTGGCAAACAACACGGCAGGCTTAAATCAGATGTGTCATACGCTGCAATTGAATGGAGAAGTGGCTGGCTTAAGGATTAACACAAATAAGACCAAAGTAATGACCACGGGCCAAAGCGCACAAGTTATTCTAAGGCAGGGGGAGGTCGAGCAGTTTAATTATCTGGGAAGTTTTATAGCACTCGATGGCGGAACGGACCTGGATGTTAACAGTAGAATAAACAAAGCCCGTAGTGCATTTGGAATCCTTTCTCCTGTGTGGAACTCTAGCAAAATATCGCTACGCACCAAGTTGAAACTCTTCGAATCCAACGTCAAATCAGTGCTGTTATATGCTTCTGAAACATGGAAATGCTCTGCCAACATCTCGAGCAGACTACAAGCTTTCGTTAACCGTTGTCTGCGCTCTATTTTGAAGATCCGGTGGCCGCAAACCATATCTAACGTTGAGCTGTGGAATAGGACCGGACAGAAAAAATTGGACGTAGACATCATGCAACGGAAGTGGCGTTGGATAGGCCATACACTGAGAAAACCTGACGACAATATAGCAAAACAATCCGCCCAATGGAATCCCCAGGGTAATAGACGCGTTGGGTGACCAAAAACAACTTGGAGGTCATCAGTTTTGAAAGAAGCTCGGTCTCAAGGTATTCAATCGTGGCCACAGCTGAGGTCAGTTGCGGCGAATCGGTATAGGTGGAAGGATCTTGTTGCTGCCCTATGCTCAAGGAGGAGTTAAAGCGCTGTTGTACTTGCAGCCGGACAACTTATAAAAAAAAAAAAATATCTATATATATAAAAATGAGTTTGATTTATGTTTGACCATTTATATCTCGAGTTTGACAACACCGAATTTTATGATTCCTTTTTTGCTGAAAAGGTATTTATTTGCACCAGGTTTTTGTGTAAAAAAAATAATACAATGTATGTTAAGTATGTTGCATATGTTGCAAATGCACTTGCCACCATGCAATCAGCTAATCAACAAATTAAATAATTGATCATAACTGAAATGTATGCATAGTAATGAATCATTATGCAACATATAATATACAACATTTGCAATAAATGCATTTATATCTAGAGTTTGACAACATCAATTTTAGTGATTCTTTTTTTGTCCAATAGGTATTTATTTGCACCAGGTTTGTCTGTTAAAAAATAATACCATGTATGCTTCATATGTTGCATATGTTGCAAATGCACTTGCCAGTATGCAATCAATTAATTGTGGTCGTACAGGGCACTCTGCACTTAAATTGCCTTTAAACATCCAGGTTAACAAAGCGCCTACATGTAATATTTCTAAAACGTCGGCAATGGCCAACAGTGTAGGATTATTGTATGGGATGAGTGTACAATGGCACACAAAAAGTCACTTGAAGCTTTAGATCGAACTCTGAAAGATTTGCGAGGTAGCCAAGTAATATTTGGTGGCGCCATAATATTGTTGGCGGGTGACTTCAGACAAACTTTGCCGGTCATACCCCGATCGACTACTGCGGATAACAATGCCTTAAATGTTCTCCTTTGTGGATATATTGTTAAAACACTCACTAAAATGATCCATCTGCTGCAGAATTTTCAAAGCAGCTGTTGGATATTGAAAATGGAAAAATGTCCGTTGACGTTGATAGTTCAAATGGCCAAATAACACTGCAAATTTCTATTGTATAAGGAATTCAAAGAAAGAATTGGTTCAAAGTGTGTTTCCAAGTATTTCGGAGAACTATAAAAATCGTACTTGGTTAAGTGAAAGAGCTAAAGGCAAAAATAAAGATGTCGCTGAAATTAATGCATATATTTTAGAAGAAATAGATGGACAATTTGTTGCCAACAAATGAGTTGATGTATTTATAAATGAGGATGACGTAGTGAACTATCAGACGGAACTTTTGAATTCGATTGATTTACCGGGACTGCCACCTCATTATTTAGCTCTAAAAATTGGAGCCCCGATTATAATGCTGAGTAATATTAATCAACCTCAACTTTGCAATGGTACTAGACTAGCTGGAAAAAAGTGAATGAACAATCTAATTGAAGCTAGGATTATTAGTGGCAAATATAAAGGGGAAGATGTTTTGATCTCCAGAATTCTAATCATTCTACCTGATTAGCCATTTGATTTTAAACGTCATCAATTTCCTATTCGCCTTGCTTTTGCCATCACTATAAATAAAGCCCGAGGTCAGTTTTTGAAAATTTGCGGTATTGATTTCTCATGGTCAACTGTATATTGGGTGTTCTAGAGTAGGGAAACCGTTCGCAATTTTTATTTATGTTAAAGATGGTAATACAAAAAATGTTGTTTATAAGAAAGCATTAGAATAAAATGTTAGAAATTTTAAAAACGCATTTTATTCAAATATTTTCTTTCTGCTTCCTTAAGTATTAGCATTTCTCCAGCCTGACGAATTGAAAAATTGTACGACTTTTTTTGATTGTGAAATCTGCTCAGCGAAGTGAGCATGGGTTGAGAAAACAAACAGTCAAGTATTGGAATTGAGATTTGTTAATTGTCATGGCGAAGGCAAGATGAATTGGGAACTGAATTCGTTTAAACTCAAAGGGCATATCTGTTGGGATAATTGGAATCCTCGGAATGAGAACAAACTTATTTTTAAATTTTCCGTTGAGTATGGTCGCGGGCAGCACATCACTCTTCAGTTTTCTTATGACCAAGCGCGTTCAATCGCATAGTTTTGGTTGTTTTAAATTTCGAAGCTGATGACTACCGACCCCGCCTTCAGTTGTAAATTGTGCTGTGGTAAGTCAGGTACATCTAAGGAGTTTAAAAACTCAGTTGGATAATCAGTGGCTTCATCTTCGTTTGTTACACAGTCAATAGATTTGAATGAATGCAGAGTACCAACGATTTGATTCTCAATTAAAAGGTTTAAGTCATTCACATCTCTATCCTTAGCTGCCGAAATTGGACAGATCTTTTAAGGTTCGATAAAGAGCTTCCAATGCGTTATTGTGCATTCATCCCAGATGTGATTTGTGAGGCTACTAAAACTTTCTATTGCAGATTGTTTTGCAATGTTACATGTCGGTTGTTCAGTAGTTTGAAGATTTAATGGCAATATTAACGCTGAATGAGCAATTTTTTTTTTTTTTTTTTTTTTTTTTTAATAATTTTAACTATATGCCTGTAAGACCCAAGGTCTTTTAAATGCAAACTGCACGGCATTAGTTAGAAGGAATAGAAAGATAGGAAAGAATTTTTGTTGGTACAATGGATTGAGAATAAGATGATATTTATCTCAAGAAAATCCAATTTCTACCGTAATTTCGGATCTCGCACGAATAGTGACCAAAATCGATGACATGAGGAATGTCTTTCCTGTTCCACCAGGGACATCCATTAAAAATAAGCCACCATTTCCATCATCAATTGTATTAATTAATTTATCATAAACTTTCTTCTATTTTGGGTTCAACAGTTCATTCGTTTGAACTGATTGGTCTAATTCATATCGATCATATTCACGTTCACGCTCCAATTCTCTATTAAATGAGTCTTTCACTCTGCGATCTGTGGCTGGCACTCCTAACCTGACTAACAAACTGCCGCACATATGAGGTAACACATATCTTCGATCAAGAGCAAAGCCTGATTATCATTAGCCTCAAAAAAAAATAAAACTAAAACAAAACTAAACTAAATTCAAGCAATAAAATGGCGTACTTTTTTCATTGAATTAATATTTCTTTGATTTAATCTTATCTTTTCTTATCTTATATAATAAAAATATATTAAAAATGAGTTTGATATAAATGGTTTATAAGAAAGCATTTGAATAAAATGTAAGATATTTAAAAAACGAATTTTATTTAAAGTTTTCTTTCTATACCCTTTAATATTTCCATTTCTCAATTTATACACCTCTTGGCTAAACTGAATTTTATTAAGAGGCAACAGCCCATTGCAAATCTGCTCAGCGAAGCGGGCATGGGTTTGCTAGTATATATATATATATATATTAAGCCAAAAAAGCGCTAATCAGTGAAGTGGTTATGACTGAACAATATATAAAAGGTCCTAGTGAAATGGATTTCGATGAGCCAGCGAAGAATTGGCCAATGTGGAAACAGAAATTCGAAATATTTTTGATTGCGGCGGACAAAAATGCAGCTGATGATTCAGTCAAAGTGGCCCTATTCTTGCACCACATTGGGGAAAGGGGAATTGACATTTTTAATGCGCTTGCACTCCCAGAAAACGAGAGAACATTAGCTTTAGTAATGCAGAAGTTTGAAGAATATTGCATCCAGCGTAGCAATGTGGTGATGGAAACATATAAGTTTGGGTGCATAATACAGAAAAAAGATCAACCATTTGTTGAATTTGAGACCGAAATAAGGAACCAGGCTAGGTTTTGTGAATTTCAGTGCACATCCGAGAATTGTTCACAGTCATATGCGGAACGAATGATTAGAGATAAAATAATTCTTGTGCTAGAAAACAAGAAATTGCGATCGAAATTGCTAGAATCCAGCGAAGACACGCTGGCTGAAGTTATTAAAAAAATGCAAAATAGCGGAATTGTCTGAACAGAACATTAAACTGTTCCCTGCTGAGGAGCATGAGCCGAAAGTGGGGGCAATCAAAGCGCTGGCAACGAGGTCAAATAAGCAGTTACGTGGAAACCGATCGGGAAATGTGCCATGTGATCGCTGTGGAATGGTTGCAATGGAACAGCATGACAAGTACTGTCCAGCACTAGAAGACGGGCGCAAGTGTAGACTCTGCAACAGAGCTGGTCATTTTGCTGCAGTATGCAAAACTAAATTGCGTCGAAGTTCAAATAATAAATATAGAGTAAACTCTATTGGATATGCATTGGACGACAACAACTATAATGAGGAAAAAGGCAGGGACACTCCGGAATCATCTCATCAAGCAGAGAGACGTGATATGCAGTCAATTAATCTTAAGTATTTTGATGAAGGTAATTTATATGAAGTTGAAAATAATTGTCTTTTAAAAAACATTTGTTATTGTAGAACCGTAGGCCAAGTTGGCTGGTACAAAAAATTTAAATTTAACAATGTCGTGATTAATTTCAAACTGGATACGGGCGCAGATGTGAGTTGTATACCCTGGAAGCATGTTCAAGAAATGAAATTTTCAAACCGAATTGAAGAATCAAAAAACAGTTTGTTTGCTTACAATAATAAAAAAAATAAGTTCTCATGGGAAAATAACATTGCCATGTTGTGTTGTTAATTGCAAAGAAAGAAAAGTTTTAGTTGACTTCGAGGTAGTTGACAGTAAATTACAGCCAATTTTGGGTCGTGCAGATTGTGAAGCCCTAAATCTTATAAAACGAGTTCATGTTATTAAGAGTAATAAAGTGCCGAGTTCAAAAGAGGGTTTTGTTTTTCAGTTTAAAGATATTTTTGAAGATTTAGGTTGCATTCCAGGTAAATGTCACATTCAATTAAAAGATGATTCTAAACCAATTCTCGCTTATAAAAAGAAAGTACCGTTTAGTTTGTACGATCGTCTTAAGGCACAGTTGGAAGTGATGGTAGTCGATGGTGTTATAAGTCCGGTGGAGCACCCAACTGATTGGGTGAATAATCTCCAAATAGTTGAAAAATCAGATGGGTCATTGCGCTTGGATCCAAAACCGTTGAACGAATGCATTCGCAGGGAACATTTTTCGATTCCTACGGCGGAATCCATTACAAGTCGTCATTCAGTGTTCACTTTAATGGATTTGAAAAATGGATTTTGGCAATTGGAATCGGATAATGTTAGCTCTGATTTGACAACGTTTATCACTCCTTTTGGTCGCTTTAGATGGCATAGAGTACCGTTTGGTATAAGTAGTGCGCCAGAGTTATTTATGAGGAAAATGGTCCAATTATTTGGAGATATACCAGGAGTTGATTTTGACGACTTGTTTATTTCGGGCACAGACTACAAAGATCATGATCGGGTACTTTCAAAAGTCATAGAAAGGGCGAGGGTTAATAATATAAAATTTAATATGGAAAAGCTACAGTATAGGAAAAATGAGGTTAAGTTCATGGGTCAATCAATCGCAGCGGGGAGTATAAAACCAGATGGAAAGTATCTTAGGGCTATAGTTGAGTTACCACAACCCCAAGACAGAACGAGTGTGATGAGGTTTTTGGGTTTATGTAAAAATTTAGCAAAATTTATACCAAACTTATCTATAATTACTACAAAACTACGAGACCTAACCAGAATAGGAAAAAAATGGGAATGGGAAATAGAACATCAAAAAGAATTCGATAACATAAAAAAAATAGTAAGTCACTCACCAGTGTTACGAATGTTTGATCCAAAGCAGCCTTTAGTCATACAGGCTGATGCTTCTAAGGACGGAGTAGGCTGTGTTCTTCTACAAGGGGGGAAACCATTAGCTTTTGCGTCAAGAAGCTTATCAGCCAGTGAACAGAAATGGGCTCAAATTGAGAAAGAGCTACTTGCCATTGTAGTCGCTTGTGAGAAATTTCATTTTTACGTATATGGTCGTGAGGTTGAAGTTCACTCCGACCACAAGCCACTCGAAACATTGGTCAAGAGGGAGCTAGATAAAGTAACGATCAGACTCCAACGAATGTTTATGTTCTTACTAAAATACCCAGGCCTGAAAATTAAATATGTGCCGGGGAAACAATTATTACTGGCTGACTGTTTGTCAAGGGCCTACATGAGCGCCGCTGATGAAGAGAAGCTGGAACTGAATTATGTTGTACATAGCCTTGTTAATCGAGTTTGTATATCCGAAGCAAACAAATTGAGTTATCAAGAAGCCACTATCAATGACGAATGCTTAAGTCAGATTTTAAAATTTCAAGCTGCTGAATGGCCAGTTTACAAGAAATTTAGTTTTGAATTTAAACATTTCTATAAAATTAAGAATGAAATAAGTGTCAATGATGGGATTCGGTTTTTTGGCGACAAGTTAATCGTACCTAAGAAACTGAGAGGTCAGGTTATTGACATGTTACATAATCCTCATTTAGGTATAGAAAAAACTCGATTGCGTGCTCGAAGATTATTTTATTGGCCAGGCATGTCAAATGAAATTGAAAAAAAAATTCAACAATGTCATGTATGTGAAAAACATAGATACAATAACCCAAAAGAACCATTAAAATATCATGATTCACCCTAGTTTGCATGGGAAAAAATTGCTTTGAATATGCGGGGATTTCTTATTTGACAGTAATTGACGCATATTCCAATTGGTTATGCGTTGAGCGGCTGAAAGATAAATCGATAGGTCATGTAATTAATATTTTGATGGATAAAATCTTTACAAAATTTGGATTTCCTTTGGAAATTAGGTCAGATAACAATCCATTTAACTGTTTCAAATTTAAAAAGTTTGCAGACGATTTTAATATCAGGCTTACGTTTTCTAGTCCGCGCTATCCAAGGAGTAATGGTTTAGCTGAAAAGGGAGTCTCTATAGGAAAACGAATACTTAAAAAATGTTATGAAGGGTGTCGTGAGAAGGAACTAAGTTATCGAAGTAAAAACAAAAGTTCCTACCACCACGAACAATTTGAAACCACATGTATTTAACGCCCAGAAAATTTTAAAAAGGATCGATGACAAAAGAAAGCTTCAAGCTAATTATTATAATAGAACATCTAAACCCTTATCCAGTTTGAAAAATAACGATAATATAATGTTTTGGAAAAAAGAAAAAGATTGGTTGTATGGTACCATTGTGAAAAATTTTAACGATAGGTCTTATATTGTTAAAGATAATGAGGGCAATACATTTAGAAGAAATAGGCAATATATAAGAAAATCACTAAACCATTTACCAAAGAATGAATTAAACTATGAATAATTCGCTGACATCGATAATAATCGCTCAATAAGTAATTATCACACTGATAATGGTCAATCAAGTACAATTGCACAAAATCGTGGTGCGATAGAAACCACCACCGATGACGGCATTATCGATGGCAGCGAAATTAATACAAATGAACGGCCAAACACTGTAACAAGATCAGGAAGAATAATTAAGCCCCCAGATCGTTATGGTAATCCGGTAATGAATTAAAATTTTAAATAATATGTAATATTATCATAGAATTAAGATGATATATTTATTTATTGTATACAGTGAAAGCTCCTTAGGCGGACAGCGACGGTCGAGGAACTTTTGTCCGTCTAAGGGAGTTTTTTATATATTCGATTGAACGATTTGTATACACTTGGTGGAAGTTTATTTTTGACATATTTTTGTTGTTAGAAAACAAATAAAAATGAATAAAACACTTGTTAATCCACAGTTTTATATATTTTAAAGAAAATATTTTATTATTGATGTAAAAGAGGCCTACGCGTTTCGTCTTGTTAGGACATCCTCAGGGCACTAATTTGAAAACATACAATTTTAAGTTTTGTGGTGAAAAAATGTTACTATAATGACGTTTAAAACATTGATACATAGTATGAAGAGAGAACATACATTTAAAAAAAGTGAAACATGGAACATTTAAAACTTTGTAAAAAGGAAGAAAAATTAAATTAATTTAAGAGAGGGCTATTGTTTGTTAAATCAATTTGGTTATTTAAAATATTTGATGATTTATGTCTGTTGATTTCATAAATTTCGTATTTATCCAATACTCGTCCAGAGGGTAAATGATGTAAAAGAGTTGCATCTTCTAAAGTGCAGCAGTGTGTAAGGGAGTTGTCCGTCCAAGGGAAAAAAATGAAAAACCAATCAAAAATAGTTTTGCATATAATTTAATATTATATTTGATAAAATAACAAAAATCAAAAATCAAAAAAAGATTTTATTTCAATACCAAAAAATTAAAAATAGTTTCATTAACATATAAGAAAATACATACAATATTTTTTGATAAAAAGTAACAAAAATTAAATCATTCCAATTTTACTTCGAAAATTTAACAAAAAAACAAGAATTTATTTCAAAAGGTATGCACCATTTTTTGTAACAGACCACACACACACAATTACATTGCAATTTGGTTGTTTTCTTTGTTAAGTTAGTTCATTTGTCTTTATCAATCCATACCATGTAAGAAAAGCTATGGGAAAATGTAGCTGATAAAGTTTTTGTGCGCCTAAGAGAATAGAATTTACCAAATTGTGGCTAATTAGCCTGTCCGCGTCCGGGTAAGGGAGTGTCCGCTTAAGGGATCATAAAACGTACGGAATTTAAATTCAAGATCCACGGTCGGGAGAATATGTCCGCCCAAGGGGATTGTCCGCCTAAGGGAGGTGTCCGCAATGGGAGCTTTTACTGTATATCTATATGTAAAAAAAAAAAAAAAAAAAAAAAAAAAAAAAAATGCGTGTAAAAGTAGTTCAGCTACTTAAAACTTATTCAGCTACTTAAAACTTATTTAGCTCTCTTAAGTTTGTATATAAGATTATTTTGGCAGTCGCATGTTAGCACTCAAACTAGACGGGTTACCAAAACTAATAAATAAAATATATTTATACAACCTGTGTCTAAATAATTATTTTACATGTTATATTTGATTGTCCAAAACAAAATGCATAACCTGCGACCGTTAATAAAAAGTGAGAAGTGTTGACCGAAATCAATGCACTGATTCGCACAAAGAAATATTTTGTGTCATTTAGCCAATTTCAATTTGGAAAGTTCAATTCCAAATTGAAATTTTTTTAATTGTCCAACTACAGAATTCAGCTTCAAATTCAATTTAACATCCATTAAAATGAGAATGTGTGAGTGTGATTGTCTTTGCACCTTTTTTTCTTTCAATTGCGACTTTTTTCAAACAATTTGAATTTGAGAAGCACTTTTTTATTTTAAACTAATAATAAAAAAAAAAAGTTTTTATTTAGGTATTTTTTCGTACTTTAATAAAATTTATATAAAGTTACATCAATAAAAATTTAAAAAAATTAACTAAAGAAGTATGAATTTCGGAAGTTGATTCGCTAAGTTAATATTATCAACTTAGCGAATCAATCGATTTCTTTAGGAAATAAAAGAGCAACTAACTTTATTTTTTCACAGTTCGTGAGCAATTAATTAGCAACTAATTCTGCAATATTAAGATTTTCAAATTTCGATTTTTTTTCGCTGAGTTGAAAAAAAGTCAGCGAAAAAGTGAGCAACTAAATTAATTTTTGCGCAACTAATTAGCAACTAAATAGCAACTAATTTTGGCATATTTATAATTTTGAATTTCAGAAGTTGATTCGCTAAGTTGATATCAACTTAGCGAATCAATCGATTTCTTAAGGAAATAAAAGAGCACCTAAATTAATTTTTCCGCAACTAATTAGCAACTTATTAGCAACTAATTCGGGCATATTTAGATTTTTGATTTTCAAAAAGTGCTTCGCTAAGTTGACGTTCATAGCAAAAGATTATTTATTATACAGGTTGGCAACACTGCTGTAAAAGTGAAAAGTTCAATTTTTAAATTGCTCCGATATAATCACAATTTTTAACAGTTTTATTTAAATAATTAAATCCAAAAAGTAAATAATAGTGAAAGTAACTGCACATACTTTGAATATATCTGATAGGCACAGGTAACTTTAACTAATTAAGCTGCAAAATAAAACCTTTAAGCTGCGAATCAAGTCACATGATCGACAACAAAAGAAAAATCGACCAAACTTCACCCGAAGAAAATTCAAATACTACTTCCAACGTAAACAGAGCACAAAAAGTTTATAAACAGCACCAAAACATGTCTATCTCCCAATCGGATTTACAAAAAATCAGAGCTATCATTGAAACTTCGCTTAGCACAGAACTTACTAAAGCGATCGCCAATTTAGCTACAAAGGACGATGTCAACAAGTTAAACAATGAAATAAGTTCTCTACGTCAACAAAACCAGGATTTGTCACAAAAAGTTCAACATTTTGAAATGCGATGTTGTGCCCTTGAAGATGAGCTCGAGCTGCAGAGTCGTGTGATCAAAGAAAAAAACATTATTTTCACGATACCAAATGATCAAGCTGACCCCCAAGAAAGAATACAGGGTTTAACCAAAGTTTTGTTGGGCAATGCACCAGAGCAGATGCCACCAGCTATCAAATTAAGTGAAAATAACAAAGTTATTAAACTTAAGCTGAACACCGGCTCTAACGAAAATGCAACAAAAATGCTAAGAAACTCTTCAAAATTAAAGGGCACAGGTGCCTATATCCAGCGTGACCTAAGCAAACAATCGCAGCTCAAACGTCGAATTCTACTTGGCTACCGCAAGGCTATAAAAATGTCGAGACCACACGAAGCAGTTTTAATTAAGAATAACACTTTGGTGATTGGTAGTAAAACATTTTATTTAAACAATTATTATAATTTAAAACATAAAAACGAAAATGGAGAAAAGGTTCTACAAGACATATTTGGCAAACTTAATTTCGAAGCCGTCAACGAAATCATGATGTCAAACAAATGTCAAAGTGAATGGTCGAGACCAGCTGAGCTAGCTGCAACAGTGATGCCACTTTATGCTGAAAACGCTAATTGTAGTAGATTAGACCAAAATTGAGAATTATATGCCGTCAGCTCAAATAACTTATTTTCTACAAGCATTCTATCTTACAATATATCCGGATTAAATAATAAAATACTGTTTGTAGACTTTTTTAACTATGTTAAGCTTTTTGAAATATTCTTTTTGTTTGAAACACATGTAATAAGTGAACATTTATGTAAATTTAACAAATATTTTAACGGTTTCAAGCTCATCTGGAGTGCAGCAACCAAAACTTCTGTGAAAGGTCGTGCAAGCGGTGGAAGCCTATTTGGCATCAAAACATCAATCTTAAAAGAGTATGACTTCGATGAATATGAAGGAACTACGTTTGTCAAATCTAAAAAACACACAAATATGTACATTGTGCCGTTCTATATTAATTGTAATAAGTGGACTTCTGATTTTGAGCGGTTAAACAATACAATCCAACACTTAGCCACCAAAAACATATTAATGGTAGGTGACTGGAACGCAAGAATCGGCAACTCACAAACCACCCTAGCCCAAACCATAACTAACCCACTCGTATGTCATACCAACAGGAAATCTAAAGACAATGTTTGCAACAAAAACGGATCCGAAATCCTAGAAATGCTCCAAATGTATGATTTCATAGTGTTAAACGGTTGTACCCAAGGAGATGCAGAAGGTGAATACACTTTTGTTGGCGGACAGGGTAGTTCAGTCATTGATTTTTGTGCTGCAAGTAACGAATGGATCGAACGAATCAATAAATTCGAGGTACAATCTAAAATTTTTTCGGACCACATGCCCATTGTAGTTGGATTTTCAGATCAAACTTCTTCACAATATACAAATTTAAGCCTACTTCCTCGACTCAAATGGAAGAATGATGAAAAAACATCATACAATCGTGCTTTAGACAACTTGCTCTTGGCAAATGACCCGTTCCCAGAGTCTACTGAAGAACTTTCAATCAAAATAACCTGTTCAATACGAAACGCCGCTCCGAACAAAAGCTCGAACAGTAGTCCAACATTCAAAGAGAAATGGTTTGATAAGGAATGTCTTACTGCGCGAAAAAAATCGTTTGCCCTTTTGCGAGCCTGGCGAACTTCTAATAGCCATGAGATGAAAAACTGGTACATTAACGCTAATACCAGCTACAAAAATGTATGCCTAAAAAAGAAAACGGACTTCGAAAATCTACAAGCCCATAAGTTAGGACAAACTAAAAGCTCGAAAGATTTTTGGAAGCTGGCTAGAGAGATCAATGGATTGAACTTCCAAATAGGAACTGGACTTGGTGCTGATGAACTATCTACTCACTTCAAAAATCTTTTGCATAATAATACAAGCCTAATGTTCTCGTACGCAGACCCTTTAATCGTTGATGATACATTAGATGATGAGATAACAACTGCTGAAATAAATGCTGTACTCTTAAGAGCAAGGAATGGAAAAGCACCAGGTGAAGATGGGATTCCCTATGAATTCTATAAAAATGCAACTCCGGCAATGTTAAACCACTTAAAAACTTTATATAACAGAATTTATTCAAATGCTGAAATCCCCACATCATTCAAAAAATCAGTGATATTTCCTATTCACAAAAAGGGTGCATTAGATAATGTTGAAAATTATAGGGGAATTTCATTTATGAATGTACTAGCAAAGATATTCTGCAGTATACTTGCGGATAGATTGGAAAAATGGGTAGATCAAAGGAACATTCTTTCAGACTTACAAGCTGGGTTTAGAAAAAAATTTTCAACCGTCGATCAAATTTTCACTTTAACTTCAATAGTCAAAGCGTTCCAAGCTAGAAACAAGAAAGTTTATGCTTTTTTTGTTGACTTCAAAGCAGCTTTTGACCGTGTTAACCGAAACGCACTCTTCTACAAATTGTCTCAGTTAGTTCTATCTACAAAATTCCTAAAAATAATTAAAAATTTGTACACTGATTCGAAGGCAGCAGTTTGGGATGGTAAAGTTTTTTCGGAATGGTTTGAAACTGAAACTGGAGTAAAACAAGGATGTCCTCTCAGTGCTTTATTGTTTTCCTTATTTATTAATGATATAGAAGAAAATCTTCCTGGTGGTATTCGCATTGCAAATACAATTGTCAATGTACTGTTGTATGCCGATGATCTTGTGATTCTGTCAGAATCTCCTGAAAATTTACAATTAATGATCAATCGGTTGGCTTGTTACTGCGAAAAATGGGGTCTTACCATTAACACAAATAAATCAAAAATTATGGTTTTTTCACGATATTCTCGGGGACAATTTGGAAACAACTGGTACTACAATGGAGATCGATTAGAAAATGCGAAAGAACTCAAATATTTGGGAGTAAGCTTGAATCCAACTCTGGACTTCACCAAACATCTAACGGATAAGGCTAACGCTTCACAAAGCTTGATTAATTTATCATGGAAGAATGTTTTTTCGAACAAAAGGATTAACCTTTCTGCAAAATACAGAATATTTGATGCAGTTGTGCAATCAAATCTTTGCTATGCTTCTCAAGTATGGGGATCAAACGAATATGAAGTAATTGAAAGATTCCATAGGAACTTTTTAAAAAAACTTTTCAACTTACCAATGAAAACTCCCAGTTACGCAATTTATTTAGAAACGGGTCTACCAACGCTTTTGACAAGCACCCTAAAATGTCAAGCTGATTACTTACTAAAAATAAGTTTGTATCCAGACTGTCGTCTAACGAAAAAAATGTTCTTGTATGAACTGAGAAACAAAGATTGGTGGATGGCAAGACGGCAAAACATTGGTAACGCGTGTGGTGAAACTCTTGGGATTGATTCCAACTTAAACGGCATAAAAGATCAACTTTATCGAATAATTCAGAGGAACGAAGACTCCATACGCAAAGCATTTATTGAGAAGGCTCGTGATTCCGAAAGCAGGATACTGTACTCACAACTCAATTATAACCTAGAAGAAAGGAATTATTTCCATGACTTACACAGTTATAGTGAAATTTCTATGATTTTTAAAGCAAGATGTGAACTACTGGGCTTAAATGGCAGTCCATACAACGGAAGCTTCAATCAGTTTTGTACTATTTGCAACTTAAAAGCAAAAGAAGACTGCTTTCACATAATTGGTGTTTGCCCTATATACCAACCACAAAGACTATCATACTTTGGAAAAAAAACATTATCGATGCAGGAGATTGTTCAGATATTAAATGAGTGCGACTGGAAGGTTTTGTTTAAGTATCTGAAAGTCATATATAAGTATAGAACGTTGATAGTAGGAGAATATGCTGATTAAAGTTATCCAGAAACTAGCAAAGTTTTCACTTTATTTATTACTAATAATTAAAAAAAAAAAAAAAAAAAATTGTAACCTAACTTCTTGTAATATATATTTTCTAACCGAGCTGACGGCTTAGCCATAGCTTTAAATTCATTCATAATAGTGTAACCTATGTAAATCCAAAATTATCCTAATAAATGAATCTTTACTTACTTTACTTTTATACAGGTTGGTAGGTATTGAAGGAACATGTACTTAGGTATTGACCAAACTGAATAAAAATTATTTTGGCAAACTAAGCTACATAAAACTTTACTAATTTTTTGATATTGATTTAAATCAATTGCATTGGGTTGTGAATGTAGTGTACTCACATTGTTATATTGTATTTTAAAGCATGGAATCATCATTAAAAATTTAATCGATACCAAGTAGGTATAACTTTTATATGATAAGAGTTTTCTCTATTTTGTCGAACAGTAAAAAGAAAAAAGGTTCCAAACATTATAATCGCTTATCGTTAGTTAACAATGAAAATGTTATCCGGCAGACAAAACGGGGATATGATAATACGTTTTTACCCGCCATTTTTGGGTGCTTGTTTCATGTAAGTCCTCTTGCCTCTCACTTTGGGGTGCTTGTTTTAAGTGAGTCCCCTTGCCTCCCACTTTGGGGTGCTTGTTTTAAGTGAGTTCCCTTGCCTCTCACTTTGGGGTGCTTATTTTAAGTGAGTTCCCTTGCCTCTCACTTTGGGGTGCTTGTTTTAAGTGAGTCCCCATGCCCCTCACTTTGGATTGCTTGTTTTAAGTGAGTCCCCTTGCCTCTCACTTTGGGGTGCTTATTTTAAGTGAGTCCCCTTGCCTCTCACTTTGGGGTGCTTGTTTTAAGTGAGTCCCCTTGCCTCTCACTTTGATGTGCTTGTTTTAAGTGAGTCCCCATGCCCCTCACTTTGGATTGCTTGTTTTAATTGAGTCCCCTTGCCTCTCACTTCAGGATGCTCGATCAATTATAACTGTTTTGATGGCCTTAAAGCTTTTTTTGCGAGAAATTTTTGTCCTACTAATCTTTTTGCATTTTCGTCTGCTTAGCTTACATTTGAAGCTTTTAAAATTTTCGTTTTTAAATTAAGATTTTTTAACGAGTTATTAAAATTTTTCACAGTGAACCTTATCAAAACGTTTGTGATACAACCAATTATGAAATTTGAATGGATTTCACAATTCCAATTCAACTTGATTTTGTTAGACAGTATTTTCAACATATGCCCATAAACGTTTTCTTTGCTTTTAAAGTATTTAAAATACCATTCGAAAATTGCAATTGCTGACTTAAAATCGGATTCAAAGACATCAGATGGTGTTATCAAGCTAAAGTATTTGTAGGCGTGAATGCGAAGATTTACCAATTGAGCCGTTTTTCTCTCATAATTTTGTGTTTCTTTTAAATATTTGACACAATCACTGCAATTGTTTTTTGCTAAGATTTTCTTCACTAACCATCCACCTACGTAAGCGTTTGCAAGGTTTTGCATATTTTCATTTTGCAAAGTTTTGTTTCCAATGCATATTTCAAAAATGTCCTGCAAATCATTTTTTCTTTATTTTAGATTAAAAGATTTAGATTATATAGATTGCTTTATTCATCTTTAAAGTATTAATAATTACAAAGCTTACAGTATTGGTCAACTCAATCTTTTTAAGGCATGGCCTCGGCCGTCACCTCAGATGGCAAGTAAATAATAAATTTAAAACTTTATATATTTATAAATTTTTCAGAAAAGTAAAATTAATATGTAAATAATAAGGCAAAAAACAATAATAATTCTAATTAAGATTAAGAACATGGGTTAGGTTTAGTACCTATGAGAAAAAGAAAAAACTAAAATTCTTCCGCTATTATTTTGGCTCTGTAGCTGGCGGTTTTCTTGCAAAACGCTGTGAGATTCTTCCATCCTTCCATTCCGTTTAAAATATTTATTGTTCTTTCCAAAGTTAGCGTTGTGCAGTCAAAGAAGACCCTTATGCTCTCCTTAAGTATAGGACATACTGCTACGAAATGGAATACGTCCTCCCGAACTTTAAGATTGCATAGAGTGCAAAATAAAGTCAGATTATCCCTGTGCGGTTTAAAATTTAAATTAAGCAACTCTCCTCTAGCTTTAAATATTGTTGCTATGTCGGAAATACAGTTTTCATCCCGAAAATAGTTGAGTTCATTTAGGTCGTAGTTAAGTTGACTGTAATATTGTCTGTAGAGTGATGATTGCGCTTGGTCTTTAAACTCCTCTCTCAGTTTCTCATCCAGATTTCTTTTGAAGATGTACAAATCATCTTTCCTATCATCCAAATTATTAACCGAAACATTAAGTTCTAAATTGTATCTCCTTGCTATATGATCCCACTTTTTGTAAAACTAAGATTTGGAAGAGATTGCATGTGTTATAATAAGTTTTGTTAAACGGTTTTCTGGATGCGACGCAGCTTTAATAACGTAATCGAAGTGAAGCTTTAAAGTTGAAATAAATAGAGGTGACATTCCCTTCTCCAATAAAATCATATAATTTGGTGAACTAAATGGAAGTTTGAACAATCTTCTTAGAAAAAATCTAAGTAATTTTTCCACTTCTTCACTTTGCTGGTAACTCCAAACTTGAGCGGCATAAAACAAAACTGACTTAGAAGTTGCCTCAAATAGTTTATACTTCGCACTAAAACTGAGTTCACTTGTATTAATACAGGTCTTCCAAGTGCTGTTAAGTGCTGTTTTTGCTAATTGAAGCTTGCTGGAAAAATGGCTTTTCATATTCAAGTTTGAGGTTATTTTCATTCCTAGATAATCCTACTCCTTAACGATTTCAATGTCTTTTCAGTAAATTTCCATTTTTCGTTTCTGGCATAACTTCCACCGGCCTTTCTGCATATCATGATTTTGGACTTAGTCAAGTTCACTGTAAGGTGCCATTTCGCACAATATTCTTCAAGGTCCAAAATCATGCGACCAAGTCCTTGGGGAGTTTCCGATAACAAAACTATATCATCAGCATACATAAGCACTTTAATCCTTCTTCCGGCCCACAAAATACCACCACAAAGCACTTCATTTAGGTCATCAAGAAACAGAATGAACAAGAGGGTACTGAGCACACACCCCTGTTTTACTCCCATTGTTGTTGCAAACCATTCTGACAGAAGCTTGACATTCCATACCGCAGATTTTGTGTCCAAGTACAAGAGTTTAAGAACATTAAGCATCTTTGTTGACATTCCCAACAATGAAAGTTTGAAGAACAGTGACCTTCTATCGATAGAATCAAAAGCAGCTTTGAAGTCTACATAAAAAGTATACCTACAGTTTCCTATGTTGATCCTGAAATGACTGTGCAATATTCATAAGGGTGAAATTTGGTCAATTGTTGAATGATTTTTTCGAAAACCAGCCTGAACATCACTCAGAAGGTTCTCATTATCGACCCATGCTGTGAGTCTTGCGTAGAGTACCAGTGATACATTTTTCAACGAACAGTTCAGGAAGGAAATACCTCTATAGTTCTCGGCTGAATCCAAATCACCTTTTTTGTGTAGTGGAAATATGTACTGGTTGGCCCTGATGAGGTAAATGATTTGAGCTCCACAACCGACAATGATAATTCTCGTTTAATGATCGATATACTAAGCAGTCAGCATATACAGGTTTGCTGTATAAATGCTCAGAGCTTACTTCCAAAAATTGACGAATTTCGGTACTTATTTGCAACTTCAAAGGTGGATGTCGTGTGTGTGATAGAAACATGGTTTTATCCTGAATTAAATGACTCCTTTCGCGATGTCAATGGTTTTAAATTGTTTAGACGGGATATAGTGGGGCGTATTGGAGGTGGAGTGGCTATTTATGCTCCTAATGGATTAAAACCACAATTTGTTTGTGAATCCTTGGCATTGATTTCATATTTATTAAAATAACATGCAAGGATAACAAGATTTTATTGGGATCAGCTTATAGACCTAATAAAAATATTGATACTGTACCATTATTAATAAAATTGGATGAGTTGGCGTATATTTCACCTCACATTATTTTAGCTGGAGATTTTAATAGCAACCTTCTATTAGAATCTACATTTTCGGATGACATGAAAGCTCTTAATTTACATCCTGTAAATAAATCTTCACCTACTCACTTTACTAAGGACTCAAGTACACTACTTGATGTATTTTTTGTTAGTGAATTGAGCAAAGTTCTTCACTTTAACCAACTCTCTGCATCATGTTTCTCACATCATGACCTATTGCAATTAACTTATCAATGTGAACCTCTTATTTCAATATTTCAAGCTGCAGTTATGGATTTAGAGATTTTAAAAATATCAATCATAGTCTCTTAGAACATGACTTAGGTTCGATTGAATGGTACAGAGTTTTTACAATGTCATCTGTTGACGACCAAGTTTCTTTTATTCAAGAAAACATTAGCCAACTTTTCAACAGCCATGTTCCCTTTAAAATAAAAACTATAAAAAGCAACGAACATCCTTGGTTTGATAACAAAATAAAAAAACTAATAAATAAGCGCAATCAGGCCTACAAAGCTTGGAAACGTTATAGACTCGAAGAACTTCATAGGATCTATACCAGCTTGAGAAATAAAGTCGTATTGGAAATTGGGGATTCTAAGAGACGATACTACGCTCCTCGACTTAATCCTTCTCTGGCAGGTCACAAACTTTGGACAAACCAAAAATTAAAAAAAAAATAAATTTTTTTTAAACTCAAAATTTAATTTTTTTGAAAAATTAAAGAATTAATATTATTTTGCTTATAAAGGAGCTCTCACATTAAAATTTTCATCGAAATCCGTTGAGTGGTTTACGAGGAAATCTGTCATGAAAACTCTGGTCCTATGGGAGGTATCGTTTCAAGACTTTTCCTGAAAATTTAATTCCCACCAAAACATAAAGTTTACTCAAAAAACACCATTCAAAATTTTTTATCAAAATCGTACTAACTGTTTTTGAGAAAAATTAATTTTTCATAAAAAATCTTATGGCAGGTATACCTTTAGGTTTAAAGCTAGAATGTTAATTCCAAAAACACATCTGTAGGTGCCGATACACAGACAGACGGATAGACAGAATTGTCGGACTTCACTATCATCGTAATGTTATATTTGATTGTCCAAAACAAAATGCATAACTTGCGACCGTTAATAAAAAGTGAGAAGTGTTGACCGAAATCAATGCACTGATTCGCACAAAGAAATATTTTGTGTCATTTACCCAATTTCAATTTGGAAAGTTCAATTTCAAATTGAAATTTTCTTATTTGTCCAACTACAGAATTCAGCTTCAAATTCAATTTAACATCCATTAAAATAAAAATGTGTGAGTGTGATTGTCTTTGCACCTTTTTTTCTTTCAATTGCGACTTTTTTCAAACAATTTGAATTTGCGACTTTTTTTTGCAAGGAAAACCAGAAGCACTTTTTTATTTTAAACTAATAATAAAAAAAAAAAGTTTTTATTTAGGTATTTTTTCGTACTTTAATAAAATTTATATAAAGTTACATCAATAAAAATTTAAAAAAATTAACTAAAGAAGTATTAATTTCGGAAGTTGATTCGCTAAGTTGATATTATCAACTTAGCGAATCAATCGATTTCTTTAGGAAAAAAAAGAGCAACTAACTTTATTTTTTCACAGTTAGTGAGCAATTAATTAGCAACTAATTCTGCAATATCAATATTTTCAAAGTTCAAATTTTTTTTCGCTGAGTTGAAAAAAAGTCGGGCAAAAAGTGAGCAACTAAATTAATTCTTGCGCAACTAACTAGCAACTAATTCTGGCATATTTGGAATTTTGATTTTCGGAAGTTGATTCGCTAAGTTGATATTATCAGCTTAGCGAATCAATCGATTTCTTTAGGAAATAAATCAGCAACTAACTTTATTTTTTCACAGTTCGTGGGCAATTAAATAGCAACTAATTCTGCAATATAAATATTTTCAAATTTCGATTTTTTTTCGCTGAGTTGAAAAAAAGTCAGCGAAAAAGTGAGCAACTAAATTAATTTTTGCGCAACTAATTAGCAACTAAATAGCAACTAATTTTGGCATATTTAGAATTTTGAATTTCAGAAGTTGATTCGCTAAGTTGATATCAACTTAGCGAATCAATCGACTTCTTAAGGAAATAAAAGAGCACCTAAATTAATTTTTCCGCAACTAATTAGCAACTTATTAGCAACTAATTCGGGCATATTTAGATTTTTGATTTTCAAAAAGTGCTTCGCTAAGTTGACGTTCATAGCAAAAGATTATTTATTATACAGGTTGGTAGGTATTGAAGGAACATGTACTTAGGTATTGACCAAACTGAATAAAAATTATTTTGGCAAACTAAGCTACATAAAACTTTACTAATTTTTTGATATTGATTTAAATCAATTGCATTGGGTTGTGAATGTAGTGTACTCACATTGTTATATTGTATTTTAAAGCATGGAATCATCATTAAAAATTTAATCGATACCGAGTAGGTATAACTTTTATATGATAAGAGTTTTCTCTATTTTGTCGAACAGTAAAAAGAAAAAAGGTTCCAAACCAGGTTAAAAGCATGGAATCATCATTAAAAATTTAATCGATACCGAGTAGGTATAACTTTTATATGCTAAGAGTTTTCTCTATTTTGTCGAACAGTAAAAAGAAAAAAAGTTCCAAACATTATAATCGCTTATCGTTAGTTAACAATGAAAATGTTATCCGGCAGACAAAACGGGGATATGATAATACGTTTTTACCCGCCATTTTTGGGTGCTTGTTTCATGTAAGTCCCCTTGCCTCTCACTTTGATGTGCTTGTTTTAAGTGAGTCCCCATGCCCCTCACTTTGGATTGCTTGTTTTAAGTGAGTCCCCTTGCCTCTCACTTCAGGATGCTCGATCAATTATAACTGTTTTGATGGCCTTAAAGCTTTTTTGCGAGAAATTTTTGTCCTACTAATCTTTTTGCATTTTCGTCTGCTTAGCTTACCATTATTTGAAGCTTTTAAAATTTTCGTTTTTAAATTAAGATTTTTACTTGCGATTATAGGTACTATAAGGCAAGTTATGCATTCGTAAAAAAAAAAATTTTTTTTTGGACAATCAAACATAACATTACGATGATAGAGAAGTCGAAAAAAGTGGGTCCGACAATTCTGTCTGTCTGTCTGTCTGTCTGTCTGTCTGTCTGTCCGTCTGTCTGTATCGGCACCTACAGCCTAAACGGCTAAACCGATTTGCTTCAAACTTAGAATATAGTATTATTATGGCGTCCTACAGAAGTTTTTTTGGAATTAGCATTCTAGCCTCAAAAATAACGGTAGCTGCCATACGATTTTTAGTGAAAAATTGATTTTTCTCAAAAACGGCTCCTACGATTTTGATAAAACTTTCTGAATAGTGTTTTCTGTCCAAATTTTATGTTTTAGTTGGAATAGATTTTTCAGGAAAAGTCTTATAACGGTACCTACCATAGGACCGGTTTTTTGAAATCCGATTTTCTCGTAAGCCACTTGACGGATTTCGATGAAATTTTTAATGTAGAAGCCCTTTTATAAACAAAATAATATAAATTGTTAATTTTTCCAAAAAAAATTTTTTTGAGTTTTTAAAAAAAGTTTCAAAATTTTTTTTTAACTTTTGTTTTTTCCAAAAACGGTTTAATCTATATTTTTTTAATTTTATTTTTCTGATAAAAACTACAAAGTGCTAGAATTTGGCATACTCAAAAAAAAATTGGAATATATTTTCGAAAAGTTTTTCAAAAAAAACTGTTTTTTGAAAAAACTGGTCCAACGATTTTGAAAAAAATTTTCGTCAAAATTCAGAAACGTAAAAGAAACCTGATGGCTTACTTCATTTTCTCTAAAAAACGTTTTAGGTATTGATTTTCAAGTGATTTATAAAATTTCATATGATTTTTTCAACGCTTTTTTCCCAAAATCTCAAGCACCCAAGACAATTTTAACACATTAGAGCAAGTTCGTACGACCCAGTCGTGCACTTTATTTAACGAGTTATTAAAATTTTTCACAGTGAACCTTAAAAAAAAAAATAAAATTTGAATGGATTTCACAATTCCAATTCAACTTGATTTTATTAGACAGTATTTTCAACACATGCCCATAAACGTTTTCTTTGCTTTTAAAGTATTTAAAATACCATTCGAAAATTGCAATTGCTGACTTTAAATCGGATTCAAAGACATCAGATGGTGTTATCAAGCTAAATTATTTGTAGGCGTGAATGCGAAGATTTACCAATTGAGCCGTTTTTCTCTCATAGTTTGGTGTTTCTTTTAAATATTTGACACAATCACTGCAATTGTTTTTTGATAAGATTTTCTTCACTAACCATCTACCTACGTAAGCGTTTGCAAGGTTTTGCATATTTTCATTTTGCAAAGTTTTGTTTCCAATGCATATTTCAAAAATGTCCTGCAAATCATTTTTTCTTTATTTTAGATTAAAAGATTTAGATTAAATAGATTGCTCTATTCATCTTTAAAGTAATAATAATTACAAAGCTTACAGTATTGGTCAACTCAATCTTATTAAGGCATGGCCTCGGCCGTCACCTCAGATGGCAAGTAAATAATAAATTCAAAACTTTATATAATTATAAATTTTTCAGAAAAATAAAATTAATATGTAAATAATAAGGCAAAAAACAATAATAATTCTAATTAAGATTTAAGAACATGGGTTAGGTTTAGTACCTATGAGAAAAAGAAAAAAACTAAAATTCTTCCGCTATTATTTTGGCTCTGTAGCTGGCGGTTGCCTTGCAAAACGCTGTGAGATTCTTCCATCCTTCCATTCCGTTTAAAATATTTATTGTTCTTTCCAAAGTTAGCGTTTTGCAGTCAAAGAAGACCCTTATGCTCTCCTTAAGTATAGGACATACTGCTACGAAATGGAATACGTCCTCCCGAACTTTAAGATTGCATAGAGTGCAAAATAAAGTCAGATTATCCCTGTGCGGTTTAAAATTTAAATTAAGCAACTCTCCTCTAGCTTTAAATATTGTTGCTATGTCGGAAATACAGTTTTCATCCCGAAAATAGTTGAGTTCATTTAGGTCCTAGTTAAGTTTACTGTAATATTGTCTGTAGAGTGATGATTGCGCTTGGTCTTTAAACTCCTCTCTCAGTTTCTCATCCAGATTTCTTTTGAAGATGTACAAATTATCTTTCCTATCATCCAAATTATTAACCGAAACATTAAGTTCTAAATTTTATCTCCTTGCTATAAGATCCCACTTTTTGTAAAACTAAGATTTGGAAGAGATTGCATGTGTTATAATAAGTTTTGTTAAACGGTTTTCTGGATGCGACGCAGCTTTAATAACGTAATCGAAGTGAAGCTTTAAAGTTGAAATAAATAGTGGCGACATTTACTTCTCCAATAAAATCATATAATTTATTGAACTAAATGGAAGTTTGAACAATCTTCTTAGAAAAAATCTAAGTAATTTTTCCACTTCTTCACTTTGCTGGTAACTCCAAACTTGAGCGGCATAAAACAAAACTGACTTAGAAGTTGCCTCAAATAGTTTATACTTCGCACTAAAACTATAAACTATTTGAGGCAACTTCTAAGTCAGTTTTGTTTTTACTTCGCACTAAAACTAAGTTCGATGGCTGGGTGCTGTATGAATAGGGTAGGCCCTGATTGGTATCAACATGGCGATGCCCAGCGTTGCAACTGTCTCATACGCATCAATTGTGCTTATTTTACCTCCAAGTGGTAGCCATCGGGTACTGGTCTTGTCCACCCGGACTTGACTTGCTGAACTTATAAGCGCGAGTGTTGATCACAGAAAAATAGCAACACTATAATTGCCCTGCCATAAAACTCCTCTGTTTCTCTTGTTGGGTAGCAGTTTATTCTGTACGAACCCCTCAGAAAGCAAGCGAGCGGCGGATGAGCTTCCAATTAAGTGAACCAACGGCGACGCTTACAGACAATATGGTAGGCACCCCATTGAGCTACTCCGACATATTCGGAGCTCAGGTCTTTGGGTCCTTTCACTACTATTAGTCAGGGTAGTGAAATAGAGAAGGTGGCGGATGAGCCCATATAGGACCAACGGTAGCTCTCACATCCCCGTAGTGGGTTACTGACTCTGGATTTTCTCCAGCTCCTTTTGTCCAAGGAGAGCAGCATAGGGCCTGGTCCCCCAGGTTGGGGGTTGTGCGTCGGGGTAACTTCCCTACCACGTAAAAAAATTCATAGTTCCGAAACAACCAATTGCCTCGGATATGGATGACCCTACTGATGACGACCCTAGCAAACGAAACAAGGACAACGAATTTCGGTTCTGCACGTGGAATGTCCGGACCCTTAACAGACCACGTGCAGCCGAACAATTAGTGGAAGCCCTAGATGGTGTCAAAGCCGACATCACAGCCATCCAAGAAGTGCGATGGGATGGTGAAGGCACAAGGAGGATGAAAAACTGTGACATCTACTACGGCAAGTGCTACAGGACAAGAAACCAGCGGCTATTTGGATGCGGATTTGTGATCAGAGGAAGGCTTAGGCAAGAAGTCTTGGGGTTTCGTGGCATAAGCGAACGCATTGTCACAATCCGCATTAAATCCAAATTCAGCAACATCTCGCTGATCTGCGTCCACGCCCCCACGGAGGAAAAAGATGACACGACCAAAGAACAATTCTACGATCGTCTCGAGAAGACGTATGATGAATGCCCGAAGTACGACACTAAGTTTATTCTTGGTGACTTCAACGCCAAAATCGGAAAGGAGGGTAACTTTGGCTCGACAGTCGGAAAGCATAGCCTGCACGACAACACTTCCGGTAACGGACACAGGCTAATCGACTTTGCTGCGGGGCGAAGTGTCATCTTAGCTAGCACATACTTCCCACACCTCAATATTCACAAGGGGACCTGGCGGTCTCCTGATCAAAATACCGTCAACCAAATTGATCACATTGCGATTGATAGCAGACATGCGTCCAGTGTCATGGATGTCCGCACTTTCCGAGGGGCCAACATAGACTCGGACCACTACCTTGTTGTAGCTAAAGTGCGAATGCGGATCTCCACCAGACCGCAGAACCGAACATCCACTGTGAGAAAGTTTGATGTTGCGAAGTTACAATCGCAAGAGACCGCCACAACCTTTGCCAATCATGTCTCCTCTTATCTCTTGACAAGCCCGGCGCCTGCACCAAACCCAGAGGCCCAGTGGCAACATTTCAAAATGGCCATCAAAACCGCTGCCACGGATGTTCTGGGTTTCATTAGGCGACCACAACGAAACACCTGGTTCGATGATGAGTGCAGGCTCGCACACTTGGCCAAAGACGAAGCCTATCATGCAGTTCTGAATGCCAGAACTAGAGCTGCCAAGAGCGCTTTCCGTGCGGTATACCAGCAAAAGAGGAAAGAGGAACATCGGCTTTTCAGAAGAAAAAAAAGAGAACTGGAAAAACGAATGGTTGAATCTATTGAGGGGTGCTACGGCAGAAGCAATGTTCGAAAGTTCTACCAAAGGGTAAAGCATTCGTCCAAGGGTTACAAAGCCCGAGCGGAAGCATGTAGAGACGAGGGTGGGAATGTCGTTGTAGATACACAGTCGGTGCTGAGAATTTGGAAAGAACACTTCTGCAGACTGTTAAACGGCGAAGACAACCAACTAATCGCTGTCAGGCAGAATGATCCATTCGATTTGGATGATGATGAACAAAATTTCCGTCCTCCCGACCAAGAAGAAGTTCGGATAGCAATATCTAAACTAAAGTCCAACAAGGCTGCTGGAGCTGATGGCCTTACGGCTGAACTCTTCAAAGCAGCGGGAGATGACTTGGTGAGGAGCATACACCAACTCATCTGTACAATCTGGTCGGATGAAAGTATGCCTGACGAATGGAACCTCAGCATTGTGTGCCCTATCCACAAGAAAGGAGATACTCTAAGCTGCGCCAACTACAGAGGTATAAGTCTCCTAAATGTTGCCTATAAAATCTTGTCGGCCATTCTGTGTGAACGTCTGAACCCTTTCGCACGTGAACTGATTGGCCCCTATCAGTGTGGTTTCAGACCCGGTAAGTCAACCGTCGACCAAATTTTCACACTTCGGCAGATTTTGGAAAAGACCCAAGAATTCCAGATCGATACTCACCACCTCTTTATCGATTTTAAAGTCGCCTATGACAGCGTAAACAGGAACGAGCTATACAGAGCCATGTCGCTTCTTGGCATCCCTGCAAAACTCGTTCGATTGTGCAGGATGACTATGGAGAACTCGCGCTGCTCCGTCAAGGTTGGTAAGAACACCACCGACTCATTTAATGTCGAGAAAGGCTTACGACAGGGTGACGCGCTGTCATGTAACCTCTTCAACATCATTCTTGAGGCAATCGTACGCAACTCGCATGTCAACACCAGCGGTACGATTTTTTTTAGATCCGTTCAATTACTTGGCTATGCTGATGATATTGACATTATTGGAAGAACGAAGCGCGCTGTCAGTGGAGCATTCGCAAGTATTGAAGTGGAAGCGGCTCGAATGGGTCTGGCTGTAAATGAAGATAAAACAAAGTATATGCTGTCCTCGGGTGAAGTAGATCATCACCGTAGGCTCGGACAAAACGTCACAATGGACAGATATAACTTTGAGGTTGTCAAGGACTTTGTCTATTTGGGTTCCACTATAACCTCTCAGAACAACATCAGTGAAGAGATCAGTCGAAGAATCACTCTTGCCAATCGCTGTTTCTTCGGGCTAAGAAGGCATCTTAGTAGTAAAGCCCTCTCTCAAAGGACCAAGGAGACACTATACAAGACCCTTATCATCCCAGTCCTGCTGTATGGGGCAGAAGCGTGGACACTGACACAATCGGATGAATACAGGCTGGGGTGCTTTGAGAGAAAGATTCTTCGGGTGATATTCGGGCCTGTATGTATCAATGGAGTATGGAGGAGAAGATTCAATGACGAACTGTACGGGCTATACAGCGACATTGACTTGGTTAAGAAGCTGAAAATTCAGCGGCTTAGATGGCTGGGTCATGTGGAGCGTATGGACGAAAACGCTCCTGCCCGACGAGTCTTCAATTCCAACCCGGAGGGCCGACGCAGTTCTGGAAGACCCCATCTAAGGTGGCGCGATCAAGTGGTAAACGACCTCAACCAACTTGGTGTGCGCAACTGGAGGCCACTGGCTAGGGACCGGCCTAGCTGGCGAGGAATGTTGGTTGAGGCCGTGGTCCACAATGGACTGTCTGCGCCACCTTAAGTAAGTAAGTAAATAACTAAAACTGAGTTCACTTGTATTAATACAGGTCTTCCAAGTGCTGTTAAGTGCTGTTTTTGCTAATTGAAGCTTGCTGGAAGAATGGCTTTTCATATTCAAGTTTGAGGTTATTTTCATTCCTAGATAATCATACTCCTTAACGATTTCAATGTCTTTTCAGTAAATTTCCAATTTTTCGTTCCTGACATAACTTCCACCGGCCTTTCTGCATACCATGATTTTGGACTTAGTAAAGTTCACTGTAAGGTTCCATTTCGCATAATATTCTTCAAGGTCCAAAATCATGCGACCAAGTCCTTGGGGAGTTTCCGATAACAAAACTATATCATCAGCATACATAAGCACTTTAATCCTTCTTCCGGCCCACAAAATACCACCACAAAGCACTTCATTTAGGTCATCAAGAAACAGAATGAACAAGAGGGTACTGAGCACACACCCCTGTTTTACTCCCATTGTTGTTGCAAACCATTCTGACAGAAGCTTGCCATTCCATACCGCAGATTTTGTGTCCAAGTACAAGAGTTTAAGAACATTAAGCATCTTTGTTGACATTCCCAACAATGAAAGTTTAAAGAACAGTGACCTTCTATCGATAGAATCAAAAGCAGCTTTGAAGTCTACATAAAAAGTATACAGTTTCCTATGTTGATCCTGAAATGACTGTGCAATATTCATAAGGGTGAAATTTGGTCAATTGTTGAATGATTTTCTCGAAAACCAGCCTGAACATCACTCAGAAGGTTCTCATAATCGACCCATGCTGTGAGTCTTGCGTAGAGTACCAGTGATAAATTTTTCAACGAACAGTTCAGGAAGGAACTACCTCTATAGTTCTCGGCTGAATCCAAATCACCTTTTTTGTGTAGTGGAAATATGTAATGGTTGGCCCTGATAAGGTAAATGATTTGAGCTCCACAACTGACAATGATAATTCTCGTTTAATGATCGATATACTGTGCAGTCAGCATATACATAGGTCTACAGGTTTGCTGTATAAATGCTCAGAGCTTACTTCCAAAAATTGACGAATGCCGATACTTATTTGCAACTTCAAAGGTGGATGTCGTGTGTGTGACAGAAACATGGTTTTATCCTGAATTAAATGACTCCTTTTGCGATGTAAATGGTTTTAAATTGTTTAGACGGGATATAGTGGGGCGTATCGGAGGTGGAGTGGCTATTTATGCTCGTAATGGATTAAAACCACAATTTGTTTGTGAATCCCTTCCTAATGGTGGCATTGATTTCATATTTATTAAAATAACATGCAAGGATAACAAGATTTTATTGGGATCAGCTTATAGACCTTATAAAAATATTGATACTGTACCATCTATCTATATCTAATATATAAAAATAAGTTGCCTTATGTTCGGGGTCGATAAACTCGAGAATGGCTGGGCAGAATTTTTTAATGTTTTTTTATAAAGTTAGCTATCCTATTGAGGAAGGTCTTTTTGTGAAGATTGGTCAAATTTCGGTAAACCGCAAAATGCATTTTTAGTGAATTTTGTCATATTACTAACAAAACTTTTGGTAGGGTCTTCTGAGGATGTCGACAAAGGTTTCCGGCCAAACTTCGGTAAAATAAGTTGCCACAACTGCAGTTTTATTGCAATCTGTCAAAATACTAACAAATTTTTTGGTAGCATCTTCTGAGGATGCCTGCAAAGGTTTCTGTGAAGTTTGGTTAAAATTCTGTACAGCGGTAGCGTGGTTCTTTTTGATCTAGCATTTTTGTCGACACATAAAGTATATTTCCCGTAATTATAGAAAATTATTTTTATTTTCAATGTGTCAATTTAATTTTAATAAAATTGGAATAAGTTTGTAATCTGCGATTTTGGACAAATCATCGGGATGAAATGACTGAGGAAATATTACATCGAATGGGAAATATGTATTCAAACCAGAACTTGGATTTTAGCTACGATTCGATCTGAAAATAACTTTGTTAGACGGTGGTCGAACAGCTCACTCTGCATTAAAATTGCCATTGAACATGCAAGTAAATGAATTTCAAACATGTAACATTTCAAAAACATCTGGAATGGCAAAGGTTTTACAGCAATGTAAAATAATCATTTGGGATAAAAGCACGATGGTTCACAAGAAATTATAGGAAGCCCTTAATCGAACGTTAAAAGATTAACGAGGAAATCAACGTTTATTTGGTGGTGTATTGATATTGTTAGCAGGGGAATTTAGGCAAACATTTTTCCAATTTTTTATCACGGACAACTTTATGTTGGACGTTGGCGAGTGGGTAAACCGTCCTTATTGTTTATTTATGCATTAAATGCGAACATAAAAAAAATTGTTTATCAAAAAGCTCTTGAGTAATGCAAATGGTTCATTTAAATTTTTTTTAAATTAATTAATAAATTATATAAGAAAAATGATCGAATTGAGTTTAAGGTTGCATGATACACAACAATTTGTTTTCTGCTCCGGAGCGTAAATGAAGAGTGAGGATGGTTTCCCAACTAGGAAACACGCCACATTATAATCGCTGACGGCAAATCAGTTGAAGAAAAGGAAATGCGCGGAATTTGGCATTCTTCTCCTTTGAACTGTTCTTTCAAAATCCTTGCCACTACCACATTGTTCATCAGCTTCTTCACAATCAGTTGGGTTCCATTGCACAGTTTCGGGGCATAAAGGTTTTGTAGCATTAAGATGACAGATCCAACTTTAAAACTCAAATGATGAGGCGGCATGCCAGGCAAATCCAATGAACACTTGCATATTCACACTCAATGGAATGGTTTGCACATACCGAAAAAAACGATGCCTTGAGACATGAGATTTATTCATACGCCGCTGTTGGTTTCAGAATCACGGGAAGTGATTTCGGAAATCCGCTTGCTATATCACCACTTTTGCCATGACTGATTGCTTTGAAATGCTGCAAACAGGATTTTCTTTGATTCGCAGGTTTAACGAAAGCTTCAGTGATCAGTGTGCTGTTCTTCGACCTTCCAACAGTGTTGCAGCAATTATTGTAGATGCGAGAGCTAACGCAATTCCACTTTGAGCACGTATTTCTGCTAATATTAATTAAATCAAGAACATTTTTCCAGTTCCGCCGGGCGCATCAACAAATAAAATGCACGACTGGGTCTAATGCTCTAATGTGTGACAGTTGTCTAGGGGCTTGAGATTTTGATAAAATAAAATTTTCAAAATTCTTAAATAAATACTTTAACTAATTTGAGCTGAAAAAAAGTACACCATTTTATTTCGTGGATAAATTTGAATTTATGAGAGTAAATTTATAAAAATCTGTGGAGCGGTTTTTTAAAAAAAAGTTTTTTTTGAAAAAAAATTTCAAAAAAAATTCAAACACGCCATTTCATAGGTATTCAGCAAATACATTTATTTATAATTTTTAGAAAAAAATTTAATAAGCAGTTTTCAAATTATTAATTTAAAATTTTTTTTTTTAGATGCTTTTAAAAACACAAAAAAATATTTTTCAAAAATATTGGTATGCAGTACAAATTGAGCTACCTACAACTATATATGTGTGAAATTTCGAAAGAATCGATTGAGTCGTTTTCGAGATAGTCGAAAACAAAAAAACGGTCCTATGGAAAGTACCGTTCTTAGACATTTTTTTAAAACTTTTTTTTCAGCCATATATTGGTCGTACCTAAAAAGCAACACTGATTTTTTTAAATCAAAATCGTTACAGCCGTTTTTGAGGAGAATAAGCTTTAACGTAACGGTTATATGGCGGGTACCGTTATTTTTTGAGCTAAAAAAAATTTCAATTTCCCCTCTGTACAATACCTAAAAAATCTATATACGAAATTTGAAGCAATTCAGCCCACCCATTGGGCTGTAGGTGTCTTTACATACAGACAGACAGACAGACATACAGACGGACAGAATTTTTAACTTTTTTTTTCAAGACGAATGCATAACTTGCCTTATAGTACCTAAAATCGCAAGTAAAAAACTTTTTGATTATAAATATCGATATCATTGTATTTAAAATTAAATATTTCTTAACAACACTCATGTATGTTTTAAGTTAAAAATGTGTTTCCTGTCTGTTTTTAAATATTGCAATTATATTTTTTAAATTGTAATTCATTTAATCCATATGTAACTAAGATTTGTCTAACCGAGCGAAGCCGGGTGGGTCAGCTAGTCTAATATATACAAATAAGTTGCCTTATGTTCGGGCTCGATAAACTCGAGAATGGCTGGGCCGAATTTTTCCATATTTTTTTATAAAGGTAGCTATCTTATTGAGGAAGGTCTTTTTGTGAAATTTGGTCAAATTTCGGTAAAGGGCAAATCGCAAAATGCATTTTTAGTGCATTTTGTCATATTAATAACAACATTTTTTGTAAGGCCTTCTGAGTATTACGACAAAGGTTCCCGGCCAAACTTCGGTAAAATAAGTTGCCACAACTAAAAAATGAATACTACAGTAGAAAAAAATAATCCAAAAATTTTTCCTAAAAATGAAAACTACGGTGGGCGAACAGCTCGCTCTGCATTAAAATTGCCATTGAACATGCAAGTAAATGAATTTCAAACATGTAATATTTCAAAAACATCTGGAATGGCAAAAGTTTTACAGCAATGTAAAATAATCATTTGGGATGAGTGCACGATGGTTCACAAGACATTTTTGGAAGCCCTTAATCGAACGTTAAAAGTTTAACGAAGAAACCAACGTTTAGATAGATAGATAGATAGATTCTTTATTTCATATTAGGGTTTTACAATATTACTTAAGACTAAGGACATGACAATACTGCCGTCTGCCTGAGAGTACGTTTCATAATACAAAATGAAAAGAAAAAAAATATATGCAAAGATCAATGTAGAAATTAATAAATAGGTTAATTTAATAATGAAAAAAAAAATAAGTACAAAAATAACTTTTAAAATAATAAGCTGTAAAATTGAAAATGAAACAATTTTTGAAAGTTAATATTTTATAAACAATTTTAAAGTGATTTGAAACACAAAAAAGATCAATAAAGAAAAAAAGATTCTATTTAGAATGCATATAAACATTTTCCAATTTTTAAGTGATTTGAAACACAAAATTAATAAACAGTTTTTGAATAATTAAAAGGTTGAATAATTGAGCTTCATATAATCAAAAGTTACAAGAAATAGTTTCGATAAGAGCTTGTTCACAAAACACATACAGAGTTGTCCACCCTGCCAATCCGTTCAAAATTCCTATCAATTGTGTTCTGGAGAGGACGCTTTGATGGAAGTGAAATTTTCTGATTTCCTGCAAAATTGGGCACACAGCAATGAAGTGAAAAACATCATCGCGCTCGAATCTGTTACAAAAATTACACAAGATTGGTAAGTCTGAACGATGAGGGACATAATTTAAGCTAAGAATTTCCACTCTTGCTCGAAAAATGGTGCTTATAACTTTCACAGGGAGTTCCATTTTAAAATAATTATTAGCTTGAAGTCGATGATTTAATTCATTGTATATAAGCCTTGTTGATGATGCCACCGCGCGACTTAGATGTTGAACGTATATTTGTTCATCGGGTTGGGTCCGATTTGCCGATTTTTAAAATGTCGATTTGAAAAAATCGATCGTCATAATGTCGACTTTTGAAAAGTCGATTGGTAAAAATACCGCCAGATCAAAATGTCGACTCTTATAAAGTCGATTTTGAAAATATCGACTCGAAAAAAGATCGACAGTGGCAAAGTGAATGATGTTCACATGCATGCGGCGCCGCATGCATGTGAACATCATTCACTTTGCCACTGTCGATCAGTGTTGCGGCCCTACTACTATGATTTAAAAATAATTTAAAAATTTAAACTGTCGATGCAATCAAAAGAACTATATTTTTTATCAGGATGAAAGTCGACATTTTTTACAGACACTTTTTCAATCGACATTTTCATTGTCTGGATTTTAAACTGTCAACTTTTTTTCTGTCGATCAATTTTCAGTCGACATTTTGATAGTCGATGAAATTTGTATTTATCCAGTCGACATTTTTTTTGTCGACCATTCGTACGTCTCCCTTGTTCATCGGCCCTATGTCCTAGCTCCCAAATCGACTAACTCCCAATGAACCAATTCCCACCGAATATGGGACTTGGTTCATGTGAACTAACTCCCATATTTTTAAGGAACTATGTCCCAAATGTAGAATGAACTCAGTCCCATAAATATGAATTAAATCCCAAGAGTTGAGTATTGTTGGTTTTTCCCAAATGAACTTACTCCCAATTGTTAGAAAGTAAAACAAAAATTAATGCTTTGGAATGAAAAAAATATAAAATTTTTAATGGAATGGAAACACGGCCGGCCGTGTGGACGCGGGTGCGGCGTGGGCGTGGGTGCGGCGTGGGCGTGGCGTGACCGGACCGCCCTGCGCCACGCGTCAAGCGCCCTTGCTCATTTTTTTTCATATAATTTTTGTTCCCTTTAAATTGTTCGGTATGCGATTTTTTACCAAAATAATTTTCCAAACACTGCACGAATTTTATTTTATTCGTCACTCTGTTAGGTTACTTAAGTTTCAATTCTTTTTTAAAAATTAAATTTTTTACAGGTTTATCCTATTTTGCCTACAAACATCCAGCACGAAAACAGCGCCACTTCTTCTTGGTGCATAATATGAACTAACTCCCACTGGTTGATGGGTTGGGCCTAGTTCATTGGGAATAAGTTCGTAATGAACTATGTCCCAACTGAATTTTCTCCCAAAATTATGAACTAAATCCCACTACAAAATTTGTTGGGACTTAGTTCATTTTGCCTCGTGGGAGTTAGTCGATTTGGGAGCTAGGACGTAGGGCCTTATTCATCAACCTTTGCTATTACTTTAGCAAATATCTCACTCCAGTTATCTAAATTGGATTCAGTAAGATCAAACCCGAGGCCATGAGAGGTTGCTAGATCGCTCCATTCTTTGAACGGTGTTGAATTTGTACGCAGTAGGTAAGTTATAATCGATTTGTGAAGACTTAAACCAGGTTTTTGCATAGTCTTTATCAAGAAGTCAGAATTTACTTTGAGGTTTCTAATGTAAATTGGGGTAATACCTGACTCGACGTGGATAGCATGTGTTGGGGTGGAATTCGGTAATCGAAATAAACGTTTGAAGAAGAACCTTTGAATCGATTCGAAATCCTCGAAATACTTATAACCGAAAGCTTGGACTCCATAACACAAACAAGAATTGATAGTAGCTTCAAACACACGGTATTTGGACCCTAAGTCTATATTTTGGTTTGCAAAGAGGTTTGGCCACATCACGTTAAGGGCAATTTTGGCTTCCTTACACTTTTCCTGTACATGTTTTGCAAAGCTAATGTTTGAAGAGATCAGCACACCCAAATACTTGAATTCTTGTACTACCTCTTTCGTTCACCATTCAAAAGCCAGTTTTCTTGCAGTACCTCTGAAGCTTATTTATTTGAAGTTGAAGAGAGGAAGGGTTATCTGCCAACATAACCAGATCATCTGCGTAGAGAAGCACTTTTATATGAGTGTTGGAAATGCTGACTCCCCCAGGTAAGCATTCACTAATGTCGTCGATAAAAAGAGCAAAGAAAATTGGGCTCAGAATACACCCCTGAGGAACACCAGCAGAAGTTTCGAACCAATTCGATGTCTCAAAGCCATCCCACACTGCCGCACTAGTATATATATAAAAATTAATGTGTGTATGTTTGTATGTATGTATGTTTGTTTGTTGTCTATGGACTCTTAAACGGCCCAATGGATCTTTATGAAATTTTCAAGGTAAATATAGTTAAGTCCAGGGATGGTTCCTGTGAAGGTTTGGTACCGATCGGGTAGAAGACAAAAATAAAATGCATGCTTTTAACATTTTTTGGTAATTTTTTTTTTTTTTCGGTTTTTTCATAAATTTTTTAGCGGTTTGAAACACGAAAAAATTGGCTAAATGATCACTTGTGCCATCCCGTAAGGCTAGGTTTTCTTGTTTTTGTGAAGAAGTAGGTTCGGTTATTTTTGAATACCTTGGCAACAAAAAGTCGTAAAGCCATACGGTTTTCAGTGTTGGATTAAAGATTAATCGGAGCAATGAATTCTGAGAACAAAATTTACACTTAATTACGTAAAATTTTGAAAAAAATTAGTTTTAAAATAATTTTTTCAAATTTTTTTTCAAAATTTTGAGTTTGAAAATTAATTTTTTTTAAACTATTAGTTAAAACAATTTAATTCAAAAACTAAATGAAAGAGGAAGTCTTTGGCTTTCTAGAAAGGTATAACACGGTGTTGCAAACGAAGCCGTTGATTTTTAATAATTTTTTTTACAAAATAAGTCAATTTTTCAGAAAATTGCCCCTCCCGGCTAAACGGAGGGAAATAGATCCCCCCCTTCTATACGATTTTTTACTTCATTTAATTTCATTTCATTTCATTTATTTATTTATTATATCAAAAAGCCTTAAGATATAAATCTTTTTCGTGGCCTTAAAATTTACAGTAAATATACAATATTTATAAATGTCAAGCTAAACTTAGGTATGCAGAAATTAACAGTGTTTCTAAATAATAACTGCTTAAATTGCTATACTTTTATTACTTAATTTACAAAAATAGAGTGGAAACGTAAGGCTACATCAGGGTTCTGAAGATGATTGGTCATGGAGGAGATAAATACATTTAAATTAGAAATTTTTTTAAATTCAGCGGGCATTGCATTCCAAATTTTGGCAGCTAGAATAAAAAAGGACCTTCGGGTTTGCAATACTAAGGCTCTTGGGATATTTAAGTTTCTAGTGCGCAAAGATGATGAAAACTGCAGCTTATCGAATAAATAAAGTGGCTTTTGTAAATGTATTAAATTAAAAGTATATTTGCAAATTTCAATAACAAAATATGACATAAGGGGCATGCCGAAAACACAATTAGTTAGGTGAGATATATGGTCATATTTTCTAAGAGCATACACAAAACGGACACATGCATTAAATGCAACATTTAACTTTTGTTTGCTGATTGAGTCCATGCCGGCATAAAGGGGTACTCCATATGATATAATGGGCGCAAGTAAAGTCTTTACTAGCGTAAGTCTACATGATTGTGGTATAAAAAATGAAAATCTCCACAAGCGCCTAAGGCCACCATATATTGCACCAATGATTTTATTGACGTGATCATTCCAAGTTAAAGTTTTATTGAATACGAATCCTAAGTTTAGTACAGAAGACTTGTAATGAATAATATTACCGTTGAGATAAATTTTGGGAAAGTATGACTCATCTAAATTTTTCCTATAAATAATTATGCTTTGAGATTTGCCAGGGTTAATAATTAGATTGTTCTGTATGGTCCATTGATAAATACTATTTAAGTCCTCATTGATGCTAAAAATTCCATCTTCCAGTAGTCCTAAGTGAAAAGGTAAATACATTTGAAGATCATCTGCATACAGATGACAAGAACTAAATTTTAATACATCCACAATATCATTTATGAACATACTGAATAGGATTGGGCCCAATAATGAGCCTTGAGGGATTCCGCGACTCAATTGAACGGGACTAGAAACAATCGATCCAATAGAGACAGCTTGTTTGCGATCACTTAAAAAACTTTTAACCAACCCGATAGAACAAGAAGAAAAATCGTATTTATATCTCAGTTTATCAATAAGAATGTTGTGATCAACTGACCCAAAGGCATTGGAAAAGTCAAGTAAGGTTAATATTGTCACTTTATCTTGATCCATAGCCACCCTAATATCATCAGAAACTTTCAAAGCTGAAGAAACACAGCTGTGTTTTTTCCGAAAACCCGATTGCAAAGGAGATAACAAATTATGGGACTCTAGGTAAAAAGTTATTTGGTTCAAAATGAGCTTTTCAAGGCCCTTAGAAAGAAAAGGTAAAATGCTTATAGGCCGATAATTAGATAAGTCCTGGACACAACCCTTTTTAGGAATGGGGATAACCCTAGCAAATTTCCAAACACTTGGAAAAATAGACCTCATTAAACAGTCATTATAAATATTGCAAATATAGGGCATGGTAACCGGCAAAAGCAGGCGAATAAATTTAGGAGAAACTACATCAAATGCCAAAGAATTTGATTTGATTGAAAGTAAAGCAGTAGTGCAGTCAGCAATTGAAACAGTGTTAAAATGAAAAGATCCATCGTAGGCTTGAAATCTTCGAATAATATTTGGTGCAATTGTGACTGGAGAGGCAAACAAATTATTCAATTTATTCGCGAAATCAAGATCAGCATTACACAAATGATTCGACGAACTAGCTGCACCTAAATTTCTTAAATTATTCCAAATAATTTTGGTAGAGTTTTTAGAAGCATCTAGCAGACCGAAATACATTCGTTTTTTAGCATTTCTGATCGCTTTAACTGCAAGATTCCTACAATCTTTGTATCTGTCCCAATCAAGAGTTGAGCGAGTATGTTTAAAAACACCATATAAAAAGTTACGTTCGCATAAAAGATTTTGAATGTTTGTCGTCATCCAGGGGCAGCTTAAATTTGTAACTTTTCTTTTAACAGGAACATATTTATCATATAAGTACTCAATTATACTATTTAGAAAATCAACCTTAAAATCAACTGATGAAGAAGATCTAAAAGGAAGCATGTCTATACCAGAGAATTCATTTAAAAGTTCATTTATATTAACATTATTAAAATCGCGATAAAAATAAAAGCCACTATTGATTACGCAATTTACCCTAACATCATAAACAAGAAAAATGAGGTCATGATCTGCAACACCAGCAATTTGATTAAAAAACAATACTTTTGTTAAATTAGAAACAACAAATAGATCAAGACAGGTTGCACTATGAGTTGTAAAACGTGTTGGTAAATAGCTTACAATATTCAGACCGTAGGAATCAAATAAGTTTTGAAGATTTGATGAAGAAGTATTTTTAACAGACATATCTACGTTTAAGTCTCCACACAAAATAATGTTTTCATAGCTGGCACTGTACTTAGCTAAAAATGTTTCAAATTCATTGGAAGGGAACCTACTGGGGTGTCTATAGATACCATTTATTAATACTTTTTCAGAAGGTAAGTTTATTTCAACAAGAAGACATTGGATATCATCTAGATTCAAAAAATCTAAGCATCTTGCTGATATACCCTCTCTAACATAAATTACCACACCACAAGCACGACCTACACCATCCAATCTAAACATTCGATAGCCATCAATTAAAATCATATCATCGTTAAAACTTGTATTCAACCATGTTTCTGATAAACAAATTATATCAATTGATTTGGAATGGAGAATAATTTTAAGTTCATCAATTTTTGATAAGAGGCTACATACGTTAACATGGCAGATTTTTAATCCAGCAGATCGCGATGCTAAAATATTTAACATTGCCTTAGATAAGTCCGTTTTACTAGCTGAACTGCCAAAGGAATACATATCATTTTTGTTTCCACTCATAAAGAAGATTATATGGAAATCCAAAAGCCTTCAAAACCAACATCCACAGACAAACGATGAAGCAATACATCTCCTTTAAAAAAGAAATAATATATAAATTAGAATTCATAACAAAACAAAACTATTATGGTAAAAAAAAAGAGAAAAAATATAAGTAATAATAATAATAAAATATAAAATTCAGAAGATTAATAAGTATTAAATAGATTGTTGATTGTTGTTATTGCGGCTGTTGTCATCTGTGCTGCTCATAGAAACTGATGGCAGATTATTAAGCTCATCCATGGAAGAAATTTTAATATAACTGTCTGTTGCTTTAATCTTTATTGAGACGATTCCATTGAAAGAGTGAACAGAATGTAAGAGATTATTTTGTTTTAGCTTCATTGCAGCTTTGCGGATCAAAATTGCTTTCGAAGATAAGCATTCAAAAGCACCAATGGCTCTCTTAGAGACAAAACCTAGTTTATCCAGTGTGACAGGGCCAGCAGCAAAAAAGCGACGAAGGAATTTGACCCTTTCATATGAAGATGCTAGTTTAACTAAAACAGGTGGTGTGAATTCTTTCGAGTGGGCCTCTTTGATTTTGGTGTTGCTAGATTCCTTGCTTATGTGTGGTGCACCTTTTTTTAGGTTATGTTTAAGCCGAAAGATGTCAAATGAAAGAACTTCATGATTGGTGTACGAACAAATTTTATGAAATATCTGCATTAAATTTTCATTGGGAGTCTCAGGTATTCCTGTTAAAATAAGATCACTTTTGCGAATCTCGTTTTCCAATTTGTTTATTTTGTCATCAACCACATTTAAACCGCATTCGTATTGCTGTTTAGAGACTTTGTTTACAATTTCATCTCTAAGTTCACTCAGTTCACTTTTTATATCATTAATAAAAGAATCTACTTTCGTTGTGAGTTTTACAATATTATTATTCATTAATGTTTTAAAATCAAGCACTTCCTTTTTAAGGCCAATCATTTGACTATCCAATGTCATTTCTAATTTTTTTATGCTTTTTGCCAATTCTTCGTTTGTGACCGTCATATTCGCAAAAAAAAAGAATAACTTAAATTTGATGGATTGAATAAAACGATTGTATACTTTAGATGTTAAGATGATGATAACAAGATTAAATGTTTTATTTAAAGACAAATTATTATAAATTAAATTAAAATTTAGAGGAGCTTAAAATCACACGTGTGCTCTATTCGCTTGACATTTCGTCGGCCAACTCAACCTACACGCTCAAGCTTTTTGGCACAACGCTTGTGAATCACCCTGTATATAAAAATGGATGTGTGTATGTTTGTATGTAGGTATGTTGCCTTTGGACTCTTAAACCGCCCAATGGAACTTTATGAAATTTTCAGGGTAAATATAGTTTAGTCCAGGGATGGTTCCTGTGAAGGTTTGGTTCCGATCGGGTAGAAGACAAAAATAAAATGCAGGCTTTTAACATTTCTTGGTCATTTTTTTTTGTTTGGTTTTTTCATAAATTTTTTAGCGGTTTGAAACATCAGCGAAAACTCCGCAATTTCCGATGGGGTGGAAGATAACAATAAAATGCAGACTTTTAACATTTTTTAGATGATTTTTTTTTTCTATTTTTGATTTTTTTCATAAATTTTTTAGCTGTTTGAAACATCGGCGAAAATTCCGGAATGGCCGGTCGAGTGAAGGACAAAAAAAAAAAGGCTTTTAACAACTGTTGGTGCGATCTATATATATAAAAATGGATGTGTGTATGTTTGTATGTAATGTTGTCTATGGACTCTTAAATCTCCCAATGGATGTTTATGAAATTTTCAGGGTAAATATAGTTTAGTCCAGGGATGGTTCCTGGGAAGGTTTAGTTCCGATCGGGTGGAAGACAAAAATAAAATGCAGACTTTTAACATTTGTTGGATGATTTTCTTTTTTTTATTTTTGATTTTTTTCATAAATTTTTTTGCTGTTTGAAATATCAGCGAAAATTCCGGAATTTCCGATCGAGTGAAGGACAAACAAAAATGCAAGCTTTTAACAATTGTTGGTTGAATTTTTTTATAATCTATCTATATATGTATATATAAAAATGGAAACCACCCAATGGATCTTTATGAAATTTTCGGGGTAAATATAGTTTAGTCCAGGGATGGTTCCTGTGAAGGTTTCGTGCCGATCGGGTGGAAGGAAAAAAATGCATGCTTTTAACAATTTTGGTTCAGTTTTTTTTTTTTAATTCTTTTTTGAATTTTTTCATAAATTTTTAAGCGGAATGCTCGGGTGGAAGACAGAAAAATGCTGGCTTTTGGCAAAGTTTTTTTTTTCAACTTTTTTATAAAAATGTTTTCCTTTCGTTGAATAAAAGCATCATATTTATGGAACTGAGTCGAAAAAATCAAACTTTCAACGAACGTGCGTGTCCATTTGTTGCAAGAATCGTCCACCCAAACATTTTCCAAACAACTTTTGAACATCGGAAAAGGAATTGAATCGCACAACAAATGACATTTTATTTTCCCAAATTTTTGTCAAATGCAGCAAAATATTCAAGCCACAATCTATCAATGTTATCATGTTTAGTTTCACAATCAAATTAACTGCACTTTGTGTGTATGCCAAAAAATTTGTATATTTGTACACCAACCAAAACGACCAAAAATATTGCTTATCCGCTAGCATTGAGATAAAATATATAAATAAATTTAATTTCACATTAAATACACATAAGTGTTTATTTTGGGCGTAGCAACGTGCGCCGGGTACCGCTAGTTATTAATAAAATTGGATGAGTTGGCGTATACATATTTCACCTCACATTATTTTAGCTGGAGATTTTAATAGCAACCTTCAATTAGAATCTACATTTTCGGATGACATGAAAGCTCTTAATTTACATCATGTAAATAAATCTTCACCTACTCACTTTACTAAGGACTCAAGTACACTACTTGATGTATTTTTTGTTAGTGAATTGAGCAAAGTTCTTCACTTTAACCAACTCTCTGCATCATGTTTCTCACATCATGACCTATTGCAATTAACTTATCAGTGTGAACCTTTTATTTCAAGCTGCAGTTATGGATTTAGAGATTTTAAAAATATCAATCATAGTCTCTTAGAACATGACTTAGGTTCGATTGAATGGTACAGAGTTTTTACAATGTCATCTGTTGACGACCAAGTTTCTTTTATTCAAGAAAACATTAGCCAACTTTTTAACAGCCATGTTCCCTTTAAAATAAAAACTATAAAAAGCAACGAACATCCTTGGTTTGATAACAAAATAAAAAAAACTAATAAATAAGCGCAATCAGGCCTACAAAGCTTGGAAACGTTATAGACTCGAAGAACTTCATAGGATCTATACCAGCTTGAGAAATAAAGTCGTATTGGAAATTGGGGATTCTAAGAGACGATACTACGCTCCTCGACTTAATCCTTCTCTGGCAGGTCAAAAACTTTGGACAAATATAAAAGAAATAGGTATTGGTAAGCGCGTGAACAGCATTTCAACTAATATTGAGCTGAATAAAAACTTCACATCTCTATCATCTTTTCAATTTAATGATAGCTTAGACTTCTCAGGTTTTCTTGAAACTAACGCTTTAACTTCCCCAGGCTTCAGTTTTTCTGCAATTGATGATAAAGATGTTTTGAAAACCCGTTTATCCATCAAATCAAATTCTGTAGCATTTGACGAGGTTCACCCTACATTTTTAAAAGCAACTCTTCCCTTTACCTTAAGATATATCACCCATCTTTTTAATACTATTCTCATGACTGGAGTCTTTCCTACTGTCTGGAAACGTGCCAAGATCGTTCCTGTCCCAAAAACCCGAAATGAGTATAGACCAATATCTATTTTACCTTTTTTATCCAAAATTTTTGAAAAAATTATGAATAATCAGATGCGAAGATATCTAGAAACGCAATAACATGCTATATACGAATCAATCTGGTTTTCATCCGAAACACAGCTGTACAACAGCTCTTATAAATTTGGCTGAAGAAATAAGAGAGAATGTTGATAAGGACTATGTCACTTTTCTCACGCTCTTGGATTTTTCCAAAGCTTTGGTCACTGTCAACCATCGTATTTTATGCAGCAAACTCAGGGATACGTTCAAATTCACATCATCTTCAGTAAGACTAATTTTCTCAAATCTTGATTCTAGGTACCAAGCGGTTGTTTCTAACAATCAAACGTCATGTTTTCTTCCATTAACTAGAGGTGTACCCCAAGGTTCTATTTTACGTCCACTTCTGTTTTTAGTTTATGTAAAATTGTACACTGGTCTCGAAGAAACGGACTTTGTTTAAATCCAACTAAATCCAAATGCTTAATCATTTCTAAAAACTCTACTGACACATCCTACTTTCCTCAAATACTACTCAATAATATCCCTATTGAATTTGTCGAATCTGTTAAAAATCTGGGAGTACTATTTAATAAGACACTCACTTGGACAAACCACATACAATTAATTATAGGTAGAGTGTACGGAGGTTTACGTATGTTGTGGACGACCCAAAAATTTACTCCAATAAAAACAAGAATGCTACTTGCTAAGTCGCTGCTCATTCCGCTACTGTTATTTGGGTGTGAACTTTTTAGTAATTGCGATTCCAAGCACAAAAGAAAACTTAATATCGTTTATAATAGTGTGACAAGGTATATTTTTGGTTTGCGCAGATATGACCATGTTTCATCATACACTAGACTAATACACGGTTTCTGTCTTGATAATCTTTTCTCGTTTATAACCCTAATAATGCTCCATAATGTTGTACAAACGCGACAACCATCGTACCTTTATAACAGAATCCAGCTTACGCGTTCTAATCGGAGTTGCGATCTGATACCAGTACGCTACTCTTACCTCGTTTCGAGTAGGCAATTTTTTCTTCACGTGGTTCGTTTGTGGAACTCACTACCTCTAACTATAAGGATGATAGGCTGCACTGATCGATTTAAGATAAGACTTAGACAATATTTTGAGGCGTTGCGATGATATTTTCTCCAGTTTGTCTAGTTCCCATTTTAGTGTTGTAAGGTGTTATTATAAAGTTAATTAAAAATGTATTTTCTTTTTTAAATTATCTTCTTTTTTTCTTTTTTTTTTTTTGTAAATTTAATTATATATTCTCTTTATAATTTGTATAGTCGTTTTAAGTCATCTTGTTTACAACTTAGTGTTCATTTATCAAATGTACATATACATCTCGTCATCATTGATAAACTGTTAAAATAGTAATTATAGTTCCTAATATTATTAGAGATATATCATATTGATGGAATCATTTTACTAATCCTGAGACTATTGTTATAGTACCAATAGCTCCTGTTAAAGGTCATGGGCTATAATCAACAACACTAAAGCTTGTACAACCTTAAAAGATATTATATTTATACTTTCGGAAGCCTTGTGGTAAAATATTGGCACTAAATATTTGATTGAACGATTCCACCATCACAATAAAAGCTTCTTCTGTTAAATTTTTGTAGAACTCAAAAGGTATTCTGTTTTCTCCTGGCGCTTTGTTATAACTACTAAGTTCTAGCAATGGCTTCTTTGACTTCATCGAAGCTTATGTAACGGTCTAGGTAATCATTTAGAACTAAAGGACTGGCATATTGGATTACTGGACCGTTGTTAGTTGGGTTAAGAAGTTTGCAGAAGTGCTCCTTAAGGATATTATGATGTAAACTAACACCAATTGCGAAAGATCTACCAGTTATTCCTCTAATAGCATTCCAAAAACATTTTGCATTTCTTGCATTTGAAGCTTCCTGCGCTTGCTGACCAAAATAATTTTTTTTTTAACTCAAACAAATTATTTTGAAATTTTTGTTTGCTTTCAGGTATATTTTCTTGAGGATATCCGCGTTGAATTTTCGATATAAATTGAGCAGCCTGAATGCTTTGTCTCTGGCCTTTTGACATTCATGATTAAACCATTTGTTTTTTGGTATACTATGTCTTGTCGAACTATTTTTGGGGACAGCTTTAGCTTCACTATAAATATGCACCTGAGATAATTCCGAGGATAAGTTCTGATGAAAAATTTGGTGCTCTTTCAAAAATAATTTTGGTAGAAGTTGCATTTCCGGTTCATTAGGCATTAGCCGTACCTCATTCAAATGGATTATTACTTCAATTGGCATGTGGTTCGAAAAGTTTTGAGCACCAACCTTCAGATCTTCAATCCAACTCAAAAAATCTGTTGCTGCACAGCAAAAGTCATTAGTTGAGTAGCCATTTGAAGCTAGAAAAGTTTTTTCTCCTTGTATATCGCTTCTTGTTCTGACATTTATAAATGTGAGATTATATGTTTTACATAACTCCAAGAGCTTCTTCCCATTTCCATCCAAAACGTTGTCCTTATACTTTCTTTCAAACAATAAGTTCGATGAAAAAGATGACAGTTGTTCAGTGCAACATTGGTCCAAACCAATTCTTCCATTGAGATCACCAATAATCATTACATTTAGTTTTCCAAAGTAGTTAAGAGTATCCTGAAGTTTCTCAAAGTCAGTTGACCACTGTGTACAGTTCAGGTAAACTGGAACTATGAAATTGATCCTACCTCTGTTTTTCACTTTAAAAATAATGACTGTCTCAACCACCAAAAACTCAAAACTGCATTCAGAATTTTTCTTAAAACCAAACAAACAGCCGCCTTTCGCTTTTCCTTTTCTATGAATTTTGATAGCAGGAACGCTTCTCAACACATAATTACTAAACATCTTCTTATAATACTAATAATTATTATCTTCTTCAAACCATGTTTCATAAAGAAAAAAATACATCAAGCTTTTCTACATACTTAAAAAATTCATTGAATAACATCTTATTATAGATTCCATGGATATTATATGTAGCTTAAAACATTTAAGTAAAAACCGTCACCTGGCAAGACGGAAACCCGAGGTGCGGCCTTTGATAATCATTGTGAGTTTGATTGTTGACGCCCAATACCACAAGATGGCGTTGGTAGGTTTATGTTGCCTCCACTCAACGAAGAAACGATGGATGACAGATCAGCAGCTGTCATTTGTAGGCCGTCAAATAATGTATTGATTTCTGTCAACCCATCCATTGTTTATACTCCAAGTAAAAACTTTTCCTTTTACTCTCAGTTTATCGGCATAAACATTCATTTTTTCTTTATCATATACAATTTCATCGTCAGCTGCTCTGATATTGATGAGAATATCTTCTTCGATATTTTCGCTTTGGTGAAATTGTGAAAAACTCATGCTCAAGTAAGTTTGAGGAGTTGGAAAATTCGTACCCCCTGAGTGAAGAAGACTTAAAGTTTTGGAAACAAATCAATTTTAAATTTCTGCAAACACTGAACAAGCTGATGGATTTTGTTGGTAAGATCCTCTGCTTTTTCTTAGCATTGAAATATTGTTTTCCAAATGATCTTGATTCAGATGGGATGTTATTAAATAAGTTTGCTCTAAATCCTTTGAAATATAGTCCCATAGATCAATAATTTCATGCAGAGTCTGCTGAAGACCATCAAAACAATATCGTTGTGACATTTTTCCTTCACATCTCCACAGAGATAAAGAAGCACTTTTAATTTTTAGCAATTCAAGAATCCCTTCTGAAACACCAAACGTTATACTTGAGTGATATCTTCAAATCGTTGAAACTGAAGGCAGCGAGAACCCAGTACCAATAAAATAATATTGTACACAACGGGCGATTTATAGAAAAATTTCAGGTAGGTACAAATCTTTTTCATAATCTTTCCATTGGGATTTTGTTTTATGCACTAATTGGGTCAAGATAAATGTGCGATCAGGATCGGCTTTGTTCCTAAAAACCTCATTTATTTTACCTTCAAACTGTAGATACTACAGTTTCCTTGGGGGAGCTGAATAAAAATCGAGGAACTCTTGAGCAAGAAGCGACGCTTTCCAAACATTCTACATTTCTTTTCGGGGAAACATAAAGATTTCGTTCTGCATCCCTCTTTCGACGAGAATATGTTATCAAATTCAACTTAGCTGGTGATCTATTTCCCTCTAGTGAAAAGTAATCGTCTTCCAATGATGAAGGGCAATCAATAGACGCTATAGACGTTTTTAAGGTCAAAGATGTTCGTTTTCGCTTCAAGCTACCATTATGATTTTCTACCTGTACAAGTTTCCTCTTTCAAAAGTTCTTCGCATAGTGGATCTCTATGAGTTTCAGAACAAGAGCAAATGTTGGGGGCAGAAATTGTTGGACAACCTGGTGTTGTAATTTTTTTCGTGCCACACACAACCAAATTAGACCCATAAAATTTTGTTCACAAAACTTTATATGGATTTTCGCATACTTTGCCAAATTTTCCAATTTTGTATTACCCGAGTAACCCATACCCTTCGCCTCTTATCATTCCGCAAAGCAAAACAAGATAAACCTCCAGGGGTTTGAGCATTGAAGCAATTTTCATATGCACACATAGAAGGCATTCCTGAAATTAAAGAAAAATTCAACACGAACACGTGTTATCAAGCTAAGAACCAAATTGGTAATGTAATGAAATGAAAAGTAACGAAAATGACACTGACAAAACAAACTCACATTTCACACATACAATTAACTAAAATTTGGTATACCTATCTGTATCTGTATCTATATCCTGTACCTAACCAACCAGTCTGTTCATGTCCCTGCTCCCTCATTCCTGCAGCAGCAACCATCAGTCTACAATAATTTTTATCTGTCTCTCTCGTTTTGCTTTGAAATTAAAGTTGACATCACAGACCAATATACAGACCGCCAACTCGTTCTCCTCTTGCCTGAAACACCCTCGAAATATTTTTTCCTGTCTGTGAATACGTGTACATCTCTCTCTATGCATTTTGTAATGGCAACAATACCTGTGTATGCCATTTATTTTTTAGGTGTGTTTGCTAAATGGGTTTTCAAAGCAAGGGACAGCGTCACACTCTCAAAATAAATGGCATATCAGCTAATTTTTAGCTTGTAGGCAAAAAGAGAGACCATACAGTGAGTTGGCAGTCTGTATCTTATTGGTCCGTGGTAGACATTAATAATAATAATAATTTTAACTATATGCCTGTAAGACCCAAGGTCTTTTGAATGCGAACTGCACGGCAATAGTTAGAAGGAATAGAAAGATAGGAAAGATTTTTTGTTGGTACAATGGATTGAGAAATAGGTGATATTTATCTCATGAAAATCCCACGGGTGGCGTCCAGTTGAAGCTGGGGGAATATTGAAAAGTTGCTACCCAGGCTGGGGCTCGAACCCACAACTCTTAGGTTAGCAACCAAGCACTTCATCCACTGTACCATTGCCACCCGCATATGTATGTATGCTATATATTTATACCTACAGTCAAAAAATAAACCGACCTTTAGAACCGCATCTATTTGTTTTGCTTATTTTTTTTTTAAGTCAATGGATTCCACAAAAAATCGGAAATCTCGATTTGGTATACCTAACCTAGTGTCATCTAGTGACGTCGTAACGCAACGTTCCGTGGTTCCTCTATGTGTATAAACTCAATGATAGTTTAATAATAATAAAAGCCAAATGCAGTCTTTGTTTTTTAGTCGATGTTTATTTAATATTTGCCGACGTTTCGATTCTGGTTAGAATCTTCTTCAGGGCCTGAAACAAGAGAGTGGATCCACAATTATAACATTTATACATAATATACATATCAATTTTCACTTGAAAAAATATAATGTTAGCACTTACTGTATAAGTAATATCGACTGTGCCTGTAAAGATACTTTCTCAACAACAGCCATATAAACAATATTTTTTGACAAAAATTATGTAAATAGCTAGCATTGATACGTAAAATTATTATAATTTAATAAATAAAAAGGCGGAAATCTTAAGCAAACTTGATCAGCAAAACGTAAACAATTATTTGAAGTGAAGGAAATGTCAAACTTTTCCATATGAAATTGACAAGCTTCAGTTGGTAGATCGTATACAGGTTGATTAAAATTTTACAAACAGATAGGTAGTTTGAATATTTTGGATATTTTAAGATATTTTAAGAAAATTATGAAAGTTTTTCAAAAAGGTTCATATAAATATCACTAACATTTTTTGATTCTACACTTTTAGAATTTACACAATGTAGTGTAATATCATTCAATAATAAAAACAAACAACAAAGCCATATGCATTTCACAAATTCATTGATAAATGACACCGTAGTAGCAGCAGACTTTCAGATTTGCTATTCATAATTTTCATAAGCAATAAAGCTCATCCAGGGCATTGATATTCGCTGACAAGAATTTAGATATTATTACATTAATGTTGAAGTGGCACAAGTTGAATGACATTACATTACTACAACCAACCTATATAATTGAGTCACTAATGGACTCATTAGAAAGCAGAGAATTGCAATTGCATTGCATTTTATATGTAAAGTGGGGATAGCCCAGATAATTGATACCTAATACTGTAAGTAGTATAAATAGCTGTAAGAATTGTTAATAAAAATTAATCATTATTCAACAACCAACATATCATTAACAGAGGCATTTTTGCCATTTCATAATTTACAAACTATTTTAAATAACTTAAAAAAAATCCAAAAAGAGAATATACCGGGGAATAAATAACTAAGATAAAGAATAAAATTGGCCTTATATGGAATAATATACTAGACGATAGAGACAAAACTGAACTCGAAGAAACAACTGCGATTATTTAAGTTAAAGAGAAACAAATTTTAGTATTACTTAAATCAAAATCAGAAAGTAGAGTAGAAGAAAGTAAAGTAGAAAATAAAGAAGAAAGAAAAGAATCAAAAATAATGGCGAAATTTGATATGTTAACAGCTGCAAAGCTTATTCCAGAATTTAGTGGGAAATTGAAGCAAGTGTCAATTTTTTTAGGGATTATCAAATATTATTCAGACACATTAAAAACCGTTGAAAAGAATAAAGTATAACATTTTTAATAGCCACAAAATTAAATGACAAGGTTAGAAACGGGTTTCTCACTTTAGAAAAACAACCAGAAAAATTAGAAGAACTTCAGACGGTTCTTAAAGGAATTTACAAGCCAAAAACAGATCCATTGTCAATACATAATGGCTTAGCCAGACAGAAACAAGGATCTCAAGAAGTTGGACAATTTGCAGAAAAAATAGAATCTCTTTTGTTTCAATTAAATGAAATACAAATAAGCGAGCAAGGTGAAGGTAAGAAAAAAAATAATACTTAGTCTAAATGACCAATTAGGGCTCAATGCATTCAAGAATGGGTTAAATGAATCTAGTAGACAAGTAGTACAGGCATCAAGGGTTACAACCTTCAATGAAGCTGTAAAAGTAGCTTCTGAAGTAGAAGCTTCTTATAAACAATGTAATATAATGAACTTTAGAACGAATTATAGAGGTAGAAACCAATATAATGGTAGAAATTATAATCCAGGATTTTCACATAATAACAGATACTTTGATAACAATAATTACGTTAGAAACAATAACCACAATAGAGGTAGAGGTTTTTCAAGAGGATATCATAACAACAATACTAGATCGGAAAACATAGTTATCCCCGGTCAACAGAATCGGGGAATGCAAAGAAGATTTTAAATTTCTATGGGGAGTATGATACAAATTTCGTTAGCATAAGAATAAAACATTCTAACAAAATTTTTAAATTTTTAATTGACACGGGTGCAGATATTTCTGTATGCAAGGAACATCTGGTAGAAGATTTAAATAATCGTTCGTCTTGTCAAATAAACGGCATCACAAATAAAACAATATTTTCAAAAGGTATATCAGATCTAGAACTCACGTTAGGAGAGACTTATATAAGCCATCAATTTCACGTAGTCAATGAAGAAATAAATATAGATACTGATGGGATACTGCGAAGAGATTTTCTTAAAGCTTATAATTGTAAAACAGACTTTGAAACTTGTGTGCTTATAATTTTAGTAGAAGACGAAGAAATCGTACTTCCAATAAACATGTTCCGTCGAGAACAGAAATAATAAAAAGTATCGGAATAGATTTAAAAGAAGATAGCGTTGTCATCGGGAGTGAAATCAAAAAGGGAATTTTCGTATCCAACTCAATACTACCATCAAGAGGATTAAAACATATAAAGATGTTGAATACTACAGATAAAGAAGCAACAATAGACAATGTAATGATTGCGACAGAACCCCTGAGCAAATACAGAATAATATCAAATAAGACAAGTTTCAAAGATAAGCGAAAATTTAAAAATTTGATAGAAAAAATTCAAGTTGACAACTTAGATAAATCTGCTGCCCAGACTATACTAAATATCTGTGAAGAATTCCAGGATGTTTTCCATGATGATGATAAAAAACTAACAACAAATAACTTCTACGAACAAAACATCGCTTTATCAGACAAAAATCCGGTATACATAACAAATTATAGACTTCCAAATGCTCAATTAGATGAAATACAAAAACAAGTGAGTGAGTTAATAAAAAATGACATTATAGAAGAATCAGTTAGTCCATATAATTCACCTTTACTTATAGTTCCAAAGAATACCCAAAATGGACAAACTAAATGGAGATTAGTAGTACATTTTAGGTCTTTAAATAAAAAAGTTGTAGATGATAAATTTCCCCTCACAAGGTTAGAAGATGTATTAGATAAATTAGGTAATGCCAAATATTTTTCTACTCCATATATGACAAGCTCATTTCATCAAATTTCACTTAACAAACATTCTAGGCCATTGACGGCATTTTTAACAAATGAGGGTCATTACCAATTTAAGAGACTTCCTTTCGGATTAAAAATCTCAACAAATAGTTTTCAGAGGATGTTGTCAATTGCTCTTAGTGGCTTACAAGCCTCAGCCTTTCTATATGTAGATGATGTTATTGTATTTGGTAAGAATTTAAAAGATCACAACGAAAATTTGATCAAAATTTTAAGAAGACTTCGTAAATATAATTTAAAATTGAATATAGAGAAATGTGACTTCCTGAAATCAGAAGCAGGGGCGTATCAAGAGGGGGCGTGGGGGGTCTCCCCCCACGCTTTTCCGAGTCGGCAAATCAGTCGGCAATTTAGCCGGCAAATCATCATTGTAGGTTTATTTACTGTCTTAAAATTTTTAATTAAAGCTGATTTTCAAACTGATGAATAACAAATACAGTATATAAGTTTGCACATTGTACCTGCTTTTTCGGCTGTCAGAGTACAGTACGTTCTCTACTAACGCAACTCTCGACTCACGTATGTGCGTGACGAAGATGCGCAGAACGAAACAAAAATGAAAACGGGAAGGCGCTAACTGGTTTAGTTGTTAAGTGATGTGCCAACTCGTAAATTTGTCAAACCGAGTTAACTCGAGTTGGAATTCAAGCAAGCCGAGTTGCAACTCGAGTTGGCCAACTCGGCGAATACATGTCATTCATTGTTTTTGAGTATTCGATTCGGTTTGGTAGTAAAATATTCGGATTGTTTCTGGTTTTTTAGAGGTTTTTTAATCCATTGACATCGTAGCCATCCTACAATGGAATTTGACACTTCATAGCTTGACAGATGAAGGACGCACTATATTTTGGACAGAGTAGTGTATTTCGTTCCAAAATGTCACGTATTTGCTCTAAAATTGCTTTTTCCGGAGCAGTAAGAAAATAGGATTTTTTCTGATTTTTAGAGGTTTTTTAATCCATCGACATCCTTGCCATCCTTCAATGGAATTTGACACTTCATAGCTTGACATATGGAGGACGAACTATATTTTGGACAGACGGCAAACAATAATAACATCAAGATGCGTTCCAAACGTTTAACAGATAGTACTCAAATAATAAAACCACCTGGAGATGATCTACTGGATGCTTTTTCAAGTCTGTATGTTGGTTGGTTACAATAAGAGCACCAACACAGCGTATTTGAAATCAAAATACTAGCCAAACGAAGCCATTCCCGACAATATTGAACAGTTGGTTTTCCCCCACATTGATCTCGTGCGAACAGGGAAGGAAAATCAAGAATACTGTCTGATTCTGACCGACGATCAAAACTACAAGATCTACCTCTATTGCAGGCGTGTTTTGTCTGAAAATTCGGATACATGTCTTCCACTATGTTACTGTATTATAAGCGAATGTAAAGCTCTAGGATTTTATCAGAAGCTACTAAAGGAAGTTGAGTCCCGACATGGACAGACAGAGACTGAAATGAATGTGCTATTCAGTAATCTACAGAGAGCTGATATTCCACCCGCTGGCAAGTGCTTACACAAAGATTCCACTTTTCTCACGTCCTGTGATCTACTCCACAAAACATATTTGGGAGCAAATTCCAAGGGTTTGAAGGAGTCTTTGTCGGCGACACTAGAATCTCTATCAGAGGGTTCATCAGCAACTCTCCAAGATAGTAGAAGAAGTTTAGTTCTTGCGAATGAGAGCCAAGGAAAGCCATATGACCCGTTGGTTAGTCGAAACCTAATCAGGGATCCCCGCTATGATGAAATATTTATCCGGCGACCGGCTGACTTGCGCCTGGAGAATACGGAATTAAGTGAACTGCTCATCTGCCTAGGTCCTGAACTGCTAATTGATGTCTTCTCGAACCTGCTACTTGAACGAAAGGTCATCGTACAGAGTTGTAATATTTCTCTGCTCTCAAAAGCAATCCTGGCCCTGCAGACAATGCTGTATCCATTTCAGTGGCCTTACACTATTGTGACCATTGTACAATCACATTCGTTGGTTGTTGCTGTTCTAATCCGTCCAAAAGAATGTAGCAATATTGAAATATTTTTTAAAATATACAGGAGAGAACTTTTGTTAACTTTTAAGGCAAAGCCTGTAGGCCCGCTACTTTTTGCATCTCTCCCGTTAAACAAACACTACCGACAAATTAAACCTACGCCACTTTTTTCACAGGTCATGGAAATTTTGATAAATCTATTCAATTCCATATACTTCTTTAATGAAAATCTAATAATAATAAACAATTAAAAAGAATTTTCTTTACCAAAAGTATTGAATTCTCGCAATAACAAAAACAAAACTTCACTTTAAAATTAAAAAGAATTTTATTTTGCCAAAAGAATTGAGCTCTCGCAATGCCAAGAACAAAACTTCACTTTATAATTAAAAAGAATTCTTTTACCAAAAACAAAACTTTGTTTTATAATTAAAAAGAATTTTCCTTAACACCAAAAAATTTAATTTTCGCAATGTCGCAATGCCAAAAACAAAACTTCAAAATCTGCTGTTCGAGAATTGTCAAAAAGTATTGTGGTATGTGTTAAATCTCGAAAAAAATGAGATTTAAGATATTGATCTAAGATCGAAAAAAAATTGATTTGTTGACCAAAAGAACATAAAATTTAGCTGTCAGATCAAAAAATATTGATCTAGATCAAAAAATATTGATCTAACGTGACCAATAAAAATCGACATATAACAAAACAACTCGGTTCAACTCGGTTTGTACCCGCTTCTAGAGCCAATGTCACAATAGAATTAAATCTATTGTGGAATTGGATCTTCTCTTTTTCAAAGAAGATGTGGAATGTTATTTATCGGAATTGCAAATTCTTCTTTTTTCTTGTAACGAATACTCAAATTTCGACGACATTACCAAAGAGGTATTTAAATTAAGAAATGTGATTCCGTTAGTATTCAAACTAGTTTCCTACATGTTAACCGCTCCTGTGACCTCGGCTTCTTGTGAGCGGTCATTTAGTAAACTAAAAAAGTTCTAAATTATTTGCGTACGACCATGGGTAATGAAAGGTTAAATTCACTACTGCTGCTTTACTCCGCAAAAGATATAGTTGATGAAATTCAATTAAGCGAGGTTATTGAAAAATGGGCATTAGTAAAACATCGCAGGGTTAAACTTTAAATTAAAATTAAAATTCATGTAAAATGTTTAAATTGTTTTTGAATTCGTAATTTCCATTTTAAATACTGAACTAATAAAATATGTAATTCATTTTCTTTTATTATTAAGTATTATTATTTATTAATAAGTACCTAATAAATAATGTTTATTTATTTGTTTTGTTGTTAAAAATTAATAAAAAATGCTGAATTGTAAAATAATACTTTTATAACTTTTATTTCTCTAAAGGAGTATGGGCAGTTTTGGGCGCTCACGGCCATTGACAAAATTAGTCTCAAATTAAAGTTTTGTTATTCAGGAACAAGTTCTTCTATGGACATAACAATGTATTTCATTTAGAAAAAAAGATATTTTAATGGTAATTATGGTTTTATTGTTTAAACTATGACAGAAATTATACAAATAATGCAAATATTAAGTGAAATTGTATGAAGAATTCAAAAAAAAAAAAAAATTCATTTTAAAAGTCTTAGAAGTAGGTACATTACAGCAGTGTTGGATATACGCGTAACTTTGAAATTTTAATTAGTTACACGTAACTAATGTAACTTATGTAACAAATGTAACTAATGTAACTAAATGTAACTAATTGTAACTAAATGTAACTAACTACATTTATAACTAATAGAATTTTTCAAATACAAAAACTCAAATTTTATGTTAAATTGAAATTTAGAAGTTCTGTCCACAAACCGGTTAGAATGACAATTGACTAAACTAATTTATGGCAAAGCCGGATGATTGAGATTGCCGTCGGGCCAGCTGCCGTTGTGGCAATGGCAACCTAGCAAATAATACATTTTTAAATAACTATATTTCTGCAAAAAAAAATTAAAAATAATAAAACAAAATAGATCTCGTTTAATTTCCTTTGGGCGAGCCTAATCTGAAATTTGAGACCAAATCTGAGATCAAATCTGAATTTACAATACAAAAATAAATCACAATAAACAAAGAAATGTCCAGGAATCTCAAGAAAGAAGAGAAAACCTTAAATGTAAGTAAAAATCTATTGTATGCTCCAAGAATATAATATTTTCTTAGATTTCCTTTTCATCAGGATCATAGTAATTTCAATATGTATTCCTTGCCAGGTTGCCGTTGCACTTGCTAATAAAAGAATTTTGTCAATATTCGATTGGGATTCAGGATGAAATTTTATTTTTTTTATTTTTTATTATTAAGTTAGAGTTAGTTTTATTTTGTTACAGTTAGTTACATTTAGTAATATTAGTTACATTAGTTACGCCAAATATTGGGCGTAACTAATTCATATTAGTTACGCGTAACTAAACGAGTAACTTACTTCATGTAACTTACTTGCCAACACTGCACTACAGTCATAAAACTTCTAGAAAGTAATAGGAGAACTAATTCAAACCAATAAATAACAATATTATTCCTGGCCGCCCACGCCCACGATCCATACAAAATTGTCCATTCTCCTTTATGATTCCCAGAAATATTTTTTTTTCGGATGCAGTCGGCAATTTCTTAAAATTAATCGGCATTTCACTGAAAGTCACCCCCCCCCCCATGCCTTGGACCCTCGCTACGCCCCTGATCAGAAGTAATCTACTTGGGTCATTTGATGTTAGGAGATTTGTAGCATTTTGTAACATTTGTAGCAAATAATACATTTTTAAATAACTATATTTCTGCAAAAAAAAATTAAAAATAATAAAACAAAATAGATCTCGTTTAATTTCCTTTGGGCGAGCCTAATCTGAAATTTGAGACCAAATCTGAGATCAAATCTGAATTTACAATACAAAAATAAATCACAATAAACAAAGAAATGTCCAGGAATCTCAAGAAAGAAGAGAAAACCTTAAATGTAAGTAAAAATCTATTGTATGCTCCAAGAATATAATATTTTCTTAGATTTCCTTTTCATCAGGATCATAGTAATTTCAATATGTATTCCTTGCCAGGTTGCCGTTGCACTTGCTAATAAAAGAATTTTGTCAATATTCGATTGGGATTCAGGATGAAATTTTATTTTTTTTATTTTTTATTATTAAGTTGGAGTTAGTTTTATTTTGTTACAGTTAGTTACATTTAGTAATATTAGTTACATTAGTTACGCCAAATATTGGGCGTAACTAATTCATATTAGTTACGCGTAACTAAACGAGTAACTTACTTCATGTAACTTACTTGCCAACACTGCACTACAGTCATAAAACTTCTAGAAAGTAATAGGAGAACTAATTCAAACCAATAAATAACAATATTATTCCTGGCCGCCCACGCCCACGATCCATACAAAATTGTCCATTCTCCTTTATGATTCCCAGAAATATTTTTTTTTCGGATGCAGTCGGCAATTTCTTAAAATTAATCGGCATTTCACTGAAAGTCACCCCCCCCCCCCCCCATGCCTTGGACCCTCGCTACGCCCCTGATCAGAAGTAATCTACTTGGGTCATTTGATGTTAGGAGATTTGTAGCATTTTGTAACTATTATAAAACATTTATAAAAGATTTTGCAGAAATAGCTAAACCTCTTAACCAGTTATTAAAAAAGAGACAAATATTCTCTTGGACATATGACTGTCAAAAATCTTTCAACACACTAAAGCAAAATTTAATGACACCTCCCATACTAAATTATCCAGATTTCAAAAAACCCTTCATACTTACAACAGATGCTTCCAATTTTGCTTTAGGAGCAGTACTCTCACATATCTTTTTGGTAGAAAGTTCATAGTGTACACGGATCACAGACCATTAGTGAGTTTATTCACTCATAAGAACCCATCATCTTAATTAACATGAATAAGAGTAGAATTGATGGACTATGATTTTGAGATAATATTTAAAAAGGGCAAGATGAAAACCAATGCAGATGCTTTATGAAGAATAAAAATTGAGTCAGACGAGTTGAAAGAAATGATCCACAAATATTACATAGACGTTTTAACAAGAGCAATGAAGAAGAACAATGAGAAGATACCAAGTGAAAAACGAAATTGTGCAAAAGCCTTGGACTTGAATGTGGAGACTAGCTACCTACATATTTGGGATTGTACATCAATAACGGGCGATTAAAGAAGTTAGAATTTAAAGAAAGTAACGTTACCAAGAGAAAAATAAATGAGAAAATAATAGCAGCAAACACTGTACGAGTACTTGTAGAATTAAGCGATAAATCTTTATCAGAGGTAAAATTGATGCTGAGGAAGCTTATATTCAATATGAACAATGCAGGTGTTAAAAGACTAGCTCTAGCAAGAAATAGTCTTATATTTAATGAAGTATGCATACAAGAATCTAAAAAATATTTAATAAGCTGCAAGAAAACATAAAAGAAGATAAATGTCTGGACATAATATTATATGAACCGCCAAAACAAATAACAGATGAGAAAGATATGCACAAATTGGTAGAAGAACATCATAACTCTCAAACAGGGGGACATTGCGGTATCAGAAGATGTGTCAACAAGTTAAAACAGAGATATGTTTGGAAAAACATGAATAAAATGGTAAAAAGATATATTAACAACTGTGAAACATGCAACGAAACCAAAATAACAAGATATACCAAAGAAAACATGGTAATTACTGATACACCCACAACGTCATTTGAAACAATAACAATTGATACTGTAGGGCCGTAAAGACCATCAAATGGTTATAGATACATACTAACGGTACAAAGTGATTTAACGAAATTATTATTCTTAAATACGGATGTTTTAAAAAATTAAGAACTGATAAGGGAACAGAATTCACTAATGAGTTGCTGAAAAATATTTGTACGCTCTTGAAAATAAATGAAATAGTTTCCACGCCTTTTCACCATGAAACAATGGGATCAGTTGAAAGAAACCATAGGGTATTTAATGAATATATTATGAGCTTAGGTGATAAAGACAATTGGGAGGAATGGTTACCAAACTATACATACAGTGTCGGCCAAAACTAAAGCACCTATTTGCTTAAGAAAATGTTTACAGGTTTACTTCGCACTTATCAGCCAGAATTTTAAAATATTTTTTTTTTCTAAAAGCTATGAATGTTGTTTGTTTGTTTTGTAAAGTCCATAAGCTCTGATCATTTGTTCATAGGAAAATTAAGAAGTTTAGTTGAATTTGCTTCAATTTACCGTTGGCCAAAACTAAAGCAACTTTCGAGCTCTCTTTTTTTTTCTAGTAATTTAATGACATGAGATGAAAAAAAACCGTTAGTTTGTATTGGTTAACGTGTCACAATGAAAAACAAGAAAGTTGACTCATTCATTGCTTAAACAAAACAAATAACAATTTTTTTTTTCAAATGGCGCGAAATAAATACTCTACTGAGCTTAAATTACAATTAATAAATGAATTTAAAAGTGGATCTTCTCAAGCCAAATTATCAAAAAAATATTGCATTCCCAAATCAGTGATATCCCGTTAAATTAAATTTTATACTTTCAACGATTCCGTGAAAACGATTCATAGAGGTGGTAGGCCAAGGGCCACAACATTGCGGGAGGATAAAATGTTGATAAGAACAATAAAAAAAAAATCCTTTCATATCCTCAAGAGACTTAAAGAATGGACTAAAGCTAAATGCGAGTGAAAGAACAATACGTAAGAGAGCTGTCGATGGCGGGTTATCATCTTATAGGGCTGTAAAAAAGCCTTTTATTTCTATAAAAAACAGAAGGGCACGATTGAAATTTGCCAGAGATCATATTAATTATACAATGGACAGTGGCAAAATAAAAGACGGTGTTATTTTCCGATGAGTCTAAATTTAATTTGAAAGGACACCAACGCGTTCGCCGCCCAATCAACCAAGCCTTAAATCCTCGGTATACAAAAGGCACTGTAAAACATGGAGGAGGGAATATAATGGTCTGGGGATGTTTCTCTGGGCACGGAGTGGGACCCATACATAAAATTGATGGCATCATGGATCGATTCATGTACAGAGACATCTTGGATAACGTTATGCTTCCACATGCTGAGGAGGATGTTCCACTCAAATGGACATTCCAACACGACAATGACCCGAAACATACTTCAAAAATAGTCAAGGAATGGTTCGAAGTTAAAAAAATTGACGTCATGAAATGGCCAGCGCAGTCTCCAGATCTCAACCCCATAGAAAATCTATGGGAGATCGTAGATCGGAGAATTGTCAGAGAAAATTCTATAAATGTGATCCACCTCTTTATCCAGGTCAAAGAGGCTTGGAACAGCGTTCCAAGTTCAATTATTTCAAATTTAATAGAGAGTATGCCAAGGAGATGCAGATCTGTTATAAAAAACAAAGGTTTTGCAACAAAATATTGATTAATTTGATAGAAATTATTAAGTTTTAAAGAAGTTGCTTTAGTTTTGGCCATGTCAAAAGATATAATATATATATATTTTATTTTATTTTTTAGTAATGAAATATTGTTTTTGTTCTTATGTCTATCATGTGGACAGTCTAAAAAATATCAATTAATACAAATATAATAAAATTTGTTAAAATTTAACCATTTGCACACAGAATTTCTTGTTTATTTAAAAAGTTGCTTTAGTTTTGGCCGACACTGTATTGCTATAATTCCATGCCACATTCCACAACACTATACTCGTATTCACCATTTGAACTCGTATTTGGAAAATTGTGTACACTTCCATGTGAAGTAATAGAAAATAAAGATACAGTTAATAATATTGACTATTACTTGAATGAATTGAAATGTAAATTGAGATATGCTCATGAACAAGCAAAAAATCACTTAAATAAAGAAAAATATAAAAGACAAAACTCTCAGAAATATGTAAATAAATCAACCTTTATCGTAGGAGATTATGTATATTTAAAAAATCAAAACAAAAGAAAATTCGATAAACCTTTTAGAGGACCATATAAAATTATATCACGAAACGGTGGAAATAGTACTGTTCTATTAGATGATAAGAAATATGAAATACACAATAAAAATTTAATTAAACCAGAATAATACACTCGCATTCAATTTAAGTCAATTGGGCACAACAGAAGACAGAATCAAATAATATTTCTTTAAATTTTGGAAATGTAAATTAATATCATTTTTTTTTTTAAATTAATATCATTCAATAATAAAAACAAACAATAAAGCCATATGCACTTCACAAATTCATTGATACATGACACTGTAGTAACAGCAAAGACTTTCAGATTTGCTATTCATAATTTTCACAAACAATAAAGCTCATCCAGGGCATTGATATTCGCTGACAAGAATTTAGATATTATAACATTAATGTTGAAGTGGCACAAGTTTTTTTTGTTTTTTGTTTTATAATGCACTAGCACTCAAGGGGAAATGAATACCCTTATAATGGTTTAACATGTGCGAGCGAGGAGTGAAGGAATAGAAAGATAGGAAAGAAAGGTGGTACAATGGTTTGAGATTTTAATTGATAATAATCTCAAGGAAATTCCACGGGTGGCATCCAGTTGAAACTTGGGAAATAAATAAAAATTGCTGCCCCAGCTGGGTTTGAACTCGCAGCTCTAAAGTTAAGCAACCAAGCACTACATCCACTGTACCATTGCCACCCGCAAAGTTGAATGACATTACATTACTCCAACCAACCTATATAATTGAGTCACTAATGGACTCATTAAAAAAACAGAGCATTGCAATTACATTGCATTTTTATATGTAAAAAATGGATAGCCCAGATAATTGATAATACTGTAAGTAGTATAAATAGCTGTAAGAATTGTTAATACAAATTTATCATTACTCAACAACCAACATATCATTAACAGCGGCATTTCTGCCATTTGTTCAATAGTGAACTGCGCTTTATAAAGCATAAAATAGCGTGATTCGCTTAAGTATCTTAGGGAACCACAGCTTAAAATCAGATAGCGTTACAACAATTTTTACAAGCTTTTATGTGTATTTCTTCAAAACTCATACGTTTTCGGTAGAATTTCTCACGTTATAACATGAGTTCTTACTTCAAGGTCATGAGGTTGAATTCCAGATTTTCCCAGGAGGAAAATAAAACCATAGTTAATTCCTTATCGATTCTCTTTGGTGTTTATTATTCTAAATTGTTGTTTGTATGTTTTGTTAAATGCCAAATTTATCAAAAGCTTAGGTTTTTACTAACTATTTGTGGCACCCTCCACCGCAGAATATGCGAAATAACGCAATATCCCGCTGAATGGGCGAAGTCACAAAAATACTAATCAATCAAATTGTCAAACCAATGAGGCGGCAGTGTACCTCCGTCAATGGGACACGCAAAATAACTCAGTCCTCTAATTGTAAATGCTTACAGATTCCAAAAGGCAGTAATATACCGCCGAAATGTCTTCGCATAAGCAATCACAATCAGAAAGTGATTCGCATTTAGAACTGTTTGTCCTTTTATACTAATTTCACCTGAGCTTTTTAAAGCTTAGATTAGAAATTAAAAATAGAATAGTATTTACCATAGTATGCGTATAAACATTTGAAATAGAATTTACACATAATATGCAAAGAATGCTTTGGTGTACTCACCGTTGCTGGAGTTGGGTTGGGCTCGATAAAAGTCAAGAAAGCAGAAGTTTCTGGCTTGTGTTTCTCAACAGCTGATGGAGTATGTGGTGATGATTGGAAATTTGGGGTTTTAGCAAGTGGTGAAATCGGTTTGAATGGAACATATGAAAAGAAAGGAAGTGTGTTTTTATAACTTGGAGCTTTTTTATTCCTTGAAGAAACTATGGTGTGAGACGTCAGACGTGTCGTAAAATTCAAAAGGTTCATCTTTTTGGACAGCAAAATACCAAATTCTCTGTCCAAGATCCATGATTACTCCATTTTGTTTCAAGAAATCAATAACGATGAGTGTCCTGTTATCTGTGACTTTTGGTAATGCTATAAACTTTATAGGTCTAAGTCGTTTTCCGAATAAGATGCTTTTATCTGCGATTTAGACCTGTTGTTGTGCACATTGTCCATCAGCAAGCGTTACTGTGGTTTCCATAGATCTAAATTTTGTGCCATGTCGTAAGAGATGTAGAAACAGTTCTCTCCCGGCAACGCTAGTTCGTGCGGCAGTATCAAAGTATGCAATACCATCTTCACCATGTGAGGCAATCGAGACTGTTGGCAGATCTGTACAGCTTGTAGTTTTTATGCAGTTGAATGATACTGTTGTTGGTAACTTATTAGGCAAATCTCTACAAGTAGGGCAGTTTGAACGAATAAATTCGGGTGCCTTACATTTGTAGCAATGGATTTTCGATTCTGTTGTTGAAGTGGCAACATTAAGATTTTCTTTCTTTCTGCAATCTGTAATGGTATGGCCTACATGTTTGCAAAACGTACAGCGTTGTTTTCCCGTATCGCACCTTCTTTTTTCCTCCATATTTAGGCTCTTTTCTGAACGAGATAGTTCAATGGCTCTTGCTTTAACTAAAAGTTGCTGGAAGGTCGTAATGCTTTCTCGAGGAACACCGTCTCTGATCTGAATGTTAAGCAATCCATATACAAGGTCCAACATCATTGATTCCGAAAGAATTTGAGGAAGTTTTGACAGAAACGCTCTCTTGGTACAAATAAAATCGTCGGTTGGCTCTTTTGGATTTTGTTTTTGCTCAAAAATTTTCATGTAAATGCGATAAGCGGGCTTGGCGGGGGCATCTGCATTACGTAAAAGAGTTTGTTTGTCCGACCAAGTTTTAGCCTCAGATTTTATACCTTGCCACCAATTAACAGCGTTTTCCATGAGTAGAAGTGGAAAACCTATGATTGCATTTGCATCGTCTATTCGTTCTATGTCCTTATAGACATTAATTGTAGCAATAAATGCCTCGACGACATCAGGGTCTCGCTCTTCTCTAAGCCCTGCTGTGCAGTTGCTGAAACTGCCTGAGCGTTCATTTTGTGTTTGCACTTCTGCGATGAGTTTCTTTAATTGAGCATTAAACAAGGTTTTGTCATATGGTTGTTTTTATTATTCGTCTTGAGATTTTCAAAAATCGGGCCTCTAGTTCGGACGCCAATGTAACATGAGTTTTTACTTCAAGGGGGTGAGGTGGAATTCCAGATTTTTCCCAGGAGAAAAATAAAAACACAGTTAATTCCTTCTCGATTCTCTTTGGTGTTTATTGTTCTAAATTGTTGTTTGTATGTTTTGTTGAATACCGAATTTATGAAAAGCTTAGGTTTTTACTAACTATTTGTGGCAACCTCCACCGCAGAATATGCGAAATAACGCAGTATCCCGCTGAATGGGCGAAGTCACAAAAATACTTATCAATTAAATTGTCAAACCAATGACGCGGTAGTGTACCTCCGTTTGCGGATACGCAAAATAACTCAGTCCTCTAATAATTGTAAATGCTTACAGATTCCAAAAGGCAGTAGTATACCGCCGAAATGTCTTCGCATAAGCAATCACAAACACAATCAGAAAGTGATTCGGATTTAGAATTGTTTGTCCTTTTATACTAATTTCACCTGAGCTTTTCATAGTACATTATTAATAATATTATTTGCTTAGATTGCTTAGATAAGAAATTAAAAATAGAATAGTATTTATAATAGTATGCGTATAAACATTTGAAATAGAGTTGACACATATGCAAAGAATAGAAGAAATATTAATTATTTATATAAGTAGGCATAGAAAGAAAATAGAATAGAAAGAAAATAGAATAGAACGAAAAGAAATAGTTTTCATGTATGTGAATAGTAGTTATAAGTTTAATAGTATAGGTTTTAGGTTAGCAAATTGTATGGCAAATGTAGTTTTGTATGACAGGATATTTATGAATTTGATTAAGTATGAACCAATATAGGTAAGGAAAACAAATAATGAATAAATATATGTATATATGAATGTTGAGTGATGATTAATGTTGATTTTAGATATAGGGTGCTATAACGTTCGATTATTTGAACCTTTTCAAAATTGAAATTATGTTTGTAAATGTTAGCATGCTTGGCCAAGGCACTCATTGCTATCCGATTGTTGGTGACGTCTGATTCATGTTGATTCATGCGTTCTTTTACTTTTTGCGAGGTAGTACCAATGTAACACTTATTACAGCCATTGCATGATACACGATATACAACATTTATGAAGTCACCGACGAGCTGCTTTTGTTTCAACTTCAAATAAAGTCAGCCTACATTGTTCGAATTTTTGAAAGAAATGCGACCGTTGTCACAAGTTTTGTGCATTTGGCTTTTATTATTATCAAGTGGCAGCACTTCATTTTTTTTTGTTGTGGTCGCGTTAAATCGTAGCTCCTTTTTATTTTATTGTTTTTGCGTGATTTTAAATATTTCTATTTAATAAGTGTCAAGTATCATCATTTTAAAGTATTAGTGGTCTGTGTAGTGTTCTAATTTTGTGAGTAAATTAGTGATATCAATCATTTTCATTGTTTTTCTTTTTTGTTTGCTTGGGTAAGCGTCAGCGTCATTATATTATCTTTGTCTTTTTTTTCTTGTTGCAGTTTTGAGCTTTCGAAATTGTATTACATAAGCTTTTTAATTCCCCTCTAATAAACTCTTTTTTTCTCCTCTATCTTTAAAAAAGCTTTTAATCCTAGCTTTTCTTTTTACTAACATCGCGTTAAATTAAATCATTTGTAAGGTTTACATTTTTTTAAATTAAATATATTTTATCGACTAATTGTCAATCTGTCGGCCGTGAGTGTCTGAGCGCAATGTATTGAGTTTTATCAACCTCCGGTTCGAATCCTAAGTGAGTCTGTGATTATTTTTTGTTTCGTTCTTTTTTTATTTTTTTAAGTTGTATTTCGCTTAAAACTAACAGCGTTAATAGCTTTAACTCCAGCCTATGAACTTGGTGGTAGCACACACAAGTTGTTGTTGTTTCATTCTAAATTTTCAATTGTAAACTCGGCAAGCAGCTGCCTTAAACTGCGAGTGTAAAATATCATACAAAAAGCTACTTAAAAATCGTAAATTTTCGTTGTATCAAATTTTTTATAAGTAGGTAAAATAAAAAAAAAATTGTTTTCTTGTTTCGTCTCTCATCTCTTTGTATTACAATAGTCTGCTTAGCTGAGAAATGTACAGAGCACTCGAATTCAACTCCCCCTTTTGCTTGCTTTGGCCCTTGTGGGAATTTATTCCACGACAAATGCTTGGGCTCAACTAACAGTTTTATTGATAAAATCAACTATTCAAAATATGCTTTTTAGTACTGTAAGACCTGTATCAAAATATCCTTGTCGCAAATTTCATTCAAAATGTCGTCTCTTAAGGATGATGTTATTTAAATTGGTAAGAACTTTGATGTTTTACATGAAAATTTAAACTCAGTTGTAAAAAATGTAGTTTCAATTCCTTCCCCAATTAAAACTGTTAGCAAATCAAAGTCAACAGAGCCGTTAGATCCTGACTCTATTCATCCTTCATCCCTGCCTCCGAGCAACCCCTCTACTTCTATGCTCACCAAGTCTGCTCTCAAAAAGGGTAAGAAAAGGGTCCGTGAAGGATCATCGTCATCGAAAACTCCGTCCCCAGATCCAAAGCGCCTAAATTCAAGGAGAGTAATTCCAATAAATATGCCACTACCTCCTCCCCTTCAAGAAGAAGATAATACTACTGTTAACAACTATAGTGTCGATATATATAATCCACCGGCGGAGGCGGTTCCCATTGTTTTACCCAGCACTACCCCATCTTGCTCTGAACCGAAAATTGTATCAAGTTGTTCTAATACTAATACTAATAACATCAACGATTCGGAACCTCCCAAAAAATAGAATCTGTTCCTAAGCCAAAACTAGTACTTGTATCCCGACTTGACCCTGAACTCCAACCCAATGACATAATTCAACATTTATTTATTTATTTATTTCATCAAGCAGATTTATACAAATAATATATAATCTTACAGACTACAGATACGAAAAAGATACATTTTATTTAACGCAAATAAAATACTAAACGGAAAAAAAAAGAATAATTAATTCATTAAATTTAAGCTCAAACCACCAGGTTATGAATTCAATATTAACAAAATGAGTCTTTTAAAAGAATCACGACTTTGGTGGGAAAAAAAATCAACATGAATACAAATTTTATTGGCTTCTCTAATGCATCGTGTTAAAGGTTCGTTTAGACCATAATTAACTCGATGATAAGGTTCATTAAAAAGGAAACGAGATCGAAGCTGCCTTGATGGAGCGTACACACTTACCAGTGACAAAAGTAAAGGGCAATTTATATGAGAAGTGATAATATCGCGTAAAAATATAACTGCAAAATACTTGCGACGAACAACTAAAGATTGGAGGTCAAGAAGTTGACATCTTGTTCTATAACTAGGGATACATATATTCCAGTTAAGACGATGGATAACAATGCGAGAAAATTTTTTTTGTATGTTTTCAATCCTTTTAGAATGAACTTCATAGAATGGATCCCAAATTACACAGCAATATTCTAACGAGGACCTGACATACGCATAAAAAAGTGATCGAAGAGTAAAAGGATCCGTAAATTCTTTAGAGTTCCGATCAATGAATCCTAACATAGAGTTAGCTTTTGCAACAACGAAATCAATATGGGACTTAAAACTAAGTTTAGAATCAAATATGACACCAAGATCTTTCTTTTCACTTAGTATTAAAAGCTCCGTACCTTCGATAGCATAATGAAAAGAAATAGGTAAGAAGCTTTTAGAAAAGGATAAGGTATGGCATTTAGATACATTTAAGAAGAGTTGATTAACTGAACACCATTCAGATAAGCACTGGAGGTCCCTTTGGAGTAAATGGCAATCATCGAAAGATTTAATGCAACGAAATATTTTGATGTCATCCGCGAACATCAAACAAGAAGCATTTTTCAAGAAATCAGGGATATCATTGATCAGCATCAAGAAAAGGAGCGGACCCAAGTGACTTCCTTGAGGTACTCCTGATGTTGCCTCAATAACATCCGAAAGCACATCATTTATACGTACAAATTGTTTTCTGCCATTCAGGTAGGATTCAAACCACTTTAAAATATTGGAATGAAAACCAATGCATTCAAGTTTTTTTATTAATATATGATGGTTTACTCTATCGAATGCCTTTGCGAAGTCAGTAAATATGACGTCTGTTTGAAAACCATTTTCAAGATTATTAATGATTTGATTGCTGAATATTGTCAGGTTTGTAGTAGTCGATCTACCAGCAACAAATCCATGTTGAAATGGGGAAATAATTTCTTTAAGAACAAAAGTAAGCTTTTCAGAGAGAATTTTTTCAAACATTTTAGGAATAATTGATAATTTACTAATTGGGCGATAGTTAGAAACATCTTGTTTAGAACCAGATTTATGTATTGGGATAATAAAAGAGATTTTCCAATCATCAAGAAAATAACCCTTTTCAAGAGAACCATTAAACAACACAGTTAATGGTCCCGACAGGGCAGCTACGCAATTTTTCAAAAGAATTGGAGGAATACCATCGGGCCCTGGCTGCTTATCATCATCCAGTCCGATTAAGGCTGATTCAACATCTTTGTTACTTACATACAAGCGACCGATATTGATAGAGTTAGAGCATGGACTTGAAGAAAGGTAAGGAGGGGTACTCGCAGGAGAATAAACGGATTGAAAAAAGTTGGCAAATAAGTTGCAAATAGTAAAGATGTTACTAGATGTAGTTCCTGAGTATTGCATGCAATTTGGGATACCATTAGAGCATTTTTTATCATTTATAAATGACCAAAAAAACTTACTGTTTGTTTTTAGACTTGATTCTGTTCGAATTAAATAGTTTTTATAAAGAAATTTATTTAAAACATCGAATTCTTTTTGCAAACTTATATATTTTATCCGAAAATCATCATTATCGGGAAATCTACGGAATAATTTATAAGATTTGTTTTTTTGGTTATTTATGTTGCATAATCGCTTATTGTACCATGGAGGTTTGGAATTATTTTGAATTGATACTTTAGGAACAAATAACTCAATTGCCACCTTAATTATCCCTAGTAATATGTGATACGCCTCAGAAATCTGGTTAAGTCGAAAAATATCATCCCATGAGAAGCTATTTAAGTAGTTAGTCATATCCTCAAATTTAGCTTTTTTGTAATCATGCTTGATAATTCTTCCCATTACAGGTTTCATATAGTCAAAAATACTAAACTGGACACTTAAAGCTATGTGGTGAATACTATTACCAAAAATAGGGCTAGAACATTCTAATACATTTGTTATGAATTCCTTATCAACAAAGATGAGATCAAGGATTCGATCTAAACTATTTGAGACACTATTAATTTGAGAGAGATTTTGTTCAGAAAATGAATCAATTAACTCATATTCACACTCGTTATTAACATTGAAAGGAAAAAGACACAATTCATCTGGGTCCCAAACCCAGTTTATATTTCCTAGGTTAAAATCACCGAGAATGATAACATGACTATCACCATTTAACATAGAAAGAACAGATCGACAATTATCTATGTGAATCTTAAATAAATTTAAAGAGCTACCTGGTGGTATATAACTAATTATAATAAATAAATCACAATCATTATTTATACGAACTCGTACAGCAAGTTGATCAATATCAAAATTCGATGCCACAGCAAAAGATGAAGAAAGGAGTTTAATTTCGTAGCAGGAAAATGATGAATGCACAGCGATTAATACGCCGCCGCCTCTGGTTAAATTAGTTTTAATTAAACATCTGTCTTTACGGAAAACTGAATAGGTTTTGTTATCAAAAAGTTCTGCATTATGATGTTCGTTAGTAAGCCAGGTTTCAGTAAATGCAAATATATCATATTGACACGATGGTGAGTACAAGCGAAGTTTTCTTAGCTTTGTACGTATACCACCAACGTTTTGATAGTACAATGAGAAGTTTTTTATTTTACTTGATGGAGACTTAGAAAGAGAGTCAGAATTTAGGAGAGAAACCGGTTTTAAGTTGTCGCGATTCGAGTCGGAGGTTCGTCGTTTTTTTTATGAGAGACGAATTTTTTGATTTGCACTGATCGAGGCCAAAGCTGGGGATCCATGGCAGCAGCAAGCATATTGGATGGGACACTGATCTTAAAATTAACAAATTTAAGGTCCGATAACACAGTATTTAGTTTTATTAATTTGTAGCATTTCATTTGATTGATAGGGATTTGAGTTTTTGATGCAATATGATTAATTAAAACGTCAGGATTAGTATCAGCACGGAATTTAGATATATGAAACCATTTAAAGTAAGAAACAGTTGTCTCATTTAAAGATGAAAATATATCAGTACCATATGTTTTGTTGATATTATTGAGATTTTGTGATCGATGATTTGTATTTTTGGAAGCAATATGATTATTATTTAATACTGTTTGAAAAGACTCATTATCCTCAGATAAAGATTCCAGGACTGATGAAAGTTGATATTGGGAACCAAGTTCAGATGACGATTGAATTAGATTTAGACAATAGTTACTAGTAATTGGATTAGAAGGGAAAATAATAGGCGAAAGCACCGCAGGGGCTGTGGGAGCTGGATCATTTTCATTTTCGTTCACTTCGTTATTATTAATAGAAGCCGAATTGGTATCGATAGGCAAGTCAGCGGCAGGGGCAAGGGGTGTACACTTATTATCGCTCACATGATTCATTGTTGAAAGAAATTTGTCTGGAGATTGCTCAACAGAAAAATTATTTTCCAATGGAGGCGGAGAAATTATTATTGAATTTTCATTTAATTTAGAATCTTGAATATTATTAATGTTATTAATGTTATTCTTATTGAATGCACTGTGGTTAACACATAATTTAGATTTGATAGATAACACTTCTTTACTAAGCTCGACGATTAATCTAGAAAGCTCATCGAATCGAAGATCAAAGCAAGATTTAGTAGAAGAAGAACACATACTGCATTTCCAAAAGATATTACCATTTGAAAGTAACTTTAATTCATCATTATGAATTTGCAAGCATTTTTGGTGAAAAGATTTGCCACAAAAAAATTCACACACAACCCGGGGTTGATTTCGTTTAATTGAAATGTCACATTTAGCACAAATTAACGCCATTGCGGAGAGTAAGTTAGAGAAAATTAGAGAACGTCTTTATTCGGTCAGAGACGACGATCGATTGTTATTAATAACTGCATTTCGAGTGCGTCAGCTATAAAATGCACTAAAATCAGTAAGCCTTTCAGTTTTGTGTCATCGTTCAGGATAACTGCTCCTCCAGCATTTTTCGGTCCTCTCTGCGACAATAAATTTTGGCCTCCCGGTACTCTTGCCAAAGAATTTGTAGTTCGATCAGAAAATCTCAATTTTCGCTAAAGTATCGGCTCCAAAAAACTTAACAGGATAACCCTCTTCTACCAAAATGTAAGAGGGATACGCAGCAAAACTGCTGAAGTTTTTAAAAACTCTCAAGCTTTTCCACATGATATCTTTGCTTTCACAGAAACATGGCTCAATTTTTGGACACAGAAATTTTCGACGATGAGTTTTCTGTTTTCAGAAGAGATCGTCATGTGGATAAGCCGAAGGAAGTGGGCGGTGGCGTATTAATTGCTGTTCGTAATTGCATCTCATCTTCCCTTGTCTCTTTTCCCTTTAATGTTTCAATTGAACTCATTTGTGTTAAGGTTTCTTTTCAATCAAATGATCTTTTTATTATTAATGTTTATATTCCACCGAAAAGTTCTGCGTCAGTTTTTGCCGAGCTATCGTTAATTCTTGATCATTGATATTGCCAGTTTAAAAAGCAACATTTTACTGTTGGGTGACTTCAATTTACCTAATATAACGTGCACCCCTTCTGAAGATGAGTCCTATTTAGAAGCTGCCTTAACTCATTCGCAACAGAAACTTCTTCTTTTGGACGACATAACCTCTACTGACTTACAGCAAGTAAGCTGTATTAATAATTGTAAAAATCGAATTCTCGATTTAGTCTCTTCTTCTGACGCTGTTAGTACGGTAGTGGTAGAATCTACCTCTGCCATTTCTAACGTAGACTCTTACTATCCCCTATTGGATATATTTTTACTTGCGATTATAGGTACTACTAGCTGACCCGCGAACTTCGTTTCGCCAAAATTCATCAATGTATTGAAAATAATAATTCTTTCATATGTATTTAGTAAATAGCTGATATTTTACACTTTGTATTTATGTGTATAGATACTGTGTAATTTTAAGTTAATTCGGCTTATCAGCTATCTGCCTCTGAAAATCCCGTCAGAATCGGCCCATAAATAAGAATTTTTGAAAATTGCGACCGCAGCGCAACCTAGAAAAGTAATTAGAATAGCCTTAGTTATTCCTTACAATATCAGCTATCCGCCAGTGAAAATCACGTCAAAATCGGCCCATAAACAAGAATTTTTGAAAGTTGCGACCGCAGCGCAACCTAGAAAAGTAATTAGAATAGCCTTAGTTATTCCTTACATTATCAGCTATCCGCCAGTGAAAATCACGTCAAAATCGGCCCATAAATAAGAATTTTTGAAAATTGCGACCGCAGCGCCACATAGAGGAGTAATTAAAATAGCCTTAGTTATTCCTTTCAATATCAGCTATCCGCCAGTGAAAATCCCGTCAAAATCGGTTAAGCTGTTTCCGAGATTAGCCGGAACAAACAGACAGACAGACAGACAGACAAAAATTTTAAAACTTGCGTTTTTGTTCTAAGTACCGTATGTATTTTCATACGCATTAAGTAAAAAACTGATATTTTGAAATTACAAACAGACTTTTCATTTTTATTTATGTGTAGGTATAGATGTGTATAGATTATCAGCTATCTGACTGTTAAAATCCCGTCAAAATCGGCCCATAAATAAGAATTTTTTGATAATTGCGACCGCAGCGCCACCTAGAGGAGTAATTAAAATAGCCTAAGTTATTCCTTACAACATCAGCTATACGCCAGTAAAAATCCCGTCAAAACCGGTGAAGCCGTTTCCGAGATTAGCCGGAACAAACAGACAGACAGACAGACAGACACAAATTTTAAAACTTGCGTTTTTGTTCTAAGTACCGTATGTACTTTCATACCCATTTAGTAAAAAATTGAAATTTTGAAATTACAAACAGACACTTCATTTTTATTTATGTGTATAGACACAGACAAGAGAAATATACAGACGTCGAATGTGGGCTCTATCGAGTTTAGTTCTCCGTTTTAATGAAGATGACGGGACGCCACTCAACACTTTTCTCAGATTTGTGTATGATCATACGGTTTGAGAATTAAGATCTTACTTCATACCGATACCAGAACGGGAAATTGCCAACTAGAGTTACATTTCACACATAATTTGTCTTTTTGTTTGTTTTTTTTCTGACTCGCGTCAATGTGACTGGTGCGGTTGCAGCGCGGCGCGCGGCAGGTCGACGACGTGTCTTGTGATTTTGTGATCGAAAAAGGATAAGGGGTTGATGGGTTACTTACGGTGTTTTTTTTTTGTCGTTTTCTTAGGTGCTTAAATACTTACTGAGAAAGACTATTCAAATGCGGTGTGTAGATGTGGATTTATTTATGAAGCAACTATGATTGTGTATAAACATATTTTTACATACATACAAACATATCTGCTTCGTGGTTCTTTTGTTTGAAAATTTAGACTTAATGATTTTTTAAGATACACCGAACAAAAAAAAATTGATAATAAATATAATTTAAAATTGATAATTTTTCGTTACAATTTTCAGCTAACATTAAAATTATCAATATTGATGTGGTCCTCATATCATTTGTGTTTAAACACATATCATTTTGATACCTATTAAAAAGGGATAAATTTAGAATAAAAAAACCCCCTACCTATATAAAATACTGGTATTGTGATATTACATCATATCCATTTAATATTAAATATGTATATCAACTTGATATTTTTTTAATATCAAAATGATATGAAAATAATTGTTTTGATATTTTTTATTTGCTATTTTTAATGTCAATGTGATATGTAAATAATTTCAAATTGATATTAATAGGCGTTTTTCTTTTTTAGTTCGCAGCGGCTCTGCTTTGTAAAGAAATAGGTTCGGTTATTTTTCAATAGCTTGGCAACAAAAAGTAATAGGTACTAAAGCCATACGGCTTTCAGTGTTCGATTTCAAATTAATGGGAGCATAACTTCATTTAAAATTGCAATAAGAGAATAGGCTTTTGGTTTTACAAAAACATATAGCATGGCATAGTAGGAGTTACCGTTATTTTTTAATATTTTTTTTTTCAAATGTTAGGTTTTTAGAAAATTGCCCCACCCCGCTAAACGGAGGGGAATAGACCCCCTTCCCATACGATCTTTTTCTCGGCCCAACCTACATGCTCTGTCTTTTTGTAACACCTTATACCAATCACCCTGTACGTCAATCTGATATCTAGCATCTCTAATATATCCCTATATTATATAAAAACTAATGTATGTATGTTTGTTTGTTTGTATATTTGTGTGTCCGGTATGAACTCCCGAACGGCCCAACAGATATTTATAAAAGCCTAAAAATGTCTACGATTTTTTTTTATAAACTTTGATGATTCTTTGCATTATTAAGCTTATTTCCACACCACCCACTGAGGTAAAGCTTACGGCGCGTTTTTTTAAAGTGGTTTCCCCCTGAGGCATATTCCGCTGATCTTTTCTTTTTCGCTTCGTATTCATTCCTTTTAGGTACATGTAGGTACATTTATGTATATATCATCAATTGTAAGCATTTTAAATATTCATTAGATTTTCAAGTCGTTTGTTGTGTGTTTTTCCTTTTTGCACTGTTTTTTTATTTTTAGCTTCCTTACTAGTCCAAATGCAATTCTTTCGTAACAAAACTAAGATCATAAAAGAAAGGGCTTTCAAGCGGTGTTCTCTACAAATTGGATCTTTAAACCATTCTGGGCTATGGAGCTCTGTTTCTGTAGTGGCTGAAGATACTATATAAGATCTTATGTTAGTAATTTCCGGACTTTTGGTATATATTTTTTCAAACACATTTATTTGAAGCTTACAAATTTCAAAGAACTTTTCTGAGGGTGGAAATAATTTTCCGAAGTCTGATTCTGTATTTAAGTAAGCTTTGTGATGAAGAAGAAATTCAGAATTTTCAGTTATTGCCTTGTCTGTTTTGATTAACGTCTGTGTGCAATTATGGCATTGTTCTTTCATAGACTTGAAAAGCTTATAACAACAGTATCCTGCAAAGTAGCGAATGGACATGTTTTTAACAATAATTGTAGAGCATGATGTTTGTTGAATTAAATCAAAAGGCTTTATCGTGTTTGTGTGACTAGAACTTTTGGCTGTATTTAAATCTAAAATCGGCTCTTCGTTTATATTATGTAATAGCTGTACCCGGCGCGCGTTGCTACGCAAACAACTGAAATAAATTTAAGAAAAATAATTTTAAAGGAAAATCAGTAAACGAATATTCAATTTATTCAAAGCCGTTTCGAAAAAATTGTGTGATTACAAAGTTCAATTTCAATTAGATGTTTATTGAAGTGCTGTGGGATACACAATATTTCTTGTTTTTCAATCTGGTGCGTAGACGAATAAATCAGAAGGTTTTCCGACACGTGAGCAAGCCACATAGAGCTGTCCATGTGAGAAGCATGGATTCTCCAAATTTAATCCACACACTTGTAACGATTATCCTTGTGCTTTGTTAATAGTCATTGCAAAAGCGAGTCGCACCGGGAACTGTAAACGTTTGAATTTGAATGGCATATCTGTCGGGATCATTGGGATACGTGGCAACAGGACGTCTTCACCTTTGAATTTTCCAGTCAAAATTGTTGCCTCGATAACATTGTTCATCATTTTCTTGACTGCGAGTCTTGTTCCGTTGCAAAGTCGTGGTGGATTTATGTTTCGAAGAAGTATGATGGGTACGCCAATTTTCAAGGTAAGAACGTGCGGTGGCATGCCTGGCAAATCAAGGGAATTCAAGAATTCATTTGGATAGTTGACAACCTCATCTTGATTCTCCACAGTATCGATGGACTTATATGTTGTCGTTTCACTGGGTATTCCATGCTGAATGGTGAAGTTGATGGTATTGACATCGATGTTTTTGGCTGCTAATATAGCACGCGTACTGAGCCACTGATGGTTTTAGTAGTTTTGTGCAATGTTTGGGAAAACTTTTTGCACCAACTCGTCGATGCTTTCTGTGATCTTACAGGAGTTTGCTGGTAGGGGTATACATTGTGTTGTTTCATCAATTTCCATTCGCCCATTTCCAATATGCATTAATTGTTTTGCAAAATTTCCAGCCGATGCATCCCGTTGTAGTTGTACACGCATGTTAGTTTTCAAAGTCAATATCTGTAAATGACGCCATAGAACGGATGATTTAAGACATGCATGAAGTTCATCACCGGGTGTTGATCGTGGTATAATGGGAAGATCCGTCTGTTTCCTCTGAAATCTCGCAGTGTACGATCAAGCGCTTCCAATGCTTTTTTGTGAGACATTGTACATTCGTCCCATATGATTTGACACGTTTGGAGTACTTTTCCCATTCCAGAGTTTTTGCTGATGTTGCATGTTGGTGCCTCAGTGTTTTGCAAATTCAACGGCAGTTTCAATGCTGAATGCGCTGTTCGGCCACCATCCAAAAGAGTTGCCGCAATTCCAGATGATGCAATAGCCAGTGCAATATTATTTTGTGATCTTATGGTTACCAAAATTAGTGAAAGAAGAAAAGTCTTGCCTGTATCACCGGCCGCATCTATGAAAAACAGTTCACCGCTTTGTTCTGTGATTGCACGCATAATTCTGTCATACGCAATGCGTTGTTCTAGAATCAAAAGCGGTAGATTTTTCCTACGAATGTCCCCAGTTCGTCAGAATCATAGTGTGTTTCTCGTTGCATATCACGATCAAAAAGGTTGTTTGTACGTCGGTTTGAAGCAGGCATTCCCAGTTGCACCAGTGCCTTGTAAGCGATTGTCAAACATATGTCTTCAATCAAAATCAATGCTTCATTATACACGTTTGGTGTGAATTGAATGTCCGGATTTTGATTCACAGCGCGCAAACGATGTAGAATATCTTCACTCGTGTAGTCCTTGTATTTTTCCCAATGATCTTTTGGATTATATTTTTTTTTTTTTTTTTTTTTTTTATAATGTACACGCGCTCAAGGGGTTTGTTATAGCCCTTTTAATGATAATTCACAGCACGAGCGATAGGAATTTAGGGAGGAAGGGAAAGGAGGTGTCGATGAACATTGATCTTGAATGTCTGCAGATCAAAATGGTAAGGAAAAATTGTGCCAGGCAATCCATTCCACATTCGTGTTGTACGGCTAAAGAAAGAATCCCTATATTTCACGGTGCGTCCGAAATTGGGTTCAAGTGTAAACTGATGAGCGTTCCTAGCAAGACGAGTGTTACGGGGGAAATGTTTAAGGGGTGGAACGCAGCTGGCTACCTCGAGTGAGCATTTTTTATAAAAGAACCTGTAAAATAAAGAAAGACATGAAACATTTCGACGATGTTCGAGTGATGGAAATGTTTCCATAATGTTTCTCTCTCCTATCAATTTTAACGCTTTTTTCTGAACTCTGTCGAGCAGGTGAAGAAAAGTTTGAGAAGCACCTGCCCAGAGATGGGAATTATACTCGAGTTTAGGGCGTATAAACGCCTTGTAAATTGTAGCCAGATCAGAAGGGGTGAAAAACTTCTTGCATCTATTAAGAAAGCCTAAGCATCTTGCAGCATTCTTAGCAATCTCAAGTATATGATCATTCCAACGAAAGTTGTCACTGATACACATACCGAGTACTGATAGCTTTTCGGCCTCTTCGATGCAAGTACCATTCATAGATAATGGCATAGGGGGTATGTTTAGCTTCAACGACAAAAGACAGCATTGAGTTTTCGACGCATTAAACTATACACGATTTCTAATACCCCAATTCACAATGCGGAGTTTAATGAGCTTATCATACGGTGTCGTTGTAATAACACGTCCGAAGGCGAAGGCCGTGAATTATCAAACGTATATGAAAAGCTGAGGGTTGAGTCGTCAGCAAAACAATTTAATGGATTAGAAGTCACAGACAAGAGATCATTTATAAAAATGAGAAAGAGAGTCGGAGACAGAACGGAGCCCTGGGGCACACCAGCATTTATTTTGTGGAGATCAGACTTGAAACCGTCTAATACATCTTGTATTGAACGGTCCAGAAGATAGCTTCTAATCCAACGAATAAGAGCATCATCGATTCCAAATGCACGCATTTTCGATAAAAGAGCTTCATGCCAAACTCTATCAAATGCCTTTGAAATATCAAGCGCAATAATCTTGCTTTCGCCAAAGCGATGCAAAGATTTGTTCCACTGTTCGGTGAGATATGCCATCAGATCACCAGTGGAACGATTGCTGCGAAAGCCGTATTGCCGGTCATTTTAAAGCTCCCGATCTTCGAGATATTTCTTGAGCTGACGATTTATCAGCGTTTCCATGACCTTGGAAAGAAGGGAAGTAAGTGCGATTGGTCAGTAAGAGGAGGGGGAGGAGGAGTCACCTTTCTTTGGGACGGGCTCGACAAATGCTGTTTTCCATCTACTAGGAAAGATTCCTGAACGATAAGAGCGATGAAAAAGCTTACGCAGTGGTTTTGCCAGCGATGAAGAACACTTCTTCAGAAGAATAGGGGGTATACCATCCGGGCCAGCGGATTTGTGTATATCAAGATCTTGAAGAACTCTTGCTACTGTACGAGTGCCGAAAAATACCTGTCCCATAGAAGAATTAACGTTCTCAAGTACAGGAGGGGCATTGTTGCTTGCAGGCAACGTAGATCTTGCAGCAAAATGAGCTGCGAGCATATTCGCCTTTCTGAAGAGCTGACAATTGGTTTATTGTCGACGATGAGCGTTGGAACTGATGATGACGTTGAGTTCTTGACGTTCTTTAAAAATTACCAGAAGTTTTTACTGCCTTTGGGACATTGCAGAATTTTTTGCCGTAACTTCTGGTCATGTAAAAATTTCGTTTTGTGTGTAACGGAGTTGCACGAGTTCCTAACTTGTTTGTGTTTCTTCCGATTTTCCTCAGTTGGGTTGGCTTTGTAGGATCGGAAGCTTACTTCTTTCAACCTGATAGCTTCTTTACACTCTTTGGTAAACCAAGACTTTTCTTTTGGTTTGATATATTTTGTTCTGTGAGGGACAAAAGTTCTCATTCCAAGAAAAATCACTTCTGTAATCATTTCAGCACTGGCATCAATGTCATTATCGAGGAAGCATAATGACCAGTTAAAGTTGCGAAAGAAATTATTCAGACCGTCCCAGTTGGCTTTCTCGTATTGCCAAACGGTCCTAGTGGGAATTTTTTCTTTAACTGGATGGTTGGATATGGAGAAATTAGCTGAAATGACACAATGGTCCGAGGTGCCAAATGGAGAAGTTACTTTAATAGTATATTTATCAGGGTGGGAAGTAAGGAACAAGTCAAGAGCATGGGCGGAATGCCCATCAACATCCGGTATACGAGTAGGCTCATCGACAAGCTGGGTAAGATGGTTATACTCAGCAAAGATCTCGGTATACCTTCCTTCGAGTGTTGTCTGGCCAGAATAGCGGAGCCAACTTGAATTGTGTACATTGAAGTCGCCCGTAATCACGACTTCAGTGTGAGGACAATGGGAAACAATTCGGGAAATTGAATCTGACAAAACATCTAACTCATCACTAGTAGACATGCTGTCAAGATTCGGACTCCTGTAAAGAAAACAGTAATGAATGATATGCTTGCGGATAGTGAATTTGAGCCACAGGAAATTAAAGTTCGTATTAGAACAATGCCCATATTGGGGAAGGCTCTGGCAAGCAATATCATTCCTAATATAAACAACAAGACCATGGTGGGAAAAAAGTAATGGCACTAAGTTATATCCAACCAAACAAAATTGTGATAAATCAGTATTCTGTCCAACCTGGGTTTCACTTAATGCCAAAACAGCTGGCCTGTATTGCACAGTATGGGCGTACACAGAAAAGAAATTCTTCCTAAGCCCACGAACATTTGAATAGACGACACAAAAATCACTTACCATTCTGAAAAACTTAACACAAAAAATTCAACTTTGACGTACCTAAGTTCGACCGTGCAGTGTTGGCCCATATCAAATCAATGAAAAACAAACTGTCCTAGGTGTTATGCCCATAAGACAATTTGCACACGAAATTAATATATAGGTATAGACAACACAATAGAACTATTCGACAAATGCTACTTACCCATCCACTGCAATCATCTTGCGATAAGCCTCACAAGAGGCTTGCAGTGCATAGAAAGCAACAGTTATAGGTGGGCTCGGGTGGAGAGGATGGGTGGTGGTGGTGTCGGATGCTGAGCTGCGACTACGAGCGAGGTTTCGGGGTTTTTTTTTTTTTTGTTTCTTTAATTTGTTATTTGTCACTGGCTTATTTGATTTTGCGAATTTTGGGTATTGAAAATGATTGATTTTAATTTGTATGTAAATTGTATGTGAGATTTTTTGGTTTGGTCTATTTTTTTTTTTTTTTTTTTATTTTTTTTTTTATATATATATATTTGGTGGACACTCGCGCACAGATTTAGCAACGCGACCGCTCACGACGAGTATACTTGATCGACACTGTGGGAAGCAGGTTGTTAATATTATAGCAAATAGCGTGCGTATTTGCTGTGGTCGAGCAGTATTCGATGCATCAGCTAGTGCAGTGTCCCAATGTGCATCATTCTCAAGAAGATTTAGTTCTTGGCAAGCTTGGCGATAAGTAGCGCACAGCTGACCGTTGACTGTTCTTAAATCTTGGAAGGATATTGGTCCACGTACATCGATCAACAGCAATCTTAGATAGAAGCATTCTGTATTGTTCGGATGAACAGTGTACAGACGACCCAATGCATCACTGGAATATAAATTGGTATGTCCTTCAACTGATTTACCTTAATTGCGACGTTGAAACTTTTTAGTCAATGCATTCCACGTGTTGAATTTCGGTACTTCAGAATAAAGCAAAATTTTAGCAAAAAGATCATCTTGGCACAATGAGTAAAACGCAGTTAAAGTTGTTGCCGGTGGAACCAATGCTCTTGCACGTACATTATCTGCTGTAAGGTACACGCGCTGTCCATTCTCGAGATGCACCGCCAAGTGTACTACTGTTGGATGTCGTTCACGGATTGGAAATGATAAGATGCGCCATACTGCTTCATTGCTGCTTATGTAGCGTCCAAGTTGGTATTGGTTGATTTCATCGAGCGGTGCAGTTACATTCCCTACTCCGAAGACTGCCATGTCGCTTCCTTTGTTGACATATTTGCAAATGTATTTGATAGACTTCACTGAATTGCAATACTCAACATTAATGTGTGCTCTGAAGGTTTTTGAAAGCAGTGGTGAATATGGCACAATCCAACGATTATCTACTTCAATATCAATGTTCCGTACTTTCAGAACGACGGATTTGCCGCCATCCTCAACTGATCGTCGACGATACAGTGGATATCCGTCATTGCCAGTGATTGTATCAGAAACCAATTTTCTTGGGTATCGTTTCGTGCATTTCCCATCAGACATGCATGGTGAATTATTGTTGAATGCGCCATATGGGCCATGGATCATATTTTTGGTGACGACATCGAATAAGTTTGGATCAATGTGCTTATCTGGTATTTCTGCTGAGATGATTTGATCAATTTGATCTGGCGTAATTTTGTTGATTAACCAAACCAAAATATGTGCATGTGGCAATCCTCTTTTCTGCCATTCAATGGAATACATCCAGCAGCGTGTCTCTCCAAAAACATGATTCTTGATAATAAAATCCATCAAACATTTAAATTTTTGTTTAAATACGCCTGTGGTAATGTCATGGCGGTCCGAAGATGATTATGCAACTAATAGAAGTTCTTTAATTTCATTCCATGTTGGATTGCATGTAAAGGTGACGAACAAATCTGGACGACCATATGCGCGAACGTATGTCATCGCATCTCGTGCGTATTCATGCATGTGCCGTGGACTCCCCGTGAATGTAGATGGTAATATGGCCATTCTTCCCAATTCGTTTGGATTGACGTTACCATCATTAACGATTGCGTCTCGTAAATGGATGTACTGTTAAGAACGCAACTCTGTTTGATTCAATCGAATATATAATAGCCGTTCGGTTTCAATCTTCGCGTACATGTCGACGATATATTGATGGAACAATTGTCTACATTTCAGAATGTGGTTCTCAGCGTTTTGACGAATCATCAGTCGATACGCATAATAATTCATGGCACTGACTTTCATATTCGTTCCCTCACCTGTTTGTGGATTTATCATTTTGATGTTAAAATGATATCCATCATCTCCTCGCCAAAACAGAATCGGATACTGCAATCCGTCGTATGAACGATGAGTTTCGGAGACTCGCTGAATGTCACCACTTCTGCGATGAAGAATTATGTCCCGCGATTCAAATTCTTCGCCAACTATAACGATCGCCACTTCATCGATTGTTGGTGCATTGAACTGTATCTCGTGTTGGCCAACGGGTCTGTTGTCTGCTCGAATCACAACTGCATAGTCATCGGCTGGCATTCGTTGAATGGCGGTTTTAAACAATCGAACTAATTCATTGTGTTGATCGAAAAGGCCTTGTAACGCACCCACAATTTCTCGTCTAGTGTCCGCATTATAATGATATCGTTGTTCAAGATGTTCATCACTGTTTGCCATAAAATAAATTTGAAGGAACTAGTGATCTGCGTCCGGCAATGGTAGAAGCGATCCGGCATGATGATAAATTTGCCCTTGGACTCTGAATGTCGGCATGTAACTTTCGCGCACGATGTTCGTTGCACCGAACGATATCATTTGGAAACATGAATTGTACTTGCGGATGTTTTCCAAGAAATGCTTCGACACACGTGTAACACCAGATAGAAACGTTGACAGTGGTTCGGGTGGTGAATGTAATTCTTGTAGCTTAACTTTTCCACTGGCGCAGCACATTCCAGGCGTTTCATTTTTAAATTTGAGTGCCCTACAGTACATGCAAATTTTATCCATTTTTTCAATGACGACATTTGGATGAAGACTGTAATCATTATTACTGTCATAATGGAGTGCTTATTCGAACATTTTGCAGCCTTCTTTCCCGTAGTTCAGTTGTCTCAGAAGAACGTATCTGATTAGTACGTATTCGATCAGTTTCTAATCTTACTTCTCGTTGGTCAGACGATTCAGACGAACGGGTCTCAGTAGCGTGTACTCGAAGATTTTCCAGCCTTAATGCTAGTTGCTCGTCTGATTCTGAGGCTCGTAATGCTCTTCTCTTTCGTGCTTGAGGTGTAGATCGGCCTCGTCGCTTTGGAGGCATAATTATACAGAAACGACGTGATGCTTTTGAATTTATAAAACGTCGCAAAGTCGCAGATGGTATATATGGTTCGGAATGTTAAAAATACGCACAATATTATCTGTTTAATGTAAGCTATATATGTACATATGAATTTCACAACCTACACAAATTCTTATTTCACTCTAGACTCGAAATGTCATCTATCGTTCGCTTCATTTGTTTCATTTGTTTCAGTTCATATCAGCTTGAACTTTAACAGCAATATATGAAATTCATTAGAATGACATCTTCACATAATCAAATACATATGTAGTTTACTATTCTAGAAAAGACATACAGGTAAACAATCATTTTTATAGAGATATAGAAGAGAAGAGAAGAGAAGAGAAGAGAAGAGAAGAGAAGAGAAGAGAAGAGAAGAGAAGAGAAGAGAAGAGAAGAGAAGAGAAGAGAAGAGAAGAGAAGAGAAGAGAAGAGAAGAGAAGAGAAGAGAAGAGAAGAGAAGAGAAGAGAAGAGAAGAGAAGAGAAGAGAAGAGAAGAGAAGAGAAGAGAAGAGAAGAGAAGAGAAGAGAAGAGAAGAGAAGAGAAGAGAAGAGAAGAGAAGAGAAGAGAAGAGAAGAGAAGAGAAGAGAAGAGAAGAGAAGAGAAGAGAAGAGAAGAGAAGAGAAGAGAAGAGAAGAGAAGAGAAGAGAAGAGAAGAGAAGAGAAGAGAAGAGAAGAGAAGAGAAGGGAAGAGAAGGGAATAAGAGATAGAGGAGAAGAAAAAGAAAATAGAGAAAGAGAGAGAGAAGAGAAGAAGCGAAAGAGAACGAGAAGAGGAGAAGACAAAAAGAAAGAGAAGAGAAAAGAAAAGAAAAAAACCGCACAACAAATGCGTTCGAAGCTTAAAGCAATGCTTAAATTCCAGCTGAAACACTATGTGAAAAAACTTGAGTAGCTAAGCTTACAGACATTTTTTGAAAGTTTGTTGGGTCTACGTGCGCTTGGCTGATCTTTGGACATGCTCTTACAAGATTTTGAAAATCAATACCATACAATTCCCTTACAACGTCTCAGCTGACAACATCTCCATTAGGAAAAAAAAATCTGAAGATATAAGGTTTGTACTTATAGATTTTATTAGATGAGGTACATCAAAACAAAGGTATATTTTCTTCCCCTCGTGAACAAACCAATTGTTGTTGATTTCACCATTTAATTGGTTACTTCCTAGTTTTAAATACAGGCTCCGGTTTGTTGAACCTTGGTCACATGTAAGTGCACGAACAAATATCCCAAGTCTTGTACAAACATCTAAACATTTCAAAACCTGCTGTTTTAATTCTAAAACCGGACAAGATGTTGAACTAACAACATAGTTTAAGACATATTTAAAATTAGCGCAAAGCCCCCTTATCATGAATACACAAATCGTTTTCCCTCGGATTGCCTCTCTCTTGCCATTTCCATAGTCAACTAATCCATCAATAACGTCCATAAAGTCGTTATATGTGATATTCTCCTCAATTGAAATTTCATCAATTTAAGAACAACGTTTTTGCTTATTTCAGGTAATTCATCAACCTTTTCCTTTATTTTTGATAAAACTCCTTCATTAAAACCAGGACACAGATGTTTAATGTCTATCCACTTGTATAAAGATGCAGGATGGGGAAGATGGAATGCAAGAGTTTCTCTCATGAAATTATAGAGAGCAGCATTTCTGAAAAATAAATTTTGAGCAAGCCACTTTTCGTCCCCAGAATAGTTTTTATTCTATATCAACAGCATTTTCGAAAAATCTTTTGCATTTTTGCTTATCAGAGGCATTGAATGAATTAAACTTGAAATTTTTTTTGAGTTCATTGCCTTATTCTTTTTGGTTGATAAACTTCCTGCTCTTAATGTTTTTATTTTACGTTTTAAAGCAATATGCTTCAAGTTGTTTTGTTTTCTCATGTCCTTTATTTTTTTCTCCAAGCCATATATTTTTTGCTTTAATTGCAAAATCTCGTTTTTTAAGTTTTGTTCTATTCTTGTTGAACATTCATCACCCACAATGTTTCGATTATCTGCTTCCGATAATGATTGGAACTCTGGTAAAGTTAAATCTATTCCAGATGAAGTGTAAGGATTCAAATACGTTTTAATAGTTGACCCAAAAGAATTGAAGGACGTGGACGAGCCAAGATATAAAGTAGGGACGGATCCTTTTTTAAGATCTTTTTTCACAAAGGCACTTTTTTCAAAATGTATCTCGTATACAAAAAGATTTTTCGGAAGATCATTTTCTTTTAAATTGCAGGCTTCATGCCACTCCTTGAAAAAATTTCTTTTTTCTCCCGATCGGGAAATTTAAAAAATATAGTAGTACATTAATTCTTCTGCCTCTTAGCTCCACAAGAAGGCATACAACATTTTACACGGTACCCGTACCGGTGCTTTTCTGTTGTAAACATTGTAAAAATATGAAACAAAAAGAATATTACAAACTAACTACTAAAAAACAAAATAATAACCAACCCACAAAAATAAAAGTATTTAATAAATAGAGGAATACGTGTATATATAGTATGTACACATAAAATAACGAAAAAAACTAAACCACAGATAAGAAACTCAAATTACAAAATAGGTAGGTAATGCAAAATTCATAAAAAAAAATGTAATAGAAAAATGATTTTTTGCGACAGCAATCTTACTCCGCCGAACTTATTTTGTTGAGAAGATAGGTAGGTACCCTATTTTAAAGTTATTTAGTTTTAAAAAAAACTTTAAACTGTCACAAGCATTAATTTGTCACATCAAATCACTATTCCAATTAAAACTGAAACCACAAAGCACAGGAATAATTATCACTTGATCGTAATGAATTCACTTTCCAACTGAAATTCCGATCTGCAAATTCCTTGAATTCCTGAAAGAGGCGCCAAATACAATCAAATCAAATAGAAAAGCCCAAAAAGAAAATACAGAAACCAATGCATCTGTGCATACACTTGCTTTTACTTGTCCCCACAAATCTTACATTTCAATACACAAGAAAAAGTTTCTATTCTCCATACCGAACACCTAACAGTCACACAAAAAAAAAACAAAAACAATGCGACATTATCACCCATTTCTTTTTGTACGCACGAAAATCCGTACAAAAACAAAAAAGATACACAACCTACACCAACTCTCATATATACTTCATTATAAAAAATTGTTTACATTTTTTTGGAATGTACAGAGGTAGTCAAAAGTATATACACAACGAACTTTTTTTGCATTGAAATTCAATTCAATTAAGCTCTTTGTGTGTAAATACTTTTGACTACCTCTGTAGATACCTACCAGACATTGTTTTTGTATTCATTGGCAAAAAAAGAGAAGAGGAAAAAGTCGAAACCGACACCAATCAAACATCATGCGCTTCCTTTTTAAAAGGATCGCGCAGCGACACGAGGCACGAGGGTTGTTATTTGTATTTCTGTTTGGTATGAGTTTGAGGTACCTATTCTAGATTTTCAATTTGGTATGCTCATTGCTCATGTTCATGGGAACTGGTTTTTTGGTATGGAGGTATGGTATGGTAATGGTATGTTTAATTTTATCGAAGGATGTCAATTTCTCGGACATGTTTGAGTATGAGGTATGCTAGTTTTCGATTTTGATATGCTAGTTTGGAATTTTTTTTTTTAACATGCTTTTGTTCTACTATTCTACATCTGTATATTTCTTTTGTCTGTGGTATAGATAAAGCAAGTTATGAATTCGTCGAAAAAAAAGTTTTGAGATACCAATCAAACATGACATAACGATGATAGCGAAGACGAAGAAAGGAGGTCTAAAATTTCTGTCCGTCTGTATGTCTGTCTGTCTGTCTGTCTATCTGTCTGTCTGTCTGTCTGTCTGTCTGTATGTATAGACACCTACAGCCCAAACGGGTGGTCTGAATTGCTTCAAACTTGGTATATAGACTTTTTTAAGTATTGTACAGAAGGGAAATTGAAATTTTTTTTAGCTCAAAAAATAACGGTACCTGCCATGCAACCGTTACGTTAAAGCTTATTTTGCTCAAAAACGGCTCTAACGATTTCGAATTAAGAAAATCAGTGTTGCTTTTTAGGTACGGCCAATCATATGGCTGAAAAAAAAGTTTTAAAAAATGGCTAAGAACGGTACTTTATATAGGACCGTTTTTTTGCTTTCGACTAACTCGAAAACGACTCAACCGATTATTTCAAAATTTCACACACATATAGCTGTAGGTAGCTCAATTTATATTGCATATCAATATTTTTGAAAAATATTTTTTTGTATTCTTAAAAGCATTTAAAAAAAAATTTTTTTAAATTAATATTTTGAAAAATGCTTATTAAATTTTTTTCTAAAAATTTTAAATAAATGTATTTGCTGAATACCTATAAACTGGCGTTTTTGATTTTTTTTTTTAATTTTTTAAAAAAAGTTTTTCAAAAAAAAAACTTTTTTTCTCAAAAACCGCTACACAGATTTTTATAAATTTATTATCATAAATTCAAATGTATCCAAGAAATAAAATGGCGTACTTTTTTTCAGCTCAAATTAGTTTAAGTATTTATTTAAGAATTTTGAAAATTTTATTTTTATCAAAATCTCAAGCCCCTAAACCACTGTCACACATTCGAGCAAGTTCGTGCGACCCAGTCGTGCATTTTATTTGATATGAGCAGCAATTTACCTAATAACAGTAATGCCGAAGACTCTTCTTATTCACTTGATTTCCGTAAAGTTATCTTTCAATTACTTTACGACAATTTGAGTGCTTCTAATATTTCGAATATTCATGTTTGCTCTAACATTGACGACGCAGTTACTCAATTCTACGAAATTTTCAAAAGCTGCTTGATAAACTCAATTCCTCTTAAAATATCTAAAAATACCAACTTAAGCCATCCATGGTACACGAAAGAGCTTAAATCTCTACGCAACAAACGGAATAAGGCTTGGAAGTCTTACATCAAAAGTCTTTCAATTTCTGATCAAAATGTGTGAAGAGCTTAATTTACTTTCCAGAAAGCTATATGCAGCACATGTGAAGGAAATGAAAATTTCGTTGAAGATTGATCCAAAGAAATTTTGGAAGTTTGTAAATTTAAAGAAGAAGTCTGATGGGTATCCAGTGAACTTTGTTTACAAAGATTCCGCTTTGACAAGCTCACCTGAGATATGCTATGCGTTTGCAAAGCATTTCAGTATGTCCTTTATTAAAAAACCCGTCAATAAAGACTTTGATTTCTTTGACTACTCCCGTGATTTCCCCCAAGCCACTTTTAACAACATCCAAATTGATAATGATAAAGTTTTGCATTATCTTTCATTGCTGAAAGATGATTACTCTCCCGGTCCTGATGGCATTCCTCCTATAATATTAAAGAAATGTTCCTCCGTTTTAGCTTCTCAATTGCAATTCCTTTTCAAGCTATGCCTTAAATCCGGTAAATTTCGTCAAGTTTGGAAAGATTCATTCATTACTCCCGTCTTCAAAAAGGGTACTAAGTCCGATATCACCAACTACAGACCGATTTCTAAACTGTCTTCTATTCCAAAGCTTTTCGAACAAGTAGTTTGTGATAGTTTAACATTTTTCTGCAAACATTTAATCTGCCATCAATAACACGGCTTCATGCAGAAGCGGTCTACTGTCACAAGCTTATTAACATTTATGAGCAAGTGCTCATTGGCATTATGGAGTGAACATGAGCTGGATTGTATCTACACAGATTTCTCAAAAGCTTTTGACCAAATCTCACATGTAATAATAATTTTCAAATTGAAAGCTTTAGGTTTCCCTGTAGGATTTGTTAATTGGATATATTCATATCTCCGAAACAGGTCATATGTAGTTAAGTTCAGAAATTCGTTTTCAAACCCTTTCCCAGCACAATCAGGAGTCTCACAAGGCAGCCATGTCCCATGCAGCCTTGGTCCGTTACTGTTTATACTAGCTATAAATGACGTAACTTCGTGTATTCATTCTAGTGAGATCCTTGTTTTCGCTGATGATATGAACATTTTCAAATCTATTAACTCAGCTAATGACCGCGTAGAATTGCAAGCCGACATCGACAGATTTGCTATCTGGTGTAGCAAGAATTGTTTAAGCCTGAATCCAGCGAAATGTTAGACAATGACATTTTCAAGGAAACGGGTACCAAGTATACACGGCTATTACATTTCACAACAAGTTTTGCATCACGTTTTTAGTTTTAAAGATCTGGAAGTAAACTTAAGCCCAGACTTGAGTTTCACGGAACACATCAACTTTATTGCTAAAAAAGCTAATTCCATGTTGGGATTTGTTAAAAGATGGTCGAAGGAATTTCAAAATCCTTATGTAACCCTAGTTTTATATAACTGTCATGTTCTAGAATATGCATCACAGGTATGGTCTCCTTTCTACGAAGTTCATAAGTCTAAGATAGAGGCAGTTCAGCGTAATTTTATTCGATTTGCTTTAAAAGGTCTCTCCTGGGCAGATCCATACAACCTCCCACCTTACGAACAACGGATTCAACTTCTACAGATTCAGACTTTGTCACAAAGGCGTATTAACAATGATGTTATTTTTATTCAGCAACTTTTAACGGGATTTTTAGACGCACCCGATCTTCTATCATGTGTAGGTTTTAAGTATCGTGGAGGGGCTCATCATCTTCGTAATTAAGAGCTATTACATTGTCCCCAACACCGTACTAATTATGGCATGCATGAATGAACCTCTTACAAGCTTTTTAACTCAAATAAAAGTATTGTTGATTTTAATATTAGTAAAACTTGCCTAAGAAAAACATTCAAAACCAGTGCACCACGCTCATAGTTTATGTTTAGCATAGTTTTTACTTGTGTCAAACCTATACCCGAATACCAAAACATTTAATTCGAGACAATGCAAATTTTCTAATCATCTTTAAACAAGACGATATGAATTTAAGACACATTTACAATGATCACGTTAATTCGGATATGAAATTTATTACATTCCAAAATGCATGTGCACAATGTTGGAACACAAAGTACGGTTTTTTGGTAGTTGACAAAGAGAGCCCTTTGAATGACGGTTGATATAGAAAGGGTTTTGACTGTTTTCTCAAGTTATAAAAACCGCCAACATTTCAGTATTTAGACCATTAACATTGTAATGATTGATGAAAACAGTACAGAGCAGTTTAGTGAAAAAGCCCTATCAGTAAATAGCAGTTCAATTCAGTTGGAGTCCCAGTTTACAAAGGTCAAGACCAGTTACCTGCAGTTCAGTGAAGAGGTTTTACCAGTAAAAAGCAGTTCAGTCCAGCTAGACTCCCACTTTTCAACGGTTAAGACCAGTAACCTTAACATTAAAATTAGATTGAACCTTATTGAACAAATATTCGAGCTGATTCATAAGTTTTTCTCCATTTGTCTATGTAAAAGAAACTAATATTCTAACAATATGACGAATGTAGATGTTAAACTAACAAAAGAGCTTATTAAAACGACCGATGACCTTCGAAGAAAATTCAAAGCTCTAAAGAACAATAAGACATTTTACGAATCTCAATTCGAGGAAACTTTCAAACCTATTACTAAGCCTCTAAATGCATTGATCAAAAAATCAACAATCAATACCAATCAAGACAAAGAAGAAGAAAGTAAGTATTACCAAACGCCTATAAAGAAAACAAAAATACAAAACGATTCTAGAATTCACCACTCCCAAAACTTTTAACGACACTAATGTATTGTATAGTACCCAATAAAGACCAATAGGTGGAAGAGAAACCGATAGAATTAAACGACGTCTTTTTGCAGAACAATTACCAAATGAAAAATTCGATGAAATCCCAAGAAAATATTTTGATTTGTTCATAAATAATTCGAAAAGTATTGATAAGACATACGGTATACATTCCAAAGATGGGAAATTGTTTATTGGCAATGGGGAGTTCAGTATTATTGGAGAAAATATAAGAATAAAAAATAAAACCTTTCCAGGGACAAAAGGTCTTTATGAGTTAATATTTAAGAAAATTCCAGATAAAACTATTTACACTAAGGAAGACTTGAAAAATTACGATACCATATTAAACGACACAAATGCGTATAGGAAAGCATTTGATTCACAGAAACAAGTAAAAGGCAATGGGGGTTATAAATATAAAAAAATTATACGCTCATTTTTAGGAAAGACTTCATCAAGTTTTGATGATTCATTACAATCACCTATTTCAACTACAACACCAACAGGTAGAGGATTAATGCAATTTTCAAAAATAAAAAAGAATATATATTTTGGGATGACCCGAATGAGCTTGAAGATCGATTGAGACTTCTAGTTGGTTCACATCAAGCTGGACATAACAATCACTCAAATGAAATTATTTCTATTATTGAAGAACTTGAAGAGGCTAATATTATCAATTAAACAAAAATTAGAAATGCCAGTTGATAAATTCGGTCGTTTTTCACATAGAGCCCCACCCAGGGGACCCCGTGGAGAGCGTGGGTTATCTGGACCGACCACCTGGTGAGGGTTTTCTTAAAACTGAAAACAGTGACTACAATATTAATTGGAAACAATTAAAAAACATTAAGGAACCTCAAGACCTAAACGATGCCACTACCAAAAATTATGTCGATGAAAAAATTAAGCAAATAAAAGAATATTTGAAAGATGAAATCGATAAAATTAAATTGTTAACTAAAGAAAAAAATGTTTAAGAAAAAACTTAAATAAATACATATATTTATATATCTTCATGTCAAGTTTTAAATTCGATTCAGTCAAATGTGTACCTTACACGTGACAGTGTTCAATATGTCTAACGTAAATTATAAATTAATTGTGCAAGATATCTCAAAACTTCTTAAAGAAAATAAAGAAATTATCCTTGATGAACACTATGAGGAGTTTTTAAATCTTATAAGTTTTCTCAAAAATTTTGAAAATGTCAACTGGGAGGACTCTAAGAATGGTTGTCATTTTACAAACTGTCGCTGGTCGTCAAATGAATGCCGAATTGGACCTGATACCTGTGCATGTTACATGCTTGATAATAGAATAATGAGAGTAAAGAAATTAATGTTATTATATGAAAGACTTAAATAATTTACGAATATATATATATATGTATGTATATATATATTTATTATCATTTAATTAAACAATAAAAACATACTTTATTTGTATAAAAACTCATAACACTCTGTTGTTTCTATTATTTAATTTAAAAATGAGTAAAAGAGAAGTAGTGGAAGAGCTACATAAGCCCTCACGTAGGAATTATCCTAAAAGGCGAGTAGTTATCAAGGGTCTTGATGATTTATGGCAAGCTGACCTTGTAGAAATGCTTCCGTATTCAGACGAGAACAAAAACTTACGATATTTACTCACTGTGATTTATACATTTTCAAAATGTGCATGGACTGTTCCTATAAAAAACAAAACCGCTATAGAAGTCACAACAGCTATGGAGAACATCTATATATATAAAAATGAATTGGTGTCTGTTTGTACGCGCCTAACTCAGCTGAATATCAACCAATTTGCATGGGGATTTTTTCGTTGGGTTTGTATTAAACCAGGTAAACGAATAGCGGAGCCGAATTTTTCAAATTTCGAACGGTATTTTTTAAAAATCGTTAAAACACAAAATTGCGGAACAAATATCGACAGATTATGAATTTGTTCTTTGTACAAGCATAACTTGGCTAAATATTATCCGATTTGCATGAGGATTTTTTTGTTTGATTTGTTTTCAACCAGGTAAACACACAACGGAGCCGGTTTTTTTTTTTTTTTTTTAATTTTTTTATTTTTTTTTTGTACTTGCAAAAACAAACGAGTTTCTTCTCCAATTGTGCAAGTGACCCGTTCGCCAGAGCTGCTCTACTCGGAAATGCCTCGCTATTATATTTGGAATGCGCCGTACAAAAAATTTAAACGTCATAAACAAGGGCAAGCTGTTGCCGGATTTGCGGATGTGTATTAAACTGATGCGCTTGGTCGTATCTATGCTGTTCATCCCAAAAATGACGACTAATTCTATTTGCGATTGCTTTTGGTCAATGTGCCTGGTCAAACTTCGTACGAAAACCTGCGGACTGTTGATGGTGTGCTATGTGCCACATTTAGAGAAGCCTGTCAGCGGATGAATTTGTTTGCCAACGACAATCATTGGGACGCAACACTTTCTCACAAAACGTTTCTCCTTTCGTTGATTTTTACTTCAATTCGGTCAAGATCGGACATAGCGCTTGCGATTGCCTCTTCTCGAATAGCGGCCACGTTGTTGGAAGGTGGTTGCACAGCACATTCAGCGTTAAAATTGCCACTGAATCTGCAGTTGAATAACGAACCAACATGCAATATTTCAAGAAATTCTGCTATGACACAAGCGTTGAAAACTTTCAAAATTATCATCTGGGATGAATGCTCTTGATCGAACAATGAAAGATCTACGGAACAATATGAGACGCTTTGGAGGAGCAATGATATTGCTAGCCGGTGATTTCCGTCAAATTTTACCAGTAATCCCGCGATCAACGCCTGCAGATGAACTCAAAGCTTGCCTTAAATTATCGTATTTCTGGCGATACGTAAAGAAGCTGCAGTTGACGACGAACATGCGAGTTGCGTTGCAGAACGATCGTCGAATTACCGTTGATGCTGCAACTGGCCTGATTTCTTTCCCGCTGAATTGTGAATTCACATCATAGTAGGAAGAACTCATCAGTAAAGTGTTCCCTAACAGCGGTCACAATTATTTGAACCACGATTGGCTCAGTGAACGCGCGATATTAGCTGCGAAAAATAAGGACGTCGATGATTTGAATTTCATCATTCAAAATAAAATCGCAGCTCCACTGCATTCGTTCAAATAGGTGGATCGCATAACAATTGATGACGAAGCAACAAACTATCCAATTGAATTTTTGAATTCGTTGGATGTTCCCGGTCTACCACCACACAATTTTCAACTCAAAGTCGGCTCTGTCATCATAATGCTGCGCAATCTGAACCAACCAAAACTATGCAATGGAATTAAGTTGACAGTGAAGAAACTCATGAACAACGTCATCCAAGCGACAATAATCAAAGGCAAGTTCAAAGGCGAAGAAGTTCTCATTCCAAGAATTCCTTTGATACCAACCGACTTGCCATTCGAGTTTAAGCGGATTCAGTTTCCCGTTCGACCCGCATTCGCCATGACAATTAACAAATCGCAAGGCCAATCGTTGCAAGTGGATGTTTCCTTAATCTTGAATTCCCTTGCTTTTCACATGGACAACTGTACGTGGCGTGTTCGCGTGTAGGAAAGCCATCTGCATTGTTTGTTTATGCACCGGACAACAAAACAAACAACGTTCTAATCACAAAGCGTTGCAGTGACCTAATCATTTCTGTTTAAATAAAAGTAATTTTAATCAATTAAATTTCAAGTGTTTAATTCTTTCTTAAAGAGAGGCTCGACTTTCGAAAGGGACATTTAGTCAATTTAAGGCGGAACGAAGTTCGCCGGGTCAGCTAGTATTAAATAAAGGTCACAGTCCAAAAAATCTACACACAGATGATGGAAAAGAATTTTTCAATAAATCTTTTCAAAACTTAATGCAAAAATATCAAATTAATCATTATTCGACGTTTACTCAACTCAAAGCTTCCATTGTGGAACGATTTAATCGAACATTAAAAAACCTTATGTGGAAAGAATTCAGTACTAATGGCTCGTACAAATGGATTGATATATTACCAACACTAACTGAAACTTATAATAATTCAAAACATCGTACTATCAAAATCAAACCATCTGAAGTCAATGCTGCAAACGAAAAGCATTTGCTCTCTACAATTTATAGTTACGTGAAAATTCATATTACTCCTAGATTCAAGGTAGGAGACTCAGTTAGAATAAGTAAATACAAACATGTATTTGAAAAAGGATACACACCAAATTGGACAACAGAAATATTTAAAATAACAAAGATTCAGCGAACTAATCCAATTACATACTTGTTAGAAGACTGTGAAGGCAACCCTATCAGAGGTGGGTTCTATGAATTAGAACTACAAAAAACCAAATTCCCCGATACATATCTAATTGAAAAAGTACTTCTTAAGAAAAAAAATAAAATGTTTGTAAAATGGTTGGGATTTTCTTCCGATCACAACTCATGGATACCTATTAAAAAAATAAGAAAATAAAAAAAAAAATATATTTGATTTAACATTTACTCCAGTTTGAAAGCCTATAAAATATCTCTTTGCTTCACAATTTCAAAAAACAAAAATTATTTAACAGACTTTGCATCGTCCACTCAAATGTATTCTAAATATATACAGCGACAGTGATGGTCGTTAAAAAAGTGTGTCAGTAGGTACTCCATGCCTAACCATATGTCAAAGACTTTCGCCGACAAGACACATTTCAAGCACTAGAATCCAGTCAATCGTTCTGCACAGTTATGCTGTGTCAGCTTAATCTCTCAATTCAATTACACAAGAAGTGTAAACATCCCTATCACACCCATCATCTTTCTCTTGTCTCAAGAATTTGAGATACAAAAAAAAAATGCATGACTGCGGACTCAACATAAACAATCACACTCATTTCACGAACCATTTGAAAAATTCCAAGACATACTTTTCATACCTACTTTTCATAATAATTCCCATATTCATCCCAATTCCATACTCAATTAACTTCATATCAATTTCCTTTATTCACTCTTTGCCTCCCCCATATCTTAAATACTGAGATTGTTTCATCTTAATCAAAATCCAACATCCGTTGTAGCGTATGAAAAATCAATATAAGAATCAATTATCATCATTTTTTTTTTCTGGAGTTCTCGACTTAAATGAAAAAAAACAACGATCGAATCCAATAGATCGCTCTGCACCACAGTTATGCTGTGTCAGCTTAATCTCTCAATTCAATTACACAAGAAGTGTAAGCAATCACATCACACCCATCATCTTTCTTTTGTCTTAAGAATTTGAGATACAAAAAAAAAAAAAATTCATGACTGCGGATTCAACATAAACAATCATTTCACGCACCACTGAAAAATTCCCAGTCTGAAGTGCACCTATTCCTACTGAAGTTGTTGATCTGTCAATAGACCATTTGAGTGATGGACAATTACTTCTTTTTCTCTCGCTCCGAGAAGTCAAATGAAATACTTTTCTAAAATTTTTTACAATTTCTTGCAAAGCGATTTGTTTGAAAGGCTTCTTTCTGCATATCCCTTTTCTCAGCATCTATCCATGCGATGTTGAAGATTTTAGTATTTCCTTGTTTTGCTCGATCCCCCGCTACTTTATGCATCCCCCGTTTCCCCTAAGAAAATTGTCATACAAGGACTGTTTCTTTTGCCATATGCCTCTCAGGCAGCGCCGGATCTAGGGGGGGGGGGGCAAAGAGGGGCACTTGCCCCGGGCGCCTGGCCTTGGGGGGCGCCAAATGGAAGTTGAAGAAATATAGGAGAGCAAAAAAAAAAGGTATTCATCATTTGAACAGGGCTCCAAGGTAATGCAATGTTTATGTATTTCTTGTTATAAATATGAAAGAAATATGTAATGAGCCACTTTCGTCGCCCTCATGGGGGTGCAAAATTGGAAGATCAAGTGAGAAACGAAAGTAAAAAAAATAAAGGTATTGAACTTTTGAAAATGATAAACAAATTCGTTGCCCTTCAGCTGGGCGCAGAATTAAAAGATGAACAAGGAAAAGAGAGTAAAAAAAAAATTTGGAAATGATGCTATATTTATTTATTTCTTGTTCCAAATATAAAATATGTAATAAACCACTTTCGTCGCCCTTTAAACAAATTCGTCGCCCCTCATGGGGCAGAATTGTAAGATGAAGAAAGAAACGAGAGTAAGAAAAAGGTCTTCAAGTATATACTTTACAAGTAAGATTCCATTTCCAATATCTTATTTGCTGAAACAAGTTTCAAATATGAGGAAGCTTTCTTAAAATCATAATTTATTTCTGCATTACTTATTATTAAAGCATTGAATAATGGATAAATCATTTCAGTTTGAGTTGATGATTGATATTTTTGACTCGTTTCAGCACCTGGATCTATAAAAGTTATTTTTGTTTTTGGCTCAATGCCTTGATGTTCTCAAATAAGAGCGTTATTAAAAAAAACATGGTTGTCTGTAAAGTCGGTTTACGGACGATAATTTTACGTGATAACCAGTTCACAAAACACTTCATGTGTAGAGGTATCAATCCAACCACCAACCACCCAACCTACCTACAACCACCCAACATTTCTTAATTTTTTTCACCAATTGAACACCAACCTCCCACCCCCACATACATACACAAACCAACAGCCCACCATTTTTGAACATATTTTCCTCCTCCCCCACACAGTAAATCCCCCTTCATAACCACTACCAATCACACACCAACTACAACAAACCACCCATTATTTTTGACAATTCCACCCCCACCCGCCCCTACACCAAATTCAACCACCCACTCCACCTACAACCACCTGCTACTCACCCACCACTTTTGACAATCCCCGCCCCCCAACCACAGCCGCCAACCACCCACCACAACTATTTTTGTTAATTCCTTCCACTACTCCCGCCCAATCCCAACTACCCATTCCAATACAACCACTGGCCACTCACCCACAAATTTTAACATTCCCCCCAACACCAAACCACCCCCCAACATTACCAACCACCCATGCTACCTACAGCCACCAACCAACCACCCACTATTTTTGACAATTCCCCCATGCACCAAATTCCACCACCTACTCCACTTACAACCACCTGCTACTCACCCACCATTTTTGACAATTTTTTCCTTACCCCACCTCCTCCCCAGTACAATTATTTTTGACAATTCCCTTCACTACACCCTCAACCCAAATCCAACCACCCATAACACCTACAACAACTTGCCACTCACCCAACACCGCCAACCACCCATCACACCTACAGCCACCAACCAACCACCAACCATTTTTGACGATTATTTTTCCCTCACCCCCTCTCAACACCAAATCCCCCAGATCCAACCACCTACCCCACCTTCCACTCATCCACCTTTTTTGACAATTTTGTCATCGTCTCCAATCAAATCAACTATCCCCACCACCTAAACCGCCGACCACCCAACCCCAACCATCCACCATATTTGCCAATTCACCCCCCATCCTCCCCCAATCATACCAAATTCCCCCAACACCAAACACCCATCCCACCTACAGCCACCAAGGAAGCACCCATTAGTTTTGACAAAATTTGTCTCACCACACAAACCAGCTACAACCACCCAGCATTTTTGACAATTTTTCCTCTTCCCGACACTACCCCCCCCCCCCCACCTCCCGGCCGGGCTACCCCACACACACTCTCACCACAACCCACCAACCACCCCCCAACACCCTCCACTCCCACTTTAGCGACATTCTAGGCTATCAAAGCAGCTAGGTAACGTCAGTGTGACTGTGACTGTGACTGTGACTGTGACTGTGACTGTGACTGTGACTGTGACTGTGACTGTGACTGTGACTGTGACTGTGACTGTGACTGTGACTGTGACTGTGACTGTGACTGTGACTGTGACTGTGACTGTGACTGTGACTGTGACTGTGACTGTGACTGTGACTGTGACTGTGACTGTGACTGTGACTGTGACTGTGACTGTGACTGTGACTGTGACTGTGACTGTGACTGTGACTGTGACTGTGACTGTGACTGTGACTGTGACTGTGACTGTGACTGTGACTGTGACTGTGACTGTGACTGTGACTGTGACTGTGACTGTGACTGTGACTGTGACTGTGACTGTGACTGTGACTGTGACTGTGACTGTGACTGTGACTGTGACTGTGACTGTGACTGTGACTGTGACTGTGACTGTGACTGTGACTGTGACTGTGACTGTGACTGTGACTGTGACTGTGACTGTGACTGTGACTGTGACTGTGACTGTGACTGTGACTGTGACTGTGACTGTGACTGTGACTGTGACTGTGACTGTGACTGTGACTGTGACTGTGACTGTGACTGTGACTGTGACTGTGACTGTGACTGTGACTGTGACTGTGACTGTGACTGTGACTGTGACTGTGACTGTGACTGTGACTGTGACTGTGACTGTGACTGTGACTGTGACTGTGACTGTGACTGTGACTGTGACTGTGACTGTGACTGTGACTGTGACTGTGACTGTGACTGTGACTGTGACTGTGACTGTGACTGTGACTGTGACTGTGACTGTGACTGTGACTGTGACTGTGACTGTGACTGTGACTGTGACTGTGACTGTGACTGTGACTGTGACTGTGACTGTGACTGTGACTGTGACTGTGACTGTGACTGTGACTGTGACTGTGACTGTGACTGTGACTGTGACTGTGACTGTGACTGTGACTGTGACTGTGACTGTGACTGTGACTGTGACTGTGACTGTGACTGTGACTGTGACTGTGACTGTGACTGTGACTGTGACTGTGACTGTGACTGTGACTGTGACTGTGACTGTGACTGTGACTGTGACTGTGACTGTGACTGTGACTGTGACTGTGACTGTGACTGTGACTGTGACTGTGACTGTGACTGTGACTGTGACTGTGACTGTGACTGTGACTGTGACTGTGACTGTGACTGTGACTGTGACTGTGACTGTGACTGTGACTGTGACTGTGACTGTGACTGTGACTGTGACTGTGACTGTGACTGTGACTGTGACTGTGACTGTGACTGTGACTGTGACTGTGACTGTGACTGTGACTGTGACTGTGACTGTGACTGTGACTGTGACTGTGACTGTGACTGTGACTGTGACTGTGACTGTGACTGTGACTGTGACTGTGACTGTGACTGTGACTGTGACTGTGACTGTGACTGTGACTGTGACTGTGACTGTGACTGTGACTGTGACTGTGACTGTGACTGTGACTGTGACTGTGACTGTGACTGTGACTGTGACTGTGACTGTGACTGTGACTGTGACTGTGACTGTGACTGTGACTGTGACTGTGACTGTGACTGTGACTGTGACTGTGACTGTGACTGTGACTGTGACTGTGACTGTGACTGTGACTGTGACTGTGACTGTGACTGTGACTGTGACTGTGACTGTGACTGTGACTGTGACTGTGACTGTGACTGTGACTGTGACTGTGACTGTGACTGTGACTGTGACTGTGACTGTGACTGTGACTGTGACTGTGACTGTGACTGTGACTGTGACTGTGACTGTGACTGTGACTGTGACTGTGACTGTGACTGTGACTGTGACTGTGACTGTGACTGTGACTGTGACTGTGACTGTGACTGTGACTGTGACTGTGACTGTGACTGTGACTGTGACTGTGACTGTGACTGTGACTGTGACTGTGACTGTGACTGTGACTGTGACTGTGACTGTGACTGTGACTGTGACTGTGACTGTGACTGTGACTGTGACTGTGACTGTGACTGTGACTGTGACTGTGACTGTGACTGTGACTGTGACTGTGACTGTGACTGTGACTGTGACTGTGACTGTGACTGTGACTGTGACTGTGACTGTGACTGTGACTGTGACTGTGACTGTGACTGTGACTGTGACTGTGACTGTGACTGTGACTGTGACTGTGACTGTGACTGTGACTGTGACTGTGACTGTGACTGTGACTGTGACTGTGACTGTGACTGTGACTGTGACTGTGACTGTGACTGTGACTGTGACTGTGACTGTGACTGTGACTGTGACTGTGACTGTGACTGTGACTGTGACTGTGACTGTGACTGTGACTGTGACTGTGACTGTGACTGTGACTGTGACTGTGACTGTGACTGTGACTGTGACTGTGACTGTGACTGTGACTGTGACTGTGACTGTGACTGTGACTGTGACTGTGACTGTGACTGTGACTGTGACTGTGACTGTGACTGTGACTGTGACTGTGACTGTGACTGTGACTGTGACTGTGACTGTGACTGTGACTGTGACTGTGACTGTGACTGTGACTGTGACTGTGACTGTGACTGTGACTGTGACTGTGACTGTGACTGTGACTGTGACTGTGACTGTGACTGTGACTGTGACTGTGACTGTGACTGTGACTGTGACTGTGACTGTGACTGTGACTGTGACTGTGACTGTGACTGTGACTGTGACTGTGACTGTGACTGTGACTGTGACTGTGACTGTGACTGTGACTGTGACTGTGACTGTGACTGTGACTGTGACTGTGACTGTGACTGTGACTGTGACTGTGACTGTGACTGTGACTGTGACTGTGACTGTGACTGTGACTGTGACTGTGACTGTGACTGTGACTGTGACTGTGACTGTGACTGTGACTGTGACTGTGACTGTGACTGTGACTGTGACTGTGACTGTGACTGTGACTGTGACTGTGACTGTGACTGTGACTGTGACTGTGACTGTGACTGTGACTGTGACTGTGACTGTGACTGTGACTGTGACTGTGACTGTGACTGTGACTGTGACTGTGACTGTGACTGTGACTGTGACTGTGACTGTGACTGTGACTGTGACTGTGACTGTGACTGTGACTGTGACTGTGACTGTGACTGTGACTGTGACTGTGACTGTGACTGTGACTGTGACTGTGACTGTGACTGTGACTGTGACTGTGACTGTGACTGTGACTGTGACTGTGACTGTGACTGTGACTGTGACTGTGACTGTGACTGTGACTGTGACTGTGACTGTGACTGTGACTGTGACTGTGACTGTGACTGTGACTGTGACTGTGACTGTGACTGTGACTGTGACTGTGACTGTGACTGTGACATTTTTCGGTGCGTGCTGCCCATATATTCCAAACCGATTTATTAGACGTCATCACGTCAAAAAATAAGAATTTAATAACAAAAGGTTCAAGTTCGATACAAATTCAGTAATCATAGAAGCGACACATTCTTGGGATGTTTATGTGGAATTCTTGAAATCTAAAACCGTAGACCGTTTGTCAAGTTACAAAAAAGTCAAATTCCGTCGAAAGGATGGCTACGATGTCGACGGATTCAGAAATTTCAAGTTTTTATGTTTCGTTTGGGAAAAGTGTAGTGCTTTCGGGAGTTAGTTAAAACTAAATACTATATTCACGTCAAAATATATTTTGTCCCTCGTCTGTCAAGCTACAAAAAGTCAAATTTTATTGTAGGATGGCTACGATGTTGGTGGATTAAAAAACATCTAAAAAAAATTTTGGTATTGTTCCATCTGTTTTTCTGGAAGGTTTGGTAAAAGTTGATCATGTAGTTTAGCCACACGGTGAAGAAAGGTTCGACGGGCCGAGTCCTTGAAAAAACCACAAAGATTGAAATGTTGTAATTTGCGCGTGGAATAGATGATAGAAATCTTTGGCAAGGCTTAGCTGTTAATAGGGTGAAATGGGCTAAAAGCAAAAAGTGATATAAGACTTAGGGGCCAAGTTATAGCGATCAGAAAAACCAAACTGAAATATTTTCAAATGCAAATTATCTTGTGTTATGATTTGATTTAAAACTGCTGTTGATTAAGTATGAAAAAAGTTAACTAGCGAACGGATTGAACTTAAAAGAAAAATTTGTTGTAATTGCCCATTTCTCAACCTAAAAACAACACTAAAACAGTATTGTACACTCGGGCGTATACGTACTTTTCTGAGTTTATTTAATTTAAAAAAAAATCATCCATGTTCTAATATCTTAGACAAATTAAATGGCCGTATAAATATAATTAAGAAGTCAAACTTATCCCTCAATATTCAACATTTTTGTATCTATCATGGTTTGTATCATCGCGCTATCTGATGCTCGTTGGGGCAGCACAACGTCTGTCGGAATAGCTAGTGAACTATAAAATTTCTAATGTACGAGTTTTTCAAAATTGGTCCTAATTTTTTATCAAAAGATAATAGTTAAATGTTTGAAATAAATAAAATGCACGACTGGGTCGCACGTACTTGCTCTGTGAGTGCAATAGTATGATGAACTTGTGGCCATTAAAAAAAGCCGTTTAACCTGGGGTGGAATCGGCTAAGGTTATTTGTGATAAGTGATAGTCACAATCAACAAATTTCATCTGGCTAAGGTGATTGTCACAAGTGACAATCACATTTTTGTGACTTTTGCTTTTGACAGCTATTTAGGTGTCACAAGAAAAAGTCACAAAAATGTGATTGTCACATGTGACACTCATCTAGCCAGACGAAATTTGTTGATTGTGACTATCACTTATCACAAATAACGTTAGCCGATTCCATCCCTGATTTTCGTTACGACCATTTAAGCCAAAAACGAAAAACGCTAGTTTGTTAGAAATATCTTAGGTAAGTTAAATTCTGAGTTTAATCAAAATCGTTAGAGCCGTTTTCGAGCAAATTAAAAATGAAAAAAACCATTACATGAAAGGTACCAGTTTGAGCCGGGCTAAAGCAAAACAAAAAAAACCTCGACAACCATTTTTCTTCAAACTGCTACATATATACCAAGTTTGAAGAAAATCTGTCAAGCTGTGTAGGCTGTAGCATGACGTGAAAAAGCAAATATCAACACAACCGCACAGACGCACAGACAGACCGACGGACGGTATAGCGAAAACCACTTTTTTGGGCTTCTCTATCGTCGTAATGTCATGTTTGATTAAAACTTCGATTTTTTTTCTGCACGAAACCAATACTTGCCCTACAGAGCAAGTAAAAATGAAAAAGAATTTTCGTTGTGTACTACTGAGCTATTTCACTAAAGCTGTTCTATGGATTAGTTACGATTTTGTATATCGGTGAGTAAAAGTTAAATGTGCAATCAAAATATCGGACAGAATCACAAATAAGCACACAGCCTTTTAACTTTTTATGAACAACATTAGCAGGTTCTCCGCTGTCGTTTATTGAAATAGAAAAATTATCAAATCAATCTGGATTATGGGACATACCCCAAAGGTTTTATTTTGCACATACGCCAAGATTGCATTTTGAGTAATCAGTAACATGAGAACCCTTAGCAATACCTTATTTTCTTAGGTTGGGTCACACAGAGTTTTATGACATATATCGTACATAAGCTATTGTCAACAGCATCAAGCATTAGAGCATAAAGATAAAAACAGGTTAACGATACGAGTTCATGTTTTGTACGTAAACTGAAAAAAAAAATTGCTGGGGGGGGGGGGGCGCCAAATTCAACTTTTGCCCCCCCCCCCCCTTGAACAAAACCTAGAACCGGCGCTGCTCTCAGGCGTACAAAAACGGCGAGATCTCGCAAGTTACTTATCAGATCATCTTGTTTTTTATCATGCCGAGTCACTTATGAGCTCAACTTACTAACTGCATCACCATAATTTTGATTTAATTCATATTAAAATATTTGGATTAAAATACTACCCCAAAATGACCTGTTATATGGCCAGAAACACAAATATTCAAAGTTCTCAGCACATTGTGTGGGAAAGATGGATATGCAATGAAACACAATTATCTTTTGCACAACAACGCAAGAGATGGCCAAGTTGACAATAACGGCAATGTAACAGGCATGTCGAATAATATTGCTAAACCGTCCGGTATGAAGTATTTTTCTGGTTACTCGACTTTAGGATGTCATACCGACCAAACTGACAACGATTGTACAACGAATGAGCTGTTTAGTACAATCCCGGTCACCCTTCACGGTATCAATAAATCTGTTGAGACTTTCGCTTTTCTGGATGGAGGTTCGTCTTTGACTTCGATTGAAGAAAAACTTGCTGATGACTTGAATCTTCACGGTAGATCCGAACAGCTTTGCTTAAAGTGGACATCTGAAACGACACGCGTTGAAAAGAGTTCGAGGATAGTCTCTTAAGGCATAGCAGGACACAATGGAGAATGTCAGAAGTACACTCTTCGCAACGTTCGTACGGTCGAAAATTTGGGTCTGCCAACACAATCAGTATCAAGTCATGTGCTCAAAAATCGATACTCATACATATATGAAAGGCCTACCTATTCCTTCATACCAATGGGCACAACCCAAAATCCTTATTGGTATGGACAATTGGAAGCTGGGAGTTCCGATGAGAGTATTTGAGGGCAGTGGAACTGAACCGATGGCCACAAAAACTCGGTAAGGATGGTGTGTACATGGACCTGAAAGAAGAAACAAAAATGAAGGCGAAAAAAAGAAATTTGTTTTAAATATTTTTCAAAACCACACCGATGCAGAGCTCCACCAACTTGCTGAAAAATTCTTTTCAATTGAAAATATTGGTATCTGTATTCCAACCCAGCAATTGTTATCAGCAGAACAAAAAAGAGCTATTAGAATTCTTGAAGAGACTTGCGTGCGAATCGATAAAAATTTTGAAGTTGGCCTGCTTTGGAAGTTTAATAAATTTATTATATGGCATTTCATCGCTTTCAACTACTCGATCGAAAAATTCAGAAATACATTCAACTGAGTAGAAATTTGAATGAGCAAATTTCAAATTTAGTGGCAAAGGGATATGCTAGAAATTAAATGACCAGGAACTAAGCAAAAAAGGTCATGTTTGGTATTTGCGAATTTTTAAAGTCAGGAACCCGAACAAGCCTGCAAAAGTGAGGCTCGTGTGGGACGCAGCTGCAAAATGTAATGGTTTTTCTCTTAACGACTTTCTCCTTTAAGGTCCAGACCAATAAATGCCAATTACAACTGTATTATATGGTTTTCGGTGCAGAAGAATAGCAATTTGGGGAGATATAGCTGAAAAAATTCACCAAGTGAGGGTGCGTGAACCAGACAGGTCTGTGCAGCGTTTTTTGTGGAAGGATGTAAATGATACGGGAAGACCAAGTGTATTTGAAAGGCAAGCTTTGACATTTGGTGCGATATGCTTTCCGTGCATAGCTCACTATGTGAAGAATCGAAACGCCCTGCAGTTTACAAGTTATAAGCCAAGAGCAGTTGAGGCAATATTACAACATCATTAGCTTTGTTTGTTGAGCCCTGAAGTCGCCCTGGGGTCGCCACAGCGCATTTTTTGAATTACCTCAACTCGCCCTCAATACAAAATTCTCTGTTTTTTGAAACCTGGGGTCGCCCTGAAGTCGATCTTGCTATTTAGCTGGGGCGAGTTGAGGTAACAGATCAGCTGTGGAAGTGACTCTTGCCGTCAAGCATTTCTTGTGTATTTTTCTTCTGTATTTGATTTTTCATGTCTTTTTTTCGATAAAACTAAATGAAATGCAGGTGAATGCATTTATTTTGATGAAAGTAAATACAAATCGAACAAATAAAGCAATAAAAAAATACAATACATGCGTTTTTTGAGAACCGAAAAACCCAGGTTTTTTTGACAACTCTTGAAGTTGTCAAGAAAACCCAGGGCGACCCTGGGTAAAGTTCAACAAACGGAGCTATTATGTGGACGATTTTATTGATAGTACGGACACTGTAGATGAGGCTATTCAACTAGCGAAAGATGTAAAGTTCATTCACGCCAATGCAGGTTTTAACATAAGGAATTGGATGTCAAATTCAACGGCTGTACTTAACGAGCTTCAGGAGGATACCAATAGCTCAAACAAAAGCAAAGCCTTTGGTATGAACGATGTCGATATCACGGTAACGGAGAAGGTTCTAGGCATGAACTGGAATACTACTTCTGATGTTTTCACATACGTTTTGAACTTTAATCATCTGAACTGGAGTGTACTTTCTGAGAGAAAGGTTCCTACCAAGCGTGAAGTTCTTAAAATATTAATGTGAATATTCGACCCGATGGGATTCATCTCGCACTTTCTAGTATTTGAGAAGGTTCTTTTGCAAGATATTTGGATAGCCGAGTTAGGCTGGGATGAAAGGCTGCCATCATCATTACAAAAAAGGCGGCTACGGTGGCAGATGCTGTTGCCTAGAGTAACTGAAGTACAGATTCCAAGATGTTATTCCCTTAATCTGAGCCAATCAGGAGCTTCCATTCAGCTACACAAGTTCGTCGACGCCAGCGAAAACGCTTATGCTGCTGTTTCTTATTTTCGGATTGCGCATAGTAACCAAATCGAAACGGTTATAGTGAGTGCGAAAACTAAAGTAGTTCCACGACGAACATTGTCGTTCCTATACTCGAACTTCAAGACCCTGTACTGGTAGTACGACTTATAAACTCTATCTGTGACGCACATAGTTTTTCAATTAGTAAACGATTTCTATGGTCTGACTCTAAGACAGTTCTTTCTTGGCTTCGTACTGACCCTCGCAATTTTCAAAAGTTTGTGATTTACCGAGTAGGGGAGATTTCAGAATCTTCAAAAATTTTGGAAAGGGGATGGATTCCTTCAAAGCTGAATGTAACCGATAAAGCAACCAAATGGAACTCTGATCGTGACTGGGATGTATTAGGTGAATGGTTTAGTGGCCCTCTTTTTCTTCATGACAATCAAGAGGATTGGCCGCAAATGCCAGGTAACCAAATAGCCGATAAGAACGAATTTAGACCACATCTACTACACATCAAAGAAGTCAAAGACGCCTTTAACTTAATTGATGTAAATCGTTTTGGAGCCTGGCGAAAATTATTGCGTTGTATGGCTTGTATCTTTGTGTATATTAGTAAACTGAAGCAGAGAGTCTTGCAACGAAAAAAGCTGGGTGATAAAGTATGTGATCCTCTTGGAAATATGAAGGCTATAGCACATTGTGGTGAGACACAATTACAATATGTTGTCATTGATTCGGAAGAATTTAGGAAATCTTAAATGCTTCCTTATCGTCAACCTCAATTAGAAGTGTATATGGAGGAGATAAGTTTCCTAAAAAGAAGTGCGGAAAAAACAACACCATTCATTCCCAAAAGCAGCGCCCTAGCAAAGCTCTCTCCCTTTTTGGATGAAAATAAAGTTTTGAGAATGCAGGGACTGACGGCTTTCGCCGAATACATCGCAATGGACTGCAAGATGCTTCCAAAGTTTTTCATTTCAAAGTTAAGGGTATTTTACAAATTAGTAAGACGAGGTTGTCAAGTCTGTAGAATTCAATGTTTACGACCGAGAGTTCCAGAACTGGCAAATTTACCACGGGCAAGGCTAGGAGCATTCTGCAAACCTTTCTCATTTGTGGGAGTAGATTTTTTTGGTCCGATTATTGTCAACGTTGGACGAAAAAATGAAAAGAGACGGGGAGCTCTATTCACGTGCCTTACAATTCAAGCTGTGCATATAGAGGTTGCCCATAGTCTGACTACAGATTCCTTCATCATGTGCTTAAAGAATTTTATCGCTCGCCGTGGGACACCTCAGGAAATTTGTGGCGACAACGGCACACATTTTCGAGGTGCGGAGAAAGTGCTTCGAGAGGAGCTGAGAAATGTTGACTTGGGACGGGTTGCTGATGAGTTTATGTCTGCAGATTTAAAATGGAGGTTTAACCCACCATCAGTATGGTTGGTGCTTGGGAGAGGCTGGTACGATCTATTAAAACTGTGCTTTACCAGATACTGCCAGCGAGAAAAGTCGGAGACGAAATTTGCGAAGTGCTCTTATTGAAGTTGAACATGTAATAAATTCAAGGCCTTTAACATGCGTATCCTTGGATTCATCTGACGATGAAGAGCTAACGCCAAGCCACTTCCTTCTTGGGACTTTAAACGGTACAAAACCTTGTGATCCACAAATCTTCGATTTTAGAAAAAGCTGGAAGCAGTCACAAATACCTGCTGAACAGTTTTGGAAGAAGTGGGTTAAAGCTTTCCTGCCAACACTTAATCGAAGGTCAAAGTGGTTCAGCAAAGTTAAGCTGATCTCTAAGGGTGATTTGGTCGTCATAGTAAACAGCGATCTGCCAAGAAACTGTTGGCCAAAGGGGATCATTGTAGATGTAGACTTATCAAAAGACGGACAGGTTCGTCGGGCAAAGGTTCAGACAAAATGCGGTCTATATGAACGACCCGCAGTTTAGTTGGCAGTTTTGGACGTAAGCGCCAGATACGATCAAGAGAGTAAGGCGGACGCGGAGTGCAGTCAGCTTACTGGGGGCGGCATGTTATCGCCATCTTCCCTTGAAAACTAAAACCCTCAATGAGTTGTAACCTTAAGAAACATTACGTAACGTAAATGCATCTTCATGTGCATTATTCTACCTAACCTTAAATAAATTTCTTGCAATTCCCATTTTTCTTTTTAATTGCGATTATAGGTACTATAAGGCAAGTTATGCATTCGTAAAAAAAAATTTTTTTTTTTTGGACAATCAAACATAACATTACGATGATAGAGAAGCCTAAAAAAGTGGGTCCGACAATTCTGTCTGTCTGTCTGTCTGTCTGTCTGTCTGTCTGTCTGTCTGTCTGTCTGTCCGTCTGTCTGTATCGGCACCTAGAGCCTAAACGGCTGGACCGATTTGCTTCAAACTTGATACATAGTATTATTATAACGTCCTACAGAGGGGTTTTTGGAATTAGCATTCTAGCTCCAAAACTAACGGTACCTGCCATATGATTTTTAATGAAAAACTCATTTATCTCAAAAACGGCTCCTACGATTTTGATAAAACTTTCTGAATGGTATTTTTTGAGTAAACTTAATGTTTTGGCTGAAACAGATTTTTCAGGAAAAGTCTTATAACGGTACCTCCCATAGGACCGGTTTTTTAAAATCAGATTTTCTCGTAAACCACTTCACGGATTTCGATGAAAATTTTAATATAAAAGCTCTCTTATAAACGAAATAATGTAAATTCTTTAATTTTCAAAAAAAAGTTAAATTTTTTTTTTGACTTTTGGTTTTTTCAAAAACGGTTTGTTCAAAATTTTTAAAATTTTTGTTTTCTGATAAGAACTTTAAACCGCTAGATTTTGACATACTCAAAATAAATTTAGAATATGTTTCCGAAAAGTTTCAAAAAAAACCGTTTTTTGAAAAAACGGCTCCAACGATTTTGAAAAAAAAAAATCCTTAAAATTCAAAAAAGTAAAAGAAATCTATTGCCATATTTCATTTTCTCCAAAAATCGATTTTACGTTGATTTTTAAATGATTAATAAATTTTTTTTTTATTGCTTTTTGCTTTTTTTCCAAAATCTCAAGTTCCAAGACCACTGTAACACATTAGAGCAAGTTCGTACGACCCAATCGTGCACTTTATTTCTTAATAAATTTGTACTTTAGAAACATCGTGAATTAAATATTTAAGAATTTTTCTATTTTTTGTTGTAAATAAAGGTTGTACGCCAAAGTAACTTAAAATAAACTAATATGAATTGTTAACCTTAATTTAACAAATAAATTTTTTTTGAATTTTTAAGCAGCCACAAGGAAAAAAGTTGTGTGTTTCTATAACGTTCTTTAACCGCTCTAAGAACTTGGCCATACAACGACCGACTTTAACACTGATACTGTATTTGTTATGTTAGGCCTCGCCATTGTATATTTAAACTATAGTATTCCCACTTGAGGTGCGCCATCTATCGACGAAAAACTAAGCTCGAGAATAGCATGGGAAGCAACAACAACAATTTCCACCATTTTAATTGTTGTTGTTGCTTCCCATGGTATTCTCGAGCTTAGTTTTTCGTCGATAGATGGCGCACCTCAAGTGATAGTACTATAGTTTATATATACAATGGCCTCGCCTCCAATTAATATATTGTGGAATGTATTCAATACATTTCAAGAAATTTGCACTGTGCCCACCTTTGGGTTGTGGCTTGTTGGGTATACGTTTTGATGCATGTTTCTAAGTTCATACTTCTAGGTACGTATTTCTTCGTGCGTGTATTTTTTGTTGCATACCTTGATGAGTGTTATCTTACGTACATGATACCAAGTACAACAAAGAACTAAGAAAGGCCAAAAGAAACAGCTTCAAAACTTTTTGCGAAGACATATCCTCTACACCTGTAGCTGGCAGACTGCACAAAGCACTGTCGATGGAGAAAACTTTAACATCCTTGACACTTAGAAACGCAGATGGTAGCTACACAGAAAGTGAAGAGCAAAGATCTTATTTGCTACTGAACACACACTTTCCAGGTAGTTCACCCATAGTGAACGATAGAATTGAAAGAATACCTTTCAAACCAATGAGAGAAGACTGGAAGATAGCAAAGACTATCTGTTCAGGAAAAAGACTAGAATGGACAGTTAGTACCTTTCAACCTTTTAAATCATCCGGCATAGATGGCATCTTTCCAGCCTTATTGCAACAAGACAAAGATGAGTTAATGCCGTACCTCATTAGCATACTGTGGAAGTCTGTGGAGAAAAGCTAAAGTTATCTTCATCCCAAAAACGGGAAAAAAAAGATAAAACCCATCGGAAGTCATTCAAACCGATAAGTCTAACATCTTTCCTAATAGAAACTTTTCAGAAAGTGATTACATCAGATCAATAGTTCTAAGGAATATACCTCTGAATCAACGTCAGCAACGCCTATAGAGCAGGCAGATCAACAGAGACCGCTCTCTTCGAACTAACGAACACTAAAGAAAAGGCAATTGACGCTAAAGAAACCGAACTAAGTGTGTTCCTGGACATAGAAGGTTCATTTGATAATACTTCTCACGAGGCGGTCAAAAAAGCGCTAGTTAGGAAAAGTGTTCCCATCACAATAACTAGATGGATAGATGAAATGCTGAGTACTAGAATAGCAGAGGCACATTCCAGACAAAACGTACAGAAAATCATCACAACAAGAGGATGCCCGCAAGGAGGGGTCTTATCACCCCTGCTGTGTAGCCTCGTTGTGGATGAGCTTCGAGAATGTCTTACTTCTCAAGGTTGTTGCCGAGGTCGTCGCTACAAACTAAATCCTAAAACCACCCTTCTCATACTCAAAACGAATTCGTGTAGGGATTTGCATTATTATCTACATAGACTGGGAACTGGGAACACTGACAAGACCATCGTCTCACCCTATGCCCAACCAGTGAAGAAAATAATATAATGTACATGACCTACCCCAAAAGAATATGCATTAGGCTAGGCAAATTAAAAGTAAGTAGAGAATAAATATCAGGTACAAATCCGAGACCAAATTCAAGGTCACTGATCAAGATATGTAGCTAATGGTTTTTTTAGATACATCTAAAAACAAAATCACTCCGTTCCGATCCAAGGCTCGCCCAAAAAGCAAAGTCCACTGCCGAATGGATTTCCTAGAAAAGAAAAAAAAATCATTATTGTCAGAAACCACCACCAAATGCAAAAAAAAAAATACAATTGTATACTTTTGTTTTGGGATACACGAAACATTCGGATGGACAGCGGGATGGTCCCTGTCGTGTTGTGGATCATCGAATGGGTCAACTCTTTAGGATTCTTTTGAAGATTGTAGTTTGCTAACAAAAAAAAATAAAAAAAAGGAAGAAAATTATTTGCACAAAAAAAAAATACAAACAGCAAAATAAACACTCACTGCGCACGCAACTTGCTGCCTTTACGATGTTATGTTAGTTGTCCGTATATTATTTGTGGTGTCTTATCTTTTGTATTTATTTTGAAGATATTGTATTATTTATTAATATTTATTTGCAAGAATATTTCTTGGAACAAACACATTTCCACGAACAAATTTATTATTATTATTAAGTATTTGAGAAATGTCAAATGTCAGAAAGCTCGGCATTGTTACGAATATAAACAGCGCGTAAGCTTCTAAATGACGGCAAGTAGAAGAAGTAAATAATCATGGTTTGGATATAGGGAACTGCAGAATTGTAGTAAGCAGTTTAGGTTCAAATCCGACTAACTATTTAAGTGATAATTTTGTGCAATAGTTTAGATTTAAGATAAGAATTAGATAGTAATAGGATAAATAAGAAGTGCAATAATAATTAAGATACGAGAAAGGTATTCTGATAAGTATTTGTAAAAATAGGAAATTTATTCTTAAAAGTAGACACTCACACACATAACTATGACTAAACAAATACTTGACAAACAACAGAAAGTAAAAATAGGTAAAGATACAAACACTAATGTAGGAACTGGGGAAGAAAAGCTCTTCGAAAAATATTTCCAGCTAAAGAAGATGAGAATGGGGGATATTGAAACTAGGGCAATAGGCCAATGACCGGGAATAAAGCTTTTTTTTATCGAAAAGAAAAATGAAAAGTTGAAGCACAACCACCCAACTACAGTGTCGTGCGAAAGGCAAATTGTAGAATACCTACTAGAAGTCAAATTAGGTGATTTTCGTTAATTTTTTTTATAATCCTTTTTTTTTTTTGAAGTGATTAATAAAAGAAAAGAAAAAAGGTAATTAATGAAAATTAAGAATAAAGTGAAAGTGTTATAATTATGAATTTTCTTTAGTGGATTTGAAAAGTGGAATCGAGGGATGAAATATATATATATACATACCTACATATATATAGATTAATAAAAAAAAGGGGTGCTGCAGATATATAGTTTCCGGTGAAGGGAGGATAATTCTATCACCAAGTATCCAGAAAAGCTCAAGGTTAAAAGCAGAGGTACGTGTTAGAATTCGAGAATTCTTTTTTAGATGATATTAACCTAGAATACCTATACTCTGTTCAGGTTTAGGATTGAATTTAGAGGATAGAGTCCTCGTATGGAAAATACATATAGGTATACCTATAACTATACAATTCTCATACGTGCATCTTGCGAACTAATAAGATAGTCAGACCATCCTAGACCTCTGCAGTGTATAATGGAGGCCCCCAAATAAGGACACGGATTTTATACTTAGTTGCTAAAGTGCAAGGGCATTCAAGGGCACGCCCCGAGTTACCCTTCGGTATATATTATGTGAACACCGATATACGTGACTGCGAGTTTTTTTTTATTAATCTTAAGATAATGAGTATTCCTTTTCTTTTTTTTTTTTTTGATTTTCTTTTACATTTTCGAAGTTTTTTTTTTTGATTAATTTCTTTTTTGATTTTTTTTATGAATTCGTAATATGAATTTTCCTGAAGAAAAATTTCGTAATTAACTTTAAAATCAAAAATTCAATAACGTAGATGTACTAAGCTAGAAGAAAGTGGATGTGTGATATTTTGAACTTTTATGACGACCATTTTGATAGCGTATATTATAAAACCCATTTATAAAGATTTGGTGTGATTAAGTGAGCAGAAGTAAGCCTCACACTAGTGCTTACGCATAAACATACTTACCCTCATCCAAGTACGTGCTGCCGGCAGGACTTCGTGGGACGAGAAAAATCGTAAGTCATTTTTTTTTGTATCTATTTCATTAAATACCGCATTTTTATATATGCAAATATATACGTACTTACAAACTGGTCAGTAGGTACATTGAGCATTTGGAATAGTACACATTTATTGTTCTAGTTTTCTGTAGGTTTTCTTCTAGATTCAATTTTAATTATTGTAATAAAAGGCTTATGGCCACTTTATTTGAAAAGGATTTGTTTTGCTTACAATGATCGAAGGTTTTGTGATCATGAAGTGCTAAATTAAGCTGCCATGGTGTGTGGGATTACAGGTAAGGCCAACGGTTAAGAGGGGGTGAGGTCATTTGGTCAGAGACATGAGAGGACGGCATAAGCTAGACTAAGGATGATACGGTGGACAATTCTGACTTGAGATTGAGACTGGAGTTTGAGTCAGGGGCTATTTCAAACAAACATGGCCAAGAAATAGTATCGGTTTGTATCTTAAGATACTCGTATCCTAAAGATACTAGGGAGGGTAGGCCAACTTTTGACAACTCCATCTGTCAAGGCCATTTGTTGACTTGGTGAACCATTGCCTCAGTGAGACACTGGATTACTAAAGATATTATAGAATTAGCATAGTTAAGGTTTAGTTTTTACGATTTAAATTATATCACTTTGATATAAATTATTAGATGTAACATATATTATATCTATTTTGATATAAAGTAAATTAGAAGATAAGGGATTAGTTAGATTTAGGTACATTCTTTTTTTTTAATATTCTTTGTAGTAATACACCAGTCTTTCACTCGGGCAGTTGCATAGATATCCAGATTTGAGTTCATCCTTTCCTTTTCATCAATTTTTTTTTTCCTACATACACCTATATCCAGATCCTTTTCCTTTCCTTGTACCTTTCCTGGCACGAAACTTTTGTTTGTTGAGTTGGAGATGTATAAAAAGGGGGACAGAACTACCCCATGTCCTTCGAGCTAGGCCGAGCTAAAGCAAGCGTGCCGCCCCCCTTTTCTGCACTGAAGTTGAACCCCTGTGGTACCCAGACTCTCAACAATGGCGCCCAACGACGAACGGCATAGAGATCGGTTGAGACTTCAAGGAGACGATTTTTCAGAGCAAAGGTCGTCCCCTTGGACTTACAACAATCTCCTATAATTTTTCCCATATTTTTTTTTATTTTAATTATTCCTTTACCCGGAAAAACACAAGTTTGGAAATCGTTTATGCTTCTTGTACAGTGATAGATGGAAGAGAGCTGTCCAATCCTACAGGTCAAGAACCAGCAGATTCAGTGAGGTAATCTAAAGTCTATCACAATTCAGGGAGCGGAATAGAAGGAGAAGGTGGACACTTGGGCTTTCCAAAAAGTCAGGTTCAACCAGACAATTAGTGAGGTTCAAGCAAGAAATCTTCAAATTCTATTCGTGTGAAAGCCTTTCTCAGACTGCCCGGCCATCCTACTACCAGGTTTTACACCAGTTCTTACGACGTGGTAGGGGAGTAAGTGATAGGCTGACACACTCACCAAGTCACGAAGGCACCAGTCATAATCACAACTGACTAAAATACAGGACAAATGACCTAATGACCTTATTACTTTCTCAGAAACTGTTTAGGAAACCGAGCCTTAAATTCCACACACCAAGCAACCCCAATATTTTACGAACCTTCCAATCATTAAAGAGTTAAAACATTTCATTGATCCTAATAAATTGATACACTAAAATTTTTTTTTTGAATTCTTTTATTGAAGTTAATTTTTTTTAAACATAGATATTACGAATTTTTTTCATTTTTATTATATAACACTGAAATAACTTGTAATATACCTTTCTTCTCTGAAACAACCTTTTTTTTTAATAACAGCCCAATACTGAATTAATTATTCAATAATAATTGAAATTATATAGTTTCAAAGATTTACCTTAAATATTACCTTCTTTTTTTTCAATCTGGTTACTCTTGAAAAGAAACATAATTTTTGAATCATAACCGTCGGTATATTTTTATACGTATCTCCGCATAGCAAAATAACCTTTTTTTGCCATAATACGAATTAATTTTGTTTGAACTTCGCTTCGAGCATTTAAATTGGTATTAAAAGCAACTACAAAAAAAAAAAAAAAAGACGAAGCACTCTCAAAACTACATTGCCAAAAGATTCGGCAGTCCAAAATTTTCCGAAAGAATTTGGGGGCAATTCCTAAGGGGACACTGTCACAGCGAGGGGGAGGAAGAGGAAGAGACCCACATTTACTCAGGTCAAGTAGGAATGGGTTGGATGTATTCGAAGTTCCTCCGACAGAAACCAATCCAATATCCGCAGATGAGAATGGCTTAACACTTGAAAGTTCACTTCTTCTGAACGAAAATGACTCCTTTTACGAAGAAGGTGGCCTACAAGATGAAGATAAAGGAGATGACATGGCTTTAGGAGCAGTGGGTTTGAGTCCAGGGAACAATAACAGTCCAACTGAGCTTATACGTCTCGAATCAGAGAAAGATGAGGGTGACGAAACCCAAGGAAGACCAAAGAAGAACGACTCAGAGAAGGCAACTCTAAGCAACATCGACAAAGTTATCGAGTCTGCAGTGTCCAGGTCAATAAAGGCGACGCATAGGAAGACCATGTTATTGCTCAACCAACAGATGCAAAGCATGAAAACCATGCAGGCAATGGTACAAGTTGTCACCAATAACGTCTCGACACTTCATGAGAGACTTCAATTGGTTGAGCAGTCCAACATAATATTGCACGAAAAACAAAGCAAATTGGAGAAGCTCCATGGTCATAAAATTGAATCGACGGACAAGCTTTTGACTCCAACGGTCGTTAGTTCGAAGTCAGTTTTAACACCAGCAGAACAAGCTGGAAAACGTGTAGAGATACACAAATGGGGAGTCAAATTTGACGGCGACTCCAAAAAGATGTCAGTGGAGAGCTTCCTATTTAGGATTGAAACTCTACAGAGAACAAACGGTGCCACGAATGAACAAGTATTTGCCAACTTCCACCATCTGGTAACCGGACCCGCAGAAAAATGGTATTGGCAATACTTAGAGGAAAACCAGGGTGATGTTATGCTCAACTATTTTGATCTAAAAGACGAACTTTTAAGACAGTTCAAACACAACAAGTAGGATCATGAGATTCTAAGAGCCATAGCAGACCGAAAACAACAGCCTCATGAATCCTTCGACCAATTCTACGAGGATATAAGGGGGCTCACCCTCCAGATGCAGACTAGACCGAATGAAAAAGACCTCGTGTCAATCGTCATGAGCAGCATCAGAGATAGAGTGGCCAGTCTAATTTTTGGATGCTCAATCAATAGCATTAATGAGTTGAGGGAGGAATGCAGACGAGCAGAAAAACACCTAGCTGCAAGAGAAAATAAATTTAAGAGGCAGGTGAATGAGCTGGAAGAGCGGGATGTTCCCTTCAGCAAAGACTGAAGAATCTGATGAAGAAGAAGAAATTGCTGCCTTACAACACAAAAGAACAGACCGATTCCAGTCAAATACCAAAACAGACAAGCGAAATAATGCATACAAATTAAACGAACGTGAGAAAAAGACAGAACTTACAATGGACAAAACACTACCAGCTCCAGGATGTCAATCCACTTTCCACGCACTAACTTGCTTTAGCTCGTTCAAATGTGCGCCCTGCCAGCGCCAGGGAAACTTGAAGATCGGCAGTGCAGCCGAGGCAACTCCGCCGAAGACTCAAATCCCGGATCACGAAACCCTGGAAAAATAAAAATTTTAAAACGGGAAACCATAATTGAGTCTCCTCACCATGTATTTCTTCCACACAAAAGCCTGCATCAGCGGATGCTGGAATACGAGGAAGCTCGGAAAAGAATATTTAACGAGGAGGTTAACTTTAAATTAGAAAACGAATTAGTAAATACGAGTAGAAATTTTTAAAAAATAGCTAGGCTAAGGGAAAAGTGCAAAATTATTAAAAATAGAAAAAACAAAATAGAAGCTACAGTACTATCAGTATCCGATGATAACCGCCCATACGCAAAAGTTACTATTAAGGGGGAAGAAATGTTAGGACTTTTGGATAGCGGGGCTTCAATCAGCTGCTTGGGGAGAGGTGCAATAGATTTCATTCAAAAACACCATATTCAAATAAATTCAATGTATTTAGATATCAAAACAGCTGATGGTTAAAACCAAAAGATCAATGGACGATTCACCACTAATGTCTCATGGGGTGGTAAAACCCAAGAGATGTAGTTGTATGTCGTCCCAAGCTTAAAACAGCAACTCTATCTGGGGGTAGATTTCTGGAGAACTTTTAAAGTTGCTCCAAATATTATCAGTTCACTCGACACTCCATCATCGGCGGAGGGGCAAGAGATTAATCTTTTGCGACAGCTTTCGCACACACAATCTGAAGAGCTGGAGCGGGTCAAGCAGACATTTCCTTCTTTTGCAGTACTAGGATTGGGTAAGACCACAAAAGAAGAACATGTCATAGAGATGGAAGACGACACCATTCCCATCAAACAAAGACACTATCCGATATCGCCCGTAGTGCAGAAGTTAATGTATGCTGAGCTCCACCGGATGCTCGAGTTAGGAGTAATTAAGAGAGCAATAGCGCGTACAGTTCTCCAGTTGTGTTAGTGCGGAAGCCAGGCAAAAACAGACTTTGCTTAGATTCACGGAAGGTGAACGCCGCCACCAAAAAATTCGCGTACCCTCTCCCACATATTGAAGGAATTCTAAGTCGACTTCGTGACACGCACTTCATTTCGAGTATCGATTTGAAGGACGCTTTTTGGCAGATTCCTCTGGAGCTCAAATCAAGAGAGAAGACGGCTTTCACAGTCCCCGGTCGACCCTTGTACCAATTCACGGTTATGCCATTTGGATTGTGCAATGCCGCCCAGAGAATGTGCAAGCTGATGGACAAAGTCATCCCCGCTCGTTTGAGAGAGAATGTCTTTGTCTATCTAGATGATCTATTGATTTGTTCTCCAGATTTTGAAAACCACATGAGCGTTCTGAAAGAGGTAGCGAAGTGTTTGGGGGAAGCTGGTCTGACAATTAATGTAGAAAAAAGCAAATTCTGTTTTAAAGAGATTAGGTACTTAAGTACTACTACGTCGGTGATGGTTGTCTGAGAACTGATCCCGAAAAAGTTTCAGCGTTGAAGGATTTTCCTGTCCCGAAGACCCCTAAACAGCTCCATCGATTCCTAGGGATGACGGGTTGGTATCGACGCTTTATACCAAACTTTGCTTCTATTTCAGCCCCAATGACAGACTGCCTTAAGAAAGGAAAAGCTTTCTCCATGACAGAGGAGGCACTCACTGCCTTCGAAAATTTAAAGACATCCTTAGTAACAGCACCCATACTAACAAACCCCGACTTCACTAAACACTTCTATATACAATGTGATGCATCATCTTCTGGCGTAGGGAGCGTTCTTTTCCAGATGGACGAAGACAAAAACGAACGACCCATAGCATTCATGTCTTAGAAGCTTAATTCCGCCCAGCGGAATTACAGTGTGACAGAACTTGAGTGCTATGCGGCCATTTTGTCAGTAAAGAAGTTCCGAGCCTACATCGAAGGATTACCTTTTACTATCATAACCGACCATGCGAGCCTGAAGTGGCATATGACACAGAAGGATTTGAGTGGTCGATTAGCCCGGTGGAGTTTCAAGCTCCAGGGCTTTGACTTTACCATAGAACATAGAAAAGGTATCCTTAATGTAGTTCCGGACACTCTCTCAAGAATCCATATGGACGAGATCGATACTAACATGCCAGAAGTTGACTTATATTCCCCATACTTTTCATAAGTAGAGTATGAGGAGCTGAAGAAGACAATAACTGAAAACCAAGACAAACTACCAGACACCTGTATTTCAGATGGCTACGTATATAAACGGACAGACAGACGGACAGGCGATCCAATCCAAGAAGACAGGGCCTGGAAGCTTTGGGTTCCGAGGGAGTTGTGTAGGGGGCTTTTGGAAACAGCTCATGATTCCTTCACCGCCGGTCATGGAGGAATCCATAAAACCTTAGCCAAGCTAAGACAAAAATATTTTTGGCCAAATACGACCACTGAAGTAGAAAACTATGTAAAAAACTGTGATATTTGCAAATGCAATAAACCTACGAACCAAATTTTAAGGCCACCCATGAGACACCAGACCATAACCGAACGACCATTCCAACGACTATACATCGACTTTTTAGGACCCTACCCACGGACTAATACTGGCTATACCCACATTTTTGTAGTATTAGACCATTTTAGCAAATACGTATTTTTAAAACCCATACGCAGAGCAACAGCAGCCGAGGTAGTACAATACCTCGAAGAAGGTGTTTTCCATATGTTCGGCGTCCCCGAGTTTGTCCACTCTGACAATGGAAAACAATTCGTTTCAGAATTGCTTTCCAGCTTTCTGATTAGATATGGCGTAAGACATATACGCACAGCCTTCTACTCCCCACAAGCAAACGCTTCGGAGAGAGTAAATGGATCAGTACTTTCCAAAATTCGGTCCCATATTGGTAGTGACCAACGTAATTGGGTCACTCATTTGAGTAACACTGCATTTTCACTTAGGAGTGTAGTTCATGACTCCATTACATACGAACCATATTACGCAGTGTTCGGGACTCAAATGGTGCAACATGGAAACGCGTATGAACTTCTCCGAAAGCTGGACATGTTGAAAGACACGGATGTGCAAGTCCTGGACAAAGCTGATAAGTTAGCACTTATTCGCAAAAATATATTTGACAACTTAAAACTAGCACATAACAAATCGACGAAAATATACAACAGAAGAAGTAAAGACATTTCATATAAAATTGAACAAATTGTCTATAGACGCAATTTCAAACAAAGCAACCTAGCAGACCACTATAATGCTAAACTAGGTCCAAAATTTGTCAAATCAATCGTGCTAAGGCCAATTGGAAACTCCCTATATGAAATAGGGAAGCTCAGTGGAGAAAAAGTGGGCACTTATCACGCAAAGATTTGCATATTTGATAGATTTTTATTTTCTAGACGCACTCAGGCTGCTGTTGCTCCTAGAAATTTACAGTCTGTGATATGAATGTTAAGTATTTTGTCCTATAGTTATTTATTAGATTTATTTATTATTTGTAGGTGATGTACAGAGATTTATTTATTTATTTTATTTATAAACAGAGATTTATTTATTTTATTTATTAACAGAGATTTATTTATTTATTTATTAACAGAGATTTATTTATTTATTTTATTTATTAACCAAGATTTATTTATTTATTTATTTATTTATTTTTATTTAACCACACACTCAGCATATCCTTCCTCACTTATATAAATTATTATTCAGAATCAATGTCACCCCTTTGAAATGTCGTTGAGTTTTGAGTAACCACTAAGATCGGAAGAAGGACAAGCAACGACCTTTTTTCGAATCCAGTCTATTCCCGACCACTCAAAGACTGTTGTCGTACTTGTTGCCGAGGTCGTCGCTACAAACTAAATCCTAAGACCACCCTTCTCATACTCAGAACGAATTCGTGTAGGGATTTGCATTATTATCTACATAGACTGGGAACTGGGAACTGGGAACACTGACAAGATCATCGTCTCACCCTATGTCCAACCAGTGCAGAAAATAATATAATGTACATGACCTACCCCAAGAGAATATGCATTAGGCTAGGCAAATTAAAAGTAAGTAGAGAATAAATACCAGGTACAAATCCGAGACCAAATTCAAGGTCACTGATCAAGATATGTAGCTAATGGTTTTTTTTTAGATACACCTAAAAACAAAATCACACTGTTCCGATCCAAGGCTCGCCCAGAAAGCAAAGTCCACTGCCGACTGGATTTCCTAGAAAAGAAAAAAAAAATCATTATTGTCAGAAACCACCACCAAATGCAAAAAAAATACAATTGGATACTTTTGTTTTGGGATACACGAAACATTCTCAACAGCGGGATGGTCCCTGTCGCGTTGTGGATCATCGAATGGGTCAACTCTTTAGGATTCTTTTGAAGATTGTAGTTTGCTAACAAAAAAAATAAAAAAAGGAAGAAAATTATTTGCACACACAAAAAAATACAAACAGCAAAACAAACACTCACTGCGCACGCAACTTGCTGCCTTTACGATGTTATGTTAGTTGTCCGTATATTATTTGTGGTGTCTTATCTTTTGTATTTATTTTGAAGTTATTGTATTATTTATTAATATTTATTTACAAGAATATTTCTTGGAACAAACACATTTCCACGAACAAATTTATTATTATTATTAAGTATTTGAGAAATGTCAAATGTCAGAAAGCTCGGCATTGTTACGAATATAAACAGCGCGTAAGCTTCTAAATGACGGCAGGTAGAAGAAGTAAATAATCATGGTTTGGATATAGGGAACTGCAGAATAATTGTAGTAAGCAGTTTAGGTTCAAATCCGACTAACTATTAAAGTGATAATTTTGTGCAATAGTTTAGATTTAATATAAGAATTAGATAGTAATAGGATAAATAAGAAGTGCAATAATAATTAAGATACGAGAAAGGTATTCTGATAAGTATTTGTTAAAATAGGAAATTTATTCTTAAAAGTAGACACTCACACACATAACTTTGACTAAACAAATACTTGACAAACAACAGAAAGTAAAAATAGGTAAAGATACAAACACTAATGTAGGAACTGGGGAAGAAAAGCTCTTCGAAAAATATTTCCAGCTTAAGAAGATGGGAATGGGGGATATTGAAACTAGGGCAATAGGCCAATGACCGGGAATAAAGCTTTTTTTTGATCGAAAAGAAAAATGAAAAGTTGAAACACAACCACCCAACTACAGTGACGTGCGAAAGACAAATTTTAGAATACCTACTAGAAGTCAAATTAGATGATTTTCGTTAGTTTTTTTATAATCCTTTTTTTTTGAAGTGATTAATAAAAGAAAAGAAAAAAGGTAATTAATGAAAATTAAGAATAAAGTGAAAGTGTTATAATTATGAATTTTCTTTAGTGGATTTGAAAAGTGGAATCGAGGGATGATATATATATATATACATACCTACATATATATAGATTCATAAAAAAAAGGGGTGCTGCAGATATCTAGTTTCCGGTGAAGGGAGGATAATTCTATCACCAAGTATCCAGAAAAACTCAAGGTTAAAAGCAGAGGTATGTGTTAGAATTCGAGAATTCTTTTTTAGATGATATTAACCTAGAATACCTATACTCTGTTCAGGTTTAGGATTGAATTTAGAGGATAGAGTCCTCGTATGGAAAATACATATAGGTATACCTATAACTATACAATTCTCATACGTGCATCTTGCGAACTAATAAGATAGTCAGACCATCCTAGACCTCTGCAGTGTATAAAGGAGGCCCCCAAATAAGGACACGGAGTTTATACTTAGTTGCTAAAGTGCAAGGGCATTCAAGGGCACGCCCCGAGTTACCCTTCGGTATATATGTGAACACCGATATACGTTAGTGCGAGTTTTTTTTATTAATCTTAAGATAATGAGTATTCCTTTTTTTTTTTTTTGATTTTCTTTTACATTTTTGAAGTTTTTTTTTTTGATTAATTTCTTTTTTGATTTTTTTTATGAATTCGTAATATGAATTTTCCTGAAGAAAAATTTCGTAATTAACTTTAAAATCAAAAATTCAATAACGTAGATGTACTAAGCTAGAAGAAAGTGGATGTGTGATATTTTGAACTTTTATGACGACCATTTTGATAGCGTATATTATAAAACGCATTTATAAAGATTTGGTGTGATTAAGTGAGCAGAAGTAAGCCTCACACTAGTGCTTTCGCATAAACATACTTACCCTCATCCAAGTACGTGCTGCCGGCAGGATTTCGTGGGACGAGAAAAATCGTAAGTCATTTTTTTTTGTATCTATTTTATTAAATACCGCATTTTTATATATGCAAATATATACGTACTTACAAACTGGTCAGTAGGTACATTGAGCATTTGGAATAGTACACATTTATTTTTCTAGTTTTCTGTAGGTTTTCTTCTAGATTCAATTTTAATTATTGTAATAAAAGGCTTATGGCCACTTTATTTGAAAAGGATTTGTTTTGCTTACAATGATCGAAGGTTTTGTGATCATGAAGTGCTAAATTAAGCTGCCATGGTGTGTGGGATTACAGGTAAGGCCGACGGTTAAGAGGGGGTGAGGTCATTTGGTCAGAGACATGAGAGGACGGCACACGCTAGACTAAGGATGATACGGTGGACAATTCTGACTTGAGATTGTGACTGGAGTTTGAGTCAGGGGCTATTTCAAACAAACATGGCCAAGAAATAGTATCGGTTTGTATCTTAAGATACTCGTATCCTAAAGATACTAGGGAGGGTAGGCCAACTTTTGACAACTCCATCTGTCAAGGCCATTTGTTGACTTGGTGAACCATTGCCTCAGTGAGACACTGGATTACTAAAGATATTATAGAATTAGCATAGTTAGGGTTTAGTTTTTACGATTTAAATTATATCACTTTGATATAAATTATTATATGTAACATATATTATATCTATTTTGATATAAAGTAAATTAGAAGATTAGGGATTAGTTAGATTTAGGTACATTTTTTTTTTTAATATTCTTTGTAGTAATACACCAGTCTTTCACTCGGGCAGTGGCATAGATATCCAGATTTGAGTTCATCCTTTCCTTTTCATCAATTTTTTTTTCCTACATACACCTATATCCAGATCCTTTTCCTTTCCTTGTACCTTTCCTGGCACGAAACTTTTGTTTGTTGAGTTGGAGATGTATAAAAAGGGGGACAGAACTACCCCATGTCCTTCGAGCTAGGCCGAGCTAAAGCAAGCGTGCCGCCCCCCTTTTCTGCACTGAAGTTGAACCCTTGTGGTACCCAGACTCGCAACAAGGTATACGATGTCGTTTGTCGACGACATTTTTGTTATAACAGCCTATGAAAAAATTGAAGAAACCATTTGCGACATAATACAAAGGGGATTGACAATAACAAGCAAATGGTGCTCATCAGTGGGATTAAACATCAATCCATCGAAATCCACAATTGTACCATTCACAAAGAAAATACTTCTACCGCACTGAAAATCATCCAGTTAAAAGGCGAAGTAATCAAAACGAAGAGGAATGTCAAATTTCTAGGAACTACCCTAGATAGTGAATCCCTCTGGAACAAACATCTTGCAAACAAATAACGGGAAAGCCAGAAAGTCCCTCATGATATGCAGACGACTTGCAGGAAAAGCATGGGGATGCAAACCGAACATAACAAGATGGATGTAATTTGTACACTATGATGGTGCGGCCCATTGTCACCTATGGTGCGTTTGTTTTGCATAAAAGAACTGAACTAGCTACGACTAAAAATCACTTGAAAAAGTGCAAAGACTCGCATGCTTATGCATAACAGGAGCAATGAGAACATGTCCTACGCCAGCAATGGAGGTCATCTTCCATCTGAGCCCATAAAGGTGGCAGTCGTCAGTAGAGACGAATAGCCCAACAGAGCGGTGGAACCTATAGTAGGTCGCAGCCTAATAGATCCACACAATCTGATGGAACTGTTCGGTGTTTCAATTGTGGGAAGCCGGGTCGTTTTTCCTGTAGGTGTTCCGCTCCTAGAAGATGTTTTGGTTTTGGGGTTGAAGGGGTTAGATGAAGCAATTGCCGACGGTGTTCGGGAAATTCTCAAAGGGCTCGCGCACCAGCAGGGCGGGAGTTCCGCAGAAATTAGGACGGTTGACTGCTGGTAACCAGTCGGTGGACCAAATTCATTTGGATTTTACTTTGGAGGCAAACGGGGATGATAGGAGATCCTATTTAGGGGATAGTATTTATGGTACTAGATTTTTGATTTATTAGATTCAGGAGCTTCTAGTACCATTATAGGTAGGGATGGATGGGGAGTTCTCCAAGAAATAGGACTTACCTCAAATAAAGGCACTGTTAATTCGGTATTCTTAGCCGACGGAGCAGGTGTTGAGGTCGTAGGAACTGTAAGCTTACCGATAGAAGTAGAAGATAAGGTAGTCTTAATAGACTGTCTTATTGTACCATCTCTGACACATACCGTGATCCTGGGTGCAGATTTTTGGGCACTCTCGGGGATCATCCTGGATTTGAGATTACGTATGCGGAATTTTTCGGACCAAGCTCAAGTGGTCTCGATTTGCTCTTTTACAGAACGTTCAGAGTTGGACAGTAGGGAAATTAAGCAGTTAGACAATTTAGTTGAAGAAGCTTTTAGGAAATGCCAGAAGGTTTAGGTTGTACCACTATTGTGGAACATAAGATTAGGACGTCCGCGGAACCGATTGAACAACGATATTATCCGGTTTCTCCTTCAATGCAGGAACACATAGATAGGGAATTAAATGAAATGTTAGAAGCAGGGGTAACATAGAGGTCCAATAGTTCTTGGTCATCTCCAGTTCTACTAGTTAAGAAAAAGGATGGGTTTTTTAGATTTTGTGTAGATTAAAGGAAGCTTAATAAAAATACAGATAGGGATGCTTATCCACTGCCTTATTTCAATTCGATTTTAAAAAGACTTCGAAGCGCGAGGTTCTTGTCTTCTTTTGACATTAAGTCAGCTTACTATTTAAAAATACAATATATATTTCATTCTAAATTTTTTTTTTTTTGGAAAAGGAATCTTAAAGCTTTACAGCCTTCACGGTCGCTGGTCGAAGTCTCTTTCAATTTAGAAGGATGCCTTTTGGTCTTCACAATTCGCCTGCAGAGGTTTATCGACTTACTTGCCCAGATTTAAAAAGACCTTTTGTCGGACAAACAGACGCTTCTGACTGCGATATCGGCGCAGTTTTGTCTCAAAACTTTGATGAAGGGGAAAAGGTTGTCTGTTACCTTAGGAGGTCTTTGAATAGGAGTGGACGCAATTATAGTACAACAGAGAAGGAATGTTTGGCCGTACTATGTGCTGTTGAGAAGTTGCGACCATAAATCGAGGGTGCTTGGTATACGGTCGTGACTGATCATTATTACTTGGTATGGTTAAGCAACCTTAAAGATCCACAGGGTAGATTAGCACGTTGGGCAGTTAGGCTTCAACAATTCGACATCGAAATTAGCCGAGATCTCAGAAGAGGATACCGACCCTTGGATAATTAAAATGAAATCAGCAGTAAATACTAGCCTGTTAGCTTATCCAGCCTGGAGAATTGAACAGGGTCATTTGTTCAAATTTATAAAGGTCAACCGCATTGTCGTCCACGAAAATAATCAGGAGTTTCATGATGGTTCCCTATCCGGACACATCGGAGTTAGAAAGCATTTTGCCAGGATCGGGTCAAAATTTTATTGGCCTAAGATGAGAGGTGATATCACCAAATATGTAAGGAATTGTAGAGTTTGCCAACAGGTGAAGCCGGTGAATGAGAAGCCAGCTGGGCTAATGTCAGAAAGAGTAGGGATTACTTCAACATGGCAAATGATCTGTGTAGATCTTGTGGATCCGGTTCCAAATTCGAGTAGAGGTTTCATTTATATTCTCACCGTCGTTGATTATTTTACTAAATGTCCACTTCTTTTTGCGTTGAGGTCTGCTACTGCGAAACAATTTGTATGGAACTTGAGGAAAATGTTTTTCTTTTATTTGGCACCCCGAGGGTGGTCATATGTGACAACGGCCCGCAGTTCCGATCAAAGGAATTGAAAACGCTTTGCCAAGAGTACGCGTCACGTTTGAACCTTGCAGCTCATTATCTTCCGCATGCAAATCCCGCGGAAAGAATCAATCAAATAATCAAGACGACATTAAGAGTTTATGTCAGTGAGAACCACCGAGTTTGGGACTCACAACTTTCGAAGGTTGCGTGCGCTATTCGCACGTCACAACACGAGGTATTGGGAGTATCCCCGTACTTCGCAAATTTTGGGAGGGAGGTGGTAATTTCTGGTCAAGAAGTACCAAAAAATGGAGATTCGTCGGAAACTGTTCAAGATCTAGGGGAGATCGAAAAACGTTTCCAAAAGCTAAGGAGTGATATTCGCAAGAAGCTTAAGGCTGCAAGCCGCAAATATGCTCAAGCTTACAATTTACGTCGGAGGGATGTTCAATACCGTCCCGGTGATTTTGTATGGCGCAGAAATTTCTCTTTCGGAAGCCGCGAATTATTACGCAGCCAAGTTAGCACCGAAGTTTGTCGGTCCGTTAAAAATTAAAAGGCATATGTCACCTTGGACATACATTTTAGAAGATGATAGAGGTAAAGAGCGCGCAACACGGCACGTTAAAGATTTAAACCCGTTTTCCGATGCATCCAATACTTAACGTAATTTAGTACTTTTTTTTGTCTCTCTTAGTTTTTTTACTTTTTCTCTTAAATTTTCTTTCGCTGTTCTGATGGAAATCCTTTGTCTTTTTCCTCATCCTTGGTTCTTCTTCAGAAACGATTTACAGTTTTTTTGAAATGTAAAGTCATTTTTCTTGGGAGGTAAGGGTGGGATTTGTTGCGGTAAATTTTACCACAACAAGTTCCACTGGCCTATTCGTTTCCTTTTTCCATTTTTACCCCTCCTCTTCGTTGGTTCTCCAAAATGCTGGCAGAGTAGAGAGTGCTCTTGGCCATCAGCAGGAAGCCCGCTCCAAAAGCATTTTGAAAAGACAACACCAGAACGTCTCACTGCAAATTTCGTGAAAGACAATCACAACTTTCTAACGTGCGACAGTTGGTCCACGAGATGACAGAACACAAATGTGCGACAGGCCGTCCACAAGTCCGTCCTAGATGAAGGTGTTGAGTCCAAAGTCCAGCCAACGTTTGAAATGGCCGAGAGCCCAACCTAGCGTGTCTTCAACATAAACAAAAGAAAAATGACTTTTGCATCTAACATTTCTCTTAAATTCAATCTGCACGAAGACCTACAATATTTTAATCTTTAATATGTAAACAAAAATAATCGGGCTAGCCTTTGGATCTTTTCTCGCAAGGCGAGTTGAAAATACCAGAGAATTTACTCGATCGAAAGATTTTCCTCCCTACTGTAGTCTGGGCATGGGACGGGGACGTTGTCATGTTTATGATGCTTTTTCGCTTTTTCTCTTAAAAAGTTGGGATTGCCAAGAATGGGTCTGAACTCGTCCATTGGGCTACTCTTATTGCAAATATCACCATAAGCCATAAGAAAAGTCGGTCATTTTGGACTTTGGGGTCACTTTTTGGTTTTTGACTGAAAGGAGGAGACAAGGAAAATTTAAGAGTTAGCGAAAAATCATTTTTTCGAATTGATTGTATTTTATTTTGAGTTTATAATAATTCCCAACGTAAAGCTTTTGGCAGATAAGGCCAACGAGATAATTGTGTGTGATTATTTGGTTTGTGAGGAAGATCTTTTAGGAGGAAATAGCTCTGGGGAAAGGATCCCTATAGGCAGATAAGTATCCTTTTTTCATTCTTTTCGTTTTGTCCCAGAACAGTATTTTGCGTGTTTTGATAGTTGTGTTTTTCTGTCCAAAAGTGTCAAAAACTTGTTCATTGTGGAGTCTTCGTGTATCCGTTGTCTATCTCGAGATTGCGGGACTCGCGATCCAATTTTTACTCCTTTTATTAATCGTCATAATCAACCCCGTCATTTTTCTCTTTGTGTCTTTTGTGACACTAAAGAAAACTTTATTGTACCTACCAATCTTGTTCATTTTCATATATATTCTATCTTTTGATTTGGCCGTCCGCCATCTCTCCCAAACAATTTATTGTAAATTTTTGCTTACAAAAATTTAGGGTTTTTTGCCTATATTTAAAGGTTTCCCTAACAAATCATTTAGATTTCCTTTTAGAAAATGACTTGTTTGTTTTATTCCATTGGAATTATTCTTTTTTTCAGTTTTAATGACGGTTTGGTAATTCCTGATAAAATTACGTGGCGTCTTTTACATAATTCCTAGTACAACCTGTACGAAGAATTGATTTTGATTTGACTTCCATTTATTCTTTCAGAAATTCCAAATTTTATTGATACGATCAATAAAAGTATTCATCGATCAAACCCACCCCCTTCTGAGCGAACCGGCAAGCCACCTATCGAACGGGGCTAATCTCGATTTACTTATCTACTTGTGCGAACGGAACCAAATTTAACATTTCGTTTTTACCCTCATTGTTTGGTTCATTCATAGAAATTTCTCATCACGGCACGTGATTGTGTTTCTGGATTCGTAAAATCCATAGTCCGCGGTCTTCTAGTGCGTTTTATTGAATCGTCATAAAGTTAAATTAATTTGTTCGCGCTTAGATTAATTTGAAATATAAAAGTAAATCGTGATAACTTATCACAACGACTAACAAAAACCCTACTACTTTCAAAATCGATAAGAGGGGAATGAATTGTTTCAATTTTTAACGATGTGAAAAGTTATCGCTTAAGTTGAAGAACACGGGTACTGGTGTTAAGTTGGACCGGGAAAACTTCTTACAAATGGATATGGCCATCTCCAAAGCGTTTTTCAATCGCCTGAGTAAGAGCTTTGAAGTTGCCATGTAACTCTGCTGGTATTGTTTGCAGTAGTTCTGACGCAGGTCCTCTGAGAACAAGAGTCAGTGCAACAAACTTTTCTTCGTCGTCAAAGCCATTTGTTGTCGCAGCTACTTCAAATTGTCTTTTGTAGATCGTCCAAGGAGTTTGTCCATCAAAAGTTGGCGGATGCAATACTTTCCTTGAAGTAGGTCTTCAAGATTCTTCTCTTGGGTTCCAAAACGTTTTAGAAGAATCTATTGTTCGTTTCTTTGCTCTTGAAAACGCTCGAGAAGAAGAGCCATCATATTGGACAAGTCGGAACTATTACTTACATGCTCTTGTTCCTCTTTAATTTCAACATACTCGAGGAATGTGTCGGGATTTTCGTTTTGCTGAGTCATATTTTCTTGCGGTCTAATAATGCGGTCATTTTTAGTTCCAGCAGTAGGAATACCCCGAATCTTTAACACTGCTCTAAGTTCAATCAAGTTAAGGGCATTTACCAGTTTACCCATAGTCACTTTATCACTTTTCACTTCTATTTGTTCATACTAATAATGACTTAAGTTTTATTTCACTTCTGACACCACTGTAATATTTATGTCTAGGGTTCAAAAATAAAACTTATTTTTTTTACTTTTAAATCACCACTGCTATCTCTATAAATGAAACTCACTTTTATCTAAGTTCAAACTCTTTATTTATTTCTTTATCTTAGCACCACTAATTATTCACCATTTATTCGTCACCGCGGTTAAATTGAAACCGAGCCCATTAGCGTTTAATTTGTCCTATTTATAATGGGATCAAAGTTCTCGAACCGTCTAAGTATCGAACCATTAGGAATTTTCAAGATGCTTTGAAAGCTTTCAGAGCTTTTAAATTTCCTAATGCTAAAGTACAGTTTGGGCGGCACTACTATTTCAACAGAATTATTCAGCATATTTACTGTAGTAGACACAAAAACCATAACAATATTTACTATAGTAGAGACAAAACCATTCATATAACAATATATTATGTTATGTACCTATGTATATTACCGAGGTATGTAGGTCGTATGCAAATAGTTGACATGATTGATATGTGATAAGGTGGTGGGTGGTAGAGTAAAATTTAATTTTTGTATTGATAGGTTCATATGTAAGTAGATACATATATACCTACATGGGTATGTAACTATAGGTTATTTATTGTTATGAAGGCAGGAAGATACCAATATTTTATTGTGATTTTTTAATAAAATCTGATTTTTTAGTGACCTTTTTATCGTTAGAGATAGATATTTAATTGATTTGTGGGCTATAGGTCAATAGTAAATAAAAGATGTTATTTCATCGCAACGTTTCGAGTATGTTTATACTCTTCATCAGGCCTTTATTGGTTAATGACAAAAGATAAAAAGTAATACAAACATTAGCATACAACTATTAAACATTATAAAAATGTGACGTCAAGGTAACTTACAATAAAAATTTTTTCAAACAGTTAATATTTGATATAGTCAAACATTTTATACACAATTGAGGCAAAGTAACTAAAATAAATAAATAAACAAAGTTAAAACTACATTTAAAAATTGTAATTTGGTTATTTTAAAAAAAGAACATTACTCGAACAACAGTTGAAACGTCCAATTACGCTACACAATCACCTATTTTGAATCTTTTTATTTTTTGTTGGCCTATTTATAAGTTGGCTATAAACAGTACTAAGACTGTCACAATCCGATCTACGGTTGACAGCATTGTTGTTATCTATTATATGCAACATCTCTATCAACATTCTTTTTGAATAATGTTGCTCTGTTCGAAGAATTTCTACATTCTCCAAATCTGGTGTGTGTTTTTCTTCTATGCAATGGTGAGCTAGTGCAGTTTTGTGAGAAGACCCGCTATTTAGATCAGACCTGTGACCAGAGATGCGATTTCTCAATTTTTGTTTGGAGGTTCCGATGTAAACGGACGGACATGTCGTCTCCTTTCCTCCTAAGCAGTTAATCCTATAGACAACATCTGCTTTCTCCAACGTCTCCACTCTACCTTTTGTGTTGGTAAAAAGTTTATTCCTCAGAGGAAATGCAGACTTGAAAGCTACTTTTGTCTTTGTGTTGTCTTTTATTGGTGCTGTCTTGATGCGGTTGGAGAGGTGAGGTATGTAAAGTGAACTCTTATATACACACACTTGTTGGGGATTATCAGCTTGGTTGATCATTTTTTTCTTTTTGATGGTTTTTGATGAGTTTGTTGACAACCGGAGAGGGGAATTAATTGGAGAACAGGGTGCCTCGGATGATTTTGATGTTTTTTTGGTGAAAAGATTTATCGCTTATGTCAAGAGCCCGGTTCACAAAGTTTTGTGCCGTATTGATAATAACTTCTTTGGGTTGCTTCGAATGGAAATTTATAAGGCGACCAGATGCAGTCGGTTTTTTATACCAATCAAAAATTAGTTTTTCATTTCGCCTTATAACTTTCATATCGAGATATGGAAGCTCACCATTCAATTCCATTTCCACCGTAAACTTAATTTTGTGATTAAAAGAATTCAAGGCATTCAGCGTGTTCTGAACTTCTTCTGCTTCAATCACAACAAACAAGTCATCTACATATTTGGTGATAACTTTTGGTTTTTTTGAAAGCTTACCAAGAACATCCTCCAGCAATGTTTCCAAAACCAAATCCGCTAAAATTGGAGATGCTGGGCTTCCCATGGGTACACCCTGTTTTTGCTGATAAATATTGCCATCGAACTCCAAGAAGTTATTATCGATAACACAAAACCTGATTATCTCAAAGAATTTCGTCTTTTTAATATTGGTGTGTTCTTTAATCTTATTCCAGTTATTCTTTATAATGTCCAGAATCAAAGCAATTGGAATGCAAGTAAACAAGGAAACTACATCAAAAGAAGCTAGAATTTCTCCGTTTTCCAATCGTATTGAAGACACTTTGTCAATAAAGTCTTTTGAATTCCTGACGTTAAATTTCGAATTCCGTGTCAAGTTTTGAAGAATTTTGACCATGAATTTTGAAAGTTCGTAGCAAGGAACTTTGGTAGAGGCAAAGATTGGTCGCAATGGGGTATTTTCCTTGTGAATTTTGGGTCATCCAAAGATTTTTGGGGTGTTAGCAATAACGTACATTGCTAACACCCCGTTTCTTATCATATTGAGAAATATGGTTTTCTTTGAACAGATCCTTTACAAAATCATTGTTACGATTCTGCAATGTTGTTGTTGGATTATTTCTTAAAATTCTGTAGACATTTCTGTCCATCATAAGCTTATGCATTTTGCTAATGTAGTCTGTCTTATACATTGCAACTGTGACATTGCCTTTATCAGCAGAGACAATATAGACGTCTTTATGTTGTTTGAGGAACAATCTGGCTTCATTATAAACTTTATGCAAAAACTTGTCAAACGGAGGTATGTATGTTGATCGTAAATGATTTTGTAAAATTTCTGATTTTTTTACACTATAAGTTCTCGAGAGTAACAAGCTTATATCAAGCATTAACTTACAATCAGAGATTAGCCAACACATATTATGTGCTCACTGGCTACATCATCTAGTGCAGGTGTTAGTTGTTAGTAAGCAAAATATACAAATAGCATAACACAAGCACAAAAAATAAAAAATAAATAAACAAATACATTTATACAAAATAGATAGAAAAAACATTGAGAACATACAAAACATAAACTATGAGCGTGGTGCACTGGTTTTAAATGTTTTTTTAGAGAGGATTTACTAATATTAAAATCAACAATACTTTTATTTGAGTTGAAAAGTTTGCACATGCGGGTAAGAGGTTCATTCATGCCATAATTAGTACGGTGTTGGGGACAATGTAATAGCTCTAAATAGCCCCTCCACGATAGTTAAAACCTACACATGATAGAAGATCAGGTGCGTCTAAAAATCCCGTTAAAAGTTGGTGAATAAAAATAACATCATTGTTAATACGCCTTTGTGACAAGGTTTGAATCTGTAGAAAATGAATCCGGTGTTCGTAAGGTGGGAGGTTGTATGGATCTGCCCAGTTGAGACCTTTTAAAGCAAATCGAATAAAATTACGCTGAACTGCCTCTATCCTAGACTTATGAAATTCGTAGAGAGGAGACCATACCTGTGATGCATATTCTAGATGGGGGCGAACATGACAGTTATATAAAGCTAGGGTTACATAAGGATTTTGAAATTCCTTGGACCATCTTTTAACAAATCCCAACATGGAATTAGCTTTTTTAACAATAAAGTTGATGTTTTCCGTAAAACTCAAGTCTGGGGTAAAGTTTACTCCCAGATCCTTAAAACTAAAAACGCGATGCAAAACTTGTTGTGAAATGTAATAGCCGTGTGTACTTGGTACCCGTTTCCTTGAAAATGTCATTGTCTGACATTTCGCTGGATTCAGGCTTAAACAATTCTTGCTACACCAGATAGCAAATCTGTCGATGTCGGCTTGCAATTCTACGCGGTCATTAGCTGAGGTAATAGATTTGAAAATTTTCATATCATCAGCGAAAACAAGGATCTCACTAAAATGAATACACGAAGTTACGTCATTAATAGCTAGTATAAACAGTAACGGACCAAGATGGCTGCCTTGTGGGACTCCTGATTTTGCTGGGAAAGGTTTAGAAAACGAATTTCTGAACTTAACTATATATGATCTGTTACGGAGATATGAATATATCCAATTAACAAATCCTACAGGGAAACCTAAAGCTTTCAGTTTGAAAATGATGATTTCATGTGAGAGTTGGTCAAAAGCTTTTGAGAAATCTGTGTAGATACAATCCAGCTCCTGTCCACTCTCTAATGCCCTTGAGCACTTGTTCATAAAGGTTAGTAAGTTTGTGACAGTAGACCGCTTCTGCATGAAGCCGTGTTGTTGATGGCAGATTAAATGTTTGCAGAAAAACGTTAAGCTATCACAAACTACTTGTTCGAAAAGCTTTGGAATAGAAGACAGTTTAGAAATCGGTCTGTAGTTGGTGATATCGGACTTAGTACCCTTTTTGAAGACGGGAGTAATGAATGAATCTTTCCATACTTGAGGAAATTTACCGGATTTAAGGGATAGATTGAAAAGGAATTGCAAGGGAGAAGCTAAAACGGAGGAACATTTTTTTAATATTATAGGAGGAATGCCATCAGGACTGGGAGAGTAATCATCTTTCAGCAATGAAAGATAATGCAAAACTTTATCATTATCAATTTGGATGTTGTTAAAAGTGGCTTGGGGGAAATCACGGGAGTAGTCAAAGAAATCAAAGTCTATATTGACGGGATTTTCAATAAAGGACTTACTGAAATGCTTTGCAAAGGCATTGCATATCTCAGGTGAGCTTGTCAAAGCGGAATCTTTGTAAACAAAGTTCACTGGATACCCATCAGACTTCTTCTTTAAATTTACAAACTTCCAAAATTTCTTTGGATCAATCTTCAACGAAATTTCCATTTCCTTCACATATGCTGCATATAGGTTTCTGGAAAGTAAATTAAACTCTTCAAAAAGTGCAAGGAAGACACTTTGATGAGAAATTGAAAGACTTTTAATGTAAGACTTCCAAGCCTTATTCCGTTTGTTGCGTAGAGATCTAAGTTCTTCCGTGTACCACGGATGGCTGAAGTTGATATTTTTAGATATCTTAAGAGGAATTGAATTTATCAAGCAGCTATTGAAAATTTCGTAGAATTGAGTAACTGCGTCGTCAATGTTAGAGCAAACATGAATATTCGAAATATTAGAAGCACTCAAATTTTCGTAAAGTAATTGAAAGTCAGCTTTACGGAAATCAAGTGAATAAGAAGAGTCTTCGGCATTACTGTTATTAAGTAAATTGCTGCTGACACCAAAAAATATATCCAATGGGGGATGGTAGGAGTCTACGTTAGAAATGGCAGAGGTATATTCTACCACTACCGTACTAACAGCGTCAGAAGAAAAGACTAAATCGAGAATTCGATTTCTACAATTATTAATACAGCTTACTTGCTGTAAGTCAGTAGAGGTTATGTTATCCAAAAGAAGAAGTTCCTGTTGCGAAGAAGTCAAGGCAGCTTCTAAATAGGACTCGTCTTCAGAAGGGGTCCACGTAATGTTAGGTAAATTGAAGTCACCCAACAGTAAAATGTTGGTTTTTGAACTGGCAATATCAATCATATGATCGAGAATTAACGATAGCACGGCAAAAACTGCCCCAGAACTTTTCGGTGGAATATAAACAATAATAATAAAAAGATCATTTGATTGAAAAGAAACCTTAACACAAATGAGTTCAATTGAAACATTAAAGGGTAAAGAGACAAGGGAAGATGAGATGAGAATCAATACACCACCGCCCACTTCCTTCGGCTTATCCACATGACGGTCCTTTCTAAAAACAGAAAACTCATCGTCTGAAATTTCTGTGTCCAAAAATGAACTATTGAGCCATGTTTCTGTGAAAGCAAAGATATCATGTGGAAAAGCTTGAGAGTTTTTAAAAACATCAGCAGTTTTGCTGCGTATCCCTCTTACATTTTGGTAGAAGAGGGTAATCCTATTAAGTTTTTTGGAGCCGATACTTTAGCAACTCGATTATTGAGATTTTTTGATCGAACTACAAATTCTTTGACAAGTGTACCGGGAGGCCAAAACTTATTGTTGCAGAGAGGAACGAAAAATGCTGGAGGAGTAGTTATCCTGAACGATGACACAAAACTGTCAGGCTTACTGATTTTATTGCATTTTATAGCTGACGCACTCGAGATGCAGTTATTAACAAAAAGATGTTGAATTATGTCATTGGGTTGGAGTTCAGGGTCAAGTCGGGATACAAATACTAATTTTGGCTTAGGAACAGATTCTATTTTTTTGGGAGGTTCAGAATCTTTGATATTATTGGTATTAGTATTAGTATTAGAACAACTTGAAACACTTTTCGGTTCAGAGCAAGATGGGGTAGTGCTTTCTAAAGCAGTGGGAACCGCAACCGCCGGTGAATCGATATCTGCACTAGAGTTGTTGATAGTAGTAATAACTACTTCTTGAAGGGGAGGAGGCAGTGGCATAGTTATTGGAATGACTCTCCTTGAATTTGGGCGCTTTGGGTCTGGGGACGGAGTTTTCGATAACGATGACCCTTCCCGACCCCTTTTCTTACCCTTTTTGAAAGCAGACTTAGTAAGCCCAGAAGAAGAGGGGTTACTCGGGGGCAGGGATGAAGGATGAGGAGAGTCAGGTTCTAACTGCTCTGTTGACGTTGATTTGTTTGCAGTTTCAATTGGGGAAGGAAATGAGATTAAGTTAGCTGAAACTGAGTTTAAATTTTCGCATAAAACTTCAAAGTTCTTAGCAATTTTTATAATCTCATCCTTGAGAGATGACATCTTGAATGAAACTTGTGATAATGATACCTTAATACAAGTTTTACAGTACCAAAAAGCAAATTTGGAAGAATGGATTTTATCTATAAAACTATTTGTTGAGCCTAAGCATTTGGCGTGGAATAATTTCCCACAGGGACCAAAGCAAGCAAAAAGAGGAGTTGAACTCGAGTGCTCTGTACATTTCTCAGCTGAGCAGACCATTATAATAAGAAAAAGAAAGAATGGAAAAAAATTAAAATAGTTTATTTCGAAAGAAAGAAGAAAAAAAAAAAAAAAAAAGAAAGAAGAAAAAAAAAATTTTTTTTAGGACTCCACCAGGTATCGAACCAGGTAAGGAAATAATCTTGAGGACCGCGCTCAGACAGTTTCCGCTGTCGAGTAATTTAAAAGATGGAGGAAAAAATGATTTTATGACCTATCTAAAACCATACAAATGTTGCAATTTACTAAGTAATTTGTATTACTACAAAAGCTCTTTTTTTTTTTTAATAGAGGGGAAAACATGTTGAAGGAAGGGGAAGTAAATGGTTTATATATCTAATGCAATTTTGAAAGCTCAAAATTGCAATTAAAAAAAGATGACTAAGATGACGCTTACCAATGATAGGATGTTACCTTTAGATATAAGTAAATGCACAAACTATTAAGATTTAAAAGTGCATTTTGTGGTGGTTTTTTGTTTCGAATACGAGTTGGTAGAACTATAATTGTCGGAAGGACGCTTAAGTGATCGTATGTAAACAATTATTGTTAATTGGTTCACGGTTTCGTTGACGTGGACGATGATGATGACAATGACTACGACGACGACAAAAACCTAACCGCTAAAGCGAATTTTTTAAACTTGGAACTTCAGGTCTTTAGGTTTTGTCGGATGTTAAAAAAAAACTTTTGTTTAAACAAAAACAACATTTTTATTTATAAAAAAAAGCAATTTTTTACGAACAACAGCCAACCTTTCTTAGAAAAATATTAATTTTTTTCTTACATAAATAAACATTTTTTTTTCAAAAATAACGAACTTTTTACATTTACTTAGGTACTTTGATTTAATATCTATGATTTAAAAGAAACGGAATAGGTTCTTTTGCGGATTAATAAACATTGAAGCAATAAAAAATAATTCAATCAAAATACAGATTAAACATGTTAAACGCAAAAATTTCATAAAATTTTGTGGAAATGTTTGTCAGGACTGCCGATCTGTTGAATTAATAAATTATATCTATACATACATGACGGGATGTAAAAACTTTTCTTTTTAGGTATATCTATAGGTATATGCGAAAAACCATTAATTTCGAAGCTTAACCTTGACTAATTTTGTATTAACAATATGCTCATACGTCGTATAAGCGAATTCTTGCTTGAGTACATTGTTACGAAAATCATGGTGACCATCAGACTTCATGATCAACAACAAAGGAAACACAGCTTATCGCTGTCAAAATTCGAAAGCACATCGCTCATTTGCTGCAATAACGTCATAAAAGACTTAATATTCAGGAAATAAATTTTAAATTGTATAGCCATGGCATTTTTGTATGCACAAACAAAAACAAAAACAAGTCTATAACGAAACAAGTGCTCTCTCGTTGTCAGTTTTACAGCCTGCGAAATGACGTTCTGCAGGAGAAAAATATTACTTAAAATTATTAAAATAAGTAGCTAAAAATCCTGCTTTTTGAATTATGACGATATTGCAGCAAATGAGCGACATGCTTTCATAAAACGTCATACTATGAGCTTTTAAAGGAAAACAAATGAAATAGGAGTGAACGCAACGTCGAGAAGAGCACGAATAGAGAGCTGGAGGGAATTTTTTTTGGAGAGTTGAGACGCAATAAAAGGAGCTCTTAAAGTAGAAAATTCCTTCTTGGCGAATTAGAACCTAAAGCTATCAGCACAAGCCTTCCGTGGTGACAAAAAAAAATTCTTAGCGACACAAAATAAAAGATAAAATTACAATCCCATTTCATAAAAAAAACATAAGCGAGAGCTACAGTACGTTTGCAACGAACTGTTGGATACCCTATTCCCCATATTTTTGTATGTGCATGCGTCTGCCTCTCGCAAACAGCCGATGTTTCAGAAACAAAATTCTTCTTTAGCAGACAGAAAAAATTCAATAACATTAATTTTATGCGGTGTTATGTTCAATTAGTGCTGGCGCAATAAAAAAAGGAGTGCGCCACGCCCAAAGTTAAAACGTTTTATTGCCAAGGCAATTGTTATGAGCTCAGTGACATTCAATTTTATTCTTGCAGATCGATTTGAACAAAACAAGACAAAACTTAAATTTTTAAAAATTAGATTTGGAATGGAAATAGCGATTATGGGTGTTTTTAACAATTATTGGACCACACTCTGCTACGTAACCAAGAAATATAAATCCAAGTGTTCATCTGTTTATTTCAAAACTGCGACCGATAGTTAAAAAACGTTAAAAAAATTAATACATTATACGACTTTTGACGGAAACGCCCCTCAAAACTGGGCGTGTCTTAAAAATTTGAAGCCCTAACTGCACTTTTATCAGTATTTAGGCATATGTGTAAGACTACAGCTGAATCGAATAGTTTTTAAACAATCTTACCTGAACAAAGGTATTTTACCAAAATCACGCCTTTAAAAGTGGGCGTATTGAAAAAATTTACAAAAGAAAATGTAGAGATATATTTCTCAAATAACGAACGGAAGGAAAAAGGTTTAAATTAAACATTGGAAATGCCTTAAATTCTTAAGGCTACGTTTTTCGTTCTTTCATGAAAAGTAGGCGTAAGCCGCGCCCAAAATTCAAAAATTTCTTTTCATACACAAACATTTTCGTTTCTATTAAGAGACGCAAAATTTTGGCTTGCGGATTAATTATAAATACCGTTTATTTACAAAAACAATTTTTTTATAGTTTCTAATGAAAAGTGGGCGTCAGCCACGCCCAAAATCAATTTTTTTGATTTTATACACAAGATGTTTATGTGCCAGTAAGACCCACAAAATTTAATGTTTTTCGCTTTAATATAACAATTGTTATTTTATAAAAACAATATTGATGGTTTTGTATGAAAAATAGGCCTAAGCCACGCCCAGACTGAAATATTTTTATTTGATTGGAAGAAAATTTACCTAAAGCTTACGTGTGCAAAATTTTAGCGTTATGCTTTTATCGTAACTGTTCAAAAAAACATAATTTAATTTTATTAAATTGAGGTTGTTCAACAAAAATGGCGATTGTGGGCGTGTTTGTGGGCGGATTTTAACGGTTCAAGAACTTAGCCTTACTCTTGATTATATATACCAAATTTCAGCTTTCTAGCTCAAAAATTGCGACCTGTAGAGAGTATACATACGGACGGACGGACGGACATGGCTAAATCGACTAGGCTTTTGATTCTGAGTCAGAATATATATACTTTTCTATACCTAACGGTATTATTTCTCTATGTTACAAACTCCACACCAAATACAATATACCCATTCTATGGAATAGGGTATAAAAAAATACCTCTCGGGAACCAGAGACATCTAATAAAAATAAAATATTCGAAGTCAATGAGATCGCCTTTTTTTCTTAACTTCTCTATTTTGTTGAACATTTTTTTTAGAGTTCCTAATCGCTTGCTTATCTTTCGATTCAATTTGCGACGAATTCGAGAGTTTTGCAACACTGGTGTCAGATGTGGGGTTTTCTCGAACAGAGCTAAGAATAGTTCTCACCAAGATGGACGCGGAAGAAATGAAGCAACATTTTGACTCTATGCTAACCCTTATGAGAGACAACACCTTGAAGGAGCGGTAGTTTTGGGATGGTAAATTGGCAGAATGGAAAGACGAGTTAGCTCGAAGGCAAGAGACCACGGAAGAGCGAGTCGGGACTTTGGAGAAAACGATATGGAGAACGTTTAAACTAACCGAAGAACAACATTCTTCTCCACGTGCTTTGTCTACAGATGGAACCAAGGAGGCAACAAGTCTTCCCAATCACACTGACCATGTAACCAAGCAGCGAACGAAAGAACCACCACAAATAATTTTCCAAGAAAGCGAAGTTTTTAACACACCGCAACGGCTCGCAACTCCACCTTGTCGCGGTAGGCCGCCCAAAAAACTTGCAGGATGCCCTTTGTATCGCACATGACATAACCACTCGACTCGAATGCCGCGGCCATCGTCAGGTATTTATGGCCACTCCTGGCCAGATTAGTAAAAGGAACGACCGTCAGCAAAAGCAGAGCAAAGCATTAGCATATGCAAGCCGAGATGATAAAATTTCGGAAAACTAGTCACCACTGGCCAATCGGAGCGAAAACCAGTGGTGGAGATAATTACCGCTCCTCCATTTGATAATAAATATCTTGCTTCCTCAACAGGCTATCCACCAGAAGACGAACGTTCTAGTCATACTAAAACTAGTTTTGTCGGCGCGGTCGGTGAAGCAAGCATCAATTTGTCACATACATCAACAACAAAAAATGCACAATGGTCGTCGACTCGGGGGCCAATATATCAGTAATCTCTAATAAGAAGGACTCTTATCCTTTACCTCTGATGGAGGAGCTGCTTGCGTCCGTAGGAGGATCGTCGTGGTTTTCTACGATGGACTTGCAGAGCGGCTACTGGCAAGTAGAAATGAGCGCTTATGATAAGGAAAAGACTGCATTCACGAACGGAAGTGGGTTATGGCATTTTCTTTTCATGCCATTCGGCTTAAGCAACGCCGGTGCGACATTCTAGAGATTGATGGATGAGGTGCTGAAAGGATTTCCTGTTTATCTAGATGACATTATTTGCCACTCCAAAGGTTTTGACGAACATCTCACTAATCTAGAAGAAATCTTCAAGAGATTAAAAGAAGCCAATTTAAAATTAAGCCCAAGCAAGTGCCATTTTTTTCGAAATAGCGTGAAGTTCCTAGGGCACGTAGTATCCAAAGAAGGATTGGCTACTGATCCAGACAAAATTGATGTAGTCTGACAGTGACCTATTCCAAGAACAAAGCGTCAGGTAAGAAGCTTCCTAGGACTTTGTTCCTATTACAGAAAGTTCATCGAAGGGTTTTTGACCATTGCAAAACCTTTGTCAGAACTTACAGAGGACCGACGTCGATTTGAATGGACTCAATCTTGTAATGCCGCATTTCAGACGTTGAAAATCACTCTTACTTCGGCCCTGATCTTAGGTTTCCCAACAGCTGATGACACGTTTGTTTTGCATACCGACGCTTCAAACGTCGGGGTGGGTGCAGTGCAGTGCTGAGCCAAAGACAAGGTGAGTCCGAAATTGGCATCGAATATTTCAGTTAGACTTTGAACAGGGCCGAACGCAATTACTGCGTCACGCGAAAGGAACTCTTAGCTGTTGGTCTCGCCACCAAAAGGTTTCTCCATTATTTGTTCGGCAGACGCTTCCTATTACAAACCGACCACGCATCGCTGTGGCTTTACAACTTCAAAACGCCGGAAGGGCAAATGGCCAGGTGGATTGAGCGGCTTCAGGAGTACGACTTACAAATTCATAACAGGCAGGGATCTAGACATGGAAATGCTGATGGGTTTCCAGGAGACCATGTGTGAACTGCAAAGTTTGTTCGCGAGCAGATGAGAAGGAAAAACTTCAATCAGAAGTCCTTAGTCTTCAGGAGCTACCCATAACAACTATGGATTAACGCCAGCGAAACGATCCAACTTTGTCGACGGTAAGAGAATGGTTGGAACAGGGTAATCGTCTCTCAAGAGAAAATATTTTGGTAGAAGATACTGACGTCAAAGCGTACTGGACTTTATTTGGACATCTCAAGCTACACAACGACGTTATCACTCAAGTTGTGGAAGCAGATTCAGAAAGGGTGAGTAACTTAGAATTGGTTCCAAAGAGTTTTGTTCCAGACACATTGCAGTCACTCCACAACAGCCCAAGTGGGGGCCATTTTGGACAAAAAAAGACACTCAGCAAGGTTAAAAGCAGGTATTTTTGGATAGGGCGCCACGGCGAAGGTTCCGAGTTACATCGCTGACTCCACCTAAGTTTCCCGGCGTGGTTCGGTCTCTCAGCGTCTTTGTTCGCCTTTCGGTTTCCGTGGGAGGTTGTATGTCTATTTCCGTTCTCTTCTTCCAAAGTATCAATAAAAACACAGGAATGATCGAGAGTGTAAGCCACTAAGACTTCTTCGCATCCTTATAAAAACGCTGGAATTGGTCGAATTTTGAGTGGCTTAAACGGGAACGGGAGAGAAGTTATCCATAAACTCAATCCTTTGGTTTTATTCTCTCAATTCTCATTACGTATGTGTTATCAGAGCTGAATTCGTTCCTAATTGAATCATTGGCTTAACTGAGCATTTGCACGCGTATAGTAGTTGTAAATAAAATGCACGACTGGGTCACACGAACTTGCTCTTTTGATAAGCAATTGCGTAGTGGCTGCATATATGGATATTAAAAAAAAATTAAATAATTTCGAAAATTCTTTTATTTTTTAAATTAGTTAAAGAGTTTTCTCGGAAATACTAAGTATGCAATAAAATTTCAAAGCTATACGTCAATCTAGGAAAAAAAAAATATTGAAAATCGTTGGACCAGTTTTTTTTTTTAAAGGTTATTTTTGAAAAACTTTTCAAAAAATATTTTGAAATTTATTTGAGTATGCAAATATATGGCAATCTGTAGTTTACATTTGAAAAATAATTAAAAAAAAAATCAATGTACCCGTTTCCAACATGTTTCGAAAACCAAAAATTTTTTTGAAAAAAGTTATAAAAAATCAAAAAAAAAAGTTTTTGAAAATTTTGAAATGCCATATTAATAAAATTGTGAATGACTTCCTGTAGCCAAAATTTTATTGAAATCGAATGTATAGTTTACGAGAAAATTTGATTTGAAAATACTGGTTCTATGAGAACCAAAAGATAGATTGTCTTGCAAAAAAAGCATTCTGAAAGTTTTATCAAAATCGTTAGAGCCGTTTTTGAGAAAATCAATGTTTGTCTTCAAGATTGTATGGCAGGTGCCGTTATTTTTGGACCTAGAGCAAAAATAAAAAAAATTTCCGAGGGACGGCCAAATAAATCCTAAATACCAAATTTAAAGCAAATCGGCCCACCCGTTCAGCCTCCAGAGGCGCGAACAGACAGACAGACGGACGGAATTTCCAGACCCACTTTTTTCGACTTCTCCATCATCGTAATGTCATGTGTGATTGTTATCTCAAATTTTTACTTGCGATTATAGGTACTATAAGGCAAATTATGCATTCGTCGAAAAAAAAAGTTTTGAGATAACAATCAAACATGACATTACGATGATAGAGAAGACGAAAAAAGATGGTCTAAAAATTCTGTCCGTCTGTATGTCTGTCTGTCTGTCTGTATGTATAGAGACCTACAGCCCAAACGGGTGGGCAGAATTGCTTCAAACTTGGTATATAGACTTTTTTAGGTATTGTTCAGAGGGGAAATTGATATTTTTTTTTAGCTTAAAAAATAACGGTACCTGCCATACAGCCGTTACGTTAAAGCTTAGTTTTCTCAGAAACGGCTCTAACGATTTCGATTTTAAAAAATCAGTGTTGCTTTTTAAGTACGACCAATAATATGACTGAAGGCTTGGTGCCTCAGCTGTCAACAATGCGCACCATATATAGGACCACCCCGCCGAACAATTGGGCGGCTCCAACCTAGCAATCCCAGTGCTCCTTTCGAAAGAATTGCGATAGAAGTTCTTGGACCTTTCCTTCGTACATTGAATGGAAACCGATTCATAGTGGTAGTAATGGATTATTTTACCAAGTGGCCTGAATGTTTTGCTGTCTCTTGTCAAACGGCAGAGGTAATTATTTATAAGTTAATCGATGAAGTATTTTGTAGGCTCGGATTGCCACATTTTATCCACTCCGACCAAGGTCGGAACTTTGAGGCTGAGATATTCAAGATGACGATGGCCGTTTTGGGAATTGAAAAAACTAGGACAACCCCTTTAAGACCTCAGTCAGATGGAATGGCAGAGAGATTCAACCGTACTCTCTTGGACTACCTGGCTAAATTCACCGGGTCACAATAATCAGAATGGGACCGACATTTACAGCCGGCGCTCTTGGCAAATCGCACATCTGACCACGAATCAACGAAATTTTCCCCTGCCATGGCAATGTTTGGTCGCGAACTCAAACTCCCAATAGATCTTTTGCGCAGCTTGCCACCGGGGGAAGCAAAATCAATGCCCGAATACGTGATGGATGTTCGAAGAAGACTTCAAAATGTACATCAAGTCGTCCGAACGAATCTTCAAATGACGGCGGACTCCATGAAAGCGAGGAACGACTTGAAGGCAAATCCGATAACTTTTACACCAGGGGACAAGGTTTGGTTTTATAATCCAAAGAGACGGGTCGGGTTAAGTCCAAAACTTCAGTGCGATTGGGAAGGGCCAGTCCACATTGTCAAGTGCTTTTCAGATCTGGTATACCAAATTCGGATTCCAGGAAAACGAACACTTAAAGTGGTGCACTCAAATCGTCTTGCGGCCCTTGCTGAACCAGCCGTAACACAGTTTTAATTTTGAGTTTTGGAGAGAGAGCAGTGTTACGAAAATCATGGTGACAATCAGATTTCATGATGAACAACAAAGGAAACACAGCTTATCGCTGTAAAAATTCGAAAGGATATGCTTTCATAAAACGTCACACTATGAGCTGTCAAAGGAAAACAAATGGAATAGGAGTGAACGCGACGTCGAGAAGAGCACGAATAGAGAGCTGGAGGGAATTTTTTTTGGAGAGTTGAGAAGCAATAAAAGGAGCTCGCAAAGTAGAAAATTCCTTCTTGGTGAATTAGAACCTAAAGCTATCAGCACAAGCCTTCTGTGGTGACAAAAAAAATCTTAGCGACACAAAATAAAAGATAAAATTACAATCTCATTTCATAAAAAAAAATAAATACCTCTCGGGAACCAGAGACATCTAATAAAAATAAAATATTCGAAGTCAATGAGATCGTCTTTTTTTCTTAACTTCTCTATTTTATTGAAAATTTTTTTAGAGTTCCTTATCGCTGGTTTATCTTTCGATTCAATTTGCGACGAATTCGAGAGTTTAGCAACAATATATAACAAGGTACCTACTAGGTACTTAAGTACTTAAACTTAAGGGTAGGTCTCCCTCACAACAGAATTTAAACGTCGTGTAAGCGTACTTCAATGTGGTAGTGCGACATTCATATTTCTCTTTATTGTTTTTGGTAAACTCATTTTTTCTTTGTTTTCTCTTCAAAACAATGTTTTGTGTCTTCTATCCTTGTATGATATTTCGCAGCGGTTCAAAGCGGTATCATATCCAGACTCCAGAATGGACCTTTTAGCAGGGTATTGCGTTTTTTTGCTTTGGGTTTCGTTGTTGTCCTTTTGCTTTGATTTAGAAATGGGAAAAAGATAAGTTTTATTCTTTCTATATTTATGGAAGGGTAAAATGGTAATTTTTCAGTTTTCTTTTAAAATGGACATAAATGCGATTAATTTTTGCCCTTTTCCTTTTTTTGTTTATTTTTTTTCATATTCCGCATGCTATTGGCGCAAAAACAGAAAAAATATTTTAACAAAATTGAGAACTCCTTTGGGACTCGATATATGTTACCACATATTACACATACAATGGACACGCACAAATATACAGACATGTAATTATATACATTTGATATGGTTGTTTTCTTTTTACAGAGCTGTATGTAAATAAAAGTAAGGTAGGTCAGCAACTATTTGACCTGTTTTAAAATTGCTTATGGGTTTATTGCAAAGGGGTGAATTTTGATTTTTACCAGAAGGTAAATATATTTTCACTTGACATGTGCGAAAATCTGAGATTTTGTTTTGATTTTCGTTGTCAGATTTTAGACAACACTTGAAATTTGTGGGAAGATGCCAGCGTCAGCTTGTTTACTGCGCTGACTGGTGCAGTCCCACTGTTTTGTGGGAAAAATGTGTCGCGCGTGTTGTTGGGGGTCGACAACATATTCTGTTATAACTTATATCCTTCCTCCATTATCACGGAATAATCATGTAAAAGATTGGCCTGCATTCACTGTTAGCATTTATCTAATAACTTCTTTACATAACCTACCCAAAATCTAATAAAAACAAAATTCTTAGCAACACTACTAACGACCTTGCAGTCAAATAAAAAAAAACATATCAAAAATTTGTTGTTCAATACTTCTATACGCAAGATCATATAGTTCTTTTCACAAAATAAGAACCTGTACAGGAGAGGAACCTGAACAAAAAATTCCAATAAGTCTATCGGTAAAGAAAAAACAGAGCATACCTAAATGATATTCTTCTGTCTCCTTTTTTCCCCTTTGACATGATACATATAAATCTAGACATAATACTTTGCTTACCAAAGAAAACAAAACTCCAGTCAAGCCAAAAGGAAACAAAATGTGAGAGCTCTGCTCATGTATGTAGGTACAAGACTTCTTTTGTAAAAGCAAGAGAACAAAGAGAAAGACAATGCACAGCAGTGCCAGATTTGGCGGTGGCATTCTTTCGAACTACCAATGTCTATGTGTGCGTAGTGCAGTGGTCAAAAAAGTGAAATAGACAATGTATAGGGTGGTTCTCGAAAATAGTAAAAGAAAAAGAATTAGAAATCTTAATTAAATTTATTTATTTAAAGGAAAACTTAACCGATTTATGTCACAGACAAATTGAATATGAATATGAAATCAAAGAAAACAATAAACTGTAAAAATAATAGTAGTAGTTCGACTGTGGTCGAGAGCGGACGTCTTTTACTGAAAGTGTCGTGGGATGCGAACTTTTTTTTCTCATAGTTTAATTATACAATCCTGTCTCAACTTTATTAAGTGTATATTTATACAATAGTATTTTGTCATCTTTTGATTCAGTTCACATTAATTCATTGAATATGCCTTGTTTAATCTGCAAACAATGTATTGAGAGAAATGACAATTCTAGAATTGTTTGTGGTGACTGCAATTGTCTTTTTCATTGCGAGTGTGCAAAAATTAATCCAAATGATATAGAATACATGGCTACAAATAATTTGAAATATCGATGTGACAAGTGTTCTGCTTCGTGCCGAAAATCACAACAATTACAGCAAGTAGTCCCACCAATTGCAGTACAACAACAGCTACTGCAGTGTTCTGAAATGCAACAACAACAACAACCGCTTGTAATATTCCAACAATCCCCTGAAATGCAAGAACAACAACATCAGTCTGGTATAAAGCTCATACAAACTCAGCACTCATCAACACCGAATGCCCATCAGCCAACATCGCCCACAGAACCTGTTTATGAACGTGTGGATGATAGCCCGTGCAGAGACGCTATTACAATGAAATTGCTATACGATGAGATTCTTTGTCTAAAGAAAATTAATAGTGATTTCCTTAGCACAGTTCAACAATTGAGGGAAGAAAATGTATTTCTTGTATCTAAGGTCAATGAACTTGAAAGCAAATTAAATTTCTGGGAACAAAAACAAGTTGAAGATGTAATAGAAATTGTTGGTGTTTCTCAGTTAAACAACGTCAATGCTGAAGAATGTGCCAACAAAATCTTTCATGAAGCTTTAAATGTCTCTGTGTCTTCAGAGCACATACAGAACTGCTATGTGAAACGTTTCGTATATAAAAACAACAATGAAAAGTCCAACACTATTTACATCCATTTAGCATCTCCCAAAATTAAAAATACGATAATGGCGAGCAAGAAAACTGGAAGGAAAAACCTGAACACAACATTATTTGGCGATTCTAGTAAAACATGTTCACTTTTTATGGCAACTAAAAAATGTAAAACAGAGAAAAAATTTAAATATCTATGGTTTAAGAATTCTCAAATTTGTTAAAGGAAGTTTGACAAGGATAAGGTTGTTTGTATAAGATCATTTAATGATTAAGAGGGACGTCATTATAAGTTGGTTCTGGAACAGCAATGAAGGGTGATCCAATGAGAAAGTCTCCTGGAGTCAATGCCATTTTGTCATCAGGATCATCATGAACAGGTGTCATCGGCTTTCAGAAAAGCTTGTGCTGATAGGTCGTCCACCACTTCTATGTGCACGGCCTTTGTTGCCATGCAAACAAATATTGCTAGGTAGGTTTTTATTGTTGTCCTTGATCGTTTTGTACCAACCCGAAGCATAAATGGTCCACAATAATCGACACTCGCTACAATAAATGGTCTTGCTACATTTACACGCTGGCTGGGAAGTGATGCCATTTGCTGAGAAAGGGTTGCACCCCGTTGACGTCGACAAATAACACATAGATTACTTCGCACAGCCTGTCTTCCATTAAGGATCCAATATCGCTCACGCAAATTTTGCAGCATAATTTGTGGACCGCCATGGAGTGTTCTTAAGTGAGCTTGTTTGATAATCAAAGAAACTAAAGCACTTCTTTTGGGAAGAATCATATCAAATCGTCGGTCTTGTGAAACAGAAGAAGCTTTGCCGATACGCCCATCAACCCGCAGGATTCCATCATCATCTATGAAAGGGTTAAGCGAAATAAGACGACTTGAACTCAAAACGCCGGAACCGCTCCGAAGCTGCTGTATCTCTGAAGCAAATGCCATTTTTTGCTCTATGCGAATGATAATGTTCAACGCATTCTCGGTTTCAGAAGGTTTAATTACAGCCGATTCTTGTCGATTCTTTTTCAGCCAACGAAGCATGTACACTACTGTATTAAGCAGTTTCTGAAAAGAACTAAATCGTTCAGTAAGTCGTATAATGTTACCATCTCGTTGGGTTGTTGTAAGATCACTCTTATCTAATGTCACCAAAACAAAAACAGAAAGCTTCTCCTCCCTTCGGATACTCTGAAGTTCGTCTTCGCTCAAAGGTAGTTCATCTTCTATCGAAATCGAAATTTCCTTCAGCCAACCTGGCCCTTGCCACCATAGCTCATACTCAAGCAGTTTTGCAGCTTCTAAGCCTCTACTTGCACAATCAGCGGGGTTTTGAGCTGATCGAACGTAATGCCATTTTTCGGTTGAAGTTAGGTCCTGTATTTGTCGTAATCGGTTGGAAACATATGGTTTTATTGTACTAGGTTGCTTCTTAAGCCAGCTGATAACAATACTTGAATTCGACCACAGGTAGTATGGCGTGTCCAAAAGCCCCAAAGCAGTGCGAGTGTTTTCCAAAGTAACAGCTAACAAATGCGCTGCACAGAGTTCAAGCCGAGGGATTGTTGCACCTTTGAGAGGTGCTACCTTCGTGCGAGCTGTAAGTAAACTAATCTGTGGTTGTTCACCAGTATTAAATCTTGTCGTTCTGATGTAGATTACAGCAGCGTAGGCTTTCGTACTAGCATTGCAGAACCCATGTAGAACACTTTTTTCTCCTTTAGCCATACCCAACCAACGTGGAACCCAAACACAATTGAGAGCCGCCAGGCTTTCACGAAAAGACATCCATATATCGCAAAGATCAGTAGGAAGCAACGTATCCCATGTAATTCCAGCTGCCCAAAGTGTCTGAATGAATATCTTGCCCGTAATTACGATCGGAACAACTTTGTTGGAGTTTCACATCGCTTTTTCAGGTTGACATTGAAAAACAGTTCATCCGCTGCACAATCCCACTGTATGCCAAGCACCGTTGCTGTCGGTGACTCGATAACAAGTTCTGTAGGAGTACAATTGTTATTAGAGAGACGATTAAGTACCTGGATGCTGTTTGAATTCCATTTACGCAACTTAAATTGACCGGATGAAAGAATCCTGTCTACGTTTTCAGCTAAATGAATAGCTTTCTCCTCGCTATCGCAGCTTACCAAAAAGTCATCGACATAAAACGATCTTAATATTGCATCCCTAGCTGCCATAGCATCGGTCAAGGTGGATTTGTCATCAATGACGGCTTTGAAGTTGTCGTAAGCGCATTGATGTAAGCTGCGCACTGTGTTGAATGAGCTTCCTTTCATTCCATAAGTAACTGTAGCTAGCTGGTAGACCTCTAAGCGGTCAGCTGTTGATTCACGCCAGAGGATACGTTGAAAATTCCTATGTTTTGGCGTCACCAACACTTGCCGAAACATCTTTTCAATATCGGCAGTTACCGCAGTACGGAATTGGCGGAAACGAAATATTATATGAACCAATGGATCCTGAACGGTTGGTCCAGCTAACTGAATGTCATTTAATGATACCCCATTGCTGGTCAATGCAGATGCGTTAAACACAACGCGGAACTTCTCAATGACAGCATGATGGGGAATATAATAGCAATCTGCATGGTCACCAGGTTGATCAACGCGTTGCATATGCCCAAGTGTAGCATATTCTCGCATAAACGCAATGTATTGATCCCGAAGATCCTTGTTGTTTGCCAAACGGCGTTCCAATGAATAGAATTGCCTCAAAGTATTATAACATGAAAGACCCAATTGCTTTTTTTGAGGCTGAAATGGTATATGCACTATATATCGTCCATCTGCGTTGCGGGTATGTGTGGAGGCGAAAATACGACCACATTCTTCTTCTTCTTGGCAACCGTCGGGAACTTCTTCTAACTTCCAAAATCGCTGTAGGACATCTTCTAAGCTTGGTTTCTCTTCACAAACATGAGCACTGAAAGTCCTAATCTGTGAGGTTTCTGCCGTCGTCGTCGTTGCTGCTGGACCAAACACTACCCAGCCAAATCGAGTACGCTGAGCATGTGGATCTTTTGGGCCCCCACTCACAACGTCGCCTTGAACGATAAGACCCCAGACATCTGCACCAATGAGCATGTCAATTCCACCAGGTGTTCCAAAATTTGGGTCTGCAAGCTGCAGGCCAGTCAGGTGATGCCATTGGTTGACGTCTACATGCATCCTTGGAGTAGTTGAAGTAACTGGTGAGATAACCAAAGCGCTGATTTTGAGAGAGAAGTCACTCTAAATTGCTTGAAGCGTTAGTTCAACGCTACCATTCGTTCTGGCTTGAGCCAGTGATCCAACACCTTCAATAGTTACATCCAATTTCTTTCTGCGAAGGTTCAAAGAGTTTGCGAAACGTTCAGTAAATAAACTCACCTGTGATCCTGGGTCGCAGAGGATTCGAGCAAGGCTCTGTACTGAACCATCACCACACACATTAGCTTTTGCTATTGCAAGCAGAACTACATGGTCACCGCGGGTGACACAACTGATTGAAGGGTCAGCTAGTCACAACTGCTCCTGCCGCAGCAATTGATTTGAGCTGGAAGGACGTCAACTGGCCCCCGACACGCCACTTGACCGCGCGAATGTTGCTGAAGATAAGTCAACTGTCTGCCCTGGTAGCTGCTGACATAATATTGTGTGCTGCTTACGACCACAATTTCGACACACACCAGATGTACACTGCCTGCAAGAATGCCCTTGCTTCAGACAGTTGAAGCACATGTTTGATCGCTTTAAGGTTTCAAAACGCTGTTCCGATTTCAAAGCCAAAAACTGTTAACATCGAGAAAGTTTGTGAATACCTTGGCATTGTATACACCTTTCTTCATCTACGGTGGCTAGATACGACTTCATCGGTTGATATGAATGCTGTTGACGAGATGAATTCCTGATTTGGTCTGTAGTGAGACTATGAGCTCGTTTTTCCAAGAACTTAAGAAGGTCCACTAGGGTTGGTATTTTATCCGAATCTGCAGTCATATTCCACTCCTTTTGTGTAGTAGTAGGAAGCTTGGAAACTACTATTGGCACTGATAAAGCGTCCCATGAGTCTACAAGAAGCTCCATGACCCGCAAAGCTCGAAATGACTCCTGCACCGTATCAACGATGGAAAGCAAAGACTTTGCAGACTCATCTAGTGCTGGTTTCATATTTAAAAACCGAGATACGTGGATTTCAGCTAGCAGCTTTTTCTTGTAGTAGCGAGTAGTCAATGATTTCCATACTTCTGCATACCCACCAGAATACATGGCTCCAATCAAAGGCACCTTGACGGGATCCACTGCTTGTCATAATTTGGCGAGCTTATAAGCTTCAGGCAACTGGGCATCATGGACAAGAGTTTTGAAAATATCTTTGAAGGCTAGCCAGTTGTGAAGTGAGCCATCGAATGTCGGAATAACCACTGGATCCAGTTTAATGTCAAATCCATTGCTTGAATTTTTACTAGGCCTGCTGGAAATTTTGCGTAGCTGTCGATTGAGAAGGACACATGTTGTATTATAGTTTTTCTCAACTTTCTCCCACAATTCGTCGTGACTTTCTAGCTCTTCACCCTTTGCATTACTAACTAAAATATCATGGTTCAACACAAAGCATTTAAAATGATCTCCAATTGACTTGAGGTCTTGTTCTAGTTGTGTAGAATCGCATAGATCCGAATTGGAGATACTAATACGGTCAAAGTATTTCTTGATGGCGTTTATTGCAGATGTCCTCAAATTCAATTCTGCCATCTTCTTCAAATGTCTTGAGCCAAAGCGCTGCCGGACGATTGCTTCTAAATAAAAGCACCTCGGAAAAATTCTTTATTCCACGAAAAGAAAAAAATGCCTTATTTGAATGTCTTGAGCCAAAGCGCTGCTGGACAATTCCTTGAAGTTCCTTGCTGTTATAAGAATATCACGATTCAATTGCCTGTAAGCTGCAATTAGTCATTCCTCACTCGCACCAAAAATATGTATAGGATGGTTCTCGAAAATAGTAAAAGAAAAAGAATTAGAAATCTTAATTTAATTTATTTATTTAAAGGAGAACTCAACCGATTTATGTCACAGACAAATTGAATATGAATAAGAAATCAAAGAAAACAATAAACTGTAATAATGAATTTTAAGTCAAAACAAAATAATTTTCTAACAGGTATTAAATTCAAAGTGAATCTTAAACAGACAACTTTTCAAAAATTAAAATTTAAAACAAAGTAAAAAAAAATATATTTATTTTAATTGCAACTAATACATAAAATACAAAAAATATGTTGGCATTGTATTGGCTCCACATTCCTCACAACGGAACTAAAAATGTTGTTAAATTCAAATGCTGTTTTAAATAGGTATGTGAGGATTTTTTTTTTAAACCGATAGCTTACAAAGGATGTATGGTGCTTTGATTTAAAAACTATTTACAAGCAATACTACAAACTTCTTTCCAGCCCCAGTAGGGCAGCTTGCAAAGTATTGTAAAAAAAGAATGTTTTTTGATTCTTTGTATAAAAAATTATTGTAAACATAAAAAAAAAACACAAGTAACTGCAAATATTTTTTAGCTTGACTTCTCTAAATCTTATATTTTGGAAGTTCTAGCAAATATTACATTCATACCACAATACAAATTTGCCCTTTTTTCATATTTTTTTTTTTTAATAAATAAATAAGTAAAAAAAACCGATACGATCATTTGACATCTATTTGCTCTTGGAAAAAAATATAAAAAATAATAAAAAGTTTTATTTATACAAGCCCCATTGATTTAAACAAAAACCTACTTAAATTTAGTGATTTTTTTAAAGTTTTTAGCGGTTTTAGGAGCAAATATATTTTTTTTTTTATTTATATACCCAAAAAATATTTTACCTAATATATTTTAAATAGAAATTACAGTCCTCTGTAATTCTCAGGCCCGGTCCATCCCATCGCAACTCCTGCAGGGCTGTTATATCAGCGTTTAGACTGGCGAGGGTCTCGGCTAGCTGCTCGGCTTTTCGCGGCCTGTTAAGCGTACGCACATTCCACGTGCATATGCGTAAATCGTTGTGCGTTTTTCGTTTGCGGGGGGGGGGGGGGGGGGGGGGGTCGTTAACATTTTTGGTTCTTTCATCCGAGGCATTTTCTGCGGTTTTCATCACAATAAAGTTTTCCTTTCATGACCGGCTTGTGAGGCCTGTGCATGACATATAGATCTTTGTGATGGTTGGATCTTCAGAGCGTATCTCTTTCCTCCTGCTCCTAGTTCCTGAGAAGATAACTCAGGTATCTACAACCTATGGATCCGAAGGATCCAACGTTCGTCGTTAGTGACGATACGATTTTACCCACCTTGATGGGAGATCGCGCTTGTTTGGGTGCGGATTCGCTGTCAGAGGAAGACTTAGGCAAAAGGTCTTGAGCTTTCGCGAAGTCAGCGAGAGAGTGACAACGATCCGCATTACATTCCTACAGAAGAGAAAGACGACGCTACCAAAGAATGTTTCTACGAGCTCTTTTTTGGTATGACGATCGGAAAACACAGCCTGCACGACACCACCTCCGACAACGGACTCAGGCTCATCGATTTTGCAGCGCCCTGGGCCCTGCAAAGATCAGGATGGAAATACCATAGTGGAAACGCAGGCGATGTTAGCCATCTGGAGAGACTACTTTAACCGGTTGCTAAATGGCGATGACGGCCAAGATCCTGCCCAAGATCAACTTGTTCCAGTTAATCTAGATGACGACCACGAACTACACCCGCCCGACCAAAATGAAATCAAAGTAGCCATCACCAGACTAAAGATGAATAAGGCAGCTGGATGTGATGGCCTTCAAGCGGAGCTTTTTAAACACGCTGGAGATGACCTGGTCAGGAGCATACACAAACTCATCTGCAAAATATGGTCGGAGGAAAGTATGCCCGGGCAGATATACTGAGTGGAATCTCAGTATATCTGCCCGATTCACAAAAAAAGAGACCGCCTACTCTGCTTCAACTATAGAGGCATAAGCCTTTTAAACATCGCCTATAAGATCCTGTCCAGCGTTTTATGTGAACGTCTCAAGCCGTTTGCTGACGACCTTATAGGTCCTTACCAATGCGGCTTCAGACCTGGAAAATCTACCACCGACCAAAAATTCACATTACGCCAGATCCTGGAGAAAACCCAAGAATATAACATCGACACCCACCACCTGTTCGTCAATTTTAAAGCTGCCTACGACAGTGTTAATAGAGTTGAACTGTATCGTGCCATGTCTAACTTTAGAATCCCTGCTAAACTGATACGCCTTATCAGAATGACGTTGGAGAATGCTCGCTGTTCCGTCCAAGTTGGTAGAGGCTCTACTGAAACCTTCGAAACCACCAGAGGGCTGAGACAAGGTGACGCACTGTCATGCAGCTGTTTTAATATTGTGCTTGAAAATGTAATACGGAGCACGCATGCCAGTAAATCAGGCACCATTTTCAATAAATCGACACAATTAGTTGGGTTTGCTGATGACATTGACGTGATAGGAAGAACAAAGCGAGCAGTAACCGGTGCTTTCACTACTATGGAGTCAGCAGCAAGCAGAATGGGGCTGAAAAATAAACGAGGACAAGACGAAGTATATGCTTTCACCAACAAAAGTCCAATCCCAACATCGACTTGGTCAGAACCTAACCATTGATAGGTATAACTTCGAGGTAGTCAGTGAATTGGTCTACCTGGGCACTGCTGTAAGCACAGGCAACAGCATCAGCGCTGAAATCAAACTCAGACTAACTCTTGCTAATCGCTGTTTCTTTGGGCTGAGTAAGCAATTGAGGAGTAAAGCCCTATCGAGAAAAACCAAGGTGACACTGTATAGAACACTCATCATCCCGGTCCTGCTTTATGGTGCGGAAGCAGGGACCCTCTCCCAATCGGATGAAAAGTCACTTGGAGTCTTCGAGAGAAAAGTTCTGCGTACGATTTATGTTCTTGTCGGCGTAAATCGGGAAAACTACATTTGGAGAAGAAGATACAACCACGAATTATACGAACTGTACAGCGACATAAGCCTAGGAAGAAAAATTCGAATCCAAAGACTAAGATGGCTGGGCCATGTAGAGCGAATGGACATCGACGCTCCAGCTCGTAAAGTCTTCAACGGCAAACCCGAGGGAGTCAGAAGCCAAGGTAGACCTCATCTTCGATGGAGCGACCAGGTAGAGGGAGACATCTGTCAACTTGAAGTACGAAATTGGAGACAGCAGGCTAGAGATCGAGCCGGCTGAAGGGGCATTCTCAGCAAGGCCTTGGAGTACCACGCTCCAGTGGCACCAACATAAGTATGTAAGTAAATATATTTTAAATCAAAAGCCGTTTATTTCATTAAAATATTTAAATTGTGAACGCTACAAAGCTTAGCTCAAAGCACCAATCAATTTTTTGTAGGGAAACCTACATTTAATTAATTATTATTTAATTATTAATAGTTAATGCGTCACAGTAAATGGGAACTACGTACCTATAGGCACACATACTTACATATATGCCAATTTTCAGCACCTTGCTAATTTTTGAGAAGCAATGCCTTTCGAACGATCATGTCTCTTACGTTGTACAAATTTTGGATTGTTAAAAAATTGAGCCAGCATTTACGATAAGATATGTATTTACTCAATATTTCTGAGATTGCTTTGCGAAAAATTTCAGCCTTCTACAGATTATGGTTGTTGAGGAATTTGGAAAAAAGCAGGGTTTCTAAGCCAAGTATAGGTACTCAAATAAAAGTCGCTAACTTGATTTAAGCGTTTACTTCAAATTCAAAAAATTATTTTGTAATATCCAAATAGATATAAGTTCATATTGCGCAATTCCGTTGGGAAGACCTGAGCAAACTATTTAGGGTATTATTCAAAAATGAAAACTCAAAAAGTACAAAATTAAATCGGTTTTAGTGGATTTTTTTCAAATAAAATGGTTGCTATTATTAAAGTCGCGTTCCTGCAGTCTGGTTTATTAATATTCATAATGTGTTATAAATTTTCACTAGTCCAATTTATAGTTTGAAAGTAAGAGTCCGATGGGCCCCCTAAACATGGGGGCCCGGGGGCACTGCCCGTCTTGACCCAACGTAGCTACGTCACTGTATAGACACCTACAGCCCAAACGGGTGAACCAAATCGCTTCAAACTTGGTATATAGAATTTCTTAGGCATTGTACAGATGGGAAATTGAAATTTTTTTTTAGCTCAAAAAATAACGGTACGTGTCATATATCCATAGTGATAAGGCTTATTTTTCTCGCAAACGGCTCTAACGATTTTGATTTAAAAAAATTAGTGTACTTTTTTGGGTACGACTAAACATATGGCTGAAATTTTTTTTTTTAATGTATAACGGTAACGGTACAACGGGGCTTTTCATAGGACCGTTTTTTTTTTTGCTTTCGACTATATCGAAAACGGCTAAGCCGATTCTTTCTAAATTTCACACTTATATAGGTGTAGGTCGCTCAATTGATACCAATATTTTCAATAAATATTTTTTGGTATTTTTAAAAGCATTTAAAAAAAAGTGCACGACTGGGTCGTACGAACTTGCTCTCATGTGTTACAGTGGTTTAGGGACTTGAGATTTTCGTAAAAAATCAATGAAAAAATCATATGAAATTTTATTAATCATTTAAAAATCAATAGTTAAAACGTTTTTCAGAGAGAATGAAGTAAGCCATCAGATTTCTTTGACTTTTCTGAATATTAGGGAATTTTTTTTTCAAAATCGTTGGACCAATTTTTTCAAAAAACAGTTTCTTTTGAAAAACTATTCGAAAACATATTTCAAATTTTTTTTGAGTGTGTCAACATGTAGTGCCTTGAAATTCTTACCAGAAAACAAAAATTTAAAAATTTTTGAACATACCGTTTTTGAAAAAACTACAAGTTAAAAAAAAATTTAACTTTATTTTAAAAACTCAAAAAACTTTTTTTTTTTAAATTCAAGAATTTGTATTATTTTGTTTATGAGGAACCAGTTATAGCGATACGGAAACCCAAACCGGAAAAATTTTCAGATGGAAAATTTTGTATGTTATAAATCGATTTTAAACACAAATGCTACATTGATCGATGCTAAATAACTCAGAGAATTTTTTTTTGCTAATAAAAGTTTCAATTGAACTAATATTTTTTGTTAAAAATGTATTTATTCTTTTTTATGGTTAAATTTGGTTTTCGCAAAGCTGATTGACAATTCCACCAAAATGGAACAAATAGTCTTTGCTGTTTCAATCCAATTGTTTTCGCTTTCCACTGGAAGGTGAGCTGTCAAAACATTTTTTTAGTTGTAAATTGGGCCATGAAAAGTTTTTCGTTGCAATTTTTGAACAAAATATCATAAGTCAGACTGAGACAGAAAAGAATTCTTTTTAAATTAATTTTGGATTCATAAATAAATATTTTATTTTTTATTTACATTAGGAGAAACATACAAACATAATTTAATTAATTTAATTTAATTAATGAATTCATTAATGCATTTTTGCGCGAGTGAAAAAATAAATGTGGATTAAAATCATTATACAATGTACATAATATTTTTAATTATCTTATTTTTGTTTATATAGTTACTAAATTAAGAACCTCAAAAGAAATACAAATAACACAATAAGAAAAACAGATCAAATCTGTTGTATGTGATTTTTTCTTGGAAATATAGATTTGATCTGATTTCACTTCTAAAAGAAATTGAAACAGATTTGGTCTGTTTTTGTAATTGTGTTATTTGTGTTTCTTTTGTCGTTCTTATTTTATTAACTATATAAAAAAAATAAGATATTTAAAAATATTATGTACATTGTATAATGATTTTAATACACATTTATTTGTTCACTTGCGCAAAAATACATTAATCAATTCATTACACTCCTTGAACCGTCTGTATTTATTTAAAAACATTAATCACTTCTACAAACAAAAATTTTCCACAGTGAATTTCACAAAATTAAAAAAAAAAAAAAAAAACATAATTGACGCTTGAGAAAAGTCAAATTATTGAAGTATGTGTGCAAATGTGTGTGAAATTTGATCTGAAGTCCGATCTGGAGTCAACAAATGATCCGACGCACGCACCAACAAAAATCACATAAGAATCGATTCGCACTATAATTTGATTTAAAATCCTTTTTCTTGCTCACTCTCACTCATCCGACTTCATTTCACCCCGAAATAATTTTTTAGTAGTTTTTTTTTCATCTTTATTGAAAATTTCACTTTTACAGAAAAAATTAATACACTGCGTGCGTGTAGATAAACGCCTGTTTTGTGAAATGCCAGAGTGAAATATTTTTTCTGGCATCGTTTTCTTGATCGCTATAAACGCTTAAACCGAAAAAAATATTATTTTCATCTAGTCTAAGAGCCCACAGCAAATTTTGGGAGTGTAAGAGTCCCGAAAAATATTTATATCAATGGATAGATCTTGCATTCCTAGACATGGAAATCAAAGTCTGGCAGTCTAAGGTGGGGGAAATTGTGAGTAATACTGCATCAAAAACGGGATTTTATCGACTTTTTGGATTCTCATTTGGCTCACCTAATTTTTTTTTTTAAATCAAAATTTGAGCCACCCTTAACATGAATATATGAGTCCCAGACGTTTTGAGCGGGACAAAGGGGCTGCCAGACGCTCCCAAAAATTCCCAATTAACGACTTTTTGGATTCTCGTTTGGCTCACCTAATTTTTTTTGGAAATCATAGATTGAGCCAACCTAAGCACGAATATATGAGTCCCAGACGTTTTGAGTGGGACAAAGGGGCTGCCAGACCCCTTACTAGGAATATTTTTTTAAAGAAACCAAAACACACCACGATCGCGACAAACTATATTCAAATGAATTAAAACTAAACTATTAGGATTACCCGAATCCCAAAACTAAAACGCGAATATATTTATTAAAAAAAAATAAACAAATGCACAGAGACGATGTGTAACACGACTTTGGAAATAACAATTGAAACGTCAAACGCCGGTGTGTTTGATAGGAAAGATAAGAGAACGATCTAAATCAAAAAAAAAATACTCCTAGCCAAACAGCTGGGAGTGGGTTCGATAAGAACAATTATGTTTATTAATCGCGCTCGATTAATAAAAAGAAACGATGAATTAAAATTATGTGTATATAGAGTACAGGGTGTACTCGATTTAAGTGGGCGCCAGGAAACTTTTATGGTAGTTTGCCTTACCAAATGGAAGCTGAAAAGTGTCTTCAATTTTAACAGAAATAAACAACTGAATTATTATTCCCAAAGGGAAATTTGAATCTTTTATTGAGTGTGAAGGGAATGGTCTGGGAAACTTTGGCAGAAGGCCTGGACGAAAACCCAGAGTCTTTAAAAAAAAAAAATAGAACAATGATATTTCGAGGTAAGCAGAAGGCTTATTCTCGAAATTAGGAATAGGTTTAAGCAAATAAAGAAAAGCAAACACTGTTTTGTGTCACGGTGACACAAAGGAAGATCACAATGGTAATGCAAGATAAAAACAAAAGGGTCACGAGTCCCACAATCTTGGGAGAAGACGATCGATCAGCGAAGGCCTACTCTAATCTAAATTTGTTTGCCCCACACAGGGTCACAAACAAAACGAATTAAAACAAATTAGACAAACAATAGACGAGCTAAAATTTCTGGTCCCAACCAGACACAAAAATACTTAGCTTCTTGAAATTTCCTCCAACAGAATATCCCTCTCAATTTATTCTAAAAATTCACCAGATGATTTCCTCAATCTTTTTCTCTTTTTATGACACAACTATTGTAATTATTTCAAATTCGCTCAACTATAAATCCGTAGTTTTTCACTTCTCTTCTTAAAAATCTTCCTTTCTTTTCAAATCCAAAAATTGAATACCCATCCAAAATGGAGGCTTGGCTTGTCCACTTCGCCCCGACCATATAGCCATCCTCTTCGGATCTTCTGCGTGGTGGTGTTCTTGTCTCAGTCATGCAGCAGCATCTCGCCCATCTATGCAGAGACGTGCGACTGAGAGCGGTAATACAACCATTGCACGCGATCCTATGCGTTGAGGATGCGATCCTCGTAGGCTCAGTGGACGTGTTCAGCCGTATAATCTCAATTATATTTTATTTTAAAAAAAAGGCAAGTGAAAAACTACGACACAACGCGCAAAGTCCCCAGCCCAAACCGGCCCAAATTAATTATTTTGAGGAGAATATTCTTGTTGGAAAGAACTAAACCATTTTCCAACTAAAATGGTTGAATTTATAAATAAGAAAAATCTTAATTGTGTAGACCTTCGCGCAGAAACTATAAAAAAGGGAAAAACACATCATTGTGATAAAAAAGGGAAAAACACATCATTGTGATTTTTCTTTGATGTCCGACACTTTATGGTGGGCACTCGGCCATACTACATTTATGTTGGTGTGATTATAGTTCACACATCGTTGGACATGAGTCATCTTCATGCCTTTCTGCTCTTTCGACCTTCTGTCGACAACTCGAAGATTTAGTGGCTCTTCCGCCATTCGTAAAATAAGGTGGACCTCCTGTCCAACAAATCTGATGGAACCTAGATTGATTACTTTTCCAAAATACTTAAAGAGCAGTCCTCTGGCTGATGGAACCGGTTTCTACTGCACTCTTTAGAGTATTTTTGAGCCGCAACAGGAAGGGATTAGGAAATAAAAGTTGTTAGAGGAAATGGGTTGGCAAAACTTGTTGTGGTAAAATTTACCGCAACAAATCCCACCCTCACCTCCTAGGAAATGTACTTACAATTCATAAAAATTGTAATACATTTTCAAAGAGATGCCCGGGAAAGAAAAAGGTATAATTTTCCATAAAAAAAAATAAAAACAAAGTAAATGTGAATTATAACCAACAACTGTAAAACCAAATAAAAAAAAAATAATTAAAAAAAAACATTATCAAAGATCATATAATCAAAGTGAAAGAAAAATTAAATTTAAAACCAAAATGTAAATTATAAGAACAAAAAAAAATCAAGCTACGTTACTTTACAATTAAGTACTTTCGGATGCGTCGGTGTACGGTTTCAAATCCTTGACATTCCAAGTTCCGCGGTTTTTACAATTACTATCTTCAAGCAAGTAAGTCCAAGGTGACAAACGCTTTTTAATTCTAAACGGACCGACAAACTTCGGTGCTAATTTCGCGGCGTAATAATTCGCGGCATCCGACAACGAGAAATTTCTACGCCATACAAGTTCGCCAGGGTGATATTGAACATCACGCCGTCGAAGATTGTAGGCTTGGGCAGGTCTCTTAGAAGCTGCCTGTAATTTTTTTAAAATATCGTCTCTAAGCTCTTTGAAACGATCTTCGATCTCGACCTGATCTTGAACCGTTTCAGAGCTATCTTCTACTAATGGAACTTCTCGACCAGAAATCACCATACCCCTTCCAAAATTTGCACAATAAGGAGAAACTCCTAAAACCTCGTGCTGTGACGTGCGAATCGCGCACGCCACCTTCTGCAGCTGTGAATCCCACACTCTGTGGTTTTCAGCGACGTAAGCCCGCAACGTCGTCTTAATAATCTGATTTATTCTTTCCGCAGGATTCGCCTGCTGATGATAATGGGGTGTGAACTTTAATTGTGACGCGTACGCCTGGCAAAGCGTTTTCAGTTCCTTGGAACGGAACTGAGGACCGTTGTCACATACGATCACCTTAGGAATGCCAAAAAGAAGGAAGACGTTGTCTTCTAGTTCCCTACAAATAGATTTGGCCGCAGCCGACCTCAACGAAAAGAGTAATGGAAACTTTGAAAAGTAATCCACTACCGTCAAAATGTATGTAAATCCCCTACTCGACTTAGGAAGCGGACCTACCAGATCTATACAAATCATCTCCCATGGTGATTTGATTCCTACCCTCTCCGTCATCAAACCAGCTGGCTTATCATTCACCGGCTTTACCTGTTGGCAAACTTTACAATTCCTAACATACCTGGTTATATCGGCCCTCATTTTTGGCCAGTAAAATTTTGCCATTACTCTGGCGAACGTTTTCCTAACCCCCATGTGTCCTGCTAATATACTATCATGGTTTTCCTGTAAAATACCTAATCTATCATTTTTTCCTATCACTCTCTTCCACTCCTGATTAGTTTCATGTACTACGACATGATTTGGCTTCACCAGTTTGAACAACTTGCCTTGTTCAACCCTCCAAGCTGGAAACCTAAGCGGATTGGCATTGACTGTTGAAATCATTTTAGCCACCAAAGGGTCTAAATCCTCATCTGAGATACCACCCAACTGTGGCACTCTTCGAGAAAACATATCCGGAACTACATGCTCTTTGCCCTTGCGATGAATGATCTCGAAGTCAAACTGCTGTAACCTAATGGCCCAACGAGCCAACCTACCCTGTGGATCTTTAAGATTGCTTAACCATACCAAGGAATAGTGATCCGTCACAACCGTAAACCGAACACCTTCGATATACGGGCGCAACTTCTCAATAGCCCAAAGTACAGCCAAGCACTCTTTTTCAGTGGTACTATAGTTTCTTTCGTTACGATTTAACGACCTACTAAGGTAACAGACAACCTTTTCTCCCTCATCAAAGTTCTGTGAAAGAACCGCACCGATAACGTAATCTGACGCGTCTGTTTGAACGACAAATGGTCGCTTGAAATCTGGGCAAGTGAGTATAGGTGCTGTCACCAAACACTCCTTTGCCTTTCTAAAACTATCCTCACATTCCTGACTCCAAATGATCTTTTTATTCTTTTTCAGCAAATCTGACAAGGGCCTAAGCAATTCTGCAAAATTTGGTACAAAACGACGGTACCACGAAACTGTCCCTATAAAACTCCTAACTTCTTTAATATTTTTCGGTGCTGGAATACTAACCATGCTTTCCACTTTTTCTGGATCTACATGTAACCCATGTCGATCCACTATATAACCTAAAAATTTAAGAGAGGGCATGCAGAAGTTGCATTTTTCCCTACTCACTTTTAATCCTGCCTCACTCAACCTTTTCATCACCTCATTCAGAATTTCAAGATGTTTCTCGAAAGTTTCTGAAATGATGATGATGTCGTCTAAATAGACGAAGACGAATGGCTCCAGGTCGGCACCCAAAACTGTGTCGATAAACCTCTGCCAAGTCGCCGGTGAGTTATGCAGACCGAAAGGCATTCTCCTAAACTGAAACAGACCCCTCTCGGGTACCGTAAAAGCAGTAAAGGGCTTAGATTCTTCCTCCATAGGTATCTGCAAATACGCTGACTTGATATCTAAAGAAGACAAGAACTTAGCACCCCGAAGCCTATGTAAAATTGAATTAATATACGGAAGTGGATAAGCATCCCTATCAGTATTCTTATTCAGCTTCCTGTAATCCACACAGAATCTATAGGAGCCGTCTTTCTTTTTAACTAAAAGTATTGGAGACGACCAAGCACTTGTCGATCTCTCAATAAATCCTGCCTCTAACATCTCATTTAATTCCCTATCGATATGTTCCTGCATTGCCGGGGAAACCGGATAATACCGTTGTTTTATCGGTTCCGCCGACGTCCTAATTTTGTGGTGAACTAATGTTGTACACCCTAAGCCTTCAGGCATTTTCCTAAAAGATTCTCCTATAAACTCTTCTAATGTTTTAATTTCCCTAACACTCAACTCTGATCGTTCTGTAATAGAACAAATCGAAACAGGACTGTCCTGCTACGAAAAAGTCCACATCCGTGATCTTAAATCCGGGACAATACCCGACAGCGCCCAAAAATCTGCGCCGAGAATCCCCGTATGTGGCAGAGAAGGGATGACCAAACAGTCAACTAATACTGCCCTATCCTCAACTATAATTGGAAGAGAGATCACTCCTAAAACTTCCACTCTTGTTCCATCTGCCAAACACACGCAGTGAACAGAGTCTTTTTTCAAAGAAATCCCTAAATTTCCTATCATTAACCAGGCATCCCTACCTATTATGGTTCTAGAAGCTCCTGAATCTAATAAACCTAAAAATTTAGAACCATAAACACTAACACTCAAAAATGGTCTCCTTTCATTACCGTTTGCCTCGAGAGTAAACCCTAAATGAATTAACTCCGCCGACTGGTTACCAGCAGGCAACCCTGTCAACGTCTTCGGACTTCCCGCCCTGCTGGCGCAGGAGTCCATTGCCCATTTCCCGAACACTTGCGACAATTCTGTCTAGAGACGCCTGCAGCGCCACAACCAAAACAACGCCTAGGAGCAGAACACCTATTTGCAAAATGGCCTGATCCATTGCAATTAAAACACCTAATACTAGACGAAGGTCGGGGTTGGTTTGAAGTTTGGGCCTGACTAGAAGTTAGGTTGTTGTCCGAAACAACCAAAACCTCAGAAGAATCAAAACCTACATATGCTAGATCCGGCTCTAGCAAAGTCCTATTATTCCTAACACTAGGTGGTGGAACATACGCTTCCACATTCGCCCTAACCGCTTCTAAATTCCTACCTAACGCAACCAAATCCGAAACGCAACTTGGTTTAGCCAAACCAAGCTGAGTTTGGTAGAAAGGTGTCAAGTTCCTTTGAATCATTGACAACTTCCTACTTTAAGAGATTTGATCGGTTAACCTACCAAACAAATTCTACATTGTCGCCACATAGACTCCGATGAATTCATCTTTGCCTTGTGTGCGACGCCTTATCTCCTCGAGAAGCTGATCATCATAGTTCGGTGGCGAGAATTCAAGTTTCAACTCCTTGACAAGTTCTTGCCACGAACCAACCGAAATCCTTATCGCCCCAAACCAAATTAAAGATTTTCCTACGAAAAGTTCTACGGCTGCCTTAAAAAGTTGGTTTTCTGAAACCCCCCTAGCCTGTCTCAACTCCTCAACTCTTTCTAAGAACGAGTTCACTGAGGCACCACAGCGCTCACCAGTGAACTTTACATCCCACTTTGCCAAGTTCTGAAACTTTTCTGCATTTACCACCACCTGTTCTACTGTGGTGTTAACTTGCCCACTAATATCCTTACTCCTACTGTCTGCCTCTCCTATACCAATCGGTGCACTGGCAGAAGTGATCACCGACTTACTCCTCCTATGTTCAACTTCATGTTCTTTTTCCACTAAAATCTTCTTTTTCTGTGTAACTATCTCTACTTCCTCTTCTTCTTCCTCATCTTCCTCTTCTTCATCCTCATCATCCCCATCTAAATCTGCCAAAGCCATTATTAATTTATTTTTTAGTCCTAGCCTACATTTCTCCTGCAACTCATTTTCAGGGACCGACCTATCCATTCTCCTTAACCCCCACTCAATCTTCGTTAAGATTTTTAAATACTCCTTCGAAGTTTCCGACTTCGGAGGATTTTCTAATAGTTTCGAAATTTCTAATAATTTCTTCTCGACGGCCACCTGATCCACATCAAAAGCGAATGGGTATGCCGGAGCTACAAAGGATGCCCTACGCTGAAGTTTAAGAGCTGCCCTAAGCGTCTTACGCATCTCCTAAACTGTTCCTACAGTTAAACCCCTACTCTCTATTTCATACGAAATCTCGTCCTGAGTCAGCCTATTTATTTGACTCACATCCATTGCTAAAAAAACAAAACTAAATCTGTAGGTATAATTTAAAAAAGAATAAAAACAAAATCGAAAGAAATAATTTAAAAAAAAACTACCCAAAAAAATTTCCACAAATTATACTTTTATCTTTGAGATATATAAATTATTACCGAAAATTAAAAAAAAATTCACTAAAAAAAATACTTAAAATGTTCAGAACAAAATAAAAAAATACGTAAAAAAAAATCAACTGAAAAAAAAATATTCAAAATGTCCTAAAAAGGTATTAGACTTTTTGAAAATGGGAACACTGAATATATAGAAAAAATAATTTTGACCAAACGTCAAAAAAATAAAATGCACGACTGGGTCGCACGTACTTGCTCTGTTGGTGCAATAGTACGATGAAAACAAACTTTTCGATCATTAAGAACAATTCATTTTTGAAAAATTTAGTAAAAACCAAAAAAAATTGGCTAAAACTGGAAAACTCGATATACGGGAGCTAACGTTAAGAAACCTTTAATATTTAAAAGGTTAAGACGTTATCTTTTGGGTGTTTTAAATGATACAAATGTCCACTTATGGCCAAATTTATAATACTGTTAAAAGCAATTTCCGCTTTTATCATGTATGTATAGCCAAAAACTAGAAATGCAGTTTTGTTTGAAGTATTCTATGTATGTTACATAAAAAGTTTCATAAAAATCGGGGGAGCCTTTTTTGAGCAAATTAGAAAAAAATGAAAAAATTGGCCAAAATCTAGTGGCTCTTTGTATTGGAGCGACCATTTAAAAAAGAGAAATGAAAAAAAATCAATGCCATCTGATAGGAAGCTGTAAGGAACTATACCAAGCAAAGTTTGAGTGAATTCGATGCAACCGTTGACAACTTATGGCCACTTGAAAAAAAGCCGTTAAGAGCAGATCTCCGTTATTTGCATTTTTAGCCAAAAACTAAAAACGCAGTTCTCTTCAAAACACTAAAAGAATATAACACACAAAATTTAATCAAAATCGTTAGAGCCATTTTCGAGCAAATTAGAAAAAACCAAAAAAAGTTGGCTAAAACTCAACGGCTCGTTGTATGCAAGCCACCGTTTAGAAAGGCTTCAGTGAAAAATTTACTAAACCATCCTATAGAACACTATGAAAAACTATGTCAAACAAAGTTTGAGTTGATTCAATCAATCCGTTGTGAACTTATGGCTATTTGAAAAAAAGCCGTTAAAACCTGATTTTCGTTACGACCATTTGAGGCAAAAACAAAAAACGCAGTTTTGTTATAAATGCTTAAAGTTAGCTTAATTTTAAATTTAATCAAAATCGTTGGAGCTGTTTTCGAGAAAATCCAAATTGAAAAAAACCGTTACTTGAAAGGTACCAGTTTGAGCCGGGCTAAAACAAAATAAAAAAAAACCTCGACAACGGTTTTTCTTCAAACTGCTATATACCAAGTTTGAAGAAAATACATCAAGCCGTTTAGGCTGTAGCATGACGTGAATAAGCGCACATCCGCACATCCGCACATCCGCACAGACGCACAGACGCACAGACGCACAGACAGACCGACGGACGGTATGGCGAAAACCACTTTTTCGGGCTTCTCTATCATCGTAATGTCATGTTTGATTAAAACCTCGATTTTTTTTTTCTGCACGAAACCAATACTTGCCCTATAGAGCAAGTAAGAAAAATCAACACTATAAGAGCAAGTGAAACGGCACTATATAATACTAAAAATAAAATAGAGAAATATTATAAACAAAACTAATTTCGATTTTCTTCTTGTTCCAATAAAATGTTTAAATACAAAAAGAAAAATCGAAAGATTGAATTAAAAACTAAAAATAATCAGAGAAAAAAAAAACAACTCACAATTTGTTTCACACGCCTTTTCTTTTTTTCAAGCCACTCAAAAAAACCTTTCCTATCCGTCAAAAGATGTTGCAGCCACTTTATCTCACTTGAACCTAGATAATGAGGAAAAAAAAAACACCAAGTAAAATCTTTTTAAAAAATTAAAAATTTCACAACACTTCCCTAAACACAAACTTCTGGACAATCTTTGTAGGTACACAAACGAAAGCACAACCAAAACAAATAACAAATTAGAGTTAAATTCGTTCACCTATATCTCTATACAAGCCCCACGCTTTTGGAGCGCCAATTGCTAGGAATATTTTTTAAAGAAACCAAAACACACCACGATCGCGACAAACTATATTCAAATGAATTAAAACTAAACTATTAGGATTACCCGAATCCCAAAACTAAAACGCGAATATATTTATTAAAAAAAAATAAACAAATGCACAGAGACGATGTGCAACACGACTTTGGAAATAACAATTGAAACGTCAAACGCCGGTGTGTTTGATAGGAAAGATAAGAGAACGATCTAAATCAAAAAAAAAAAATACTCCTAGCCAAACAGCAACTGCAGTGCTGTCTCCCGTTAGCTCAGCTGGGAGTGGGTTCGATAAGAACAATTATGTTTATTAATCGCGCTCGATTAATAAAAAGAAACGATGAATTAAAATTATGTGTATATAGAGTACAGGGTGTACTCGATTTAAGTGGGCGCCAGGAAACTTTTATGGTAGTTTGCCTTACCAAATGGAAGCTGAAAAGTGTCTTCAATTTTAACAGAAATAAACAACTGAATTATTATTCCCAAAGGGAAATTTGAATCTTTTATTGAGTGTGAAGGGAATGGTCTGGGAAACCTTGGCAGAAGGCCTGGACGAAAACCCAGACTCTTTTCAAAAAAAAAAAAAATAGAACAATTATATTTCGAGGTAAGCAGAAGGCTTATTCTCGAAATTAGGAATAGGTTTAAGCAAATAAAGAAAAGCAAACACTGTTTTGTGTCACGGTGACACAAAGGAAGATCACAATGGTAATGCAAGATAAAAACAAAAGGGTCACGAGTCCCACAATCTTGGGAGAAGACGATCGATCAGCGAAGGCCTACTCTAATCTAAATTTGTTTGCCCCACACAGGGTCACAAACAAAACGAATTAAAACAAATTAGACAAACAATAGACGAGCTAAATTTTCTGGTCCCAACCAGACACAAAAATACTTAGCTTCTTGAAATTTCCTCCAACAGAATATCCCTCTCAATTTATTCCCAAAATTCACCAGATGATTTCCTCAATCTTTTTCTCTTTTTATGACATAATTATTGTAATTATTTCAAATTCGCTCAACTATAAATCCGTAGTTTTTCACTTCTCTTCTTAAAAATCTTCCTTTCTTTTCAAATCCAAAAATTGAATACCCATCCAAAATGGAGGCTTGGCTTGTCCACTTCGCCCCGACCATATAGCCATCCTCTTCGGATCTTCTGCGTGGTGGTGTTCTTGTCTCAGTCATGCAGCAGCATCTCGCCCATCTATGCAGAGACGTGCGACTGAGAGCGGTGATACAACCATTGCACGCGATTCTATGCGTTGAGGATGCGATCCTCGTAGGCTCAGTGGACGTGTTCAGCCGTATAATGTCAATTATATTTTATTTAAAAAAAAAGACAAGTGAAAAACTACGACACAACGCGCAAAGTCCCCAGCCCAAACCGGCCCAAATTAATTATTTTGAGTAGAATATTCTTGTTGGAAAGAACTAAACCATTTTCCAACTAAAATGGTTGAATTTATAAATAAGAAAAATCTTAATTTTGTAGACCTTCGCGCAGAAACTATAAAAAAGGGAAAAACACATCATTGTGATAAAAAAGGGAAAAACACATCATTGTGATTTTTCTTTGATGTCCGACACTTTATGGTGGGCACTCGGCCATACTACATTTATGTTGGTGTGATTATAGTTCACACATCGTTGGACATGAGTCATCTTCATGCCTTTCTGCTCTTTCGACCTTCTGTCGACAACTCGAAGATTTAGTGGCTCTTCCGCCTTTCGTAAAATAAGGTGGACCTCTTGTCCAACACCTCTGATGGAACCTAGATTGATTACTTTTCCAAAATACTTAAAGAGCAGTCCTCTGGCTGATGGACCAGGTTTCTACTGCACTCTTTAGAGTATTTTGGAGCCGCAACAGGAAGGGATTAGGAAACAAAAGTTATTAGAGGAAATGGGTTGGCAAAACTTGTTGTGGTAAAATTTACCGCAACACCCTTAAGGTAGTAGGTATGTGTAGTATAGCTACGTTAAAAAAAATTGTTTTTGGATTTACTGGATGTATTAGAAACTTGGAAAGATAAAGATTAAAACGAATGCATATAACAAATGTGTAAAACGAATTTCTATAGGAATGCCAAAGGCATATTTGGAATTGCGTTTCAATGTTCTTCTCGGTCGAAAGGAAAAGATAATAACGAAGAATGAGAGAAAACCGTCTCTGATGCGAGATCCTTTTTGAGTGAAAAAAAGCAGAACAATTTGAGAGTAGCTCGGTACTGTGGTGGATTGTCGTTTGAGTTTCACTTTCGATCGAGCTATCCATAAAGACGGTCACAGTGTCGAGTTCACTTAAATAAATTTGTACCTCTTTTAACAATATCAGAAGTGGGATCTAAACCCAATAGTTACTTGTTTAGTTTAAACAAATGAAAAAGGAATAACTATTTAACCTTTTAGTACAATCGTTCTCGTTGCATTCTTAACATAAGTGCTGTGCCGTTATTCGTTGAAAAAACAACAAACATAGAATCGTCGACTGCTTTACTTGTGTGTGTTCGTTTTCGAATATATTTCTATATAGGCACGTGTCCCTCGTCGACTATTTGTGTATCTGCGCGTGTGCGAAGGAAACGGTGAATTCGAATTGCGACATAGTTGTGTTCTTGTTTTATTCAGGTCCACTTAAAAAAAAAAATAATAACAACAAACATAAAATCGTCGACTGCTTTACTTGTGTGTGTTCGTTTTCGAATATATTTCTATACTAGCGGTACCCGGCGCGCGTTGCTACGCCCAAAAAAAACACTTATGTGTATTTAATGTGAAACTAAATTTATTTATATGTATACTTTATCTCAATGTTAGCGGATAAGCAATATTTTTGGTCGTTTCGGTTGGTGTATAAATATACAAATTTTTTGGCATACACACAAAGTGCAGTTAATTTGATTGTTAAACTGAACATGATAACATTGATAAATTGTAAATTGAATATTTTGCTGCATTTGACAAAAATTTGGGAACATAAAATGTCATTTGTTGTGCGATTCAATTCCTTTTCCTATGATTAAAAGTTGTTTGGAAAATGTTTGGGTGGACGCTTCTTGTACCAAATGGACACGCACGTTCGTTCAGAGTTTGATTTTTTCGACTCAGTTCCATTAATATGATGCTTTTATTCAACGAAAGGAAAACATTTTTATAAAAAAGTTGAAAAAAAAAAACTTTGCCAAAAGCCCGCATTTTCTTCTGTCTTCCACCCGGGCATTCCGCTTAAAAATTTATGAAAAACACCAAAAAAGAATTTAAAAAAAAAAACTGAACCAAAATTGTTAAAAGCATGCATTTTTTTTCCTTCCACCCGATCGGCACGAAACCTTCACAGGAACCATCCCTGGACTAAACTATATTTACCCCAAAAATTTCATAAAGATCCATTGGGTGTTTTAGGAGTCCATACACAACATACATATATACACACATCCATTTTTATATATACATATATAGCCTTTAACCGCGGCTTCACTCGCGTTTCAGCTGATCAAGAAGTAGACTGTACCTTGAGGAGTATAGTCTATCGTAATCTAGCTTCTTCTTCTTATATAGCTTTATAATTTAATACCTACATTTAATCGTGATAAAAAAAACCTATAAGATATACCAGATTATAATCTTGCTCTGTGATAAATTTCATTCCGATCCGGTCAGCCATTCTGGTGTGATTTCAAAAATAGCCAATATGCTATTCCAGACTATAATCTATCTCTGTGCTAAATTTCATTCAGATGAGTTCAGCCATTCTGGTGTGATTTCAAAAATTAAAACAAATCTAACCCACGTTAACCATACATTTTACCGGGATAAAAAGTAGCCAATATGCTATTCCAGACTATAATCTACCTCTGTTCTAAATTTCATTCAGATGAGTTCAGCCATTCTCGTGTGATTTCAAAAATTAAAACAAATCTATCCCACGGGAACCATACATTTTACCGGGATAAAAAGTAGCCAATATGCTATTCCAGACTATAATCTACCTCTGTTCTAAATTTCATTCAGATGAGTTCAGCCATTCTCGTGTGATTTCAAAAATTAAAACAAATCTAACCCACGTTAACCATACATTTTACCGGGATAAAAAGTAGCCAATATGCTATTCCAGCCTATAATCTATCATTGTGCTAAATTTCATTCAGATGAGTTCAGCCATTCTGGTGTGCTTTCAAAAATTAAAACAAATCTATCCCACGGGAACCATACATTTTACCGGGATAAAAAGTAGCCAATATGCTATTCCAGACTATAATCTACCTCTGTTCTAAATTTCATTCAGATGAGTTCAGCCATTCTCGTGTGATTTCAAAAATTAAAACAAATCTATCCCACGGGAACCATACATTTTACCGGGATAAAAAGTAGCCAATTTGCTATTCCAGACTATAATCTATCTCTGTGCTAATTTTCATTCAGATCCATTCATCCATTCTGGTGTAATTTCAAAAATTAAAACAAATCTATCCCACGGGAACCATACATTTTACCGGGATAAAAAATAGCCTATCTGCTATTCCAGACTATAAGCTATCTCTGTGCCAAATTTTATCCAGATCCGTTCAGCCGTTCTGGCGTGAGTTAGCAACAAATATCCAAACATCCAAACATCCAAACATCCAAACATCCAAACATCGTAACTTTCACATTTATAATATTAGTAAGATAGGCACGTGTCCCTCGTCGACTATTTGTGTATCTGCGCGTGTGCGAAGGAAACGGTGAATTCGAATTGCGACATAGTTGTGTTCTTGTTTTATTCAGGTACACTTAAAAAAAAAATAATAATAACAACAAACATAAAATCGTCGACTGCTTTACTTGTGTGTGTTCGTTTTCGAATATATTTCTATATAGGCACGTGTCCCTCGTCGACTATTTGTGTATCTGCGCGTGTGCGAAGGAAACGGTGAATTCAAATTGCGAAATAAGTTGTGTTCTTGTTTTATTCAGGTCCACTTTTAAAGGAAAGAAAAAACAACAACAAATATTGAATCGTCGACTGCTTTGCTTGTGTGTGCGTTGATCTCTTTCGTTAAAATCCTATACCGGGTTTTTGAGTGAACTTCCCCTTCGTCAACTATTTACATATCACAACCCAATACGTAGTAGTTACGTGTTGCTTTGCTTATTTGACTTGTGTTTGTGAGTGCTATACGGGTTTTTGAGTGTTTTCCTTTTGTTTTTCTTTCCAACTAAGACGAGTTCCTTCGTGCAGATACAAACAAACACAAGTATGTCGAAAAAAAGGAAGAATGCAAATGTTTCGACAACCGACTGCAATACCAACGAAGAAGTTGGAAGTATGGATGGGAGCACGTTGACGTCGACGCCGACGTCAACGTCTGTTTTTCGATTCGGTACATCTGAATGCGAAAAAATTCTTCCATCTTTTAACCCATCCATACAAAACGGGTTAAGCGCAACTGCTTGGGTAAGTGCTATTAATTCTTTCAAGCAAATGTTTAATTGGGATGATTTAACCACAATTTTTTATGGGTCATTGCGGCTGGAAGAAGCAGCCAAAATTTGGTTTCAAACAAAAAGAAACGATATTGCGAATTGGGACCAATTTAAAACAGCCATTGTCAAAGCATTCCCAACAATAGAAGACGAGTCATCCCTATTATTAAAAATCATGGCAAGAACCAAAACCGAAGACGAAAGCGTAGAAAACTATTTTTATGATGTGATGGGCCTCTGCCAACGGGCTCGAATGTTGGACACGATGACAATGAACTATATAATTTCAGGTTTCAGAAACGAAAGCTTGATAAATATGCTGACAGCGTCATCGTGTCAGAGCTTCGAAGAACTCCTCTTAAAAATTAAAAACTATTTCTCGATTCAACAACAAAGAGAGAATAGAGCTCGTATACAGGAGGTAGTTAAACCAAATTGATCGGCGGGAACGTCTTCCGAAAGTCAGGTGTTAGGAAAACGCACCCTCCCTAAGCGTTGTTTCCTATGTAAAAACGAAGGTCATCTGGCTAGAGAGTGTAGCAAAAAAAAACACACAGAAAAGGCCAATAAGGTTTGCTATAACTGCCAGGGTAAGGGACACTACGCCAATGAATGCCGTCAGCCCAAAATACGGCGGGTGACAAACAATGGCAATCAACGTATCGCAAATTGTCAACCGTCAAAGATGACAGTCTTATGATAACAATTATGGTCGGACAGCAAATGGTCCTTGCTTTCGTAGATTTAGGGAGCGACTGTTCCACTATAAAAATGAATATCGTAAACAAAAATAATTTTAAAATGACATCGACGACTAACTCTTTAACCGGTTATGGGGGTGCTAAGGTGGTACCATTAGGGAAAATCGTGGAGTGGGTGAAAGTAGAAGATGTTAATATCAAAACAAGCATCATGGTAGTGAACGACGACCAACAAGATCAAGATATGATATTGGGCAGAAATTTCCTGGATTCTCCTTCGGTTAGCTTACTCAGAAAGGGGGGGAAGCTTTTTATATCAAAGATAGAAGATGGTTCGCAATAGCTAGATCTAGGGGATGGGGGAGGAAGCAAGGTGTCGAGAAAATTTAAAGAAGAAAACATTAAGGTTGATGAATCGGTTTCAAAAACAGAAAAAGAAGCGCTTATTCAGTTATTAATTGAGTACAAGGAGTGCTTCGCTTAGCGAATTGGGAAAAACTGATATAATTGAAATGAATATTCGACTTAAAGAAGAGATTACAATAAAAAGCAAACCATACCGAATACCATATCACCTTAGGGAAATTCTTGACAAACAAATAGAAGACCTCTTGCGAAAGAACATCATCGAACCTTCCATCTCCGAATGCTCCAGTCCAGTTCTCCTTGTCTTAAAAAAAGATGGTAGCTACCGCATGTGTGTAGACTACAGAAAAATCAATGCCTATACAGTTCGTGAAATTTCTCCTGCCTTGAACGTCGAAGAAGGCATAAATATGTTGTGCAATGGAGAAATTTTTATTGTGCTTGACTTAATGAGTGGATATTATCAAATACCCATAAATGAAACGAGTCGACAATATACTTCGTTCATCACAGATTTTGGGCAGTTTCAGTTTAAGAGAGTGGCATTTGGACTGACAAACGCACCAGCAGTGTTTTTACGACTTATGCATATAGTGAAGCAAAAAATGGGCAAATCAAAAGTTTTAATTTATATGGATGACTTGGTTTTGTTTGGCCAAACTGTTGAAGAACTAATGAATACCCTTCAAAAACTATTAAACATTTTGAGAAGTCTCCACTTAACTTTAAATGTTGACAAATGCGAATTCTTTAAAAGAGAAATTAATTTCCTCGGACATAATGTCACTAAAAACGGAGTTCAACCAGGCGAAGTAAAATCACTTGCAGTGAAGAATTTTCCAAGGCCAACAACATCAAGAGAAGTAAAGCAATTCCTGGGATTGTCTGTGTATTTCCGTCGCTTCATTGAAAATTATGCCACTATCGCGGGACCACTTAACCACTTACTTCGTAAGGATACAGCATTTCGATGGAATCTAGAACATCAAACGGCCTTTGACACCCTAAAGGATCGACTTTGCGAAGCACCCATATTGACCATCTACAACCCTACACTTCAGCACCAACTTCATACGGACGCCAGTTCCTTAGGACTTGCAGGTGTCCTAGTGCAAATCAATGAAAATGAAACCAGAACAGCCGTAGCATACTTAAGTCGAGCAACAAGTAATTCCGAATCCAAGTTTCACAGCTACGAGCTGGAAACGTTAGCCGTCGTAGAAAGCCTCGAAAGATTTCGATTTTACTTGCTCGGCAAACACTTTCAAATTTACACTGACTGCAACTCTCTTAAATCCACCCAAAACAAAACTAATCTTATTCCTAGGATAGCCAGATGGTGGCTTAAGATACAGGAATACGATTTCGAACTAATTCATCGTCCGGGAACCCAATTACAACACGTTGACGCTCTAAGTCGACATCCGGTAGAACAAGCTTCAGAAATAGATGTTGCGGGGTGCGAAATTGCAGCAATCACAATGGAAGAAGAGGACTGGATATCGACACTCCAGACACAAGATAAAGATCTGAAAGATAAAAAAAAAATCCAAATTCTAAAAGAGGCGTCGAGTGAATGCAGCAAACGAAAGGAACTAGAGAAAGAGTACATCCTTAGGAACAACCGCCTATACAAGAAGACTCAAGAGGGACGACGTTTTGTAGTACCAAGAGGCGTTCGATGGCGAATAATCAAATTGGCGCATGATGATGTTGGACACTGTGGTCTTGAACAAACATTGGAGCGAATACGCAAATTGTATTGGTTTCCTAAAATGCGAACAATAGTCGCCAAGACGTTTAACTCCTGCATTCACTGCCTCTACAATAGACGTGGGACTGACGAAAAGCGTTATCAAATACATCCAATTGAGAAAAGAGCATTACCGTTTTTCACAATACATATAGACCACCTGGGACCCTTCCCAAAAGGGAAAAATGGAAATGTACACGTCTTGGGTATAATAGATGCTTTTTCAAAGTTTATCATACTCCGCGCAGTTAGAAATACTACAACGAAGGCTGTCATTAAAGTCCTACTTGAAATCTCACAATTCGTCGGTTTGCCAAATCAAATCATAAGTGATAGAGGAACAGCCTTTACCTCCAAGCAATTCAAGGAATTTTGTCAAGAACAAGGTATAAAACATATATTGACAGCGGTACGCACGCCTCGCGCCAATGGGCAGATCGAAAGATACTTCCGAACAGTGACATCTTCGTTGTCGAGTTTAACTAAGGATCGTAATGGCAAGGACTGGGAAGAGCACGTCTCGGCGGTTCAATGGAGTTTAAACACGATGCGTCATCGAATTACGGATAGGACTCCACAGCAGCTAATTTTTTCGTTCACTCCTCAAAATCATCTTGGTAACCAGTTGAGCCTTGCTCTCCACAACGATGAGTCTGACAGCGACGAAGATATCCCGATTGCAGAGTTGAGACGTTATGTCTTCAAATGAGCTGTGTGCTCGGCAAGTTGTTATGTCCTTGTGGACTGATTCGGATGAGCTATGTGCTTGAAAATCTGAAATGTGCTTGTAAGCGGATGAACTGTGTGTTCGGAAATCCGTTATGTCTTCAAATGAGCTGTGTGCTCGGCAAGTTGTTATGTCCTTGTGGATTGATTCGGATGAGCTGTGTGCTTGAAAATCTGAAATGTGCTTGTAAGCGGATGAACTGTGTGTTCGGAAATCCGTTATGTCTTCAAATGAGCTGTGTGCTCGGCAAGTTGTTATGTCCTTGTGGACTGATTCGGATGAGCTGTGTGCTTGAAAATCTGAAATGTGCTTGTAAGCGGATGAACTGTGTGTTCGGAAATCCGTTATGTCTTCAAATGAGCTGTGTGCTCGGTAAGTGTTATTTCCTTGTGATTCGGATGAGCTCTGTGCTTGGTAACCGTAGGATCCTGGGAAATTGAATAGTCCTATATGACAAATTTAAAGGTACTGTAACTGTGGTAATCACTGGGACAGTGATAAGTCGGACGGCCGAGTTGTAAAACGAATTTTTATAGGAATGCCAAAGGCATATTTGGAATTGCGTTTCAATGTTCTTCTCGGTCGAAAGGAAAAGATAATAACGAATAATGAGAGAAAACCGTATCTGATGCGAGATCCTTTTTGAGTGAAAAAAAGCAGAACAATTTGAGAGTAGCTCGGTACTGTGGTGGATTGTCGTTTGAGTTTCACTTTCGATCGAGCTATCCATAAAGACGGTCACAGTGTCGAGTTCACTTAAATAAATTTGTACCTCTTTTAACAAATGTTTATTTAAAAGTATATTTTTAAAGAGACAACTTTATTACAAATTCTGAACTTTTTGACTGCTTAGTCTTCTCCACTTTCATCTGAAGAATTAAAGTATAGTTCACTCTCACTTTCCGAAGAATCAGTTACTAATATTTCTTCTAAATTATCTGGAGTAGTGTTGCCCTCAAACCAATTGATTTTAAAATCTTCGTCATCTAAAATCCAGCCACTTTCTTCTGGAGTTCCCTGGGGAGGACGATTTTGTGTTGCACTTTTCCATATAGAACTTACATAATTCACTCGTTTAATTTGTTGAAGAAGTGCGGATTTATTGGGTGGTAAGAGACTTCCTTCAAGACTTTAAATAAATAAAAAAAATGTTGTTAAGATATCAGTATTAGTATGTATGTATATAGCTCTCTGCATTAAAATGACTGCAATATTTTATGCACACAAACGATACATAGCTATAATAATAATAAAAGCCAAATGCAGTCTTTGTTTTTTAGTCGATGTTTATTTAATATTTGCCGACGTTTCGATTCTGGTTAGAATCTTCTTCAGGGCCTGGAACAGGAGAGTGGATTCATAACAATAACATTTATACATATATATACATATCAATTTTCACTTGAACAAAATTAGAATGTTAGCACTTACTGTATAAGTAATATCGACTGTGTCTGTAAAGATACTTTCTCAACAACAGCCATATAAACAATATTTTTTAACAAAAAATTATGTAAATAGCTAGCATTGATACGTAAAATTATTATAAATTAATAAATAAAAAGGCGAAAATCTTAAGCAAACTTAATCAGCAAAACGTAAACAATTATTTGAAGTGAAGGAAATGTCAAACTTTTCCATGAAATTGACAAGCTTCAGTTAGTGGATCGTATACAGGGTGGTTCAAATTTTACAAACAGATAGGTACTTTAAATATTTTGGATATTTTAAGATATTTTAAGACAATTATGAAAGTTTTTTAAAAAGGTTCATATAAATATCACTAACATTTTTTGATTCTACACTTTTAGAATTTACACAATTTTTACAAGCTTTTATGTGTATTTCTTCTAAAATCATACGTTTTCGGTAGAATTTCTCACGTTCGAGTATTTGAACCTTTTCAAAATTGAAATTATGTTTATAAGTGGCAGCATGCTTGGCCAGGGCACTCCTTGCTATCCGATTGTTTGTGACGTCTGATTCATGTTGATTCATGCGTTCTTTTACTTTTTGCGAAGTAGTACCAATGTAACATTTATTACAGCCATTGCATGGTACACGATATACAACATTTACCAAGTCACCGACGAGCTGCTTTTGTTTTAACTTCGAATAAAGTCGGCCTACATTGTTCGAATTTTTGAAAGAAATACGAACGTTGTCACAAGTTTTGGTGATGGATCTTGCAATAGATTGTGATGCGTTTGGAACGAACTGTAAGGAGTGTCGACTTATAATGTTGTTATCAGTAGCTGCTATTATTGTAAGTGATCGTGATTGCGAATTGTTTCCTATGTTATAACGGTTGATTAAACGGTTTACAAGCCTTAATGGATAATCGTTTTTTACAAGCATTTCAATCAATAGCTTCTTGTTGTCCTTTGAGAAACGTGCGTGACTAAGGCGATTGACACGATCGATGAGTCCGTACGCTGTGCTTATTTTTTGGTTCATTGGGTGTATTGATTTGTAGTTCAACAAACGTCCTCATGAGACAGGCTTCCGATACCATTTTGTAAAAAATGTTTTTTCTTTTTCATCACGGAATACTGTCATATCTAAAAACGGAATACTATTCGAAAATTCACGTTCGACAGTAAATTGAATTCTATCATCAATACAATTGAATAAAAACAAAATTCATAGCTATAATTCTCAAAAACTTACTTCTTATATTTTTGAAGATGTAGGCTTGCAGGTCTTATAAAAAATCTCAAACCTTGCGTCATCCACGTTACGTGCTTCTGTTTGGTAGATAGTACAAATAAAATTTTCTATCTCGCTTATATCTCTATCGCTCACTTGTTTTTCATTACCCATTCTCGAAAGAGAATGTTGAAGACTTGAGTTCTTTTGCAAGATTGCAAATGGCTTTAGTTTTCCTTTTTTTAAAAGTCGATAATTGGGAATTTTTGGGGGCGTCTGGCAGCCCCTTTGTCCCACTCAAAACGTCTGGGACTCATATATTCGTGCTTAGGGTGGCTCAATCTATGATTTCCAAAAAAAAATTAGGTGAGCCAAACGAGAATCCAAAAAGTCGATAATTGGGAATTTTTGGGGGCGTCTGGCAGCCCTTTGTCCCACACAAAACGTCTGGGACTCATATATTCGTGTTAAGGGTTGCTCAAGTTTTGATTTCCAAAAAAAAATTAGGTGAGCCAAATGAGAATCCAAAAAGTCGATAAAATCATGTTTTTGATGCAGTATTACTCACAATTTCCCCCACCTTTGACTGCCAGACTTTGATCTCCATGTCTAACAATGCAAGATCTATCTATTAACATAAATGTTTTTCGGGACTTTTACACTCCCAAAATTTGCTGTGGGCTCTGGGTCTAATCTCGTTCCACCTTTTTCGGTTTGGTTTTCCGAATCGCTATAACTGGCCCCTAAAAGAGCTTTTATATTTTAATTTCCATCGAAATCAGGGAAGTCGTTTACGAGAAAATCTGATTTCAAGAAACCGGTCCTTAGTTAGGTACCGTTATAATACTTTTCCTGAAAAACCTGTTCCTACCAAAACATAAAATTTAGTCAAAAAACAGCATTCAGAAAGTTTAATCAAAATCGTAGGAGCCGTTTTTGAGATAAATGAGTTTTTCATAAAAATTCATATGGCAGGTACCGTTAGTTTTGGAACTAGAATGCTAATTCCAAAAACCCCTCTGTAGGACATCATAATAATACTATGTACCAAGTTTGCAGCGAATCAGTCCAGCCGCTTAGGCTGTAGGTGCCGATACAGACAGAAGGCCAGACGGCCGGACGGCCAGACAGATAGACAGACAGACAGAATTGTTGGACCCACTTTTTTAGCCTTATCTATCATCGTTATGTTATGTTTGATTGTCAAAAAAAAAATTTTACGAATGCATAATTTGCCTCATAGTAGTAAATAAATTAAATTTAATATTTTGAAAACTGCTCATTAATTTTTTTTTCAAAAATTATAATAAGATGTACCTGCTGAATAACTAGGAATTGGCGTTTTTTAATTTTGTTTGAAAATTGTTTTCAAAAAGTTTTTCAATAAAAACTATTTTTCTCAAAAACCGCTCAACAGATTTTGATAACATTTTCCGAGTGCTGTTTGTTGAGCTTTATGTTTAGGTTGAAAAATATTTTTCAGGAAAAGTCTTAAAACGGTACCTCCCATAGAAACAATTTTTTTCAAATCAGATTTTGCTGTAAACTGTTCGACGGATTACGATGAAAAATTTAATTTGGAGGCCCTTTAATAAACTAAATAATGCAATTTCGTCAAATTTAAAAAAAAATAATTCGAGTTTTAAAAAAATACATAGTTCTTTTTTTTTAATTTTTGGTTATGTCAAAAACGCTTTGATTAATTTTTTTTTAATTTTATTTTTCAGATAAAAACTAAAAAGTTCTAAAAATTTGCCGTTTTTTGAAAAAACTGGTCGAGCGATTTTGAAAAAAAAATTTCTTTTTAGATTCAAAAAAGTAAAAGAAACCTAATGGCTAACTTCATTTTCTCCAAAAGACTTTTTAACTATTGATTTTTAAGTGATTAATAAAATTTCATATGATTTTTTCAATGCTTTTTTCCCAAAATCTCAAGTCCCAAAACCACTGTAACACAGTAGAGCAAGTTCGTACTACCAAGTCGTGCACTTTATTTTAATGCTATCCATAAAGCTACGTAAATAAAGAATCCAATAAAACCTATTTTTGTCTTTTTTTTCAGCCATATGATTGGTCGTACCAAAAAAGCAACACTGATTTTTTTAAATCGAGATCGTTAGAGGCGTTTTTGAGAAAAATAAGTTTTAACGTAACGGTTATATGGCAGGTACCGTTTTTTTTTTGAGCTAAACAAAAAATTTTCCATTTCCCCTCTGTACAATACCTAAAAAACTCTATATGCCAAGTTTGAAGTAATTCGGCAGACCCGTTTGGGCTGTAGGTGTCTATACATACAGACAGACAGACAGACAGACAGACAGACAGACAGACAGACAGACAGACATACAGACGGACAGAATTTTTAGACCATCTTTTTTCGTCTTCGCTATCATCGTAATGACGAATGCATAACTTGCCTTATAGTGCCTAAAATCGAAAGTAAAAAACGCAGATTCAAACAGATCCTCTAATATGCCTTGTTTAAAGAAAAGAAAAAAGAAGAAGAAAAGAAAGAAGAAGACTAACTGTAATTAAGTATCAACATACAAATATCTACCTACCCTCGAAAATTTTATAAGAAAAATATATAAAACTCAAAATAAACTTAAAACCCATCCTATAGGTACCTACCCATACCCACCACTCTCAAATTTCGTCTTTTTACTTGCTCAATAGGGCAAGTATTGGTTTCGTGCAGAAAAAAAAATCGTTTTAATCAAACATGACATTACGATGATAGAGAAGCCCAAAAAAGTGGGTTTCGCCATACCGTCCGTCGGTCTGTCTGTGCGTCGGATGTGCGCTTTTTCACGTCATGCTACAGCCTAAACCGCTTGACGGATTTTCTCCAAACTTGATATATAGTAGTTTGAAGAAAAACGGTTGTCGAGGTTTTTTTATTTCGTTTTAGCCCGGCTCAAACTGGTACCTTTCAAGTAACGGTTTTTTTCAATTTGAATTTTCTCGAAAATGGCTCTTACGATTTTGATTAAACTCAAAATTTAGCTTACTTTAAACATTTCTAACAAAACTGCGATTTTCGTTTTTGGCTCAAATAGTCCTAACGAAAATCAGGTTTTAACGGCTTTTTTTCAAATAGCCATAAGTTCACAAAGGCTTGATTGAATCGACTCAAATTTCGTTTGACTTAGTTTTTTATAGTTTTCTATAGGATGGCTTTGTAAATTTTTCACTGAAGCCTTTCTAAACGGTGGCTTCCATACAACGAGCCGATAAGTTTTAGCCAATATTTTTTTGGTTTTTTCTAATTTGCTCGAAAACGGCTCTAACGATTTTGATTAAACTTTGTGTGTTATATTCTTTTAGTGTTTTTAAGAGAACTGTGTTTTCAGTTTTGGGCTAAAAATGCAAATAACGGAGATCTGCTCTTAACGGCTTTTTTTCAAATGGCCATAAGTTGTCAACGGTTGCATCGAATTCACTCAAACTTTGTTTGGTATAGTTTCTTTTAGCTTCCTTTCAGATGGCATTGATTTTTTTTTTCATTTTCTTTTTTTTAAATGGTGGCTCCTATACAAAGAGCCATTAGATTTTGGCCAATTTTTTCGTTTTTTCTAATATACTCAAAAAAGGCTCGCCCGATTTGTATGAAACTTTGCATGTTACATATATAGAATACTTCAAAGAAAACTGCATTTTTTGGCTACACATGATAATAGCGGAAATTGGTAATATCAGTTTTATTAATTTGACCATTAGCGGAAATTTATATCATTTATATCACCCAAAAGACGACATCTAAATTTGATATACTAAAGGTTACTAAACGTTAGCTCCCGTATATCGAGTTTTCCAGTTTTAACCAATTTTTTTTTAGTTTTTACCAAATTTTTCAAAAATGAGCTGTTCTTATTGATCGAAAAGTTTGTTTTCGTCGTACTATTGCACCCACAAAGCAAGTACGTGCGACCCAGTCGTGCATTTTATTTTACTTGCGATTATAGGTACTATAAGGCAAGTTATGCATTCGTCGAAAAAAAAAGTTTTGAGATAACAATCAAACATGACATTAAGATGATAGCGAAGACGAAAAAAGATGGTCTAAAAATTCTGTCCGTCTGTATGTCTGTCTGTCTGCCTGTCTGTCTGTCTGTATGTATTGACACCTACAGCCCCAACGGTTGGGCCGAATTGCTTCAAACTTGGTATATAGACTTTTTAGGTATTGTACAGAGGGGAAATTGAAATTTTTTTTTAGCTCAAAAAATACAACCGTTACATTAAAGCTTATTTTTCTCAAAAACGGCTCTAACGATTTCGAACTAAAAAAAGGAATGTTGCTTTTTAGGTACGACCAATCATATGGCTGAAAAAAAAGTTTTGAAAAATGGCTAAGAACGGTACTTTCCATAGAACCGCTCCAAAACGACTCAACCGATTATTTCGAAATTTCACACACATAAAGCTGTAGGTAGCTTAATTTATATTGCATACCAATATTTTTGAAAAATATTTTTTTGTATTTTTTAAAGCATTTAAAGAAAAAAAATTAAAAAATTAATATTTTGAAAACTGCTTATTAAATTTTTTTCTAAAAATTTTAAATAAATGTATTTGCTGAATATATATAAACTATAAACTGGCGGTTGTGAATTTTGTTGTTTATTTTTTTCAAAAAGTTTTTCAAAAAAAAACTTTTTTTCTCAAAAACCGCTTCTGTATCCTAGAAATAAAAAGGCGTACTTTTTTTCAGCTGTCTGTCTGTCTATCTGTCTGTCTGCCTGTCTGTCTGTATGTATAGACACCTACAGCCCAAACGGGTGGTCTGAATTGCTTCAAACTTGGTATATAGACTTTTGTAGGTATTGTACAGAGGGGAAATTGAAAATTTTTTTTAGCTCAAAAAATAACGGTGCCATACAACCGTTATACGTTAAAGCTTATTTTGCTCAAAAACGGCTCTAACGATTTCGAATTAAAAAAATCAGTGTTGCTTTCAAGGTACGGCCAATCATATGGCTGAAAAAAAGTTTTAAAAAATGGCTAAGAACGGTACTTTCCATAGGACCGTTTTTTTTTGCTTTCGACTAACTCGAAAACGACTCAACCGATTATTTTGAAATTTCACACACATATAGCTGTAGGTAGCTCAATTTATATTACATACCAATATTTTTGAAAAATATTTTTTTGTATTTTTAAAAGCATTTTAAAAAAAAAATTTAAAAAATTAATATTTTGAAAAATGCTTATTAAATTTTTTCTAAAAATTTTAAGTAATTTTTTTCAAAAAGTTTTTCAAAAAAACCTTTTTTTCTCAAAAACCGCTCCACAGATTTTTATAAATTTATTATCATAAATTCAAATGTATCCAAGAAATAAAATGGCGTACTTTTTTTCAGTTCAAATTAGTTTAAGTATTTACTTAAGAATTTTGAAAATTTTATTTTTATCAAAATCTCAAGCCCCTAAACCACTGTCACTCATTCGAGCAAGTTCGAACCATCTCACTGCCCTGCTTGTGTGAACTGTGAAGCAATATAGTGAACAAAAATCTATACCTACTCGCATGACAAAAAGATCTTTTTTTGTTTCCATTTATATGGAGGTAGGTACATACATCTACTTGTTTTCACACTTTTAGAATTCAAGTCCTAATAACTTCAATTAAAAAGCTTCTTATCAAATCTATTAACTACCTTCCTACCTCATCAGGAGCTCAAAATACCTACAACATACATAGGCACCCACATATTTCTACCTCTCACCTTTAGTCGAGGCAAAATAATAAAAATAAACCAAAAAATTCGTGTAGTTCCAATTTTTTCGGGAATGTGTTGGGGAGGGGGGAGGGGTCGCCTGTGTACATGCAATAAAAAATCCCCGCCAATCGGGTTGCCGCGGGGGGTGGGGGTCGATTTAAAGGGACCTTCCCATGGTTTCGCCCGGATATCTCGATAACGGTGCGTTGTAGAAAAAAAGTATTAAGACAAAATATGAAGCTGACAAAATTTCCTACAATTTGATACATTATTTGAAAACAACTGTCTTAAGCCTTTTTATCGTTGTTACTTATATTTTATTGACTGTTAAATATAAAACTGTGTTAAAGTCGAACCTTTTTATCATTGTCTATTCCTTGAACTTAAAATATTGTGCAAAAATATTGATTTTAATTAATTTTTTGCCCTTAAAGTTTCTTGGATTTCTTTGATTTCACTGTTTTTTTGTTCCATCTGTGTTTGACAATTTGTGTTCTCTTCGCTCTTTTTCGAATATTAATTCGCGTTAAGTTTGAGTCCTTTTATTATTGAGTGAATCTGAAAAATTTGTCTGTAAACCTTTGCATATCGTTAGGAGAACACATAAAATTTATCAAAATTTTTTATCTGAGAACTAGTACTGCAGTTTTTAGTTTAACAAAATCTGTGTAACTTAAACTAAACTATACTTTTGGGCACTTATAATTATTAATTGCATTTATAAACTTTTCAACTAAGACATGGCCTGCCTTATTTGTTTGAATGAATTTTCACCAAACGAACAAGTTTTACATTGCAGAGGCATTTGTGGTAAATCAGCTCATGTAAGTTGTGAACAAATTGATTTATCTTTATTTGAAAAATTAAACACCATCGATAATTTTCACTACTTCTGCAATAAATGTAATTTCAAAGAAATGGTCACTCTTTGTTCTAAAGTTGAAGACAATTGTTCCAAGCTCTCGGAATTACAAACTTCGCTAGCAGAAATAAAATCACTGCTCTCTCGCTTAATAAAAGAACCCCCTCTTACTCGTAGTTCTAAAAGAAAAGCTGAAATTCCTGCAGAATCTTCGAGCAAGAAACCGAACTTCGCTAACAAAGGAAGGTCTGGACATTAAAATCCAAAGCACTCATCAGAAAACTCACTCTCTGCTATTGCTGAGCTTCAAAAACCATTGGCAACAATCTCTGCCGAGAGTATGGATTGTTCTGTTACCCCACCTACTTTTTCGGTTGCTGGTCCTTCATCCATTTCTTCCTCACCCTCAGTGAAAACACGTCCTTCAAACATTATTGAGGATACGGATCGGAATCTGGAAAACTCTTCGGGACTTTCTGGAAACTCGCAAGATCCTAGCTTATATGAGTTAGCTCCTTTATTGAAAGTAATTTCTTCTCCTAAAGCAATATTTCTTTCCCGATTGGAAAACTCAACATCTGAAGAAGACATCATTACTTACATCAAAAAAACACTTCGTATGGATAAAATTGATGGATTAATGATAAATAAATTTAAATTCTAAAATGAACGAGAAATCTCTTCTTTTAAAATAACAGTTCCTTATAACTTATTTGATTTGGTTGTGAATCCGAAATGTTGGCCTGATAAAATTTGTATTCGTGAATTTGAGCACCGTGTTCGCAAGAATCGTTTTGTTACTCAATTAAATCGATCCGCGCCCGTGGAAGCAGTGCATGCAAAAAACGATTAGAGTCTAAAGCTGTTCTTAACATCTTCTACCACAATACAAGCGGCATGAAATCAAAGCTCTCTGACCTTTACTCGAAATCCTTCTCTTCAGACTACGATGTTATAATTTTATCCGAAACTTGGCTAAATGACCCTGTATGTGACTGTGAAATCTTATGTAATGACTATAATGTTTATCGTATCGATCGAAGTGTATTAAACAGTGTTTTTTCAATTAGAGGTGGTGTTCTTATTGCAATTCGCTCCAACTATCACTCAAAACGCTTACTTTATAATGAGTTTAACAATTTAGAGTTCATTTGTGTCGAAGCATATATTCGTAACAAACAGTTCCTGTTTACCTGTTCATATGTTCCTCCTCTTTCTGTCAAGGACATCTATAAACAACATGCCGACGCTGTTACTTAAGTTACAAATAAATTTCCTACCGCAAGAACTTTTATTACTGGAGATTTTAATACATCAAGTGTATCGTGTTTACCTAACCCTGAAGACAGTATCGTGGTTATCTAACCCTGAAGACAGTTCATTTCTAACACCGTTGTTTCCTCATGGCTTCAGTGAAAGGGTTTCGGAAACGAATTTCCTACTTATTGATGAATGCTCAGGTTCTGGCCTCTTTCAAATAAACCATGTAGCTAATTCCAAAGGAAATTTCCTTGATCTCGTCTTCACTGATTCCCCTGAATATACAACAATAGCTGAAGCTGATGATTTCTTATTCAATAATTCCATTCATCATAAGGCTATTTATATTAGACACTATATCGATATTCGCGAGGAAAATGCCAACATGCCTAGGGAAGTGGAACGTAAACTGGATTTCAAAAAGATAAACGATAGTTGCTTTAGGAGTCTTTTGGAGAACTACAATTGGAACAATATTTATGATGAACCTGATGCTGATCTTTGCTGTAATAAATTCCATTCTGTCGTGAACAATTTTCTATCATCATGTGTACCTTCAAAAAAAAAATTTTTATTGGACCAAGGTGCCCGCCATGGTTTACAAAAGAAATAAAAAAACTAAGAAATTTAAAAACTAAACTATATAAAATATATTTGTCAAATTCAATGTTATCCGTTAACTACACTAATTACTCTCGAGCCAGACGGCTCCTTCAAAATAAAATAAACATTTCTTATCAAAACTACGTTAATAATACAAAATCTGAAAGCTTAACTAACCCCAGAAAATTTTGGAATTTCGTTATTATATAAAGAAAGACAAATTCTTTTCCAGCTGTGATGACCTATATGGGAATATCTTCTAATGAGAATGAAACTATCTGTGATATGTTTTCGAACTTCTTCCAAGGCGTCTACAAAAAACCGAATAGCTGTGATAAAACTTGCGATAATGATAGAAGCTGTGATATCATCTGTGATAGTACCTGCAACAACATCTGTGATAACTACAACGACAATATTCCTGTTTTTTCTCAACTTGACGTAGCCGTACCAGTGATTGACGAAAACCTCTTAAAGATTATATGTTTCCAAGCTTAAAAATACAACTTCCTGTGGACCGGATAATATACCAGCATTTATTGTGAAACGTTATATATCTGTATTGGCCCGTCTATTATGTCACTTGTTTGACCTGTCTTGAAAACCGGAAAGTTCCCAAAAATTTGGAAATCTTCATACATTACCTTTTCATAAAAATGGAAACAAATGTGAGGTTTCTAACTATAGAGGCATCGCAAAACTTTCATGCATACCTAAGTTATTTGAAAAAATAATTTGTGACGTAATTGAGAACAGATTTAAAATTTTAATTGCTCCCAGTCAACACGGTTTCATGAAGGGAAAATCAACAGCTACTAACTGAATGGAATTCTGTTCAGATGTTATTACAAAAAGCCAAGACGGTTTTCAAACGGATGTAGCATACTTAGACTTTGCAAGAGCATTTGAACGTGTAAATCATGATCTCCTTTTAAATAAACTTAGTGCCATAGGTCTTCCACACTGGTTTACTGTTTGGCTTGATTCTTATCTATGTAAAAGAAATCAATATGTCTGCGTTAAAAACAAACTGTCAAATTTGTGTCTATTCTGGTGTTCCACAGGGCAGCCATATCGCTCCATTTATATTTTTGCTGTTTGTGAACGACATGTGTTCTGTTAAGTTAAATTCTGAACTCCTTCTGTTTGCTGATGATGCTAAGCTTCGTTTGTCTTATAAAAATAGTGACGAATATATACTGTTGCAAGACGACCTGACTACAGTATCAAACTGGTGTATTGCAAATGATATGGAACTTAATGTATCAAAGTGTAAATTAATGACTTTTTCGCGTAAAAGATTTCCGTTTCTTATGGCTTATTTCTTGTGTGATTCTGAACTACAGTGAGTAGATACGTTCTGTGATCTTGGTATTATAATGGATCCAAAACTTGATTTCAATTGACATATAGATCACATGGTAAATAAAGCAAAATGCAGACTTGGATTCATCTGTCGTTTCGCGAAAGAATTTCGAGATCCATATATTCTAAAGACTCTTTATTGTTCTCTGGTGCGATCAGTTCTCGAATATTGCAGTTACGTATGGTGCCCAAGCTATCAAGTGAATATTAACCGCATTGAATCCGTGCAAAAGCAATTTCTGTTATACTCTCTTCGATATCTCCCATGGAATTCTAACGTACACCTACCATCTTATAAAGACCGACTTAAGCTAATTAATCTCCCGGCCTTACCTGAGCGTAGAACTATTGCGAAAGTGCTTTTTATTTATGATATATTAGTGGGCAATATTAATTCTGCATATCTTTTATCAAAAATTAATATAAATATCTAAACTAGATCTTTAAGATCCTACGATTTTTTGAACTTGCGATTTAATAGAACTAATTACGGCCTTCACGAGCCACTTTTTGCAGCTTGTATAGACTTCAATAAATTTTATTATGTAGTTGATTTCAATATAAGTAAAAATATGTTAAGAACACAATTGTACAATATTTTAAGTTAAAAAGCTAAGAATATATAAATTTGTAGCTAAATAAATAAATAAATAAATTTCCGAGATATGCCCTCTGGAAAATGGGAAATTTTTCCAAAAATTGTTTTCTTTGCCAAACTTGTTGTTTTTAACTTCTTCCCACATTTTTTTTAACAAAAAGTGATGAATCGAAAAGTTGAAGAAAATACCATTATCAATAAGATATGAATAAATGTTATGTATATTTAAAAAAAAAATGGAATATATGAGTAATGCTAAATAATGAACTTGGGAAAAGTTGGCATAGATGGCACCACTCAGTTCTATTCCCCCTACCATCCTACTTGCCTTACTTGGTAGGACCACAGACAAAAAAAATATACAGATGTAGAATAGTAGAACAAAAGCATGTTCAAAAAAAATTCAAAGCTAGCATACCAAAATCGAAAGCTAGCATACCTCATACTCAAACATGTACGAGAAATTGACATCCTTCGAAAAAATTAAACATACCATTATCATACCATACCTCCATACCAAAAAACCAGTTCCTAGTGCTAGTCCTACCCACGGACCAATATACAGACCGCAAACTCGTACTCCTCTTGCCTGAAACACCCTCGAAATATTTTTTCCTGTCTGTGAATACGTGTACATCTCTCTCTGTGCATTTTGTAATGGCACCTATACCTGCGTATGCCATTTATTTTTTAGGTGTGTTTGCTAAATGGGTTTTAGAAGCAAGGGAGAGCGTCACACTCAAAATAAATGGCACATCAGCTGATTTTTAGCTTGTAGGCAAAAAGAGAAACCATACAGTGAGTTGGCGGTCTGTATCTTATTGGTCCGTGGTCCTACCAATACGAACCACAGTCCACGGCACGGTGGAGGGTGGAGTGGTGGAACTGGAACCACGATCAAGAAAACACAAGACACAACTCAACTACTGTTTGAGTTTGATGCCTGATTCACAACCTCGCGTCACGACGAGACGAGAGCGTCGCGATTATCACTGTCTTTTTTTCTCGTTCTGAAAAATCGTCTCGTCGTGACGCGAGGTTGTGAATCAGGTATGAGGATTTGAGGGTTGATTGAAATTTTTTAAGCAGTGCACAAAAGAGAATATATACATAGAGTCCAATCTTTCCTACGTTCCATCCTCCTCTGCTAAAATTTTCGTGGTCTCTTTCCTATTGTATTCATTGTCCGTGTGAAACAACGACAAGAAACGATGAGGTAAGTAGTAAGGTGTGAACGCACACATGTTTAACAAAAAGAACAATATGACAGCTGTAGCACACACACATGTTTAACAAAAAGAACAATATGACAGCTGTAGCTTGTAGGCAAAATCAAAACAAGGCACACGATTGGACTCTATGTATATATCCTCTTTGCAGTGCACCTAAATTTGTCAAACCAAATGGTCGTCTGAGGTCTACGGAATAGTTAATGCTGTATGGTTGTCTGTGTCTACGGATAGTGTTTTTTTTTCAGCTTAGATAAAGACATTTTATTTGTGTATCTTATATCTCGCCTTGCTTTTCTTTTACTACTTTGAAGCTTTGAAATTTTATTACATACTTAGTTTTTTCGAGAAAACTCTTAAACTAATTTAAAAAACAAAAGAATTCTTGAAATCATTTAATTTTTTTTGTAATATCCATATATGCAGCCACGAAGCAGTTGCTTATTATAAGAGCAAGTTCGTGCGACCCAGTCGTGCATTTTATTTATTATTTTTTAAAGCAAGTTACAGTTATACCTAAAACTATCCCCTCATAAAACTGAGTTGTGTTTCCTTGATTGTGGTTCCAGTTCCACCACTCCACCCTACACCGTGCCGTGGACCGTGGTTGTTATTGCTAGGACTAGGAAGTAGGAACTGGTTTTTTGGTATGGAGGTATGGTGTGATAATGGTATGTTTAATTTTTTCGAAGGATGTCAATTTCTCTTACATGTTTGAGTATGAGGTATATGCTAACTTTCCTGCGGCCTGCGGCCTGCGGCTGCGGCTTCGTTGCTACGTTAGAAAAATTAAGTTTGAAGATCTTATTAAACTTGTGTGATCATACCACCAACGAAAAATAGTGTAACTGGTGCCATCTACACTAAATAAGTGAACTAAACTTGACGAAGCTCATATTCTACATCTGTATATTTCTTTTGTCTGTGGTAGGACCAAAAAGTAGGGTGTTGTTATCTGTTATCTCTCCAAGTCCGAAATAAAAAACATCACCTTCAAAACCGGGTTCCCTGTCCCATCGTTGAACATTGATTGTTGACTATGGCCTCTTCAGTTCCCGCGTGCTTTTTATCCGCTATGGTAAAATATTTCGTTTAAATATTAGAATAGTTCGCTTAAAAAGCCAAGTTTAAAAGGAATGGTGCAATTCTCAATAAATTGTATTTAATTCATTAATAGTTAAGTGTATAGTATATAGATTTCTTATAGTGTATATAAAAATAGTGATACGTCCAAAATGGAAGATACGGAAACATGTATGTATAATATGCGACAATCCAGTGGTGATGGATGCAGTACAAAATTGGGCTTCACATTAGTTTAAAAGAAAAATAACAGCCATCAACACCTCCCGGAAACATCCCACAGAAACCAAGGCCGTATCCAAGATTTTCTACGACCGCCAATCAACCAATGAGGCGGTCGCACAAGCTGGGGAACAGATATTCCTGTTACTGTACCAGGCTCCAGCTTGAGAAAACGACTTGGATCGGCACCGGTACAATAGTTTCATAAAGTCCACCATCCGTACAAGGGCGAATCTTCCTTCGCTTCCACCCACAAAAAGCGCTGCAGAACAACACTCATTCCGAGTGTACTATCAGGTGCACCAATGGCTGGGCAATGAATTGTCGCCTGAATGTTGGGGTTGGAAGAGAGGAGAAGATGGTTTTTTTGCCCCGGTGAAAACCAACGCCCCTCCAGCTCCTGACCAAATATTAAATAAAATATTCTGCTAATGCACTAAAGGCAGGATTATTCTGTTTAACTGTGTGCGCCTCCTGCCGGGGTAACTGTACGAATACAGCGGTGATGGAGGACCAGGACGGCGAGGAATAAGAAGAGCTGTAAGAAAATCTGAAGTTTCCTGAGCGCTTATTTTAACCTTACAATACTCTACTCATACTTCAAACAATATCATATTAAACATTGTATGTAACTAATTTGGTCAGTTATTTAAAAATAAACACTACCATTTTTTACACAACTACTTCGTAAAACTATTTCTTAATACCTTGATTACTCCTTCAATCTTGTATTTTTCACCTCCCCCCCCCTCCCCACCTCCTTCCTTCTGGGGCAACGTCCTTTTGGGAATTCATTATAATCCATAATTCGTTATCAGGGGATCTGCTTCTCATTCCAAAAGGAATTGGTGCCTAAAAACAAGTTCTGGTATTTTATGGCTAAATATTGACTTCCACTACAATATTTCAAATTGCTGTATCTTTTGATTTGTTGATGATAAATTTTTATTTGTTCATATCTTATTGAAGGAAATTAAATTTTCTTTAACTTCTCTATTCATCACTTTGTGTTAAAAAAAAAATGTGGGAAGAAGTTAGAACAACAAGTTTGGCAAAGAAAACAATTTTTCGAAAAATTTAAAATTTTCCAGAGGACATATCTCGGAAATAGTTGGTTGTTTTCAAATAATGTATGATATCACATGGTAGAAAATTTTGTCAGCTTCATATTTTGTTTTAATACTTTTTTCTACGACGCACCGTTTTCGAGATATGCGGGCGAAACCATGGGAAGGTCTCTTTAAATCGACCCCCCCCCGCGGCACCTCGATTGACGGGGATTTCTTACTGCATGTACAGGAGACCTCCCCCAACACAAAAAACATAGGTATCGACCTTCAATATCTATATAATTAATTAATTTGTGTTCTTCTTCTACCTACATAGGTAGATACATACATATCTATATAGCCGGCAAAATTCCACACTTTGCTCCCTCCTTCATACATTAAATTTCCATATATTACATAGTACCTACCTACGCTACACAAGACTCCCACTGGCCGCAATTCTTGAATACTTGTAGCGAAAATACTATTAGGTACCGAGTTAAGGCTAAGTTAAGTGGGCTGTAGGTCAATAAAAGATGTTATTTGTTTAATCTCAACGTTTCGAACATGTATATGCTCTTCATCAGGCTTTTATTTTCAAAAATCAAAACATAAAAATAGAAAAGAACAACATATAAGTACCTCACATAAAGTGACAAGTCAATTAAACTTACAAAATATTTTTATAACGATTTTTTAACGTTTTACAGCAATATCACATTTCGTATCAGAGTAAACATACAAATTAAACTGAAATTTAGAATTGCAATTAAAATTAAAGTTAAACTATCAAGTATAGGCTATTTTAATAAATTACTTTCTATATGTAGACATAATATACACACATACATCTGTATATCCAAATCCACACACGACGCGTCAACCGTCAACGCTTACAAACCAAACTTATTTAATCCAGTATTGTTTTTTGGCCTCTGAATCAGCTGGCTGTATGCATTGCTTAAATTATCACAGTCTGAACGGCGATTCACAGCATTATCGGTATTTATTATATGCAACATCTCAAGTAGAAATCTCTTTCCTTGGTGTTTCTCTGTTTCCAGGATTTTGACTCTTTTCAAATCTGGTGCATGCTTCTCTTTCAAACAGTGAAGTGCGAGTGCTGTTTTTTGTTCCCCCCCGCAGTTAATGTCTGATCTATGGCCAGAGAGACGTTTTTTCAATTTCTGCTTTGATGTGCCAATATACACAGAGGGGCAAGTCGTGCCATTACCTCCTAGGCAATTGATTTTGTATACCACATTTGATCTTTCCATGTTGTCTATTTTACCTTTTGTATTGGTAAAGAGATGGGTTCTAATGGGATTTGCTGGTCTGAAAGCTATTTTTGTTTTTTCTTTGTTTCTTATCGGTGCCGATTGCATGCGATTCGAGAGGAAGGGGACATATAAAGAGCTTATGTATGTCACCGGTTGTGCATTTGTTTTCTCTGTAGGTGATTTTTCTTTGTCAAAATTTGAAATTAATTTGTTTATTAGTGGGACTGGGAAAGAGTTGGACAACAGGGTGTTCCGAATCACTTCGATGTTTTTTTCCCGAAAAATTATATTACTTGTACTAAGCACTCGGTTTACAAAATTTTGAGCTGTATTCAGAATCACTCCTTTCTGCTGTTTTGAATTAAAGTTGATAAGGCGACCGGAAGAGGTGGGTTTTTTGTACCAGTCGAAAATTATGTTGGTATTTTGTCTTATCACTTTTAAATCCAGATACGGAAGCTGACCTTTATCTTCTACTTCAACCGTAAATTTAAGCTTATTATTAAAAGAGTTGAGTGCTTTTAACGTGTCGTTAACGTCCGAAGCTTTTACTACAGCGAATAGGTCATCCACATATTTGGTTAGAATCTTGGGCTTGCGAACGAGCTTATCCAATACTTCATCCAACAATGTTTCCATTACAATATCAGCAAGGATGGGTGATGCTGGGCTGCCCATCGGAACACCTTGTTTCTGCTGATATATTGAATCGTTGAATTGAATGTAGTTATTATCAATAATACAGAAGCGAAGCATTTCTATGAACATTGATTTTTGGATTCTTGTGTGTTCTTTTATAATGTTCCACTTCTTTTCAACCATTGTCACAACCAAGTGTATAGGTATACTTGTGAAAAGTGAGACGACATCAAAGGAGACAAGAATATCGTCTTCTTCTAGGCGGATTGGAGAGACAGCTTTTATAAATTCATTGGTATTTTTCACATTATAGGATGAGTTATCGGTGATATTTTGTAGTAGTTTGACCATGAATTTGGATAGTTCATAACAAGGAACACCAATCGAAGCACAAATCGGTCTTAATGGCATACCATCTTTGTGAATTTTAGGTAAACCATAAATTCTTGGTGGATTTGCAGTATAAGTGGTCATGCGTTTCTTTTCAAATTCTGATAAGATCCCATTTTGGAATAGACGTTTTACAAAATCGTTGTTCTTGGTTTGTAGGATCATTTCTTAAGATACGATAAACACCTCTATCAGCCATTAGGTCTTTCATTTTCTGCACGTAGTCATGCTTATATATGGCTACTGTTACATTCCCTTTGTCCGCAGGAACAATGTAAATGTCTTTATGTTGTGTGAGGAATTTTTTCGTATCTTCATACGTTTTGTTTAAGAACTTATCAAAAAATGGTGTTGGTGTTGTTCTTAGGTAGTTCTGTATTAAGTTTGTGAAATTAGAGCGTGCGGATTCCTGGTCACCCTGTTCCATGGTTTTTATCATCTCTTCACCATCAGCGATTAATTTGAAGGGAGGAAAATCTCCTTTCTTCACTGGTAAGGCGAATTTGGGACCCAACGATAGCAACCACTTCACATCTGACGGGAAATCTATGTCTGTTCTATTAACAAACCAATTCTCTTGGAGGTTAATGCCCATATTCTGTTTTAAGCTCATTTTCAAACGTTCTAATTTACTCTTTTGTGTGGCTTTTGTTTCAACATTGATTCTGTCGTGCTTTTCTTCTTGGCTCTCGAAAAACTGTAATTGGTCAGCTTCTGTCAATTTGTCTGCGATGCGTTCTCTGAGGTGGTGAATAGAGTTTTTTTGTTTTTTGGTTTGTAATTGTTTTAGTGAGATGGCGATGTTGAGTAGTTTCCTATGGAAATTTTCCATAGAAGAAATAATCTTTTTCTCTAGGTGTTTTTCCCCTTGTGTCATGTCGTGTGAGAAATCGAACATGTTCCAAACGTTCGCTGTGGTATTACTTAGAAAATTTGGAATCAATCCGAATTCTCTACATTTGTGGAGAAAAATCAATGTATTTTTATGTCTGATGTGTGAAACTGTGATTTTACTGTATTTTTTAAGTGTATGGCAAGTTTTGGTATCGTACTTGCTCCTTATATAGTTGTAAAATTCCATTGTTTTGTGTTTGATACGGCGTGCCCTCCGTTATGATAACAATTGTTTTTGTTTTTGTGACCTGTTTTATTTAAACTGAGTTAAGGCTAAGTTAAGTGGGCTGTAGGTCAATAAAAGATGTTATTTGTTTAATCTCGACGTTTCGAACATGTATATGCTCTTCATCAGGCTTTTATTTTCAAAAATCAAAACATAAAAATAGAAAAGAACAACATATAAGTACCTCACATAAAGTGACAAGTCACTTAAACTTACAAAATATTTTTATAACGATTTTTTAACGTTTTACAGCAATATCACATTTCGTATCAGAGTAAACATACAAATTAAACTGAAATTTAGAATTGCAATTAAAATTAAAGTTAAACTATCAAGTATAGGCTATTTTAATAAATTACTTTCTATATGTAGACATAATATACACACATACATCTGTATATCCAAATCCACACACGACGCGTCAACCGTCAACGCTTACAAACCAAACTTATTTAATCCAGTATTGTTTTTTGGCCTCTGAATCAGCTGGCTGTATGCATTGCTTAAATTATCACAGTCTGAACGGCGATTCACAGCATTATCGGTATTTATTATATGCAACATCTCAAGTAGAAATCTCTTTCCTTGGTGTTTCTCTGTTTCCAGGATTTTGACTCTTTTCAAATCTGGTGCATGCTTCTCTTTCAAACAGTGAAGTGCGAGTGCTGTTTTTTGTTCCCCCCCGCAGTTAATGTCTGATCTATGGCCAGAGAGACGTTTTTTCAATTTCTGCTTTGATGTGCCAATATACACAGAGGGGCAAGTCGTGCCATTACCTCCTAGGCAATTGATTTTGTATACCACATTTGATCTTTCCATGTTGTCTATTTTACCTTTTGTATTGGTAAAGAGATGGGTTCTAATGGGATTTGCTGGTCTGAAAGCTATTTTTGTTTTTTCTTTGTTTCTTATCGGTGCCGATTGCATGCGATTCGAGAGGAAGGGGACATATAAAGAGTTTATGTATGTCACCGGTTGTGCATTTGTTTTCAAAGAAAACAAATGCACAACCGGTTTTCAAAGAAAACAAATGCACAACCGGTGACATACATAAGCTCTTTATATGTCCCCTTCCTCTCGAATCGCATGCAATCGGCACCGATAAGAAACAAAGAAAAAACAAAAATAGCTTTCAGACCAGCAAATCCCATTAGAACCCATCTCTTTACCAATACAAAAGGTAAAATAGACAACATGGAAAGATCAAATGTGGTATACAAAATCAATTGCCTAGGAGGTAATGGCACGACTTGCCCCTCTGTGTATATTGGCACATCAAAGCAGAAATTGAAAAAACGTCTCTCTGGCCATAGATCAGACATTAACTGCGGGGGGGAACAAAAAACAGCACTCGCACTTCACTGTTTGAAAGAGAAGCATGCACCAGATTTGAAAAGAGTCAAAATCCTGGAAACAGAGAAACACCAAGGAAAGAGATTTCTACTTGAGATGTTGCATATAATAAATACCGATAATGCTGTGAATCGCCGTTCAGACTGTGATAATTTAAGCAATGCATACAGCCAGCTGATTCAGAGGCCAAAAAACAATACTGGATTAAATAAGTTTGGTTTGTAAGCGTTGACGGTTGACGCGTCGTGTGTGGATTTGGATATACAGATGTATGTGTGTATATTATGTCTACATATAGAAAGTAATTTATTAAAATAGCCTATACTTGATAGTTTAACTTTAATTTTAATTGCAATTCTAAATTTCAGTTTAATTTGTATGTTTACTCTGATACGAAATGTGATATTGCTGTAAAACGTTAAAAAATCGTTATAAAAATATTTTGTAAGTTTAATTGACTTGTCACTTTATGTGAGGTACTTATATGTTGTTCTTTTCTATTTTTATGTTTTGATTTTTGAAAATAAAAGCCTGATGAAGAGCATATACATGTTCGAAACGTCGAGATTAAACAAATAACATCTTTTATTGACCTACAGCCCACTTAACTTAGCCTTAACTCAGTTTAAATAAAACAGGTCACAAAAACAAAAACAATTGTTATCATAACGGAGGGCACTCCGTATCAAACACAAAACAATGGAATTTTACAACTATATAAGGAGCAAGTACGACACCAAAACTTGCCATACACTTAAAAAATACAGTAAAATCACAGTTTCACACATCAGACATAAAAATACATTGATTTTTCTCCACAAATGTAGAGAATTCGGATTGATTCCAAATTTTCTAAGTAATACCACAGCGAACGTTTGGAACATGTTCGATTTCTCACACGACATGACACAAGGGGAAAAACACCTAGAGAAAAAGATTATTTCTTCTATGGAAAATTTCCATAGGAAACTACTCAACATCGCCATCTCACTAAAACAATTACAAACCAAAAAACAAAAAAACTCTATTCACCACCTCAGAGAACGCATCGCAGACAAATTGACAGAAGCTGACCAATTACAGTTTTTCGAGAGCCAAGAAGAAAAGCACGACAGAATCAATGTTGAAACAAAAGCCACACAAAAGAGTAAATTAGAACGTTTGAAAATGAGCTTAAAACAGAATATGGGCATTAACCTCCAAGAGAATTGGTTTGTTAATAGAACAGACATAGATTTCCCGTCAGATGTGAAGTGGTTGCTATCGTTGGGTCCCAAATTCGCCTTACCAGTGAAGAAAGGAGATTTTCCTCTCTTCAAATTAATCGCTGATGGTGAAGAGATGATAAAAACCATGGAACAGGGTGACCAGGAATCCGCACGCTCTAATTTCACAAACTTAATACAGAACTACCTAAGAACAACACCAACACCATTTTTTGATAAGTTCTTAAACAAAACGTATGAAGATACGAAAAAATTCCTCACACAACATAAAGACATTTACATTGTTCCTGCGGACAAAGGGAATGTAACAGTAGCCATATATAAGCATGACTACGTGCAGAAAATGAAAGACCTAATGGCTGATAGAGGTGTTTATCGTATCTTAAGAAATGATCCTACTTCTACTCTTCAAACCAAGAACAACGATTTTGTAAAACGTCTATTCCAAAATGGGATCTTATCAGAATTTGAAAAGAAACGCATGACCACTTATACTGCAAATCCACCAAGAATTTATGGTTTACCTAAAATTCACAAAGATGGTATGCCATTAAGACCGATTTGTGCTTCGATTGGTGTTCCTTGTTATGAACTATCCAAATTCATGGTCAAACTACTACAAAATATCACCGATAACTCATCCTATAATGTGAAAAATACCAATGAATTTATAAAAGCTGTCTCTCCAATCCGCCTAGAAGAAGACGATATTCTTGTCTCCTTTGATGTCGTCTCACTTTTCACAAGTATACCTATACACTTGGTTGTGACAATGGTTGAAAAGAAGTGGAACATTATAAAAGAACACACAAGAATCCAAAAATCAATGTTCATAGAAATGCTTCGCTTCTGTATTATTGATAATAACTACATTCAATTCAACGATTCAATATATCAGCAGAAACAAGGTGTTCCGATGGGCAGCCCAGCATCACCCATCCTTGCTGATATTGTAATGGAAACATTGTTGGATGAAGTATTGGATAAGCTCGTTCGCAAACCCAAGATTCTAACCAAATATGTGGATGACCTATTCGCTGTAGTAAAAGCTTCGGACGTTAACGACACGTTAAAAGCACTCAACTCTTTTAATAATAAGCTTAAATTTACGGTTGAAGTAGAAGATAAAGGTCAGCTTCCGTATCTGGATTTAAAAGTGATAAGACAAAATACCAACATAATTTTCGACTGGTACAAAAAACCCACCTCTTCCGGTCGCCTTATCAACTTTAATTCAAAACAGCAGAAAGGAGTGATTCTGAATACAGCTCAAAATTTTGTAAACCGAGTGCTTAGTACAAGTAATATAATTTTTCGGGAAAAAAACATCGAAGTGATTCGGAACACCCTGTTGTCCAACTCTTTCCCAGTCCCACTAATAAACAAATTAATTTCAAATTTTGACAAAGAAAAATCACCTACAGAGAAAACAAATGCACAACCGGTGACATACATAAGCTCTTTATATGTCCCCTTCCTCTCGAATCGCATGCAATCGGCACCGATAAGAAACAAAGAAAAAACAAAAATAGCTTTCAGACCAGCAAATCCCATTAGAACCCATCTCTTTACCAATACAAAAGGTAAAATAGACAACATGGAAAGATCAAATGTGGTATACAAAATCAATTGCCTAGGAGGTAATGGCACGACTTGCCCCTCTGTGTATATTGGCACATCAAAGCAGAAATTGAAAAAACGTCTCTCTGGCCATAGATCAGACATTAACTGCGGGGGGGAACAAAAAACAGCACTCGCACTTCACTGTTTGAAAGAGAAGCATGCACCAGATTTGAAAAGAGTCAAAATCCTGGAAACAGAGAAACACCAAGGAAAGAGATTTCTACTTGAGATGTTGCATATAATAAATACCGATAATGCTGTGAATCGCCGTTCAGACTGTGATAATTTAAGCAATGCATACAGCCAGCTGATTCAGAGGCCAAAAAACAATACTGGATTAAATAAGTTTGGTTTGTAAGCGTTGACGGTTGACGCGTCGTGTGTGGATTTGGATATACAGATGTATGTGTGTATATTATGTCTACATATAGAAAGTAATTTATTAAAATAGCCTATACTTGATAGTTTAACTTTAATTTTAATTGCAATTCTAAATTTCAGTTTAATTTGTATGTTTACTCTGATACGAAATGTGATATTGCTGTAAAACGTTAAAAAATCGTTATAAAAATATTTTGTAAGTTTAATTGACTTGTCACTTTATGTGAGGTACTTATATGTTGTTCTTTTCTATTTTTATGTTTTGATTTTTGAAAATAAAAGCCTGATGAAGAGCATATACATGTTCGAAACGTCGAGATTAAACAAATAACATCTTTTATTGACCTACAGCCCACTTAACTTAGCCTTAACTCAGTTTAAATAAAACAGGTCACAAAAACAAAAACAATTGTTACTATTAGGTACCTATATCTATATTTCTATGGTGTAGCTTTGGGTATCCCCCAGGTACAACAGTTGGGCTCATCAGTTAGATGCTGTTGTACCCTTCTAAGACGCAAAATTTTGGTCGATGATTATCGACACTTGTAAAATTTACAGCGTGAATACACTGTGAATTCTAATTTTAGGGGAATTCGTTTGAATTCATGCACCTAAAAATATACATGTATAAATATACATATATACACCCGTGGTCTGGCTGAAGTTTATGAAGCTTGTTTTTGTGGACTTTATTGAATTAAATTCAATTTAAAAGTTTTTGTGACCTTTAGTCCAAATGCGTTTCGCCCAGGTACAACAGTTGGGCTCATCAGTTAGATGCTGTTGTACCCTTCTAAGACGCAAAATTTTGGTCGATGATTATCGACACTTGTAAAATTTACAGCGTGAATACACTGTGAATTCTAATTTTAGGGGAATTCGTTTGAATTCATGCACCTAAAAATATACATGTATAAATATACATATATACACCCGTGGTCTGGCTGAAGTTTATGAAGCTTGTTTTTGTGGACTTTATTGAATTAAATTCAATTTAAAAGTTTTTGTGACCTTTAGTCCAAATGCGTTTCGCCCAGGTACAACAGTTGGGCTCATCAGTTAGATGCTGTTGTACCCTTCTAAGACGCAAAATTTTGGTCGATGATTATCGACACTTGTAAAATTTACAGCGTGAATACACTGTGAATTCTAATTTTAGGGGAATTCGTTTGAATTCATGCACCTAAAAATATACATGTATAAATATACATATATACACCCGTGGTCTGGCTGAAGTTTATGAAGCTTGTTTTTGTGGACTTTATTGAATTAAATTCAATTTAAAAGTTTTTGTGACCTTTAGTCCAAATGCGTTTCGCCCAGGTACAACAGTTGGGCTCATCAGTTAGATGCTGTTGTACCCTTCTAAGACGCAAAATTTTGGTCGATGATTATCGACACTTGTAAAATTTACAGCGTGAATACACTGTGAATTCTAATTTTAGGGGAATTCGTTTGAATTCATGCACCTAAAAATATACATGTATAATTATACATATATACACCCGTGGTCTGGCTGAAGTTTATGAAGCTTGTTTTTGTGGACTTTATTGAATTAAATTCAATTTAAAAGTTTTTGTGACCTTTAGTCCAAATGCGTTTCGCCCAGGTACAACAGTTGGGCTCATCAGTTAGATGCTGTTGTACCCTTCTAAGACGCAAAATTTTGGTCGATGATTATCGACACTTGTAAAATTTACAGCGTGAATACACTGTGAATTCTAATTTTAGGGGAATTCGTTTGAATTCATGCACCTAAAAATATACATGTATAAATATACATATATACACCCGTGGTCTGGCTGAAGTTTATGAAGCTTGTTTTTGTGGACTTTATTGAATTAAATTCAATTTAAAAGTTTTTGTGACCTTTAGTCCAAATGCGTTTCGCCCAGGTACAACAGTTGGGCTCATCAGTTAGATGCTGTTGTACCCTTCTAAGACGCAAAATTTTGGTCGATGATTATCGACACTTGTAAAATTTACAGCGTGAATACACTGTGAATTCTAATTTTAGGGGAATTCGTTTGAATTCATGCACCTAAAAATATACATGTATAAATATACATATATACACCCGTGGTCTGGCTGAAGTTTATGAAGCTTGTTTTTCTGATGAGCCCAACTGTTGTACCTGGGCGAAACGCATTTGGACTAAAGGTCACAAAAACTTTTAAATTGAATTTAATTCAATAAAGTCCACAAAAACAAGCTTCATAAACTTCAGCCAGACCACGGGTGTATATATGTATATTTATACATGTATATTTTTAGGTGCATGAATTCAAACGAATTCCCCTAAAATTAGAATTCACAGTGTATTCACGCTGTAAATTTTACAAGTGTCGATAATCATCGACCAAAATTTTGCGTCTTAGAAGGGTACAACAGCATCTAACTGATGAGCCCAACTGTTGTACCTGGGCGAAACGCATTTGGACTAAAGGTCACAAAAACTTTTAAATTGAATTTAATTCAATAAAGTCCACAAAAACAAGCTTCATAAACTTCAGCCAGACCACGGGTGTATATATGTATATTTATACATGTATATTTTTAGGTGCATGAATTCAAACGAATTCCCCTAAAATTAGAATTCACAGTGTATTCACGCTGTAAATTTTACAAGTGTCGATAATCATCGACCAAAATTTTGCGTCTTAGAAGGGTACAACAGCATCTAACTGATGAGCCCAACTGTTGTACCTGGGCGAAACGCATTTGGACTAAAGGTCACAAAAACTTTTAAATTGAATTTAATTCAATAAAGTCCACAAAAACAAGCTTCATAAACTTCAGCCAGACCACGGGTGTATATATGTATATTTATACATGTATATTTTTAGGTGCATGAATTCAAACGAATTCCCCTAAAATTAGAATTCACAGTGTATTCACGCTGTAAATTTTACAAGTGTCGATAATCATCGACCAAAATTTTGCGTCTTAGAAGGGTACAACAGCATCTAACTGATGAACCCAACTGTTGTACCTGGGCGAAACGCATTTGGACTAAAGGTCACAAAAACTTTTAAATTGAATTTAATTCAATAAAGTCCACCAAAACAAGCTTCATAAACTTCAGCCAGACCACGGGTGTATATATGTATATTTATACATGTATATTTTTAGGTGCATGAATTCAAACGAATTCCCCTAAAATTAGAATTCACAGTGTATTCACGCTGTAAATTTTACAAGTGTCGATAATCATCGACCAAAATTTTGCGTCTTAGAAGGGTACAACAGCATCTAACTGATGAGCCCAACTGTTGTACCTGGGCGAAACGCATTTGGACTAAAGGTCACAAAAACTTTTAAATTGAATTTAATTCAATAAAGTCCACAAAAACAAGCTTCATAAACTTCAGCCAGACCACGGGTGTATATATGTATATTTATACATGTATATTTTTAGGTGCATGAATTCAAACGAATTCCCCTAAAATTAGAATTCACAGTGTATTCACGCTGTAAATTTTACAAGTGTCGATAATCATCGACCAAAATTTTGCGTCTTAGAAGGGTACAACAGCATCTAACTGATGAGCCCAACTGTTGTACCTGGGCGAAACGCATTTGGACTAAAGGTCACAAAAACTTTTAAATTGAATTTAATTCAATAAAGTCCACAAAAACAAGCTTCATAAACTTCAGCCAGACCACGGGTGTATATATGTATATTTATACATGTATATTTTTAGGTGCATGAATTCAAACGAATTCCCCTAAAATTAGAATTCACAGTGTATTCACGCTGTAAATTTTACAAGTGTCGATAATCATCGACCAAAATTTTGCGTCTTAGAAGGGTACAACAGCATCTAACTGATGAACCCAACTGTTGTACCTGGGCGAAACGCATTTGGACTAAAGGTCACAAAAACTTTTAAATTTAATTTAATTCAATAAAGTCCACCAAAACAAGCTTCATAAACTTCAGCCAGACCACGGGTGTATATATGTATATTTATACATGTATATTTTTAGGTGCATGAATTCAAACGAATTCCCCTAAAATTAGAATTCACAGTGTATTCACGCTGTAAATTTTACAAGTGTCGATAATCATCGACCAAAATTTTGCGTCTTAGAAGGGTACAACAGCATCTAACTGATGAGCCCAACTGTTGTACCTGGGCGAAACGCATTTGGACTAAAGGTCACAAAAACTTTTAAATTGAATTTAATTCAATAAAGTCCACAAAAACAAGCTTCATAAACTTCAGCCAGACCACGGGTGTATATATGTATATTTATACATGTATATTTTTAGGTGCATGAATTCAAACGAATTCCCCTAAAATTAGAATTCACAGTGTATTCACGCTGTAAATTTTACAAGTGTCGATAATCATCGACCAAAATTTTGCGTCTTAGAAGGGTACAACAGCATCTAACTGATGAGCCCAACTGTTGTACCTGGGCGAAACGCATTTGGACTAAAGGTCACAAAAACTTTTAAATTGAATTTAATTCAATAAAGTCCACAAAAACAAGCTTCATAAACTTCAGCCAGACCACGGGTGTATATATGTATATTTATACATGTATATTTTTAGGTGCATGAATTCAAACGAATTCCCCTAAAATTAGAATTCACAGTGTATTCACGCTGTAAATTTTACAAGTGTCGATAATCATCGACCAAAATTTTGCGTCTTAGAAGGGTACAACAGCATCTAACTGATGAGCCCAACTGTTGTACCTGGGCGAAACGCATTTGGACTAAAGGTCACAAAAACTTTTAAATTGAATTTAATTCAATAAAGTCCACAAAAACAAGCTTCATAAGCTTTGGGTATCCTCAATAAAGAAATAACGACTTCCTATTTACTCTCATAAAATATGATCTTAATCTGGAAACCTCACACTTCATTATAACTCCCTCTTCTTAAAGCTCTTTTAATTATTGTTGTTGCTTAATATCAAGAAATCGCGTGTAACCCAGAAACTTAACAACAAAAATAATAATTGAAGCTCCTCCTCGTTTGAACTCAAAATAACTGACACAATACACAAATATAATTATTCCCAAGCTATTCACTGTACCAACCGTTGAATTTTATTTTCGGAAAGCTTTTTCGGAGACGAAATTCTATTTTTGGGTCGAGTTATCTTGGGTCGAGATGTCTTAGGGACGAATTATGCGGGTTGAACTGTCTCGGGACGAAGTATCTTGGGTTGAAGCATTGTATTTATAACTATAGTTCGTTCAATAAAAAATGTCAGTGAAGGAAAGATAGGGCATTTGCCTCTCATTCTGGTAGGAATAGCTTCCATATGTGTATTTCAAGCAAAAGCTCTGACGTGCTTGCCATACTTTGCAAATTAAATCACCGGAATTCAAAGAGTAGTGTATGTATGGTTACCACCTGCTGGCGATTTAAACTAATTTAATAAAAAAATGTTTATCTTTTTCCACACCACCAAGAGGTAAGATAAAAGGTGCTTTTTTTTAAGGGTATCCCCAGTAGGCCTAATCCCTTTTTTTTTGTTTTCAAAAACAAAGATTGTTTGGAAAAAAAAAATTAAAAAAAAAAAAAAAAACATAATAAATTCATTATTTAAACAAAAAGTATTTACAAAAAACAAAAATAAACACTATCAAAAATTCAGTCTCAAAGTATTTGCGCAAAAATTATTACTAATCTGTCAAATAGTCGCTGCTGATACTTTCGTCATTTAAATCTATCACTAACCTTTCAACAGCTTCCTCAGCAAATATGTCCATCTCCCACATTTTAGGTTCAACAACCCGTTCAACATGTTGGACACACCGATCCCATTTTTCACTGTCAACGGTGGTGAGTGCTTCGCTAAATAACTCTTTTATTTCTTTCATTTTAAAGGTCTTGTTTTGGCTTGCTACTATCCCTTTCACTTGGGCCCAAACCAATTCAATTGGATTAAGCTCGCAGTGATAAGGTGGCAAGCGAATAACAGTGTATCCAGCAGCTTTGGCCATTTCATCTACCACATAAGTTTCGTGGTGTGATTTATAACGCTTAACAATACTCATCAACTCCGCTTTCACCATGTCTTCCTCAAAACTGATGTCATTGTTCCGCAACCACATTTTAATTTCATCTTTTCTTGTGGAAGTTGATGGTGCCTTGTTTAATTTTCTCGAATGGTAAGATGCATTATCCAAAACGATGACGGAGTTAGGTTCAAGTCGCGTTAAAATATCACTGAACCATTTTTCGTAGGCCTCAGCATTCATGTCCTCGTGATAGTCTCCGCTTTTTTCTGATACAAAGCATAACAGTCCACCGTCAACGAAACCTGTTGAGCTTCCAATGTGGGTTATAATTAATCTTTTTCCTTTTCCATACGGCGATTGAAGGCCGGTTGATAGTCCTAAATTGAATGCTTGCCGCGAAGTTTGGATAGCTGGATCTGTCCATATTTTTTCCCGAGTATGTCCTTCGTTGACCCAGGTCTCAATAGTGAAATAAATCTTTCTTTTCTCGTCCCTAATTTTTTAATTTCACGTAAGTATCTTCGTCTCCATGAAATAATGTCATTCCGTTCCAACAAAAGGTTTTTTTCGTTGACGTTTCACAAATACAAAACCTAGATCTTTTTTTAAAATTGAGTGCAGCCTAGTTCTACATATTTTTGAAATGCTTTCTTCTTTTCGTACTTCAACCAATATTTTGTCTAATGTCGGGATTTCGTTTTCCATAAAAAACCGATGAATTATGCGACGTATGGCACATTTGTCAAAATCATCGATCTTGCTTTTGGGACCGGAGTTTTTGTCTTTTTTGATGGGGAATTGTGGCCTTTGATTTTATTTTCTTTTAAAACTCTGTAAACAGCTCGCTCTGTTACAGAAAATACCTCGGCGACTTTTCTTACCGCTTCCGTTTTGTTTTTCAAAATATCGTAGAACTTGTTAATTGATTCAATTATTTGCAATTTATTTGTTACACTTAAATCTTTTGATGCTTTTGCAGACATTTTCGTTAATATACAAAACAAAACAACACTGTTCACTGTTATTATTTGAAAAGAATGTTTTTTTTTCTATTTTTTTAACGTTTTTTGCAGAGTCAACTTTGTGTCTCCAGGGCGACGCTACGAAATTTAATTATGTATTACTGCACTTTTTAATTCATCACATGTCTCTAAAACACTATTTTCACTGCAATAAAATTTTTTTCAATACAAATTTACTTACAAATTTACTTATTATTAATATCTAAATTTCATTTAGATATTAACGAATTTTGTTATCATTTTATCTCCGCATTATTTGACCTGTTTTTCTCCACAAAGAAATAAAACCACGACACTATATGAACAAAAAAATCTGAAAAATAAATGTATAACTGCATTCCTGCACCGTTTTCAGACAAGCAAGTAAAAAAAATTCAAAATTCAAAATTCAAATTCAAAATTCAAAAATATTAAAATTGAGGCGGTAATACTTAACGCTCTCACCTCAATCAATGTTGTTCTTAAAAGCTTTAAAACAGAAAGCTCTTTCACAAAATCCTTTGAAAAAGCTATTGAGGTTTGCTTCCAAAGGGTAACGGCAATGCTGTCATTTCTCACATTGAGAGAAGAAAAAAGAATACGATGATACGATCAGTAATTTCAGTATGCTTTCAGCATGCAACATGAATGGTCATGGAGGGGTGTACAACGTTTAAGGGAAAATAAATCAATTCGTGTGTATAAATCAGTGCCGGCGCACTTGTAATTTGGGAGCGAATTTGTGTCATTTCTATGAAGTGAGTGTTTAGCAGCCAGCTCTGCTTAAAAAAAGCTCTCCCATAAGGCCTCCACTGACATTTTTTATTGAACGAACTAAAGCTTTTGCCCGCTACTTCGTTCACCTGGATTTTAGAATAAAGTATGTAGGTATCTCAGTATATTTTTGTTTTTGCATAACCGGTTAAAAATGGGGGTATGGCTTCTTTATAATATTATCTCGAAGTATCATAACGGTTAAAATTGCAAAGTTGGAGAGTTAAGTTCTGAAGCAATATACCTAATTGGAATGCCCACTTTCAAAAGGATGCTACGCGCCGATATTGCTATTTATGGCAGCTCCGCTTCATCAGTTTTGGTCGTAAGTATTGCTCGTTCACCGTTCTTTATGGTTACATTAATTTTCGATTTCTGCATTCTCTGAATGAGACATTGTCTATATGGTGGTAAATAGCGCCATCTATGATGCTTTTGATGTAACTTCTATTCAGAACGACTAACTTATTTCTATTCATGTATATGTAGGTAAGTGTGGCGTTTTTTGTATGCCATTATGTAAGTGAGACGCTAACTTCCTTAAAATCTTTTAATTTTGCGTTAAGTTCATTGAATAACGTACCATTGCAGCAATATTATAAAAACAACCAGAATTAGATATTCTCCTGCACCAATAAATCTGCGAAAACCGCATTTAATTCCATGCAGTAGTTTTTGCGTGATGCGCATACAAACATACAGACAGACAGACAGACAGACAACAATTCGGTTGTTTTGGCTTCTATGGGTCTAATAGAGACTCTTCATATTAGTTTTGCATCTATATCTTCAATGTACAGACATTGAACCGTTACAATTTTATTAAATGTATAGATTTATAGTATTCCCAATCAGAGGAACGTTTGGTGCGTCATCTATGGACGAAGTTCACAAACACTTGATTGGTGAGTTAGGAGGGTTTTTGTCTAAATTACCATGTGAAGCAAAAACAACAATAGAAGACATTTGATATAAAGTAGATAAGACAACTAGCGCAGCCATTGACGAAGTTCACAACTAAAAAAATGTGTTCCATGAAATAACTATAAAAATGTATTATACAATGGTTGAACTGTACCCAACCCGCTTCAGTTCTCCATTCGAGAAAAAATTAATATCTTTGATTTCACTTTTATTCCCCCTTACCTATTGTTAGCGGCGATCGACACCATACACGTTAGTTTGATAGTTTATTGTAAAACACTTTGTATAATATTTAGTACCTACTCGTATAGTTTAGGATTTGATGTGTATAAAAAAGTATAATATTTTTAATTTGTGATCGACCACTTAAAACTTGAAAACTTCTGGACCGAATAGGATACTTCCTTCTGTGGCTTTATTCGTAATTGATAAGTGAAGGCTTAGAAAAAAGAAAGTCGGAATTTAACAGGTGGCGCTGCAGGTGCGTGCTGATACTGTTGGCGGGCGGCTTCCGGTAAAACACTTCCTGTGATTTCCTAAGTCAACAGTGGCGGATGAATTAAACGCATGTCTCAAGTCTTCTTTTTTGTGGAGCAATATGAAAACCAGATAGAACAGGATAGAACCGCAGAAGTTTCCTCAAAAAACTGTTAAAAATCGAAAATTAATATCTTTGATTTCATTTCTATTCCCTCTTACCTATTGTAAGCGGCGATCAATATTTACTATTTGTTAGTTTGATAGCTTATTGTAAAGCACTTTTTATAATATTTAGTACAGGTCAGGTTTTGATGTGTAAAAAAGTATAATATTTTTAATTTGTGATCGAAAACCTGAGAAAAAACTAGAACTTTGAAAGCAATTTATTCTGTGCAAAATAAAAAGATTCAATTCCTTTACAGGTGTCATTAACTATCGATCACAATCTCCTCAACATTTCTATAAATATTCTAAAGATTAAAAACCAATAAAACTTAGAAATAATTAATAGAGTTAAAAATGCAGCGACTCGAAGATGAGCGAAAACTGAATCAAAAGTTCCAGTATCAGTATCAGCATTTTCGACAGCTTAACCAAACATCAGAGTCATCAACTGATAAAGTGGAAAATGACAACGTAAAATTTTCAAAAAAATTTGCTTGAAAGTTAATTTTGTATTTACTTTTTTTAAAGGTGTTGGGTTCGAAAGTTAATATTTCAAAAACCGTATACTAAAATAACTTTATCTCAAAACAAAATAAAAGAATAGATGTTTTGCTTAACAAAAAGGTATAGCATGGCATCGTAGGAGTCACCGTTATTCTTAAATATTTTTTTTCCAATGTAAGTAATTTTCTTATAAAATTGAGACATTGTCTATATGGTGGTAAATAGCGCCATCTATGATGCTTTTGATGTAACTTCTATTCAGAACGACTAACTTATTTCTATTCATGTATATGTAGGTAAGTGTGGCGTTTTTTGTATGCCATTATGTAAGTGAGACGCTAACTTCCTTAAAATCTTTTAATTTTGCGTTAAGTTCATTGAATAACGTACCATTGCAGCAATATTATAAAAACAACCAGAATTAGATATTCTCCTGCGCTAAGATATAGCCTATATTTTAAGTTGGCACACTACCAATAAATCTGCGAAAACCGCATTTAATTCCATGCAGTAGTTTTTGCGTGATGCGCATACAAACATACAGACAGACAGACAGACAGACAACAATTCGGTTGTTTTGGCTTCTATGGGTCTAATAGAGACTCTTCATATTAGTTTTGCATCTATATCTTCAATGTACAGACATTGAACCGTAACAATTTTATTAAATGTATAGATTTATAGTATTCCCAATCAGAGGAACGTTTGGTGCGTCATCTATGGATGAAGTTCACAAACACTTGATTGGTGAGTTAGGAGGGTTTTTGTCTAAATTACCATGTGAAGCAAAAACAACAATAGAAGACATTTGATATAAAGTAGATAAGACAACTAGCGCAGCCATTGACGAAGTTCACAACTAAAAAAATGTGTTCCATGAAATAACTATAAAAATGTATTATACAATGGTTGAACTGTACCCAACCCGCTTCAGTTCTCCATTCGAGAAAAAATTAATATCTTTGATTTCACTTTTATTCCCCCTTACCTATTGTTAGCGGCGATCGACACCATACACGTTAGTTTGATAGTTTATTGTAAAACACTTTGTATAATATTTAGTACCTACTCGTATAGTTTAGGATTTGATGTGTATAAAAAAGTATAATATTTTTAATTTGTGATCGACCACTTAAAACTTGAAAACTTCTGGACCGAATAGGATACTTCCTTCTGTGGCTTTATTCGTAATTGATAAGTGAAGGCTTAGAAAAAAGAAAGTCGGAATTTAACAGGTGGCGCTGCAGGTGCGTGCTGATACTGTTGGCGGGCGGCTTCCGGTAAAACACTTCCTGTGATTTCCTAAGTCAACAGTGGCGGATGAATCAAACGCATGTCTCAAGTCTTCTTTTTTGTGGAGCAATATGAAAACCAGATAGAACAGGATAGAACCGCAGAAGTTTCCTCAAAAAACTGTTAAAAATCGAAAATTAATATCTTTGATTTCATTTCTATTCCCTCTTACCTATTGTAAGCGGCGATCAATATTTACTATTTGTTAGTTTGATAGCTTATTGTAAAGCACTTTTTATAATATTTAGTACAGGTCAGGTTTTGATGTGTAAAAAAGTATAATATTTTTAATTTGTGATCGAAAACCTGAGAAAAAACTAGAACTTTGAAAGCAATTTATTCTGTGCAAAATAAAAAGATTCAATTCCTTTACAGGTGTCATTAACTATCGATCACAATCTCCTCAACATTTCTATAAATATTCTAAAGATTAAAAACCAATAAAACTTAGAAATAATTAATAGAGTTAAAAATGCAGCGACTCGAAGATGAGCGAAAACTGAATCAAAAGTTCCAGTATCAGTATCAGCATTTTCGACAGCTTAACCAAACATCAGAGTCATCAACTGATAAAGTGGAAAATGACAACGTAAAATTTTCAAAAAAATTTGCTTGAAAGTTAATTTTGTATTTACTTTTTTTAAAGGTGTTGGGTTCGAAAGTTAATATTTCAAAAACCGTATACTAAAATAACTTTATCTCAAAACAAAATAAAAGAATAGATGTTTTGCTTAACAAAAAGGTATAGCATGGCATCGTAGGAGTCACCGTTATTCTTAAATATTTTTTTTCCAATGTAAGTAATTTTCTTATAAAATTGCCCTTCCCACCTGAATTGGGAGAAGCAGACCCCCCCTCCAGTACAATTTTTTTCTTGTATCGGCTCAACTTACATGCTATAGCTTTGTGGGGCACGTAGTGTGAATCACCACTTTTATAAGCAAATGATGAGGTGGCATGCCAGGCAAATCCAAAGAGTTAAGGAATTCTATTGGATAATTCACAACTTCGTCCTCGATTTGTAAGAACGCAATTCAACCCGTAATCAAATTTTGAATTGTCCATTTCATGTCATTGATATCAATATTTTTTGCTGCTAAAATTGCTCGTGCGCTCAACCAAACGTAGTTGCCGTAATTTTGACCAATGCTCGGATATACGTTGGTGATGAGTTCATCTTTCCGTGAAGTGAATTCGCAAATTGCATGTGGAATCGATATTTAACCGCTGGATGTATCTATTGGAATTTGCCCATTTTCGGTTTTTAGCAGTTTTTTGGAGAAACTCCTGAGGTTCTATGGTTCTATCCTGTTCTATACGGTTTTCACATTGCTCCACAAATACGATGACTTGAGACATGCGTATAATTTATCCACCGCTGTTGATTTCAGAATCATAGGAAGTGTTTGCCGAAAGTCGCTCGCCAATAGTATCAACACGTCATCAAAGCGACTTATATTGCTGCGCAAATCTTTCAATGAGCGATCGAGTGCTTCTAATGATCGTTTGTGTGCCATTGTGCACTTATCCCATTATGATCCATTTACAATTTTGTAACATTTCGCTACTGCCGATTGCTTTGAAATGTTGCAAACAGGATTTTCATTGATTTGCAGGTTTAACCCAAGCTTCAGTGCTAAATGAGCTGTTCTTCCACCTTCCAACAGTGTTGCAAAAATTCCAGTAGATGCGAGAGCTAACAAACAAAGTAGATTTTTTAAAATTAACTTAAAAACATAAGCAAGAGCTACAGTACGTTTGCAACGAACTGTTGGATACCCTATTCCCCATATTTTTGTATGTGCATGCGTCTGCCTCCCGCAAACAGCCGATGTTTCAGAAACAAAATTCTTCTTTAGCAGACAGAAAAAAATTCAATAACATTAATTTTATGCGGTGTGATGTTCAATTAGTGCTGGCGCAATAAAAAAAGGAGTGCGCCACGCCCAAAGTTAAAACGTTTTATTGCCAAGGCAATTGTTATGAGCTCAGTGACATTCAATTTTATTCTTGCAGATCGATTTGAACAAAAAAAGACAAAACTTAAATTTTTAAAAATTAGATTTGGAATGGAAATAGCGATTATGTGTGTTTTTTTTAACAATTCTTATACCACACTCTGCTACGTAACCATGGAATATAAATCTAAGTGTTCATCTGTTTACTTCAAAACTGCGACCGATAGTTAAAAAAATTAATGCATTATACGACTTTTGACGGAAACGCCCCTTAAAAGTGGGCATGTCTAAAAAATTTTAAGCACTAACTGCGCTTTGATCAGTATTTAGGCATATGTGTAAGACTACAGCTGAATCGAGTAGTTTTTAAACAATCTTACCTGAACAAAGGTATATTACCAAAATCACGCCTTTAAAAGTGGGCGTATTGAAAAAATTTACAAAAGAAAATGTAGAGATATATTTTTCAAATAACGAACGGAAGGAAAAAGGTTTAAATTAAACATTGGAAATGCCTTAAATTCTTAAGGCTGCGTTTTTCGTTCTTTCATGAAAAGTAGGCGTAAGCCACGCCCAAAATTCAAAAATTTCTTTTCATACACAAACCTTTTAGTTTCTATTAAGAGACGCAAAATTTTGGCTTGTGGATTCATTATAAATACCGTTTATTTACAAAAACAATTTTTGTATAGTTTCTAATGAAAAGTGGGCGTCAGCCACGCCCAAAATCAATTTTTTTGATTTCATACACAAGATGTTTATGTGCCAGTAAGACCCACAAAATTTAATGTTTTTCGCTTTAATATAACAATTGTTATTTTATAAAAACAATATTAATGTTTTTGTATGACAAATAGGCGTAAGCCACGCCCAAACTGAAATATTTTTGTTTGATTGGAAGAAAGTTTACCTAAAGCTTACGTGTGCAAAATTTTAGCGTTATGCTTTTATCGTAACTGTACAAAAAACATAATTTAATTTTATTAAATTGAGGTTGTTCAACAAAAATGGCGGTTGTGGGCGTGTTTGTGGGCGGATTTTACCGGTTCAAGAACTTAGCCTTACTCTTGAACCAAAGATTATATATACCAAATTTCAGCTTTCTAGCTCAAAAATTGCGACCTCTAGAGAGTATACATACGGACGGACGGACGGACGGACGGACGGACGGACGGACGGACATGGCTAAATCGACTAAGCTTTTGATTCTGAGTCAGAATATATATACTTTTCTATACCTAACGGTATTATTTCTCTATGTTACAAACTCCACACCAAATACAATATACCCATTCTATGGAATAGGGTATAAAAACAATACAAACGAATTACCAATCAATTAAAATAAATTAAAACAATAAATTAATAACAAGAAATATGCTTTATTGTCAAACGGAATGAATTGCCAATGATATATGTACATACATATCTCGTAAATATAAATTAATTTACCCGAAAAATAGGTGAAAATTAACTGAAAAACGAAATTTGCACTTGTAGCGTCCCCTGTTCAAAATTGTTAAATTTGCTTTTTTTCTAAACCTTAACTTAGCAATTACGGACAAGCCCACAGATGTAAGTGCCAAATTCGATCCAGTAGTTTTCAATTTTAATGCACCTGCAGTGCCACCTGTGAAAGCTTTTCCGACTTTCTATTTTCCTAAACCTTCACGTATCAAATACGAACAAACCCACAGAAGGAAGTATCCTATTCGGTCTAGTAGTTTTCAAGTTTAAGTGGTGGAACCTTTTTATTAATCCATTTTTATATACATATACAGAAGATTAAAGTTTAATAATAATTAATTAATTATTTTAACCACCTGAAATGTTTCGGATTCTGAACAATATAAATAAATTAAAATTAAAAAAAAATTATAAAAATCGAAGCTGTTTCTGTGGACTTCCGGGTATTACCTATTACGACACAGACCTACCACAAATGCTCCGTATTGATTGAGCTCTGATCAAATAGCGGCTAGACATGTCATGTTCAAAGATCTTTTGCCATTTAGTGTACATTTGCAGGAATGGCCAGCTTCTTCATAGAAACATTTGAGAGTACAACACAAATATGTGGTTAATCAAATGCAGAAAATATGGACCCATTACAACAATGCCTAAGAGGACCAGCTTTGGATGCCGTCAGATTTCGGTTGGACTCTTCAGATGTGGTACCAGATGCCATTGAAACAATTCTTCAAATTTGTTGACAACCAGATCTATTGAAGGATGAACTCATATCTCGCATAGTTACAATAAAAATCGACACCTAAACTGGAACAGTAAGAAACAGGTGTCCATTTTCAACAAGCTGTTCAATATGTTACAGCTTTGATGGAGAGTTCTGGATATCAAGATCATTTGTGCAATCCAACCCTTCTTAAACAGCTTGTCGACAAATTACCTAAGCGAATGATGTTAGAATGGGTGAGGTACAAAAACTGAATGCCAGGTGTAAGAATAACAACTTCATTCAGTGAGTGGATTGCTAAAATTGGAAAGGACGCCAGTGAGGTCACTCTGCATGTTCCTCCCAAGGACCATTGAGCTGGCGGAAAGTTTTCAGCTTTCTCTCCTCCATTTCTTTCTCTTTTGCATTGTAACGAGATACTACTCTTGCCACCTTCTCCAGAAATGATTTAACATTATCTGCCTTTCCTGCCATAGCTTAACTCCTTGCGTCCTTGTCCCTTCAGCTATTGAAAATGGTGGAGGCAAAATTATTGGCTCACCAATTAAAAAATGACCTGGAGTCAAAGCTTGCGTGTCCATTAGATCATCACTGAGAGGATGAATAGGCGGCGAGTTCAATATCCCCTCGATTCCTATCAAAAGTGTCAAGAACTGTTCAGTATCTAACACGCGTTGACCCACTATCCGCTTTAAATGGAATTTCATTGATTTTACTGCAGCCTCGTATATTCCCCCCTGATGCGGCGCGGCTGGAGTCATGAAAATCCAGTCAGTACCCTTTTGGCTCAACTTGCTGAATAGCTCATCCTCGTTCCACACTTTCCAAGCTCGCTTGATTTCCCTTGCTGCACCAACAAATGATGTACCATTGTCACTATACATCCGCTGACAATGCCCTCGCCGACTGACAAATCTATCATAACATAAAAGGAATGATGCAGATGTCAGATCTCCAACTAGGTCTATGTGGACCGCTCGTGTCTTTAAACACACGAATACAGCGACCCATGATTTACGCAGAGCTATCTTCTTGCCTTGCCTATCCAGAACCTTTAAAGTAAATGGCCCGGCATAGTCTGCACCTGTGTGCAGGAAAGCTCTTCCAGAACGCACTCTATCAGCTGGCAGGTCAGACATCAATTGCTGTTCTAGCTTGAAGTTATAGCGTACACAGGTAACACATTTGTGTAGATACCTCCTTAGCTCGCTACGTGACTTTGGTATCCAATAGCGCTGTCGTATAACTTGCATCATTATTTGCACGGCACCGTGTTTCGTCTGCCAATGTATATTGTCCATAATTAGCCAAGCTAGCCTGGAGCCATTTGGAATTATTACCGGATGTCTCAGCTCGTAATCACCAGAAGCTCTATCTAATCGCCCTCCAACTCGCAGTATGCCCTCATCATCAAAGACTGGTTTGAGTGCTTCGATTCTGCTATGCTCTGTTAGCTTATCTGCCTTGCGTAGAGATGACATATCTTTGCCATATGCCTCTGCTTGAGCTTGCTTTATGAAGAAACGCATTGCTGATGCTCTTTCTTCTATTGTTAACATCGTAGGCGACACATCTCCTCTTTTTGGTCTTGGTACTCTTATCCCTTGCTTGCGTTGCTTTACTCTAATCAGCAACCTGGCCATATAATGATATATGTATCCAGACTGCTTGCGTATTCTTCTATCGGAATGATAGCTTTATTTGCCGGCACCCATATGCCTATATCCTTCTTGAACGTTACGGCAACGCAGACATGCATTTCATCAGCTGCCGTTAGGGGAATCTCCCTTGCTTCATGATTAGCTGGCCATTCTGTCTCTAGATAGCATAACCAATCAGGTCCATGCATCCATAGCTTGCTTTTTACTAAATTAGCTGGCAACACCCAACGACTCAACAAGTCGGCAGGATTCTCCTTAGTCCCGACGTGCCGCCACCGTTTGATGTCGGTATTGGTTTGTATGGACGACACGCGATTTGCTACATATGTTTTTAAATCAGGTGGAAATTTCTGTAGCCAGTGTAGTACCACCATCGAATCTGTCCACATAGCGTATTCAAACTCCGCCCATTCCATTGCCTTGCGTAGCTCTACCATTAATTCTGTCCCGATAATTCTGCTGCGGCTAACTCCAACCTTTGTATCGTAATAGTTTTGAGTTTAGCCACTCTTGTTTTGAAACTACTAGCTTGCTCGTCACCTTGCCATTAGCTGCTTCTACTCTGATATATATAGCTGCTCCATAGGCAGTCATGGAAGCATCTGAAAATCCATGTACCTGCCCCCTTGCTCCCTTGCCTGTCAAAGGTTAAAACCTCACTATCGTTAGCTTGTAGCTTGCTTGATAGCCATTGGCTATTGGATTTCCACTTTCTAAGTTCGAAACCAGCTGTCCGTAATACCCTGTCCAGTCGATTGGCCACATTAAATGCTTCTTGCTCACTATCGCAGCCTGTTACACAGTCATCCATGTAAAAATCATTCCTTATTATCCTTTCCACATCTGGGAATAGCTTGCCGCATGACGCATGACGGTTTCAAACAAATCTCTTTGTACCTTTTCGCCTAGCTGCTGCACTTCGTTGAGTGAAATGTCTGTATCTGTACGGCAGCTACAATCAAATACCACCCTGAACCTTTTTGTTACGCAGTGGTGAGGTATATAGTATACCAATTGTCCAGCTGGTGCCGGATAGCTTGCCCTTTCCATGTGTCCTAAGCTTTCGTATTCTTGCATAAAGGCAACGTACTTTTCTTTCAGAGCTGGCTCCTTATTTAATTTCCTTTCCAAGTACATGATCCTTCGCAACACAATGGCTCTCGAATCACCAATGTGCTGAACCTCAGGCTTAATGGGAATGGTCACGATAAAGCGCCCTTCCTCATTCCGCCTAGCTGTCCTTGTAAAGATATCCTCTACAGCTTGCTCTTCGGGTGTCCTCGCTGTAGATGCACCTATGCGGTCCATCTCCCTTAATGGCTTTATCATATCATCCATGTTGGATAACTCTGTACATCTTGCTACTGTCTTGCTGTTAGCTAGTTCCTCTTCTTCATTTATCGGATGAACTCCGAATACAAATATACCAAAATGTATTTCCGATGTGACCAAGCTTTTTATTTAGCGTGGTATTGAGCTTACGATTACCTTTGCGAAAAAACCAACGCCCAAAAGGTCTTTAAATGGAGCTTGCTCCCAATAAGCTGGATCGGCGAACGGTTCTTGATTATGCCCACTGATTGGTTGTATGTCACGCTGTGGCGTAGGTAAACGCCATTGCGTACCCTTCGGTAAAACCCAAAAAACTTCCTCGATGCATGTATCTGCATCGAACCACGGTAATATCATCATCTTAGCTTGCCGATGTAACTGAATAGGCTCTCCATCAATACCGATTACCTTTCGTGTACTTGTAATCGTACCTAGAGCTTGCACCAAACCTTTCATGCTAGTGTACTTATTATCGTACCTAGAGCTTGCACCAAACCTTTCACGCTAGTGTACTTGTAATCGTACCTAGAGCTTGCACCAAACCTTTCATGCTAGTGTACTTGTAATCATACCTAGAGCTTGCACCAAACTCATGCGTGATTATATTTGGGTGTGCCCCTGAATCGAAGAGGACACGGATTGCCTTTGAATTTCTCCCTTGCATCTGAAATCTAACTGACACTTTTGGCATAAGTGTGGTAGATATATCGCTAGCTGAATCAGAAGTAAAATTAAACACATTCAAATAAGCGTTGATTAAATTTTTATTATTTGAAGATACAGCCATATTGCCACCCTTGCCCTGTTGCTTGCTTGTGTTAAAACAGTATGAGTTTTCCTTTTTCATGACCTTTCCAATTTTAGCTGGCACCTCTGGCTCTAATCAAGCCCTTTTCCACTTCCTTTCATCTTCATTGGCAGCCTTAGCTGCTGCAGCTGACCTCATCTCCTCGTGCAACGGACAGAGGACGCTGTTATGCTGCATTCGACCAGGACATCTAGGGCACAGTGCCTGAAAGCATTCTTCCTTATGCCCTTGCTTGAGGCAGTTTTCGCATAGCTGTCGGGTCCTTACGAAATTGACTCTTCCCCTCAGTCCCAATTGCAGGAAACGAGCACATCGGTACAGCTGATGGTCTTCCTGGCACATTTCACAGCGACGGCCTGTTGGCGGACGTGCTCCGATAGCTTTTGACATCGGTCTGGCTATTGCGATCAGTGGCATGGATGCCAAATTGCTCGCACCTGCTTGATGCTTACCCCTTGCGCCAAAATGTTGCGTAAGCCGCATGGCCTGCTCTCCTCTAGCTTGCCCATTACCTCGCTGTGTCCACATCCTTGATTGATGGCTTGTATTTGGCCTTTCATGCTCCACTTTTACTCATTGTGCACGTAGCTGTCGTACTGTCTCGTGTGTCACGTTTGACATGAGCTAGATCTCGTCAGCTCTCGGATTAGCTTGCAGAATAGGCAATCTTATGAAATTGCGCAATAGCTCGCGACAAGTCTGGTATTTCTTATTATAGAGCTGGTTCAGCCTCGCCCAAGCTTCCTTGTAGTTGCTCTCGGTGAGCTGCCACTCTCCCATCGTCCTTGTGGCCTTTCCCGTGAGCGAGCTATTCAGGTACTGAAACTTAAAGGCAGGCGCCACGCCATCGTTTTCTTGGATAGCTACCACGAAGCGATCATCGAATTCCTGCCATTTCGTCAAGGAGCCATCAAACTCCCCACAGGTGTTGACGATTTCTTGTTGCTGAGCCGGTACCATCACTTGTACCTCTATCGGGGTATTGGCTGTCCGCTGAGCTTGCTCGTTCTCCCCTGGCAGATTAAGCTGTCGTAGCTGTCGACGAAATGCGCCCTTTAGCTCATAATATAGCTCTTACGCCTTTTCCATCTGGGCTTCAGCTTGCTCCCTTATGCCAGCTTTCCCAGCTAGCGCCTTTGCATGAGCCGCCATCAACTGCGACCACACCTCCTCCAACCTCTCCAACCTGATAGCGATCTCCTCACTGTCAGCTGTCCGGAAGCCCTCCGACTTTACATAGGCCTGTTGACGCTCTAGCGCTAGTATATTAGAAGCTTGTTGTCTTGCTTTTATAATTAGCTTGCACATTTATTATAAGCTTGCCATTTTTACTATAAGCTTGCTATTTTTATTATAAGCTTGACATTTTCAGCTATCTTGCAATATAGCTCTCCAATAAAATTTTATTTTTTGCTGCACGAAGGCAACCCTTAAGCTTGCCGAATGTTTTATTTTGTTTTAACCCTTGCTCCTTGCGCTACCTAGCTTGCTAGCTGCCCGCCAACCTACCTAACTACCTACCTACCTACACGTACCGCAGTGTGAATATTCCATTATAGACATCATCTAGGAAAAATGCATCCTACCTCAACAAAAATAAAAATAATCTTCCGTATGAATATCCTGCGACACACTGTATTGTGTATATGTCTCAACGGCTATATGTGGTGAACGCAAACCACCACCGCCGTCGTGACACATAAATGAATATAAAATACCAACCAAATGGAACACACTGCAGCTGAGATCTATTTTGCACGTATAATAAAACACACCACATATGGATTGCTCACTTGCCCCTTGCTCATAGCTTTCCTTTGGGAAAATATTTCTTTATTCAACTTGCACTGTTTAAATAATCAATAATAATATTTATTAATTTTCTCTAAAAGCTTGCCGTGTTTCAAATAATAATTTCTCTACCGAGCTTGCCGAAATTCAACACCATTTTCTTTTTCCTAGCTTGCACTCTTAATATCTTGCACATGATAGCTCGAAACAATTTAATAATAATTTCCTCCCTAGCTTGCACAAATTTATATATATTTTTTGCTTTCCGAATTTACTTTTTAATTAATCTTGCACGACAAGCTTGAATATTTATTAACATTTTCAGCTATCACTTACTTTTTTTTATTGTTTATTATTGTAATTTGTTGCTTTTTTTTTTAAATATTTTAACTCTTGACACACACTCTTTTTGCAGCCTTCACTTGTGAAAAAACACTTTCGAATGAATATTTTTTCACGCATTCTCCCCCTTTCTCGGATGATTCGCAGAGGCACAGACATGCTAGGCATACATAATGTGCTTGCGAAGCTTGCCGTTTGTTTTGTTGTCGCTCTTCTCCCTTGTGTGTGTGTGTGTATATTTCGCACCAGATATACATGGTGGATGATTTTGAGTCTTGCTACAGCTACTCAAATTTGTACCTATATGAGTGAATAGGGGACAAGTAAATATATAAACAATGTATACTCCCTTGCTCCTCGCACTGGATCTTTGATTTGTGCATATGTGCGCCTTGCTGTCGCCTTCATTAGCTCGCTCAGACATGAATATTCGTACCGTTAACCGTTACGGTTTTCTTTTTGCTTGCCGTTTGCACACAGATTCTAATTTAGCTTGCTTTTAGATGCTAATTTAACAATAACTATGGAAATGTGATGATTTTAGATTTGCTTTTAGCTTGCACTTTTTTAACTTGGGCACAACACTTCGTAGCTTTCGTAGCTAGCACATTTTCTCACATTTCCATATATTTGCACAATTTCCTAGCTCGCGGACCGACCGTAGGAACACTAGGAACATATTCGGCTCGACTGGGACCATAATGTATGGGATTAACCACACGACTTACAATAAAAACTACTGAAAAGAAATAAAGTTCCGACCGAAATGAAAATGCATATATTTTGTTGTTGGGAAAAAGATTAATATCAGAAAAAACCCAACATTTATTTTAACCTCGCACTAGCTTGCAGCAGCTCGCCCGACAATACACAATGCTTGCTCAAGATATACTAAAAATGATAATTACATTTAGCTTGCTCATAGTGATTTATATTTAACTAGCAAGCCCGGCGAACTCCGTTTCGCCACCAGGTGGCTTCGTTTTTTGTAACATTTAGGTTGGGGATTAAAAGACGAAGAAAAATGATTTTTTTTGTTTTATATTTGAAAAGGAAAAATTTTATATCATTTCACAACAGTAATGAATTCATTTCGATTACAAAAATGAAGTGTAATTTAGTTGAACTTCTCTAATTAAAAAATGAAAGTGAATCCAAAGTAAAAACTGAATCGAAGCGTTAAACGTGTCCGCAAATTATCGGTTTCATTGAAGTGCTCTTTGGTAAACCACATTTTTTGTTTTTTGGTCTGACGTTAACACAAACAAAGCGGATGGTTTCCCAACTCGTGAACATGCAACGTAAAGCTGCCCATGTGAAGTCTAACGGAAGATCAGTCGGAATCATTGGTATTCAAGGAAAACATACATTTTCACCTGCGTACTTTCCGTTAATAATGGTTGCCTCAATCAAATTTGGCATATCTTTTCACCGCAAGTCGAGTACAGTTGCAAATTATGCAATATCATAATAACTGAACCAACTTTGAGTTGCAAGTTATGTGGTGGAAATCCTGGTAACTCCAGAGAGTTCAAAAACTCCGTTGGATAATTTACTACATCATCGGGATTTGTTATGGAATCAACGGATTTGTATGTCACCAAATAGCCATCGATTTTTGATTGAATGGTGAAATTCAGTGCATTTACATCATTATTCTTTGCGGCGAGAATAATTGCTCGTTGACTTAACCAAGCATAATTCTGATAATTCTCACTAATGTTTGGGAAAACATTTTCAATAATAGCTAATTGAGAGTCTACAAATCGGCAAAAGTCGTTGGTAAGAGTAATTAATCCAGATGTCGCATCAACTAGGACTTTTTCATATCCAACAGCTAACAATTGTTTTGAAAATTGTGCAGCACTTTGATCATTTTGAAGTTGAACTCTCATATTAGTGGTTAGCGATAATGTTTGTACGTTATTCCATAAAGGTGATGCCTTCAGGCAAGCATTCAATTCATCTGCAGGCGTTCCACGGGGAATCACTGGCAACGTCTGCCTGAAATCGCCTGCCAGCAATATCATCAAGCCGCCAAAGATGTCGTTATTTTGCCGAAGATCCTTCAATGTTTAGTTAAGTGCTTCAAGTGATTTCTTATGTGCCATTGTGCACTCATCCCAAACAATGAGCTTGCATTGCATCAACAATTTTCCCATTGCACTGGATCGGGAAATATTGCATATTGGAGTATCAATTGTGTTTAAATTGAGTGGCGACTTAAGCGAAGAATGTGCAGTACGACCGCCATCTAGAAGAGTCGCCGCAATTCCAGATGATGCTAAGGCCAAAGCTTTGTCACATCTTGATCGAATAGTGGCTAAAATCAATGAAATGACAAATGTTTTCCGTGTTCCTCCAGGTGCGTCCAGGAAGAATAGACCACCAGTATTATTGTCCACCGCTTGCAATAATGCTTCGTATACTTGTTTTTGCTGTTCATTCAGCAACGGCAAATTATTTCGAACGAATTTCTGCAATGTATCAACATTGTATTGCAGCTCTCGATTTAATTCTTGGTTGAATGCATCGTGCATCGATCGATTTGGCGCAATCATTCCTACTTCAATCAGTAGCTTGTTTGCAATAGTCAAGTATTAATCCTCAATCAGAATCAATCTTTCATTAAAGACTTCATCGGTTATTTGCATGTCGGGATTATTCGTTCGAATGCGCAAGCGATGCAAGATATCTTCACATATGTCGTCTTTGTATTTGTCTCATAGCTGAATTGGTTGTGAAGGGAAACATGTGGTGATGATAATTGCGAACAGCGTTCATATTTGGTACGCATTTGATGAAACAACTAAATCTTATTATATAATAAATGTAAAAAATTGCAGATTTATTAAACTCCCCTAAAGAAGTCAGGAAATTTGACAAAACCTTAGGAAAAATAATGAACTAAATTGTTTTAATTGCATTATACCACACATGACCAAAGAAGCCTGATAAGAAAATCTAAATTATTAAAAATACAAAATAATTGGTCGAAGTCATCATTGAAAAGTAAATCCGCATGCGTTAAATCCTAATGAGAATCGTTCTCCAGCAAACCCAATAGTTGACATGCTTCTCGATATGTTTGGCTTTGGTGGCCATTCACAGTTTTCAAATGCGCAAATGATTTTGGTCCACGTACATTTACCAACAGCAGTCGCAAATAAAAACATTCATCATTTCTAGGATAAACAGTATACATGCGACCTAGCGCATCAGTGGAACTGGGGTTCCTTGTTTGCGACGTTGGAATTTCTTTGTTGATTGATTCCAAGTGTAATACTTGGGCATTTCAACGTACATCAGCGTCGCTGCGAATGGATCTGCTTCACACATTGCAAAGAAGCTAGTCAATGTTGTCGATGGTGGTCTCTCAGCTCGTTAATCCGCATTAGCTTCAGTGAAGTAAACTCTTTGTCCATTTTCCAAATGCACTGCTAAATGTTCAACTGTGGGATATTTCATGAATATGAAATGAAAATGCTTTGCAGTGCTTTGTCATTCGCATTTTACGACGCAATACCAAACACAGCCATGTCGCTGCCTTTTGTGACGTACTTCCACAAATATTTGACTGATTTGGCCGAATAACAACTCTCAACGTTCACATGTGTTTCGAAAATTCGTGATAGCAGCGGGCAATATGGTACAATGACTTCATTTCCGATCTCAGTCTCTTGATTTTGAACTTTAACTTTGATAGTTCGACCATTATCTTCTTTTGAACGTCGACGATAAACTCGATATCCATCGTTCCTTGTGACTGTTTCAGCAACTAGTCGCGGATATCGTTTTGTTCACTTTCCATCAGCCATGCAAGGCGATAACGGATTAAATGCAACGCACGGTCCATGCACCATCTGTGTCGTCACAATGTCGTATAGATGGGGATCAGTGACTGGATCAGGAATTTCAGCTGATATGATGTCATCCACTTCATTTGAATATAATTTGTTCAGCAACTAAATTAGGATATGAGCATGCGGTAGTCCACGCTTCTGCCATTCCACCGAGTACATATAACAACGTGTGTCACCAAAAACTCGATACGTGGTAAGCACATCCATCATAACCTGGAGTTTTTGCTGAAATACTCTGGCGATTATGTCATGGCGATCAAGCAGTTTTTGGCCCGGGTCCAACTCAAGTTCAATTTCCGTCCACTTCGGATTGCATGTGAAAGTAATAAATAAATCCGGAGTTCCATAATTTCGCACGTACGTCATAGCGTCTTGAACGTGTTCGTGCATGTGGCGTGGGCTTCCGATATAAGATGATGGGAGAATCATCAGGCGTCCAATATTCTGAACATTACCATCTGAATGAATAGCATCACGCAAGTGTATATAGTCCTCAGATCGTAGCTTTGCCTGATTGAATCGGATGAACGCTAAACGTTCGGTCTCGACTTTGACATACATGTTGACAGCGAATTGCTGGAATAGCCGACGGCACTTCAGCATGACATTCTCCTCATGTGAACGAAACATCATACGATACGCACAGTAATTCATTGCGCTTAGAAAATTGTTCGTTGATACGCCTGAAAATGCAAAATTAAATGGATTGTTAATGGAAATCGCTGTACATTAAATTCAAAACAATAACATGACACCAACAGCGAGCGGTAAATCCTTCTCTTTCCACCCCAGCATCACCACAGTAAATCTTGCTTAAGCACTGCATATGCTGAGTCAAACTTGTTTGCAAGGTATATGCATTGCTTAATCAAAATTATCCCGTAACGTATAATTCTCTATTTACATTTAAACCAGGAGCGGATCAAGGCACATTTCCATGAAGGCGCAGTCACTGATGGAAGTGTGTTATTGAAAAGTTCAAATTGGAGATTTGAAAAATATTGAATTTAGATATTCGTACGGGTTGGTTTTTTCAATGTCTGTTTTTTCATAAGGGTAGGTAAATTTCGTGTTGATTACAGTAACATTCGGGGGCTGAGAAAAAATTTTTATGCAGCATACGTTCATACTGCAAAATACAGGCCAGCTGTTTTGGCATTGAGTGAAACCCAAATAGGTGAAAATTCTGATCCGTTGGAATTTAATCTACACGGGTAAAACTTAGTGCCATTATTCTTCGCTTATCACGGCCTAGCTGTATACGTTAGAAATGATGTTGCTTACCAGCTTCTACCACAATATGGTCAGTGTTCAAACACTGACTTTAATTTCATGTGGTTTAAATTCACCGTCCAAAAGCACATCACCCATACATGTTTTATTTATAGAAGCCCGGGTCTGGACAGTGTCTCGACTTTTAACAAATTTGATGCGCTGTCGGACTCAATCCAAAGAATTGTTTCCCATTATCCTCGCACTGAAATCGTTGTTACGGGCGATTTCAATGTACACAATTCTACGTGGCTTCGATATTCTGGCCAGACAACACCCGAAGGAAGGTATGCCGAGATTTTCGCTGAGGTCAACAACTTAACTCAGCTTATTGACAAGCCGACAAGAATCCCTGACATTGCAGGACACACGCCACACACCCTTGACTTGTTTCTTACATCTCATCCTGATAAATACATTATTGATGTATTATCGCCCCTAGGCACGTCGGACCATTGTATCATTTCAGCTATTTTCTCGTACTCCAACAGTCCAGTTAAAGAAAAAATCCCAAGAAGAACCGTATGGCAATACGAGAAAGCCAACTGGGACGGTCTTAACAATTTTTTCGGTAACTTTAACTGGTCACTATGTTTCCTCGATAGTGACGTAGACTCCAGCGCTGAAATGATTACAAACATTATTCTCTGCGGGATGAGAAATTTCGTTCCGAATAGGACAAAAAGTATCAAACCAAAAGAGAATTCATGGTTCGACTTGAGCTGTAAAGAGGCTATCGAGGTGAGAGAAGTAAGTTTCCGATGTTATAAAGCCAACGGCTCCCGGAAATTACGCCAGAAGAAATTACGCCAGAAATATTTTTGGAAAAAACGCCAGAAAATTCTTCATACAAAATTCTGGCCTTTTTTCCTAGGAAAATAAGCCAAAGTTTTCTGAAACTCTTTCCCAGATGTCAGGCCTTTTTTCCAAAAAATTTCTGGCGTTTTTTCCATTTCCAAAAATGGAAAAAACGCCAGAAAAAATAATATGGAAAAAAAGCCAGAAAAAAAATTCTGGCGTTTTTTCCTTTTCTTATTTTGGAAAAAGAGCCAGAAAACTGTATTTTATATGAATTGCTGTACTTTAAACAGTTATAGTAGGCATTCTTCTTGTTGGGTAATATTTAAAGCACTCTCATTTAGTTGCTTTCAAGTGACGTGCAGACGTGTTTAAGAATAAATAAAAAATGGAAAATTTTGAGTTTTTGATCGTGCCGGGCAAACAAAAAAACAGTAAGTTGTTATATGTTGTAGCACAAAAGCAATTGTACAAAAAAAAATATTGCTACAAAAATAATGTGGTCTACATATGCTACTTAAAAAATTGTGATGCTTAAATGATGCTAAATAGTGATGGACAGTGCATGAAAGTTAAAAAATTTGTCCACCACAATCATAGTGATCAAAAAAAATTCTACGAAGAGCTAATTGTACTCAACCAGATTAAAGGTGAATGCATGAAATCAGCTATTGTTTTAAGCGACACCAATGCAATGAGCGGGATCCGATCAGCTTTTCGATCAGTTTGTGATAGGTATGTATATTAAATTTCTATTTATTTTATTAATTCAATAGTACCTACTTACAACCGAAATATCCGCAGTAATCAAATAGCTGGAAAAGACATACATTTTTCAAAAATTGAACGAGGTTTAAGGTACTTGACCAGCAAAATCTTCGTCTCCAAAGTCGGCAATAGAAGTTGTGGAAGCTTTCCAGAAGGAGACCATTTGGAATGAGTATGGGGTTACGAAAAACGTGCATCAACCTCGCCCATTTTTTAAGGCGTGCTTACAAGAAGATGATTTTTCTTTCTGCATTTTTGCATCGGATATGATTCTCGAACTAATAAGAGAAAACATCCCTGCCTCAAATCGAGTGATTATCATAGATGCAACATTTAAAATTGTACCAATTGGTTGCTTCAAACAACTTCTTATTATACACATACACTACTTCGAGCATGTGAGTTTTGACAAAACATACATATACATACATAATCAAGTAATCTTTTTTTTTACTTTATTTACAGATATATCCAGTTTTTTTTGTGCTAATGAGTAAAAAATCTGAGCTATGCTACACAAAATTTTTTTCATACATAGATGAATGTATTTTTAAATTAGAGCCCCACTCAATAATGACTGACTACGAGCGTGCAATGCGAAACGCATTAAAAAGAACATACCCTAACGCTGAACATCTAGCATGCTGGTTTCACTATTGCCAGGCAATTAAAAGGAAATGTACCAGGATACCAAATTTTTTTTCGGAAGTGAAAAAAAATGAGACCGCCCTAAAGCTGTATCATAAATTTTTAGCTTTGCCTTTGCTACCGAGCAATTTCATTAAATATGCATATGACATACTTAAATGTGAAGTTAATTCAAATAATTTAGGTATTTTCAAAGAATTCACGACTTACTACGAAAATCAATGGCTGAAACGGGTAAGATTATTCTTTGTATAGGTATTATGCATTAAACTATTTCATTGTATTTTTTAAATAAATTACAGGAAACTCCAGAAAATATATCCGTACATGGAAAAGAAATACGGACAACATCGGCCGTGGAAGCTTACAATGGAGTTATTGGTCGGTTGATTCAACGAAAGGGGAACTTTTTTAAATTCGTGAAAATTCTTCGGGAGGAGGAGTTTTTCAAGAGTCGCGATTTCTTTAATATGGTTGAAACTGGTGGTGCTACTGGATGTATAAAGAAAAAAAATATAAAGACAAGAACTTCAAAATAGAAGAAACATGCAAACTATTAAAAGACAACAAAATAACTCCAATAATGTTTCTTAATAGAATGGTTTATGAAAAAACTGTATATGTACAGATTTGGAGTCATATGATGACGTTTTTGAAGGTTTTTTGTTTCTTATTAATTACCGCTTTAGAAAAATAACCAATTTCCATTTTTTTTAGATTCCAATGATGTTGACGCAAACGATTACTCGGACGATGAAGAAACGGAGGAGTTGCCAGACGACACAACAGAACAGGATGTAATATTATGTGTAATATGTCAGGCCCTTCAGCCAAATATTGTAATGTTGCCATGCAGACATATGAAGGTATGCTCTGAGTGCAACATAAAGTTGCAGGCACAGGCAGTGGCGGATGCACAGGACAATTATAAATGCCCATGTTGTCGGGAAATCGTTGCAGACACGTTGCAAGTTTATATTTAGTAAAATAATTTAGTTTTGTTTTTTTAATGTTGTTGAGTTACCTATTGTTGAATTTTTGTATTGGTTACAAATAAAAGCACCTTATAATGTTAACACCTTTTTTAATTTAAAGTAAAAACTGTTTCAGAGACATATCAAATCACCGCGCCGGGGGGGGGGGGGGGGGGGGCGGGCGACGCAATCGCGCCCGCGTCCGCCGCCCGTGCCCGCGTCCGCCGCCCGCGCCCGCGCCCGCGTCCGCAGCCCGAGTTCGAGGGCGCGGGCGGCGGACGCGGGCGCGGGCGTGCTTACAAGAAGATGATTTTTCTTTCTGCATTTTTGCATCGGATATGATTCTCGAACTAATAAGAGAAAACATCCCTGCCTCAAATCGAGTGATTATCATAGATGCAACATTTAAAATTGTACCAATTGGTTGCTTCAAACAACTTCTTATTATACACATACACTACTTCGAGCATGTGAGTTTTGACAAAACATACATATACATACATAATCAAGTAATCTTTTTTTTTACTTTATTTACAGATATATCCAGTTTTTTTTGTGCTAATGAGTAAAAAATCTGAGCTATGCTACACAAAATTTTTTTCATACATAGATGAATGTATTTTTAAATTAGAGCCCCACTCAATAATGACTGACTACGAGCGTGCAATGCGAAACGCATTAAAAAGAACATACCCTAACGCTGAACATCTAGCATGCTGGTTTCACTATTGCCAGGCAATTAAAAGGAAATGTACCAGGATACCAAATTTTTTTTCGGAAGTGAAAAAAAATGAGACCGCCCTAAAGCTGTATCATAAATTTTTAGCTTTGCCTTTGCTACCGAGCAATTTCATTAAATATGCATATGACATACTTAAATGTGAAGTTAATTCAAATAATTTAGGTATTTTCAAAGAATTCACGACTTACTACGAAAATCAATGGCTGAAACGGGTAAGATTATTCTTTGTATAGGTATTATGCATTAAACTATTTCATTGTATTTTTTAAATAAATTACAGGAAACTCCAGAAAATATATCCGTACATGGAAAAGAAATACGGACAACATCGGCCGTGGAAGCTTACAATGGAGTTATTGGTCGGTTGATTCAACGAAAGGGGAACTTTTTTAAATTCGTGAAAATTCTTCGGGAGGAGGAGTTTTTCAAGAGTCGCGATTTCTTTAATATGGTTGAAACTGGTGGTGCTACTGGATGTATAAAGAAAAAAAATATAAAGACAAGAACTTCAAAATAGAAGAAACATGCAAACTATTAAAAGACAACAAAATAACTCCAATAATGTTTCTTAATAGAATGGTTTATGAAAAAAAACTGTATATGTACAGATTTGGAGTCATATGATGACGTTTTTGAAGGTTTTTTGTTTCTTATTAATTACCGCTTTAGAAAAATAACCAATTTCCATTTTTTTTAGATTCCAATGATGTTGACGCAAACGATTACTCGGACGATGAAGAAACGGAGGAGTTGCCAGACGACACAACAGAACAGGATGTAATATTATGTGTAATATGTCAGGCCCTTCAGCCAAATATTGTAATGTTGCCATGCAGACATATGAAGGTATGCTCTGAGTGCAACATAAAGTTGCAGGCACAGGCAGTGGCGGATGCACAGGACAATTATAAATGCCCATGTTGTCGGGAAATCGTTGCAGACACGTTGCAAGTTTATATTTAGTAAAATAATTTAGTTTTGTTTTTTTAATGTTGTTGAGTTACCTATTGTTGAATTTTTGTATTGGTTACAAATAAAAGCACCTTATAATGTTAACACCTTTTTTAATTTAAAGTAAAAACTGTTTCAGAGACATATCAAATCACCGCGCCGGGGGGGGGGGGGGGCGGGCGACGCAATCGCGCCCGCGTCCGCAGCCCGAGTTCGAGGGCGCGGGCGGCGGACGCGGGCACGGGCGGCGGACGCAGGCACGGGCGGCGGACGCAGGCACGGGCGGCGGACGCGGGCGCGATTGCGTCGCCCGCCCCCCCCCCCCCCCCGACGCGGTGATTTGATATGTCTCTGAAACAATTACGGGGCGGGATGGGTGCGTCTTTTGTCTTTCGTCTTGTTTAAAAATTTAAAAAAAAAATTTCTGGCCTTTTTTCCAAATCGTTATTTGGAAATTAGGCCAGAAAATATTAATTTTCTGGCTTAATTTCCATTTATTTTTCTGGCTCTTTTTCCACATCTATCTGGCGCAATTTCCAACATTTCTGGCTTATTTGCCTACTAAAATTCTGGTCTTTTTTCCATTTTTGAGCCAGAAAAAAATTCTGGCGTTTTTTCCAAAAAAATATTCTGGCGTAATTTCTTCTGGCGTAATTTCCGGGAGCCAAAGCCAACCCTTCTGAGGAAAACCGGAATAAGTTCAAACAAGCAAGGAAGTCCTGCAATGCTCATATTCAAAGAACCAAATTTTTACATGAGCAAAAATTACGGCAAAAAATACTACAATGTCCCAAAGGTAGTAAGAATTTTTGGTCATTTGTAAAAAACGTTCGCAACTCCACTACGTCCTCGGTTCCGACGCTTGTCAACAATGACACTCCTGTGGTATCCTCTCAAGCAAAAGCTGACTTATTCGCAGCGCAGTTTGCAGCCAATTCGACACTACCACAGAGTGACATGACTCCTCCCGTTCTTGAGAGCGTAAATGGTTCTATGGGACAAATCTCCTTTCGCACTCGATCAGTTGCAAGAGTTCTAAAAGATCTCGATATACACAAATCCGCTGGTCCGGATAGTATCTCCCCAATAGTTCTGAAGAGGTGTGCTTCCACGCTGGCAAAACCACTGCGTAAGCTTTTCCATCTGTCCTACCCTACAGGTCTCTTTCCGAGTGGATGGAAAACTGCATTTGTCCAGCCCGTTCCAAAAAAAGGCGTATCTTCATCTCCCTCAAACTACCGACCAATTGCACTTACGTCCCTTCTTTCCAAGGTCATGGAAACTCTGATATATTTTCAGATCAAGAAATATCTTGAGAAACGAAAACTTCTTAATGACCGGCAGTACGGTTTTCGTAGCAATAGATCCACTGGTGATATGATGGTATATCTCACCGAACAGTGGAACCAATCTTTACATCGTTTTGGAGAAAGTAAGATTATTGTGCTCGATATTTCAAAAGCATTTGATAGAGTCTGGCACCAGGCTCTTTTATCGAAAATGCGTGCATTTGGCATCGATGAAACCCTTCTTCGATGGATTAGAAATTACCTTTCGGACCGTTCAATTCGCGTTGTTTTGGACGGTTTTCAGTCTGCTACCCACAAAATAAATGCTGGTGTGCCCCAAGGCTCTGTTCTGTCTCCGACACTCTTTCTTATTTTTATTAATGATCTCTTGTCTAATACTTCTAATCCACTAAATTGTTTTGCTGACGACAGTACTCTCAGCTTCTCATATTCGTTTCCAGATTCACGTCCATGTTTTTCGGACGTGGAACTGCAACGGCAGCGTATGATAAGCTCATTAAATTCTGATCTGGACAGCATTGTACAATGGGGAATTATCAACCGTGTGGAATTTAATGCTTCAAAAACTCAATGCTGTCTTCTGTCGTTAAAGCATAACCTACCCCCTATGCCACTATCCATGAGTGGCACTAGCATTGAGGAAACCGAACAGCTTTGCGTTCTAGGTATGTGTATTACGAACCACCTCTTGTGGAACGATCACATATTTGACGTCGCCAAAAATGCCGCAAAATGCTTAGGTTTCCTAAATCGATGTAAGAAATATTTTTCCCCTTCTGATATGGCTACAATATACAAGGCATACATTCGCCCAAAGCTTGAGTATAATTCGCATATCTGGGCAGGTGCTCCTGTCACTCACTTGCGTCTCCTGGATAGGATCCAAAAAAGGGCCTTAAAACTAATAGGAGAAAGTACCATTACCGAAACATTTGTTTCTCTTGAACATCGCCGTAATGTTTCTTGTCTAACCTTGTTTTATCGCTACTTCTACAAACAGTGCTCTAGCGAAATAGCCAGATGCATTCCTCCCCTTAAACAATTTCCCTGTAACACTCGCATCGCTAGGAATGCCCATCAATTTACCCTCGAGCCTATTTTCGGACGTACTGTTAAGTATAGAGATTCTTTTTTTAGGCGCACAACAAGAATGTGGAATGCTTTGCCCGGCTCGATTTTTCCCTCCCATTGTGATATTCAGACGTTCAAAACCAATGTGCATCGATATCTCCTTTTATCTCCTATCCTACTTTCCTAACCGCTCGCACTGTGTTAATTCATCATAAGGGTATTAATAACCCCTTGAGTGCGCGTAAATTATAAAAAAAAAAAAAACCATATAGCAATAATTAGTGTGTGAATATTGTACCTGTAATTGAATCGACAATCTTTATCGTGATGTCGTATCCGTCTTGCCCTTGACAATAAATGATTGGATATTGTAACGCATCGTACAAACGATGTATCTCGTTTACACGATGCATGATATTGCTTCTTCGCTGAACGACAATATCTCGTGATGTAGTTGGATCGCCAACAATAATTGCAGCAACATCATCAACGATGGGTGCATTGAATCTTCGCACATGTTCACCTGTTGGGGTACGATCCGACCTTATGACAAATTTGTGCGTATCCGATGGCATTCGTTCCCATGCTGTTTTGAACATATTGACCACAGCGTAATTAGCGTGAAAAAATGCTTGTAACTGTTCAATAATTCGTCTCTTTAACTGTTGTGTTCCCTGTATATTGCACCGCGCATTCAGCTGATCCACCATCGACGAAATGAAATATATTTGCAGAAATTGATGCGGTTCATCTGGTGTATCTGTGATGGCAAACAATTAAGATAGAATAATTTATTTATTTATTTTTGATGAATACGGTGTGACTTCTGATCGTGTGATGGTGTAGGGTGTGGTGTATGTATAGTTGTTATGTGTTGCAATTGATTGTGTTGGTGTGAGTGATTGGTTTTGTGTGTTGTATCCTTTACCTTGCAAGTCGGCATGAAGCCGCCTTCTCGAATGATATAAGCTCCAAAGGAAGTCATGCGAAAGCAGTTATTGTATTCAAGGATGCGTTGAAGAAAATGGTTGGAATCGGGATCAGTTCCATCGAACAATGGTTTCAGTGGCTGTGATGGTGTAAGTAATGGATCCAATTTGACTTTTCCACTTGCGCAGCACAATCCGGCCGTTTCTCTTTTGAACTTTAATGCATTGCAATATCGGCATACAGTCGTCATTGGTCATCACTGTAGTTCGCAGTGGGATCATATTGGAATGCCAAGCGATTGTATGCACACACCACGTACTGGCGCCGTTGTAGTACATGATATGTATCAGAGGTGGCGCTGTATGTGAAAAATTATTTTCCCTTCCTGCTTTTCTCTTGAAATTTTTCCTCAATTTTCTGCTATAAACCTCACGAAGCCAGAGACCTTTGCAACGAATGCAAAACCGTGGAAATCGGTTCGTGCGTTCTGGAGTTATAGCGTCAGGAAGGAAAACCCGACTTATTTTTATATTATAGATTTAAGAGAACAATAAAATCTCTTAGGCAAAAAGCTCTCCATCTTCTCTCGTATGTTTGCATACGATACAATGTGCTTATAAAATTTTAATACTAAATTTAATTTGTGATCGAAAAGCTGAGAAATAACTAGAATTTTTAAAACAGTTTTTTTTGTACAAAATAAATATTTTAAAAAGATTGAATTAATGTGTAAACCTAGTTTCACTAACTATCGATAACTATCTCCTCAACAGCTTTATTTTTTAGTAAGTATTTTATAAACAAAAATAAGTTGCACCCACCCTGTAACGTAGCTACACTATTTTTACTTACGTTCCAACGCCTTTTATCAAACCAAAAGTGTTTTTATTCGATCGTCAATCTTTTATCCTACAGTAAAAACTACCTACCTACCTAAGTATCTTTCCCTGCAATAATTTCTAATCACATACGATCGCATTGGTTTTACGGGCAGACCTCGTTGGCTTCCTTTCAAAACCTCGAAAGTTTCAATTTTATAAAAAATTACATTTTAATGTAATCGTGATGAAAAAAAAATCACTGAATTAAAATATAAACACCGCGTAACTCTATCATTATTTCTTTTTGCTCTATTCACCAGTTTTTAAACTTCCTAAGTCTATCGGCCTTTAACTAGGTATCCATTTAAAAACTCGTAGCTATGTCGGTCTTAGGAGGTTTTGATATTTGTTTATAGCTCACTTTATATTCACACCCTCGTATGTCTGTCTTTAAAGCGGAAAGCAACAGCTTTCTTCTATGGCAGAGTCAAACCAAATTCGCATTGATAACTGTTTCAAATAATTTTTTTTTAGCTGAGTAAAAGAAACGTGTTCGCGATTATTTTGTCAAAACAGTGTTTTAAAGAAGAAATCTTAATAATGCCTAACAGAAAGCTTTCTTTTAATACTGCAAGAAACAATAGAAGTTGGAAAATGCTGCAATCTGCTTTATTCAATGAATGTTAGCGTAAATATTAACGATTTCAAACCTGTGTTATGTAAAAATAGAAACATTACATTACTTAACATGGGGCAAAACACAAGCGATGTTAAGAAAGTTTGCTACACTTTCTTCCGCAGAACAAACATGGTAGGGGGAGGGAAATAATTGGCGGTAATTTTATAAGAACAAAAAAGAATTAGTCTGCATCGACGGCGCGCGGTGCGCGACACGAATTAACTTATTATAATGCCGATCGACAACGAATGAATGACACAAAAGAGAATGCGAAAAAAAGTGTAACAACAGCTAGATACAAATAGCTGTCACCACGATTGCTCAGCTGGGTTGGGTTCGGTGGAAGAATTTTGTGTTACTTTTGATAAACTTGATTGATTTAGCAATCAAAATAGTTTATCAAAAGAACATACAGTGGCCGAAATAAGTATAAAGACAGCCATTCTCAAGCTGTTCAATGTGACGTTAGAGTTAAGTTTCAAAAGTTATGCAATGTTCATATTGGCTAAACGCTTAATAAATGAATTCTCTCTTAAATAAAAAAAAATTATACCGTTATCCCCAATTTCTCTTGAAAGAGAAGGTGGTAGGTCATTAATTGTAGGAAAATAAGAGTACAAAATGCGAAATAAGTATAAAGACAGTCAAGATTTGTCAATATTTTATTCATTTTAACACCGAGTTACCTACTTATTTTGAAGTCAATACTTTGTACAACCTCCTTGATTCTCAATACCTTGAAATATCCTGTTCGGCATAGAATTTATCATGGTCTGGAGGACTTGTTTGTTGATTTCCAACCATGCTTCGGTTATTGCTCTTTTTAGCTTTGCTACATTTCTGTACTACTTTTTATTTGTATAAATTGTCCTGCCTATTAATTCCCGACAAATTCTCGATGGGATTAAAATCAGGACTACAAGAAGGCCACGACAAAAACTGGATTCCACTGACTTCAAACCATTCACGAAAACAACTTGCATTATAAATGGGCGCATTATCTTGTTGGAAAATAAAATTTTCACCTGAAGGCATATCCAAGGCATATTCCAGCATCTCCCTTTATTTTGGGTTGCACAAACATCAAGGACATTTTTCCAAGAAAACCAAAAGCACCCCATAACCATAAGACCTCCACAAAAATGATGAAAAAACCGCAGCTACAACAACATCATAATGAAGCAAGATTAAGGTTTGCAAGAAATCACGCGGCGGCGTGGACCAGGACCAGTTAGTGCGATTCCGTTATTTTTAGTGATGAAAAAAAATTTAATTCGGATGGCCCCGATGGTTTAAGCTAATTGTTGGCGTAATTTGAGGAACGAAAAAGTAGTTAAAATGAGTTGGCACTCTGGATATGGCAGTGTTATGGTTATGGGGTGCTTTTGGTTTTCTGGGAAAAATGTCCTTGATGTTTGTGCGACCCAAAATGAATGGACGAAAATATAGGGAGATGCTGGAATATGCCTTGGATGAATTTAGAGACATTCCTTCAGGTGAACATTTTATTTTCCAACAAGATAATGCGCCCATTTATAATGCCAGTTGTGTTCGTAGGTGGTTTGAAGTTAGTGGTATCCAGTTTTTGTCGTAGCCTTCTTGTAGTCCTGATTTTAATCCCATCGAGAATTTGTCGGGAATAATAGGCAGAACAATTTATACAAATAAAAAGTAGTACAGAAATGTAGCAGAGCTAAAAAGAGCAATAACCGAAGCATGGTTGGAAATCAACGAACAAGTCTTCCAGAACTTGATAAATTCTATGCCGAACAGGATATTTCAAGTTATTGAGAATCAAGGAGGTTGTACAAAGTATTGACTTCAAAATTAATAGGTAACTCGGTGTTAAAATGAATAAAATATTGACAAATCTTGACTGTCTTCATACTTATTTCGCATTTTTTACTCTTATTTTCCTACAATTAATGACCTATCACCTTCTCTTTCAAGAGAAATTGGGGATAACGGTATAATTTTTTTTTTATTTAAGAGAGAATTCATTTATTAAGCGTTTAGCAGGGCCGTCGAGAGAAATTCCGGGCCCGGGACGGACAAATCCCGGGCCCCTCATATATACTCTTGTTTACTACATGCCTACTCCTGCTACGGCCAAATACCTATTGCTAATAGCATGGCACTAGTAACAATGAGAAGAAAGGATGAAATATTTTTTGTTAGCAAGTGTCCATTATCTGATAATTCCCATGGGTTTCGTCCAGTTGAAACAAGGGATGTAAAGAAAATAATTCGGCATACGAGTAGATCGGTTCAAATCCACATCTAGAAGTTATCAATCAAGCTCTGCAATCAGTGCGTTATTGCCAACCGCATGCTTGTAAGTTTTCATTTCAACTTTTGCATTCTTTTTTTTACATTCAAAATATTATCACAATATTGCCTTTAGAGTTGGTTTGTATTCGACGAAATATATCCTTATTGAATACGAGCTTTCCTAGATTTCTGAGCAGCAAAACTACTTATATTTACATCGAAATTCAATTACTTTGCCAAAGGTGCTTCTATGCATAGTGTAGGAAGTCCCGAAACACGATCTTGCTATGAGCACGAGCGATGAGAATTTTTTACTCTGGCAAGGACGCTAAAGGAACGTTCGGCACTAGCTACTGTGACAGGTATGGTGCAAAACACACGCAGAGCAACATACACATTTGGGAAAATCGTTTCCAAGTTCTGGGAAAAAATTGCATTCAGCAAACTCAATGCAATGGTGGAAGTTCTGCTTCGAAATTGGCTTCATAAATGTGTTTCAGATGAATTAATTCTTCCTCCTATTCTTGAGATACATGCGATTTGTACTTTTGAATAAAGCTTGTAGCAGAAATTCGAATCTCAGTTTCGTCCATTGTTGAAAACTGCCATAAAAGTGAAAAGGTTGAATTCAAAACTTTCATGGCATCGAACCGACGAGAAATTCCAGATATAATAGAATCAACTATGACGTAAAAGGTGTTTCTTTTGAAGTTTGTTCCTTCGTCTGTATCAGTTTGTTCTTCACCTTGAATTTCTCCGAAATGTCTCTTTAATTGTCTTTTTCGGGTCGAAATATCTCCCACTCCAGCCGCAACTTCTTTGCAAAGATGCAAATCGGAGATCAAACTATCGAAGTTTCAAATTTCAACTTCAATAGTGATATCGCTGGCTTGAAGAATGATGCTTCTTTCATTTATAGCGCTCAGAACCTTGCACCAGATTGAAGACATCAGGACACATTCAAATTTGTGCATATATTTTAATACGTCATGTTCATCTCTTCTATAGTTTCAGCAGTTAAAGTGAGATCACTAAATCCTTCTAGTGATTTTCTTAGTTTATTGAGATGATTTGCAAATGGTTTCACTGCTTCAATTCTAGCTGGCCATCTTGACAACATGTTGTTGGATGTGTTTCCAAAACTTGCTAAAACTAACTCTCACGCACACAAACATGGTTTCGACAAATTGTTGGATGTGTTTCCACAACTTACCGAAACATAATAGACGAGGTCAGACCCTTTTCCACTAAAACAATTTTCGCGAAAAATTGAAAAAGAAATAAAATCGAGGAGAAGTCTGAACTGGGCTTTTTCCTAATACTCTTCAACTAACGCGCTGGATTCGAAGCGTGAATTAATTAACCAAAACAATTTTCGGAGATACAGAGAGGAGCATTAATTTTAAATCATTTTCAAAATTCTACAAAACTAATCTTACACGCGTTAAAACCCCATTTAGTTTTTTAGACAAATTTACGTTATTTAAAGTAAAATTTAACGTTTAAAAGTAACGTTACGTTAAAATGAAAAGATAGTTATGTGATGTTAAGTTGGTCGTTTGATGTAAGTAAAGGCCCAACCATAATACGCGAAAGAAAAAGTAAGCAAGTGTTAAAACCGAACGAAAAGTTTCCTTCCGATTTGTAAAGCACATCAGTTGCCCATAATAGCCTTTAAAAATAAGAAGAAAGAAAGAAGAAGAATACCCTTTAGAAACAAAATGCACGACTTGGTCGCACGAACTTGCTCTAATGAGTGACAGTGGTTTAGGGGCTTGAGATTTTGATAAAAATAAAATTTTCAAAATTCTTAAATAAATACTTTAACTAATTTGAGCTGAAAAAAAGTACCAAATTTTATTTCTTGGATAAATTTGAATTTATGGAAATAAATTTATAAAAATCTGTGGAGCGGTTTTTGAGAAAAAAAGTTTTTTTTTAAAAACATTTTGAAAAAAATTTTCAAAAAAATTCAAAAAGGCCAGTTCATAGGTATTCAGCAAAGTAGGAATAGGTGCACTTCAGACTGGGAATTTTTCAGTGGTGCGTGAAATGAGTGTGATTGTTTATGTTGAGCTCGCAGTCATGATTTTTTTTTTTTTTTTTTTTTTGTATCTCAAATTTTTTAAGACAAAAGTAAGACGATGACTGTGATGGGATGTTACGGTAACATTTACCGCAACAAAAATCATTCTTTTGGTTCTTAAAACCTTGTCAAATCGTGCACTTTTGGCACGGTTAAACTCTCGATATTTGTTTCCGCTCCATCCCAACCATTCCTTTTCTGACCCACATTTTAAGTCCGTTGTCCTCTGGGAGTTTTGAGAGTGACTCAGAGAGGATAACAAAGCAGGTTATTTTCCATCGGGTTGAGCCAGCGGACGAGCTGGAGACTTGCCCGCAATGTATTCTAATTTAATCGTGCTGAGCCAGCGGATGAGCTGGGGACTCACACGCATCAGTCTATCGTGTTGAGCCAGCTGACGGGCTGGAGACTCGCACGCATAGTAAAGAAAGTGATGAAGCTTTCCAACGAGTTCGAAAGAGGAGCCCACAACAACACAACAAAGTGTGAATTATAGTCACACCACCGTAAATATAGAATGGCCGAGTGCCCACCGTAAAGTGTCTGATATCAAAGAAAGATAGCAATGATGTGTTTTTCTCTTTAAATATTATCTGCGCGAAGGTCTATGGAATTTAGATTATTCTTGTTTATAATTCCCACCATTTTAGTTGGAAAATGGTTAGGATTCTCTCCAACAAAAATATTCTTCTCAAAAGTAATTAGTTTGGGCCGGTTTGGGCTGGGGACTTTGCGCGTTGTGTACTAGTTTTTCACTTGCCTTGTAAAATAAAATATAATTGACATTTTATATTTTATTTTACAAGGGATTGTTTACACTTCTTGTGTAATTAAGTTAAAAAGATTAAGCTGACACAGCATAGCTGTGCAGAAGGATTGATTGGATTCGATCTTTGTTTTTTTTTCATTGAAATCGGGAGTTTTCCTTTCCTTGAAATAGCATAACTTTGTTCTTCATTAAGAAAAGTAATATGCGTAAGAAAAAAGTGATGGTCAACGATAATTGTTCTTTAATGCTACAACGGATGATTTTGATGACACAATCTCAATATTTAAGATATGGGGACAAAGGGGTGAATTAAGGAGTTGATATGAAGTAAGTATGGAATTGTGATGAATATGGCAATCATTATGAAAAGTAGGTACGAGTATGATAAAGTATCTACTTACTAAAAAAAAAAAAAAAAAAAGTAAGAATTGTGCACAAGTGAATCTCGAAAACCGAGTTGACGAGTACGATGCCACAACAAGATCTGGACAATTCAAGAAGAGCATCCGATAGGAACACTACGCTTTAAAGTAAAATTAATTCAAAAAAAATGTCGTTCATTAATAAACTTAAGGCCAGAGTTAATATGTGAAAATCGCACAAACCAATATTGAGTTTGTCAAAACTCATTCAGAAAAAACGCTACCCTATAATCGAATGCAAGAGGGTAAACGGAAAATATGGCGAGCAAATCATGCTAGAACTGGAGAGTTGTTCTGTTTTCTTACCGAAACGGTGCAACTCTCAGTTGGACAACGAGGACATTGCTAACATGAAGCAATGTTCATTCGAAGTAGTAGAGCCTTATGGAGACTTATCATTTCATGTTGATTTTCATCTAAAGGATGAAAACAATCAGCAACTGCAGCAGCAGGAAGAGCAGCCACATCAGGAACAGCAGGAACTGCAGCAACAACAGCAACAACAGCAGGAACAGCAGCAACAACAGCAACTGCAGCAACAACAGCAACAACAGCAGCAACTGCAGCCGCAACAGCAGCAACAGCAGGAACTGCAGCAACAACAGCAGCAGCAACAGCAGCAACAGCAAGAACTGCAGCAACAACAGCAACAACTGCAGCAGCAACTGCAGCAACAACAGCAGAAGCAGCAGAAACAACAGCCTCAACAACCACAAAAAAATAGAAGACAAAAGCAACATGAGGTATACATATTACCAACACTGTATTTTGATGACGAGCATAATTTGCTCAATTCCCAAAAATATGCTTTTAAATAAATAAATAGCATTAAAAAAAATTTAACATCTCTTTTTTTTTTCTTGGACTTTCAGCGTTTTGAAATAATGAGCGATATTGTAACTAATACTCGTATCAAAAGATTTAATATGAAAGGGCGCAAAATAGAATTCGTATTAAATCCTGTTCCAGGCCAAGAAGAACCCACTTCATGGATTAAGAACGCAGTTGAAGATATTTTATGTTTAGCCATCAAAGATCTTAGTCTCAACTATAAGGTGGGTGTGACTTTTACTGGTAAAAGCTTCGTAAGCAACCGCGGTAGTGGGTTGATTAATTATAAGAATTGCTCAGAATTGAGTTTTTCTGATATATGGGACATGATATCGAAAATGAAAATTATCCAGAGCAACTCCGAAGGAATAAGCACAGATAACTTTTGCTTATCGGTTACTTTGGTGCAGATGCCAGTTGGGGAGGGAAGAAATCCATCAAAGATGTACAACACTTTCGACGAAGAATGCATCAAACGAAAAGGAATTGTGTACATAAAAAATACAGATAATTTATGCCTTCCACGTGCTTTGGTTGTAGCAAAGGCATATGTAGACAAAGAAGTAGATGTTGACAAAATAAGGAGAGACATTTTAAAAGTTCAAACAAAGAGAACAATAAAACTTTTAAATGATTCAGAAATAAATTTACCAGCACATGGTTCTGGAATAGAAGAATTGAAAGCCTTTCAAAATCATTTAAAAGACTACAAAATAACTGTGTACTAATACGGAACCAAAGGTAGGAAAATAATGTATGAAGGGTTTTCCAATTCCAATGAGAAAAAAATAAATTTACTATACTTCAACAACCATTTTAATGTGATTACTTCCCTAACCGCATTGTGCTGCTCATTCTTTTGTGAAATTTGCCATTTACCATACAACACAAAAAATAATTATCATGGATGCATCAAACAGTGTTCTCAATGTCAGCGGTCACCAACATGTTCAGAGACAAAACTGCAAATTGTATGTTCAGATTGTAATCGTAGTTTTAAGGGGACTAACTGCTATGACAACCACAAAATGTCTAGTTCATCAGGAAAACTGTCTATTTGTGATCAAATAAAAATATGTCTTCTTTGCCTGAAATCCTATGGAGGAGGACGAGATCACATTTGTGGAGAATTCTTTTGCAAATATTGCAAAGTACATGTGCCAAAAGACCATTTTTGTTACATTCGCCCTGACACGAAGACACCTAATCTTAAAGATTTATTATATATATTTTATGAACTTGAGTGTCGACAAGAAAAAATTATTGGAAAAAAAGATGAAGAGGAAACAAACATTATTACAAAACAACATGAACCAAATTTGTGTGTATTTCAACACAAGTGTGATCATTGCATAGATCATGAAGATTTATATTTTTGTCAACGTTGTAAGTTATCAATCAATGTTTTAAAAGGAGACATGGTCACATCAACATTTCTTCAGCATGTGCTTGAAATGAGAAAACAATTTAAAAAAGTAATTGTGATAGCTCATAATGGTCAGGCGTATGACCATCAGTTTATCCTAAATTACGTTTAAAAAAAAACACAATTAAGCCCTGAACTAATTATGCGAGGTACAAAAATATTAAACATGCAGCTTGGAAACGTCAAATTCATCGATTCAATAAATTACTTTCCTATGGCTTTATCAAAACTCCCGAAAGCCTTTGATTTGGCTCCGGTTCTCAAAAAAGGTTACTTTCCGTATTTATTTAATACAAAGGAAAATGAACACTACAATGGTAAACTACCAGCAGTAGAGTTTTATAATCCTGATGCGATGAAAACTGAAAATCGTGATAACTTTTTAAAATGGTATTCGGAGCATAGAAATGATAGTTTTGACATGCATCATGAAATTGTAGAATACTGCAAGAGTGACGTAAAAATATTAACAGGAGCTTGCTTACAATTTAGAAAATTATTTCTTAAACAAAGCAATGTTGAACCATTTTTGGAAGCGATAACTATTGCATCAGCGTGTAATCTTCTATTCAGACGAAACTTTCTGAAACCTGACACTATAGGATTGATACCTAAGAATGAATACAGATGTATTGATAACCAATCTGTTCAAGCAATACAGTGGATGATTTGGGAAGAAAAAAAAGAAACATTATCATAAAGCACGCATATAATGGGAGAGAAGAACTTATAAACGGGGTAAAGGTTGATGGTTTTTGTAAAGAAACAAAGTAAATTTTTGAATTCCACGGCTGCTACATTCATGGTCATCCTCTATGTTTGAAACATAAACGCGATGAACCTTTGCATGAAAATGAAACAGATACACTAAATCAACGGTATGAAAAAACAATAGCTAAAACTGAGCGATTAAGAAAGTTTAATTACGAAGTCATTGAAATGTGGTCTTGTGAATTTCACCATCTTATTAAGAAGTTTAATAAAGAAGAATTAAATTTCATTGAAAGCCATGAATTAATTCAAAATTCTCCGCTGAATCCTCGTGATGCTTTTTATGGTGAATGAACTGGGAATTCATTTAATTATTTTAAATGTAGGTAAGTCAGGTGAAAAGATTCATTATATAGATATTTGTTCTCTTTACCCATGGGTCTGTAAAACCGGAAAAATTCCTATTGGTCATCCTAAAATCCATGTATACGGAAGTGCTAATTATTGTTCACCAACAAAACTAGAACACGTAAATGGTATTGTCAAATGCAAAATTCTACCCCCAGAACACCTACTTCACCCGGTATTACCAATAAAGCAAAATAAAAAACTCATGTTTTCATTGTGCAAAAGCTGTAGTGATGAAAAAAATCTAGACCAGATGTGTACTCGTTCCAACGAGCAAAGAGCATTAATTGGAACCTGGGTAATTGACGAAGTCTTGAAAGCAGTTCAAAAAGGATATATTATAATTACTGTTTTCGAAATATGGGAATATGATGTTGCTGAATATAACTTAGAAACAAATTCTGATGGTCCTTTTACTTCCATGATGAACAAATTTCTAAAGATTAAACAAGAAGCATCAGGATGGCCAAGTGAATGTTCATCTCATGAAGAAAAGGTTAAATACATAGATGATTTTCTTGCAAAGGAAAATATTAAGCTGGAATATTCAGAAATTTGCAAAAATTCGGGCAAGAGATCGCTGGCTAAGCTGATATTGAATTCATTTTGGGGAAAATTTGGACAGCATGAAAATCAAATTCAAACAATCGTTTTGAACACCCCTTCAACATTATTTCATCTACTTACACATCCATTAGTGGAGGTGTCGCATATTCTCCCCGTAAATGAAGAAAACATTGTTGTTAACTTTGAAATGAAAGAAGAAGCAGCCGACTCCCTATCGACAGTTAATGTTTGTATTGCTGCTTATACAACTACCTCGTCTCGCTCGTCTTAAACTCTACAGCTATCTAGAGAGTTTAGAGGAAAGAGTTCTCTACTATGACACAGATTCAGTTATATATGTTAGTCGGCCAGGGGATTTCCTTCCACCAACTGGGAAATTTATCGGTGATATGACAGATGAACTAGAAAGTTACGGCGTTGGAAGTTATATAACGGAGTTTGTAAGTGGAGGCCCTAAAAATTATTCTTTTAAAGTATAATACTGAGATAATACTGAACACGTTGTCTGCAAGGTAAAAGTCATTTTCCTGAATTATGAATCATCACAAAAAATTAACTTTGATTCAATTAAGAATGCTGTACTGAATTCCTCTGATGAAGAGTAAAACAGTATAATAATAATAAAAACAGTTCAATAATAACATCAAATAATATTCGGAGAACTCAAGAGCATGAAGTTATCACCATACCAGAAATAAAAACGTATAGGGCAAAAGCAGAAAAATATCGTTTTTTGGAAGACCATAGTACCTTACCTTAAGGTTATAAAAGACAATCCTTATATGAAAATAATGTTTCTAAAAACTTGTGAAATAAAAAAAAATTTAAGTTTACAAAAATAAAAATTTATTTTATTTACATCGCATTACACTCATTCACTTAAAAGAAAAACATTTTGAAGTGCACAACATTTTACATGGCTTTCACATTTTATTTGATTAGGATAAATACTTCTGAGTTTTTTTAAATTTGGGCAGCTAAAAAAATCTTCTACGTTTTTGACTTCTACATTTTCAGTAGCAAGTAAGTTTCTAAGCCATTTTGCTTTGTCGATGCCTTTAACGTAGACAGTACCATTTTGAATTTTTCTTCGTAGAAATATTTTTACTTTTGCAAAACTGATATACCCTCCATTGCAACATAATCCATGATAATTATTATACAACCAGTGGGCTTGTCTTCTGAGTGATGTAGATAATAGGGCCTGTTTTAATAACTTCATTTTGACGTGAGCAATCAATAATTATAATAGGAGCAATATCTTTAAAATCTTTTCGTGATAAGAGCGGTTGTGATTGTTTATTATAGTATGATTCTTGAAATTTACAATACATTTCATAGAGAACAGCATACCGATCTTCTGTATATTTAAGATTTAAATCTTCACGAGGATACGATTCGGAGTTTAAATACACCTTTACATTGGATACGTCACAATGATCAAATTTACTTGCATCTTTAGAACGTTGATTTTTTCTATTAGTTTGTAGAGCGAGAATTACATATCTTGGTTTTTCAAGTTGAGTTGAAGTTTTTACTGTCCATACAAGATCAGTAGTGGCTGGCAGTGTCGGGTATTCATAGAGCTCCCAATTTCAAAAGTGTATTTGAATTGGTTTTGATTGAATTTGTTTCAATAGGGTAAGTTTATTTGAATCGGACAATGTTATATGTGGAACTCTCCAGTGTACTTTAGAAATCGATAACTTTAAATTTTCATTTTCATCTGAATTAGATAGATAAATATTCTCATTGGTTCGAGATCGAACTAGAATTGATTCATGCTTTGCGTTTGTTATAATTTTTTTATAGTCTTCTGCAAACCCCATCAGAGATTTTAGAAGCATACAAAAATTGAAAACATCTTTTGCTGGAATTGTAGCATTTCCAGTCCATGATCCATTTTCTAACCGCTTACTTTCATTACTAGTCGAAGATATTTAATTTTTCAATTACGTTGTAACGCCAACGTTTTTATTGTTTTCAATTTCTATTCCATTGAGCTCATAATGTATTTCTTCAAATAAATATGCCATGGCATTATTTGTTAATCCTGTTGTAGTGGAAAATGTGTTATCAGGTTTTGTAAGACTTCCTTCAATATAGATATAGCTTTCACTAGGTAAAATACACAAGTCTTGATTCTGTATTGCAATACGTATTTCATCGCTTGTATTAAATGACTGAACAAAGGGTGAATAACTGTGATACTCGAACTTTGTTATACTATTATCATGGACAGGTCCATCAGATATATTTAATATATCGTTCATTTTATTATCTTAACTCAAAGCCTAAGCCTTGAAGAAAAGCTTTATTTTCAGTTGTTAATGTTGGTCTTAAGGGTTTTACTGTCGAAGGAGAACTAATCAAGTGATAGCTTCTGGTATTTGTTTTATAATTATTATTATTATAGATTAACATGATTCAGATTTTGGAATTAAATGCAAGCGCACTGTTATACGTTCTCCTCTAAAATTTATTAAGTCTCCGTCTTGGTCTACGAGTTTCAGCGTCAGAGAACTGATTCGTTTGACATTCACAGGTAAATAGATAACATTTTTTGGAACTTCTATTATCTTATACACTGATCCTGTCTCCGGTGAAAATTCATGTATAGTATGTACAGGAGTATTATTCAAATAAGACCCAGTTATTATATTACAGTCAATCCTGATGACATTTACCTTATTTATGTCTACAGGTAAATCATTAAATTTGGTATAATTATAGCCAATTTTGTCCCCCAAATAATTAATTATTTCCATAGGAGGTTGCAAATTACCAAAACTATAAAAATATTCAATATGTTTGTCTTTTTATAATACGCTACCCAATGTGTTCCGAGGCCAATTGATGAATCTAGATTAACAATTCCACACTCATTTTTAAAAGGCTTAGTCTTCGGTAGACTATCTCGCATAAAGCCTCCTCGAAAATGAGGGATGCATTTGTTTGCAAAATTTTGTATATCTATTTCATTTAATGCACGATTGGGTAGCGAAGCGACTTTATAAATTTTTTGGCTGAGGATTTAAATATAAGCCAAATCCTTTTCTGTAAGGTTTAAGGCGTAAACCATGACCAACTGCAATAGATTCCATTTTTAAATTATGCCGTTTTTTCTCTAAAAGATCCTTTTTAGCATTGTTTACATCGTTGACAGCTTTGATTACACCGGCAGCACCTCCCGTCAGAGCTCCAAGAGCCGAAAGGCCAGCAAATAGAGGTACAAGGAATGGAATTGCCTCTCCAATTTTTGGTACTGAAATAACTCTAGGGGTTTTAATCTTCCCTCTTTTCTTTTCTACGGTTTTCGTTGCAGATGATAAGGCTATTTTGCTAGCATTTTCTAAATTGAAAGGTTTCTTTCGTTTGAGTTGTGTTCCAATAAGTTGTCTCAAGTTATTGAAGGTAAACTGTTTAATTTTGTTTTTTTTAGTTGTACCAGTGCCAGCGTCAGTTTTCCCCTTCCGCTTTTGTCTGGTTAAGTTAGAACAACCCATTCCAAGTTTTACTTTTGTTTTCATAAGATCAGTTACCAGAAGTGCATTTGTTCGTTCAGATAAGCTAGCGTCTTTAGATTTTACACGTTGCCAAGCTTTTTCAGTTAAAATTCTCTCGGCTTTGTGACGATCAGGTGTATTTTTGTTTTTGGAATATGATATATCATGCTCTTTGCACGCTTGATCTAATATATTTATTCCTGAATCTCCTCGAGCTAACCGTTCTTGGAGTTTTGTTCCAGGTCCACAAAACTGATAACCAGGCAAATGTAATTCAAAGGGTAGGTTGTTTATAACTGTGTTCAATAAACCTTCACCTTTCGCTAACTTTTGTTTACTGATGAAATTTTTCGAATAGTCAATCATTTTTATTTGATCATCCTTGCTATAGAGAGATTAGAAACTAAATGGTATTTTTTTAAATAAATACTCTACATATATAGGATTCTATTTTAGTATTTGCCACTATGCGCTTCATTACACAACAATATAAATTACCTGTGCGAAACTTAGAAGTTACATCAAATCTTAAAATAAATAAAAAACAAGGAAAGCTTTTCCCCAATAGTATAAGATGCCTAATTACTGGTCCATCGAACTGTGGAAAAACAAATACTATGTTGAGTTTGCTATTACATCCAAACGGATTAAGATTTAAAAATATATAAATATACTCAAAATCTCTACATCAACCAAAATATGAGTTCCTAAGACAAGTAATAAAACCTATAAAGAAATTGGGTTTTTTTACATTTTCAAACAACTGCGATGTTATTTTACCAGAAAAGGCTAAGCGAGATTCGGTGTTTATTTTTGATGACATTGCTTGTGAAAAGCAGGACACAATACGAATCTACTTTAGTATGGGACGACATCATCAATTAGATAGTTTTTACTTGTGTCAAACCTATAGACGAATACCAAAACATTTAATTCGAGACAATGCAAATTTCCTAATCATCTTTAAACAAGACGATATGAATTTAAAACACATTTACAATGATCACGTTAATTCGGATATGAATTTTATTACATTCCAAAATGCTTGTGCAGAATGTTGGAACACAAAGTACGGTTTTTTGGTAGTTGACAAAGAGAGCCCTTTGAATGATGGTCGATATAGAAAGGGTTTTGACTGTTTTCTCAAGTTATAAAAACCGACAACATTTCAGTATTTAGACCATTAACATTGTAATGATTGATGAAAACAGTACAGAGCAGTTTAGTGAAAAAGCCCTATCAGTAAATAGCAGTTCAATCCAGTTTTAGTCCCAGTTTTCAAAGGTCAAGACCAGTTACCTGCAGTTCAGTGAAGAGGTTTTACCAGTAAAAAGCAGTTCAGTCCAGTTAGACTCCCACTTTACAACGGTTAAGACCAGTAACCTCAACATTAAAATTAGATTGAACCTTATTGAACAAATATTCGAGCTGATTCATAACTTTTTCTCCATTTGTCTATGTAAAAGAAACTAATATTCTTACAATATGACGAATGTAGATGTTAAATTAAAAAAAGAGCTTATTAAAACGACCGATGACCTTCGAAAAAAATTCAAAGCTCTAAAGAACGATAACACATTTTACGAATCTCAATTTGAGGAAACTTTCAAACCTATTACTAAGCCTTTAAATGCATTGATCAAAAAATCAACAATCAATATCAATAAAAACAAAGAAGAAGAAAGTAACTATTACCAAGCGCCTATAAAGAAAACAAAAATACAAAACGATTCTAAAGATGAATTCACCACTCCCAAAACTTTTAACGACACTAATGTATTGTATAGTACCCAAGAAAGACCAATAGGAGGAAGAGAAACCGATAGAATTAATCGACGTCTTTTTGCAGAACAATTACCAAATGAACAATTCGATGAAGTCCCAAAAAAATATTTTGATTTGTTTATAAATATTCGAAAAGTATTGATAAGACATACGGTATACATTCCAAAGATGGGAAATTGTTTATTGGCAATGGGGAGTTCAGTATTATTGGAGAAAATATAAGAATAAAAAATAAAACCTTTCCAGGGACAAAAGGTCTTTATGAGTTAATATTTAAGAAAATTCCGGATAAAACTATTTACACTAAGGAAGACTTGAAAAATTACGATACCATATTAAACGATACAAATGCGTATAGGAAACCGTTTGATTCACAGAAACAAGTAAAAGGCAATGGGGGTTATAAATATAAAAAAATTATACGCTCATTTTTAGGAAAGACTTCATCAAGTTTTGATGATTCATTACAATCACCTATTTCAACTACAACACCAACAGGTAGAGGATTAATGCAATTTTCAAAAATAAAAAAGAATATATATTTTGGGATGACCCGAATGAGCTTGAAGATCGATTGAGACTTCTAGTTGGTTCACATCAAGCTGGACATAACAATCACTCAAATGAAATTATTTCTATTATTGAAGAACTTAAAGAGGCTAATATTATCAATTAAACAAAAATTAAAAATGCCAGTTGATAAATTCGGTCGTTTTTCACATAGAGCCCCACCCAGGGGACCCCGTGGAGAGCGTGGGTTATCTGGACCGACCACCTGGTGAGGGTTTTCTTAAAACTGAAAACAGTGACTACAATATTAATTGGAAACAATTAAAAAACATTAAGGAACATCAAGACCTAAACGATGCTACTACCAAAAATTATGTCGATGAAAAAATTAAACAAATAAAAGAATATTTGAAAGATGAAATCGATAAAATTAAATTGTTAACTAAAGAAAAAAATGTTAAAGAAAAAACTAAAATAGATATATATTTATATATCTTCATGTCAAGTTTCAAATTCGATTCAGTCAAATGTGTACCTTACACGTGACAGTGTTCAATATGTCCAACGTAAATTATAAATTAATTGTGCAAGATATCTCAAAACTTCTTAAAGAACATAAAGAAATTATCCTTGATGAACACTATAAGGAGTTTTTAAATCTTATAAGTTTTCTTAAAAATTTTGAAAATGTCAACTGGGGGAACTCTAAGAATGGTTGTCATTTTACAAACTGTTGCTGGTCGTCAAAAGAATGCCGAATTGGACCTGATACCTGTGCATGTTACATGCTCGATAATAGCATAATGAGAGTAAAGAAATTAATGTTATTATATGAAAGACTTAAATAATTTACGAAACATTTGTATATATATATATATATATATATATACATATATATATACATATTTATATATATACAGGGTGATTCACCAGCGTTGTGCCAAAAAGCTAGGGCGTGTAGGTTAAGTTGAGACAAGAAAAAAATCGTATGGGAGGGGGGTCTATTCCCCTCCGTTTAGCCGAAAGGGGCAATTTTCTGAAAAATTTACTTATTTTGTAAAAAAAAATATTTAAAATCAACGGGTTCGTTTACAACACCGTGTTATACCTTTTTGAAAAGCCAAAAACTTTTCCTTTTATTTTAATTTTAAATTAAATTGTTTTAACGAATAGTTTAAAAAATATAAATTTTCAAACTCAAAATTTTGAAAAAATAATTTTAAAACTAATTTTTTTCAAAATTTTACGTAATTAAGTATAATTTTTGTTCTCAGAATTCAACGCTTCCATTAATCTTTAATCCAACACTGAAAACCGTATGGCTCTACGACTTTTTCTTGCCAAGGTATTCAAAAATAACCGAACCTACTTCTTCACAAAAACAAGAAAACCTAGCCTTACGGGATGGCACAATTGACCATTTAGCCAATTTTTTCGTGTTTTTGTGCAGAAGTAGGTTCGGTTATTTTTGAATACCTTGGCAACAAAAAGTCGTAGAGCCATACGGTTTTCAGTGTTGGATTAAAGATTAATGGAAGCGTTGAATTCTGAGAACAAAAATTATACTTAATTACGTAAAATTTTGAAAAAAATTAGTTTTAAAATTATTTTTTCAAATTTTTTTTCAAAATTTTGAGTTTGAAAATTTATATTTTTTAAACTATTCGTTAAAACAATTTAATTTAAAAACAAAATAAAAGGAAAAGTTTTTGGCTTTCCAAAAAGGTATAACATGGTGTTGTAAACGAACCCGTTGATTTTAAATATTTTTTTTTTTACAAAATAAATCAATTTTTCAGAAAATTGTCCCTCCCGGCTAAACGGAGGGGAATAGACCCCCCCTCCCATACGATTTTTTTCTTGTCTCAACTTAACCTACACGCTCTAGCTTTTTGGCACAACGCTGGTGAATCACCCTGTAATATGTATATATATATTTATTATTATTTAATTAAACAATAAAAACATACTTTATTTGTATAAAAACTCATAACACTCTGTTGTTTCTATTATTTAATTTAAAAATGAGTAAAAGAGAAGTAGTGGAAGAGCTACATAAGCCCTCACGTAGGAATTATCCTAAAAGGCGAGTAGTTATCAAGGGTCTTGATGATTTATGGCAAGCTGACCTTGTAGAAATGCTTCCGTATTCAGACGAGAACAAAAACTATCGATATTTACTCACTGTGATTGATACATTTTCAAAATTTGCATGGACTGTTCCTATAAAAAACAAAACCGCTATAGAAGTCACAACAGCTATGGAGAACATATTCAATAAAGGTCGCAGTCCAAAAAATCTAGACACAGATGATGGAAAAGAATTTTTCAATAAATCTTTTCAAAACTTAATGCAAAAATATCAAATTAATCATTATTCGACGTTTACTCAACTCAAAGCTTCCATTGTGGAACGATTTAATCGAACATTAAAAAACCTTATGTGGAAAGAATTCAGTACTAATGGTTCGTACAAATGGATTGATATATTACCAACACTAAGTGAAACTTATAATAATTCAAAACATCGTACTATCAAAATCAAACCATCTGAAGTCAATGCTGCAAACGAAAAGCATTTGCTCTCTACAATTTATAGTTACGTGAAAATTCATATTACTCCTAGATTCAAGGTAGGAGACTCAGTTAGAATAAGTAAATACAAACATTTGAAAAAGGATACACACCAAGTTGGACAACAGAAATATTTAAAATAACAAAGATTCAGCGAACTAATCCAATTACATACTTGTTAGAAGACTGTCAAGGCAACCCTATCAGGGGTGGGTTCTATGAATTAGAACTACAAAAAACCAAATTCCCCGATACATATCTAATTGAAAAAGTACTTCTTAAGAAAAAAAATAAAATGTTTGTAAAATGGTTGGGATTTTCTTCCGATCACAACTCCTGGATACCTATTCAAAAAATAAGAAAATAAAAAAAAAAAAATAAAAAAAAAAAAATATTTGATTTAACATTTACTCCAGTTTGAAAGCCTATAAAATATCTCTTTGCTTCACAATTTCAAAAAACAAAAATTATTTAACAGACGTTGCATCGTCCACTCAAAATGTATTCTAAATATATACAGCGACAGTGATGGTCGTTAAAAAAGTGTGTCAGTAGGTACTCCATGCCTAACCATATGTCAAAGACTTTCGCCGACAAGACACATTTCAAGCACTAGAATCCAATCAATCGTTCTGCACAGTTATGCTGTGTCAGCTTAATCTCTCAATTCAATTACACAAGAAGTGTAAACATCCCCATCACACCCATCATCTTTCTTTTGTCTTAAGAATTTGAGACACCTACAAAAAAAAAAAAAATTCATGAGTGCGGATTCAACATAAACAATCACACTCATTTCACGCACCACTGAAAAATTCCTAGTCTGAAGTGCACCTATTCCTACTCAGCAAATACATTTATTCAAAATTTTTAGAAAAAAATTTAATAAGCAGTTTTCAAAATATTAATTTTTTAATTTTTTTTTGTAATGCTTTTAAAAATACAAAAAAAAATTTTTCAAAAATATTGGTATGCAATACAAATTGAGCTACTTACAACTATATGTGTGTGAAATTTCGAAAGAATCGGTGGAGTCGTTTTCGAGATAGTCGAAAGCAAAAAAAAACGGTCCTATGCAAAGTACCGTTCTTAGCCATTTTTTAAAACTTTTTTTTCAGCCATATGATTATTCGTACCCAAAAAGCAACACTGAATTTTTTTTATTCGAAATCGTTAGAGCCGTTTTTGAGAAAAATAAGCTTTAACGTAACGGTTGTATGGCAGGTACCGATATTTTTTGAGCTAAAAAAAAAATTTCAATTTCCCCCTGTACAATACCTAAAAAAGTCTATATACCAAGTTTGAAGCAATTCGGCCCACCCGTTTGGTCTGTAGGTGTCTATAAATACTGACAGACAGACAAACAGACGGACAGAATTTTTCGTCTTCGCTATCATCGTAATGTCATGTTTAATTGTTATCTCAAAACTTTTTTTTTCGCAGAATGCATAACTTGCCTTATAGTAACTATAATCGCAAGTAAAATAAAATGCACGACTGGGTCGCACGTACTTGCTCTGTGGGTGCAATAGTACGACGAAAACACCCAGGGGACCCCGTGGAGAGCGTGGGTTATCTGGACCGACCACCTGGTGAGGGTTTTCTTAAAACTGAAAACAGTGACTACAATATTAATTGGAAACAATTAAAAAACATTAAGGAACCTCAAGACCTAAACGATGCTACTACCAAAAATTATGTCGATGAAAAAATTAAACAAATAAAAGAATATTTGAAAGATGAAATCGATAAAATTAAATTGTTAACTAAAGAAAAAAATGTTAAAGAAAAAACTAAAATAGATATATATTTATATATCTTCATGTCAAGTTTCAAATTCGATTCAGTCAAATGTGTACCTTACACGTGACAGTGTTCAATATGTCCAACGTAAATTATAAATGAATTGTGCAAGATATCTCAAAACTTCTTAAAGAACATAAAGAAATTATCCTTGATGAACACTATAAGGAGTTTTTAAATCTTATAAGTTTTCTTAAAAATTTTGAAAATGTCAACTGGGGGAACTCTAAGAATGGTTGTCATTTTACAAACTGTTGCTGGTCGTCAAATGAATGCCGAATTGGACCTGATACCTGTGCATGTTACATGCTCGATAATAGCATAATGAGAGTAAAGAAATTAATGTTATTATATGAAAGACTGAAATAATTTACGAAACATTTGTATATATATATATATATATATATATATATATATATATCTAATATATATAAATCGAGTGTCACGTTGTTTGTCCGCAATGAACTCCTAAACTAATGAACAGATTTTAATAAAATTTTGAAAACTGTGTGCAGTTTGATCCAACTTAAAAGATAGGATAGTTTATTTCTCAATTTATAAAGCGGTCTTACACAAATGCATTTTTAGTGCATTTGTAGTGCATTTTGTTAAATTAGTAATTAATCTTTTCGTAGGACATTCTAAGGATGACTACGAAGGTTTCCGTGAAGTTTGGTCAAAATTCAGTACAACTATGTACCACGAAAATAATTTTAATGCATTTTGTTAATATGGTAATAAATCTGGTAGCATCTTCTAAGGAAGAAGAGAATGGGTGGACCAATTTTGGAAATTTTTATCTTGATATATTTATTGTAGGAGATGGTAAATGGTAGAAGGTGGTAAATGGTAGAAGATGGTAGATGTTAGAAGACAGTATATAGCAGATAGCAGGATATGGTAGATGCTAGAAGATGGTAAATCGAAGAGGATGGTATAGAACAAGATGGTAGATGGGAGAAGATTCTAGATGGAAGAAGGTAAAAGATACTAGATGGTAGAAGATGGTTGATGTTAGAAGATGGTAGTTGGTAGAAGATGGTAGGAGATGGTAGAAGATAGTTGATAGTAAAAGATGGAAGTTGGTAGATAGCAGGAGATGGTAGATTATATAAGAAGGTAGATGGTAGAAGATAGTTGATAGTAAAAGTTGGTAGTTGGGTAAAAGATCGTAAATGGTAGAAGATGATAGATGTTTGAAGATGGAAGATAGCAGGATATGGTAGATAATATAGAAGATTTTTGATAGTAGCAGATGGTAGATAGAACAAGATGGTAGATGGTAGAAGATTCTAGATGGTAGAAGGTTGCAGATGATAAATAATAGAATACGGTTATTTTTAATGTTTTTCCCATGGGCAACTTTATGTTGCATGCTCACGTGTGGGAAAACCATCGAATCTATTTGTGTTAGCTAGAGACAGATTAACAAAGAATATCGTGCACCAATTAGTGTTGAACTAATATTGAATTAAACATATTTATAATTCAAAATAATAAATATTACTGTTAAGAATAAAGAATTATTTACCCTACCTACTTCATTTCTAAAATTAAATGTTACATGTTTAAGTATCAACTTTGTAATTTACTCATTTGTTACAAACTTCATAGGTTAGATTAATAATGTTGATTCTCTTTACTTTACGAAAATTCAAATTTCAATCATTTTTATACCCGCTATAACGATTTCATGATTATTCGAAAATAATAATTTACCATTTGACATATATGTATATACATATACATACCTACCTTAGCCACAGCAACGCGTGGCCGGGTCTGCTAGTATATATATATATATATATATATATATATACATATATATACCTATACATATTTATATATATACAGGGTGATTCACCAGCGTTGTGCCAAAAAGCTAGGGCGTGTAGGTTAAGTTGAGACAAGAAAAAAATCGTATGGGAGGGGGGTCTATTCCCCTCCGTTTAGCCGAAAGGGGCAATTTTCTGAAAAATTTACTTATTTTGTAAAAAAAAATATTTAAAATCAACGGGTTCGTTTACAACACCGTGTTATACCTTTTTGAAAAGCCAAAAACTTTTCCTTTTATTTTAATTTTAAATTAAATTGTTTTAACGAATAGTTTAAAAAATATAAATTTTCAAACTCAAAATTTTGAAAAAATAATTTTAAAACTAATTTTTTTCAAAATTTTACGTAATTAAGTATAATTTTTGTTCTCAGAATTCAACGCTTCCATTAATCTTTAATCCAACACTGAAAACCGTATGGCTCTACGACTTTTTCTTGCCAAGGTATTCAAAAATAACCGAACCTACTTCTTCACAAAAACAAGAAAACCTAGCCTTACGGGATGGCACAATTGACCATTTAGCCAATTTTTTCGTGTTTTTGTTGACCATTTAGCCAATTTTTTCGTGTTTTTGTGCAGAAGTAGGTTCGGTTATTTTTGAATACCTTGGCAACAAAAAGTCGTAGAGCCATACGGTTTTCAGTGTTGGATTAAAGATTAATGGAAGCGTTGAATTCTGAGAACAAAAATTATACTTAATTACGTAAAATTTTGAAAAAAATTAGTTTTAAAATTATTTTTTCAAATTTTTTTTCAAAATTTTGAGTTTGAAAATTTATATTTTTTAAACTATTCGTTAAAACAATTTAATTTAAAAACAAAATAAAAGGAAAAGTTTTTGGCTTTCCAAAAAGGTATAACACGGTGTTGTAAACGAACCCGTTGATTTTAAATATTTTTTTTTTTACAAAATAAATCAATTTTTCAGAAAATTGTCCCTCCCGGCTAAACGGAGGGGAATAGACCCCCCTCCCATACGATTTTTTTCTAGCTTTTTGGCACAACGCTGGTGAATCACCCTGTAATATGTATATATATATTTATTATTGTTTAATTAAACAATAAAAACATACTTTATTTGTATAAAAACTCATAACACTCTGTTGTTTCTATTATTTAATTTAAAAATGAGTAAAAGAGAAGTAGTGGAAGAGCTACATAAGCCCTCACGTAGGAATTATCCTAAAAGGCGAGTAGTTATCAAGGGTCTTGATGATTTATGGCAAGCTGACCTTGTAGAAATGCTTCCGTATTCAGACGAGAACAAAAACTATCGATATTTACTCACTGTGATTGATACATTTTCAAAATTTGCATGGACTGTTCCTATAAAAAACAAAACCGCTATAGAAGTCACAACAGCTATGGAGAACATATTCAATAAAGGTCGCAGTCCAAAAAATCTAGACACAGATGATGGAAAAGAATTTTTCAATAAATCTTTTCAAAACTTAATGCAAAAATAATCCAATTCCCTTATAGAAGACTGTCAAGGCAACCCTATCAGGGGTGGGTTCTATGAATTAGAACTACAAAAAACCAAATTCCCCGATACATATCTAATTGAAAAAGTACTTCTTAAGAAAAAAAATAAAATGTTTGTAAAATGGTTGGGATTTTCTTCCGATCACAACTCCTGGATACCTATTCAAAAAATAAGAAAATAAAAAAAAAAATAAAAAAAAAAAAAAATATTTGATTTAACATTTACTCCAGTTTGAAAGCCTATAAAATATCTCTTTGCTTCACAATTTCAAAAAACAAAAATTATTTAACAGACGTTGCATCGTCCACTCAAAATGTATTCTAAATATATACAGCGACAGTGATGGTCGTTAAAAAAGTGTGTCAGTAGGTACTCCATGCCTAACCATATGTCAAAGACTTTCGCCGACAAGACACATTTCAAGCACTAGAATCCAATCAATCGTTCTGCACAGTTATGCTGTGTCAGCTTAATCTCTCAATTCAATTACACAAGAAGTGTAAACATCCCCATCACACAGATCATCTTTCTTTTGTCTTAAGAATTTGAGACACCTACAAAAAAAAAAAAAATTCATGAGTGCGGATTCAACATAAACAATCACACTCATTTCACGCACCACTGAAAAATTCCTAGTCTGAAGTGCACCTATTCCTACTCAGCAAATACATTTATTCAAAATTTTAAGAAAAAAATTTAATAAGCAGTTTTCAAAATATTAATTTTTTAATTTTTTTTTGTAATGCTTTTAAAAATACAAAAAATTTTTTTTCAAAAATATTGGTATGCAATACAAATTGAGCTACTTACAACTATATGTGTGTGAAATTTCGAAAGAATCGGTGGAGTCGTTTTCGAGATAGTCGAAAGCAAAAAAAAACGGTCCTATGCAAAGTACCGTTCTTAGCCATTTTTTAAAACTTTTTTTTCAGCCATATGATTATTCGTACCCAAAAAGCAACACTGAATTTTTTTTATTCGAAATCGTTAGAGCCGTTTTTGAGAAAAATAAGCTTTAACGTAACGGTTGTATGGCAGGTACCGATATTTTTTGAGCTACAAAAAAAAATTCAATTTCCCCCTGTACAATACCTAAAAAAGTCTATATACCAAGTTTGAAGCAATTCGGCCCACCCGTTTGGTCTGTAGGTGTCTATAAATACTGACAGACAGACATACAGACGGACAGTATTTTTCGTCTTCGCTATCATCGTAATGTCATGTTTCATTGTTATCTCAAAACTTTTTTTTTCGCAGAATGCATAACTTGCCTTATAGTAACTATAATCGCAAGTAAAATAAAATGCACGACTGGGTCGCACGTACTTGCTCTGTGGGTGCAATAGTACGACGAAAACAAACTTTTCGATCAATAAAAACAGCTCATTTTTGAAAAATTTGGTAAAAACTAAAAAAAATTGGGCTAAAACTGGAAAACTCGATATACCTACGGGAGCTAACGTTTAGTAACCTTTAGTATATCAAATTTAGATGTCGTCTTTTGGGTGATATAAATGATATAAATTTCCGCTAATGGTCAAATTAATAAAACTGATATTACCAATTTCCGCTATTATCATGTGTAGCCAAAAACTAAAAATGCAGTTTTCTTTGAAGTATTCTATATTATGTAACATACAAAGTTTCATACAAATCGGGCGAGCCTTATTTGAGTACATTAGAAAAAACAAAAAATTGGCCAAAATCTAAAGGCTCTTTGTATAGGAGCCACCATTTAAAAAAAAGAAAATGAAAAAAAATCAATGCCATCTGAAAGGAAGCTAAAAGAAACTATACCAAACAAAGTTTGAGTGAATTTGATGCAACCGTTGGAAACTTATGGCCATTTGAAAATAAGCCGTTAGGAGCAGATCGTTGTATGGAAGCCACCGTTTAGACAGGCTTCAGTGAAAAATGATCAAAGCCATCCTATAGAAAACTATAAAAAACTATGTCAAACGAAATTTGAGTCGATTCAATCAAGCCGTTGTGAACTTATGGCTATTTGAAAGAAAGCCGTTAAAACCTGATTTTCGTTAGGACTATTTGAGCCAAAAACGAAAAACGCAGTTTTGTTAGAAATGCTTAAAGTAAACTAAATTTTGAGTTTAATCAAAATCGTTAGAGCCATTTTTCTTCAAACTACTATATATCAAGTTTGAAGAAAATCCGTCAAGCGGTTTAGGCTGTAGCATGACGTGAAAAAGCGCCCATCACACAGACGCACAGACGCACAGACAGACCGATGGACGGTATGGCGAAAACCACTTTTTTGGGCCTCTCTATCATCGTAATGTCATGTTTGATTAAAACCTCGATTTTTTTTTCTGCACGAAACCAATATTTGCCCTATTGAGCAAGTAATAAAGTGCACGACTGGGTCGTACGAACTTTCTCTAATGAGTTACAGTGGTCTTGGAACTTGAGATTTTGGAAAAAAAGCATTAAAAAATCATATGAAATATTATTAATTTTTTTTTCAAAATCGTTAGAGCCGTTTTTTCAAAAAACGGTTTTTTTTTTTTAAACTTTTCGGAAACATATTCCAAATTTATTTTGAGTATGTCAAAATCTAGCGGTTTAAAGTTCTTATCAGAAAACAAAAATTTTAAAAATTTTGAACAAACCGTTTTTGAAAAAACCAAAAGTCAAAAAAAAAAATTTAACTTTTTTTTAAAAAACTCAAAAAAAATTTTTTTGGAAAATTAAAGAACTTATATTATTTCGTTTATAAGAGAGCTTTTATATTAAAAATTTTCATCGAAATCCGTGAAGTGGTTTACGAGCAAATCTGATTTTTAATAAGACTTTTCCTGAAAAATCTGTTTCAGCCAAAACATAAAGTTTACTTAAAAAACACCATTCAGAAAGTTTTATCAAAATCGTAGGAGCCGTTTTTGAGATAAATGAGTATTTCATTAAAAATCATATGGCAGGTACCGTTAGTTTTGGAGCCAGAATGCTAATTCCAAAAACCCCTCTGTAGGACGTTATAATAATACTATGTATCAAGTTTGAAGCAAATCGGTACAGCCGTTTAGGCTGTAGGTGCCGATACAGACAGACGGACAGACAGACAGACAGACAGACAGACAGAAATGTCGGACCCACTTTTTTAGGTATCTCTATCATCGTAATGTTATGTTTGATTGTCAAAAAAAAATTTTTTTTTACGAATGCATAACTTGCCTTATAGTACCTATAATCGCAAGTAAAAAAGGAATGTCAGATTGACAGACTGACAGACTGACAGACTGACAGACTGACAGACTGACAGACTGACAGACTGACAGACTGACAGACTGACAGACTGACAGACTGACAGACTGACAGACTGACAGACTGACAGACTGACAGACTGACAGACTGACAGACTGACAGACTGACAGACTGACAGACTGACAGACTGACAGACTGACAGACTGACAGACTGACAGACTGACAGACTGACAGACTGACAGACTGACAGACTGACAGACTGACAGACTGACAGACTGACAGACTGACAGACTGACAGACTGACAGACTGACAGACTGACAGACTGACAGACTGACAGACTGACAGACTGACAGACTGACAGACTGACAGACTGACAGACTGACAGACTGACAGACTGACAGACTGACAGACTGACAGACTGACAGACTGACAGACTGACAGACTGACAGACTGACAGACTGACAGACTGACAGACTGACAGACTGACAGACTGACAGACTGACAGACTGACAGACTGACAGACTGACAGACTGACAGACTGACAGACTGACAGACTGACAGACTGACAGACTGACAGACTGACAGACTGACAGACTGACAGACTGACAGACTGACAGACTGACAGACTGACAGACTGACAGACTGACAGACTGACAGACTGACAGACTGACAGACTGACAGACTGACAGACTGACAGACTGACAGACTGACAGACTGACAGACTGACAGACTGACAGACTGACAGACTGACAGACTGACAGACTGACAGACTGACAGACTGACAGACTGACAGACTGACAGACTGACAGACTGACAGACTGACAGACTGACAGACTGACAGACTGACAGACTGACAGACTGACAGACTGACAGACTGACAGACTGACAGACTGACAGACTGACAGACTGACAGACTGACAGACTGACAGACTGACAGACTGACAGACTGACAGACTGACAGACTGACAGACTGACAGACTGACAGACTGACAGACTGACAGACTGACAGACTGACAGACTGACAGACTGACAGACTGACAGACTGACAGACTGACAGACTGACAGACTGACAGACTGACAGACTGACAGACTGACAGACTGACAGACTGACAGACTGACAGACTGACAGACTGACAGACTGACAGACTGACAGACTGACAGACTGACAGACTGACAGACTGACAGACTGACAGACTGACAGACTGACAGACTGACAGACTGACAGACTGACAGACTGACAGACTGACAGACTGACAGACTGACAGACTGACAGACTGACAGACTGACAGACTGACAGACTGACAGACTGACAGACTGACAGACTGACAGACTGACAGACTGACAGACTGACAGACTGACAGACTGACAGACTGACAGACTGACAGACTGACAGACTGACAGACTGACAGACTGACAGACTGACAGACTGACAGACTGACAGACTGACAGACTGACAGACTGACAGACTGACAGACTGACAGACTGACAGACTGACAGACTGACAGACTGACAGACTGACAGACTGACAGACTGACAGACTGACAGACTGACAGACTGACAGACTGACAGACTGACAGACTGACAGACTGACAGACTGACAGACTGACAGACTGACAGACTGACAGACTGACAGACTGACAGACTGACAGACTGACAGACTGACAGACTGACAGACTGACAGACTGACAGACTGACAGACTGACAGACTGACAGACTGACAGACTGACAGACTGACAGACTGACAGACTGACAGACTGACAGACTGACAGACTGACAGACTGACAGACTGACAGACTGACAGACTGACAGACTGACAGACTGACAGACTGACAGACTGACAGACTGACAGACTGACAGACTGACAGACTGACAGACTGACAGACTGACAGACTGACAGACTGACAGACTGACAGACTGACAGACTGACAGACTGACAGACTGACAGACTGACAGACTGACAGACTGACAGACTGACAGACTGACAGACTGACAGACTGACAGACTGACAGACTGACAGACTGACAGACTGACAGACTGACAGACTGACAGACTGACAGACTGACAGACTGACAGACTGACAGACTGACAGACTGACAGACTGACAGACTGACAGACTGACAGACTGACAGACTGACAGACTGACAGACTGACAGACTGACAGACTGACAGACTGACAGACTGACAGACTGACAGACTGACAGACTGACAGACTGACAGACTGACAGACTGACAGACTGACAGACTGACAGACTGACAGACTGACAGACTGACAGACTGACAGACTGACAGACTGACAGACTGACAGACTGACAGACTGACAGACTGACAGACTGACAGACTGACAGACTGACAGACTGACAGACTGACAGACTGACAGACTGACAGACTGACAGACTGACAGACTGACAGACTGACAGACTGACAGACTGACAGACTGACAGACTGACAGACTGACAGACTGACAGACTGACAGACTGACAGACTGACAGACTGACAGACTGACAGACTGACAGACTGACAGACTGACAGACTGACAGACTGACAGACTGACAGACTGACAGACTGACAGACTGACAGACTGACAGACTGACAGACTGACAGACTGACAGACTGACAGACTGACAGACTGACAGACTGACAGACTGACAGACTGACAGACTGACAGACTGACAGACTGACAGACTGACAGACTGACAGACTGACAGACTGACAGACTGACAGACTGACAGACTGACAGACTGACAGACTGACAGACTGACAGACTGACAGACTGACAGACTGACAGACTGACAGACTGACAGACTGACAGACTGACAGACTGACAGACTGACAGACTGACAGACTGACAGACTGACAGACTGACAGACTGACAGACTGACAGACTGACAGACTGACAGACTGACAGACTGACAGACTGACAGACTGACAGACTGACAGACTGACAGACTGACAGACTGACAGACTGACAGACTGACAGACTGACAGACTGACAGACTGACAGACTGACAGACTGACAGACTGACAGACTGACAGACTGACAGACTGACAGACTGACAGACTGACAGACTGACAGACTGACAGACTGACAGACTGACAGACTGACAGACTGACAGACTGACAGACTGACAGACTGACAGACTGACAGACTGACAGACTGACAGACTGACAGACTGACAGACTGACAGACTGACAGACTGACAGACTGACAGACTGACAGACTGACAGACTGACAGACTGACAGACTGACAGACTGACAGACTGACAGACTGACAGACTGACAGACTGACAGACTGACAGACTGACAGACTGACAGACTGACAGACTGACAGACTGACAGACTGACAGACTGACAGACTGACAGACTGACAGACTGACAGACTGACAGACTGACAGACTGACAGACTGACAGACTGACAGACTGACAGACTGACAGACTGACAGACTGACAGACTGACAGACTGACAGACTGACAGACTGACAGACTGACAGACTGACAGACTGACAGACTGACAGACTGACAGACTGACAGACTGACAGACTGACAGACTGACAAACTGACAGACAGACAAGCAAACATGTACATGTGAGAAGGTTCGGCTTGCCGTACCATCACCCCACTTAACCTAACCTAACCTAACCTAAACATGTACAAACCTACTTACATTTATTAAGGCCTCAAAAAGGTATGAAATTTATTTATGTATTTGTTTTTCGTAGGTCACATACTTATAGAGGTCCTCAAAACCTACCAGCGCTAAATGAAAAACTCGTCGTTTGTTGTGAATTCCAAAACATAAACATCACTGTTAGGCGAGTGTGTTTTTTGTGGAAAAAAGTGTGTATTTTGTTAAGGAATCCGAACATGTAAGTGGATAATTATACTATATTTAATACAGGCTTGATCATATTAGTTGAATATATATGACATATAATGCCCTGGAGAAGGATTCAACCTATTTTGATTGGTTTCTGTTGATTATATATTTAATAAAACGGGGTGTCAACTATTGTGTTAAGATTTTGACATTTCCTATAATTGACACCTCTGTGTCAATAACTGTCTTCTATTGGAGTACAAACATTGACACTGTGTCTATTGTTGTACTTATGAAGAGTGTCAATAATTATAATATTCTTTTAACTTAATAATTAGCTGGGAAAATGACTAATTGTCCTGATAAATATACCGAAACGGACAAAGACAAGACACATATTTAACACAGAAAAAACAAAGACTAACACAGACTTAGCACTGACTTAGCACAGACTTAGCGCAGACTAAGCACAGACTTAACACATGCTTAGCTCAGACTTAGCACAGACTTAGCACAGCCATAGCACAGACTTAGCACAGACAAAACACAGACAAGACACAGACAAGACACAGACAAGACCACAAGACACAGAAAAGACACATACAAGACACAGACAAGACACAGACAAGATACAGACAAGACACAGACATGACACGGACAAGACACAGACAAGACACAGACAAGACACAGACTAGACACAGACAAGACACAGACAAGCCACAGACAAGACACAGACAAGACACAGACAAGACACAGACAACACACAGACAAGACACAGACAAGACACAGACAAGACACAGACAAGACACAGACAAGACACAGACAAGACACATACAAGACACAGACAAGACACAGACAAGACACAGACAAGACACAGACAAGACACAGACAAGACACAGACAAGACACAGACAAGACACAGACAAGACACAGACAAGACGCAGACAAGACACAGACAAGACACAGACAAGACACAGACAAGACACAGACAAGACACAGACAAGACACAGACAAGACATAGACAAGACATAGACAAGACACAGACAAGACACAGACAAGACACAGACAAGACACAGACAAGACACAGACAAGACACAGACAAGACACAGACAATACACAGACAAGACACAGACAAGACACAGACAAGACACAGACAAGACACAGACAAGACACAGACAAGACACAGACAAGACACAGACAAGACACAGACAAGACACAGACAAGACACAGACAAGACACAGACAAGACACAGACAAGACACAGACAAGACACAGACAAGACACAGACAAGACACAGACAAGACACAGACAAGACACAGACAAGACACAGACAAGACACAGACAAGACACAGACAAGACACAGACAATACACAGACAAGACACAGACAAGACACAGACAAGACACAGACAAGACACAGACAAGACACAGACAAGACACAGACAAGACACAGACAAGACACAGACAAGACACAGACAAGACACAGACAAGACACAGACAAGACACAGACAAGACACAGACAAGACACAGACAAGACACAGACAAGACACAGACAAGACACAGACAAGACACAGACAAGACACAGACAAGACACAGACAAGACACAGACAAGACACAGACAAGACACAGACAAGACACAGATTTAGAACAGATTTAACACAGAATTAGCACAGTTTCTTGTTTTGTTTTTAAATTTTATTAATTAAGCTTCGTACAAGTTTAGAAAATGATTTAAGCCAACCTCAACCAAAATATCGCTACTTTTATTCTTTGCTATCTACATATGTCAATAATTGTATAAATATGTGGTGTCAATAGTTGTACATGGGTGTCCATTATTATATATTTTGATAAGGTTTTAGAAATATCAAAATTAAACATTATCACGAATCTCTTAATCGATTTTAATACATAAATCATGAAAACCAATTGAGTAAGGTATTTAGAAATGTACTTATAGTTTCATATATCAATACCAAATATATTTGCCAGCTGTGTGAACTGAAAAATTCCTTAAGAGTGTCGATAACTGTATCGCTTACGCTATTTTGACTTGTATCTGATCTTGAATGCGTTTGTATGCATTTAGTTTAATTAATTTTTTTATTTTCAGATTCAAATAAGTAATCTTCACGCAATTATGGAGACGTCTACATTGCTTACATTCTTTTGTGTTTCAACAATATTCTTAACATCATATTCGCAGACAATTCAAAGTATGTAGTGAAATATTTATCAAGACTATTTATTTGAAGATTTTGTGTATACCCTTTTCTATAGAATAGGTATAGAGTTCGTTACAGAGAAATAAGTTATTGCGTTAGGCTTAGAAAAGTTTATTTATTTTTACCCAGAACATCAAATCGATTTAACCTTGTCCGTTAGAATGTCCCGTTCTAGTATGAGGAAAGAAAATTTTTCGAGTACTGTTCCAAAAGGAGTATCACAAGTAGCGTATTAACAAGGAGATAAGGAATATACAGTTTCTTAAACTTTTCCTGATGGCTCTGTGAAATAACTCCTCGAACCTCGATGAAATAAAACCCTAAACAAAATACGAAATAGATCTCAGATACAGGGAAAAATTACATTATGAAAGGGGTCCCAAATTCGAAAAAGAAATAAATCCCCAAAAATACGGGACATCCCTGAAATTTTTTTGAAAAAATAGTGAAATAAGTCCCCAACTTTTTGAATTACTCTTCCATTTTATATATATTTCCCAATGAACCATATTTATTCATAGGGCAAAAAAAGGATAATATCGTATAATAAACATTTTAAATATACTACCCTTTAAGAACAATTATTTTGAAATCTGTAAAGACAACAAAAGTTTCATGCATATACATGCTTAGTGTCTTCTACGTTGCTTCTACTATAGAGACATGTAATAAAGTGAAGACCTTAAGCAAGACTGTGCCTGCAATTTCAAATCTCATTCAAAACACACAGAATTGTTAAGGTTAATTTTAATGCTATGATCAAAGTAGATGATGCAGGCTCTTATTGGACATGACAACCCGAATTCTGCAGGATTTGCAGTGACTGCACGATATCTCTATTCTTAAATTGAATATCTAGTTTCATTGCAGCCACAACAACAAACGAAATTTTTTTTAAATAAAAGTGTTCTGTCATAACTGAAATGATAACAACACGTCATTGTTTTGGCAGAATCTGGCTGTCAATGTTTTAAAAAATGCAATTAATTCAGAACAGGTTTTTTTTTTTTTTGACAGAATTTGGTATGTAAAATATCAAAGAGCATGCACACCTGTTTTAGGTGAGTTTCTGCATGCAGTCACGAGTGCGACTGACTGCACATTTGTTTAAATCATTAAAGTGTACTTTGAAGAGCACATCATGAGTGCTAAGAAATAAACGTACACTACAGATGTTTTGAAAATACAAATCCATTTAAATTTATTTCATCCAGAAATTATAGTCCTTTTAAGGGTAGTCATTCCACAAAAGCTGAAAATGTTTTCCAAAGCATTATTTGGTATCACTAGTTGCGATCAATTTTACCACAACCAGTTCCATTTGTTTTACATTTTTCACCCCTAATTTCCTTTGGTTCTCCAAAATGCTGGCAGAAGGCAGAGTAGAGAGTGCGCTTGGCCATCAGAAGGAAACCCGCTCCAAAAGCACTTTAGAAAGGCAACACAAGCAGGTCTTATTGCAAATTGTGTGACAGACAATCACAACTTTCTCACGTGCGACAGTTGGTCCACGAGATGACAGACTACAAGTGTGCGACAGGCCGTCCACAAATCCGCCCTAGATGTAGCTGTTCAGTCCAAAGTCCCGCCAACGTTTGAAATGGCCGAAAGCCCAACCTAGCGTGTCTTCAAGACAGAGAAAAGAAAAAAGACTTTTTTGCATCCAATATTCTTTTAAATCCAATCTGCACGAAGACCTACAATATTTCAACCTTTTATGTGTTAAGAAAAACTATCGGGTTAGCCTTCGGATCTTGCCAGAGAATTTACTCGACAGAAAGATTTTCCTCCATAAGGTAGTCTGGGCATGGGACGGGGACATTGCCGAGTTTACAATGATTTTTCGCTGCTAGGAAATTTACGCACGAAACCAAAACAAGCAAACAACAACCATCACGATCTAATTAATATAACCTATTTTAAACTAAACTATTTGGATTACCCGAATCCAACACAAAACCGAAGCGCAATCTTTTAAGGATGAATTTAATAAAAAAAATAAAAACGAATGCACAGAAACGATGTGCAACACGACTGAAAATTGCAATCGAACGCGAAACGTCAAACGCCGGTGTGTTTGATAAACAAAAAAAGAACTATACAAAAACATATCCGTAGCTAGACAGAAACTGCAGTGTTGTCTCTCGTTAGCTCAGCTGGGAGTGGGTTCGATAAGAACAATACTTTTATTAATCGCGCTCGATTAATAAAATGAAACGATGAATTGAATTTATATGTATATAGAATACGGAAGTGTACCTATATATAAAAGTGGGCGCCAGGAAACTTTTATGGTGTTTGCCTTACCAAATGGAAGCTGAAAAATTTCTTCAATTTTAACAAAATAAACAATCAAATTATAATTCCCAATGGGAAGTTGAATTATTTTATTGTTTGGGAAGTGATTGGTCTGCGAAACCTTGGCAGAAGACCTGGACTAAAACAGAGAGTCTTTTCGACAAAAAGAAAATTAGAACAATGGTAATTCCCGAAATAAGGATTAGGTTTTGGCAAAAAGAAAAAGAAAACAATGTTTTGTGTCACGATGACACAAAGAAACAGAAAGATCACAATGGTAATGGAAGGTGCAAAAAGGGCCACGAGTCCCACAATCTTGGGAGAAAACGAATAATCAGCGAAGGCCTACTCGACTATTAATTTATTTGCCCCACATAGTGCTATGAATATGTTTTTTAACAACCGAAACCGATCAAACACAACCGATCGCGAATTAATTTAAACTTATTATTACTAGTTGCATTATCCGAATCCAATAACCAACCAAAACCAAATACCGAAACTTTAATTATTAAAATTATCAAAACAAAACGAATGCACTCAAACGATGTGCAACACGATTAAGAAAATTTTAAATCTAACATGAAACGTCAAACGACGGTGTGTTTGATAAAAAAAGAGATACACAAAAAAAATAGTCCAAGCCAGACAGCAAATGGAGTGTTGTCTCCCGTTAGCTCAGCTGGGAGTGGGTTCGATAAGAACAACACTTTAATAATATTAAAAAAAGAAACGATGAATTGAATTTATTTGTATATAGTACGGGAGTGTACTTATATACGAATCGGCGTCAGGAAACTTTTATGGTAGTTTGTCTTACCAATACAAATCTGAAATAAGTCTTCAATCTTAACCAAATATATACAAGAATTATTATTCCCAATAGAAAGTTAAAGTCCTTTATTGTTTATGAAGTGATTGGTCTCTGAAACCTTGGAAGAAGTCCTGGACTAAAACCCAGAGTCTTTTCGACAAAAAGAAAAAAAGAACAATGTGTATTTCGAGGTTAGCAGAAGGCTAATTCTTGAAATTAGGAATTAGTTTTGACAAAAATAAAAAAAAGAAAACAATGTTTTGTGTCACGGTGGAACAAAGGAAGATCACAATGGCAATGCAGGGAAGAAATTAAAGGTCACGAATCCCACAATATTGGGTGAAGACGAATAACAGCGAAGGCCTACTCAAATCCAAATTTGTTTGTCCCACATAGGGTCACAAACAAAACGAATTAAAACAAATTAAACAAACAAAAGACAAGCTACAAATATTTTTGGACACAATCAGACACAGAAATATGTACTTAGCTTTTAGGAAATTCTCCAATAAAGACACTCTTCTCAAGCCTTTTTTTGAGTTTCAATTCTCGATTTCCTTTATCGATTTTCCTCAGGTTAACAAATTTTTTTTTGAATGACAATTCAATTTTTGGATTTTATAGAGAAAGAAAGAAATTTTTAAAATTTAAGAAAAGAGAAGTGAAAAACTGTTATTGCGGTGGTTGTTTAAGCAAATCTTAAACAACCACCGCAATAATAGTTTTTCACTTCTCTTTTCTTAAATTTTAAAAATTTCTTGCTTTCTCTATAAAATCCAAAAATTGAATTGTCATTCAAAAATGGAAGCTTGGTCTGTCCATTTCACCACGACCATATGGCCATCCTCTTCAGATCTTTTGCGTGGTGGTGTTCTTGTCTCGTTCATACAGCAGCATCCCACCCATAAAAGCTGAGATGTGCGACCGAGAGCAGTGATACAACCATTGCACGCGATCCTATGCGTTGAGGATATGATCCTCACTGGCTCATTGGACGTGTTCAGCCTTCTGCAGTCTTTTACTTTAAGAGGCAAGTGAAAAACTACGAAATAACATGCAAAGTCCACCGGCCCAAATTAATTGCTTTGAGAAAAATATTCTTGTTGGAAAGAATCCCTAGCATTTTCCAACTAAAATGTCAAAAAGAGAAAAACACATCATTGTGATCTTTCTTTTATGTCCGACGATTTATGGTGGGCACCTGGCCATTCTAAATATATGTTGGTGTGATTATAACATGAGTCATTTTCATGCCTTTTTCTGCTTTCTCATCGAAAATTGTTGTTGAACCGTTCAAGAGTGCAGTCGCATTTTATTTTCGCTCCGTGTTTGACTGTTTACTTTTTTTCCCTCTTACCTCACCGTCTCCGTCTGGCCCTGTTTCTCTGTAAAACCCCAAAAAAACAAAATAAGCCCAAAAAATACATACAAAAAAAAAACTTAAATAAAAGTTACACATTTTTTTTTTGCCGCGAACAAAACAATAAAAAAAAAAAAAAATGTCAAATTGCCGTGTTTGTGAAAACGCAGTTAATGTTGACCGCATTGTGTGTGGTGGTTTGTGCGGCAAGCTTTACCACCCTACTTGTGCAGGTATAAGCAAACGTGTGCAGGCCTACGTTAACGAAATATCTTCGCGGTTTGTTTTTTATTGTGACGAATGTAGGGAGATATCACTGTCCCACATACTATTGGCAATAAAGTGCAATAATGAAACTCTTGCGTCATCGATAAGCGAAACAAGTGAAAAGTGTTCCCGAATTTCTGATGAACTGTGGAAAATTGATGAACTCATTAAATTGTCTGATGAAACTCATACGATGGCCATCAACCTAAGGCATAATATAAAAATAAATTCTGAGTTGGCAGAAAAACAATTTAATGAGATCAACAGATCTATAGCTGAACTTCATTCCTCTATGAATGAAATAAAAGTTCATTTAAAAGATGTGTTCTCCCATGTAAAAAAATCGAATCCGCAAATTTCAATTGATGCCCTTCGCCATGACTTAAGTTCTTTTCGATCTGACCTGGACATTCATTTACAAGCAACATCTCGTTCCCCTGTAGAGACATTTAATTACTCCCTCGTGAATGATGCAGTCAAATGCATTTCCGATTTCGCAGTGGAACTTACAACGGTCAGAGAAAGTGTTGAAGAACTTACTGACGTTGTCAAGGTGTTATGTGCCAATAACACTGTACCGGATAACCCCTCCGCGCATATAACAAATAATAATGTTTCTCTTCTTGACGAATTAATGCAGCTTCCTGCCATTGAAAATCTACCAATTAACATCGATTCAACACCTCTTGCATCTCAAAGCGGCTTCCAAAATTCGCCGCCCACCAAAGAACCAACATTTGAGCGTCTTGGAACTACATGGACATTAACGGATTGGAATGATAGGATTCAAAAATTGTCCAAGAATAACCAAAATCAAACAACCCTATTTGTCAGAGGTTCTTCTAATGCTGCAAATAAAAAATATTTACATAATTTATTTTCTAAACTCAACATTCCCATCATACATTCCGAAACTATTAAAACTAAATACCCATTCAAAATTAAGTTAACTATCCCCACAAAATTTGCTTGGATCCTAACCAACCCCGATGGATCCCCTCTCAAATTAGATTTCCTTATTTTTAAGAAATGGGTTGATTATGTTAAACCTAAATCCCAAAACAATTGGAGTTTTAAGACCAACCTATTCCCTAACTTCTCCAACTCCTCTCGTTTCAGAAAAAATCAGTCGCGAAATCGCTCTTCCTCTACAACGAAACCATCTACGCAACTAAAAACTAACTTCAGTCACCCTTACACTAAAAGAGTATCATTTAACATTCCTGAATCACAAGTCTCATCAGATCACTTGACTGCCACTTGCTCTGCTCCACCTAAAACATTGTATCCAAATTTTATTCACTCTCATACTCTTAATCCTTCTTCCTCTACTTCTCACTTATCTCAATCCAAATCTTATCCTGCAACTCATCCACATGATCATTTGACTGCCGCTTGCTCTGCTCCTCCTATTCATTCTCATACACTCAATCCTTCTTCCTCTACTTCTCCCTTATCGCAATCCAAATCTTATCCTGGAACTCATCCCCATATTCCTACCCCTCTTGATTCTCAACCATCCCCAAGGTCAGCGTCTTTCATTGATCCTCTTTTTCCCCCTACTGCTAAGCTTACTAAACATCTCGTTGATCAAAACGATGATGGACGTTATGTTCTCTCCCGCCTCCGTGAGCAACGAATCTATTCCAATGTTCGCCTCAAAGATAATGTCTGCGTTAATGGTGTGACAAGGACTAATTTAATAGTTTCTATTAATCAAGAAGGGCTTCCCACCGATCATACTGAACTAAAAAAAATCTTTGTCCGCTTTCATGAGAAACTAAATCTCACCTCGTTCGATGTGGATAATGACCTCTCTACATATGCTTCATTTGTCAGCTCCAACAGAATATCTCATCTTCAAAGGACCAGGGCGGACCACAACAAATTTTTTCGTCCCTAATTTACCTTCTAAACTTCCTCTAACTTTTTATTATCAAAATGTTAGAGGCCTTCGCTCGAAAACCCATAAGGTCTTACAGCAATCTCACGCTCTTCCTTTCGACATCTATGTTCTAACCGAGACCAACTTAACTCCAAGCATCAACAGCCAAGAATTGTTCCCACCTTCCTTTAATGTTTTTCGCGATGACCTTAACAAAGAGCCCAATGTTTTCCCTTGTCGAGGTGTGCTAATTGCCGTTAAAAATACCCTAGATTCATCGCTTCAATCAGTCTCTTCCTCATCTAATATTGATTATATATCAATAAAGATTAATCTTCCCCAAAAAACTGTCTTTGTAATGTGTTGCTACATTTTACCTGGACAGCCCATTGAATCATATCAACTAGCTATAGATGCAGTTGATCAAATCTTAATTAATAGTGACCCCCATGATGATATTCTTCTTTTTGGTGATTTTAATCTTCCACATTTAAAATGGATTGCATCTGAAGATTTATCACATTTCATTACCTCGGATCAAACTGCTTCAAAAGAATGCCTATTTATTGATCGGCTTACTGATTCAAGCCTTTTCCAAGTAAGTGGTATCACCAACTTTATGAATAGACAACTCGATTTAATCTTCTCAACAGACCCAGACAACTCTAGTGTGTCTCTTTGGAATATTCCCCTTTCAAAGATTGACAGTTATCATCCCCCTCTTTTTCTTTCTCTTTTTAAAGAGTGTCCCATCATAAACTCCGATAATTCTGCTCCATCTTTCGACTTTCACAAAGCCAATTTTAGAGGAATAAATGAGTACCTTACTAATGTATCCTTCAATTTCACAAATAATTCTATCAATGATGCAACTAATACATTCTATAGAGAATTGTATAAATCTATTTCGCTCAATGTACCAACCTCAATGCGTAGAACATCACCATCGTCTCCGCCTTGGTATAATCGGAAGTTGCGTTCTTTAAGAAACAGGAGAAATAAGCTATGGGAACGTTTTCTTCGTTCTCGATCCGTCTCGGACTATTCCAATTATCTTGGAATTTATCTCCAATTCAATGAACTTTTCAATATCCTTTATGTACGCTATTTGAATGAAACTCAATCCAACCTAATAAATGATCCCAAGTCATTTTTCCAGTTCGTCAACTATAAGAGAAAGTCGGATGGTTTTCCTCCCTCCCTCTACCTGGAAAGTGAAAAATCAAATGACCCCCAAGAGATATCTGACTTGTTTGCCAAATTTTTCAAACAATCCTTCACTGATGAGTCTTTTCAACCTGACGAGACTTATTTCAGGTACCTTCAAAACTTTTCCACTGGGCCTTTTTTTCCTCTTTCTATTGATGTAACTCTTATTGAAAATAAATTAAGTCAGCTGAGTGAAGAATTTTCTGTTGGGCCTGATAACATTCCAGCAATTCTTCTAAAAAGATGTTCTCAATCACTCTCCCTTCCACTTTCTCAAATCTTTAATTTATCTCTGTCTCTAGGCGAATTTCCCTTAATATGGAAAACATCATTTGTAACACCGATTCACAAAAAAGGCGCTAAGAATGATGTTAAAAATTACCGTCCCATTGCAAAACTTTCTTATATTCCAAAAATGTTCGAATGTCTCATTTATGAAGTTATCAGCTTCCGCTGCAGGTCTCTAATATCCCCCAGGCAACATGGATTTCTCAAGTATAAATCCACGACCACCAATCTTATTGAATTTGTGTCTTTTTCTCTCTCTGCACTTGAATCAGGAATGGAAGTTGATGTAATTACCACTGATTTTAGTAAGGCCTTTGATAAAATTTCTCATCGCCTCATACTCTTTAAATTAACAGCCCTTGGGTTTGAACCTATCTCCTTAAAATGGTTGTCCTTTTACCTTAGCCAACGCTCCTACAGAGTGCGTTTCAGGAATTCACTTTCTAACCCATTTATTACCACTTCGGGTGTCCCACAAGGTAGTCACTTAGGCCCCCTTCTTTTCATCCTTGCCATAAATGATATTGAAATTGTCATAAAGCATTCTAACATATCATTGTATGCTGACGATACTAAGTTTTTCAAAACGATATCTTCAGCAATTCATTCAACCCAATTACAATTTGATCTAGATAATTTCTCAATTTGGTGTCAAAAAAACTGTATGGAGTTGAATGTAGGCAAATGCCAGTCCATAACCTTTTCTCGTAAGCGCTCAGTACTGCCTCCCCGTAACTATTACCTTTCCAACCAATCTATACCTATCGTAAATTCAATCAGGGATCTTGGTGTGTTGTGCGATCGAGAGCTTAACTTCCTCTCTCACATAGATGAATTAATCCATAAATCCAACTCAGCTCTTGGATTTGTTAAACGATGGTCTAAAGAATTTACTAATCCTTATGTCACCCGCTCCTTATACATAACCTTCGTTAGACCATTACTTGAATATGCTTCTCAAGTTTGGTCTCCATTTCAACGCGTCCATATCTCAAGAATTGAAAGCATTCAAAGAAGGTTCCTCCGTTTTGCCCTCCGTGGTTTACCTTGGCAAAACCCTCTCATACTTCCCCCCTATAATGATCGTCTTCAACTCATTAATCTTAACACTCTTGAAGATCGAAGAATTATTGCCGATATCCTCTTCATTCACCGACTTGTTTCCGGTTCTGTTGACTGTCCAACACTCTATAATTCCATTTCGTTTAATACTAATCCACGCAATCTCAGAAACCCACGTCTTTTCTATCTTCCCTATCACCGTACTTCCTATGGCTCAAACGAACCCCTAACCCGTATGCTTCACGAAACAAATATGAATGTTGACAGTTTCGATTTCAACTTAAGTACTTCGAATCTGAAAATTCTTCTCCTTAACCACCTAAATTCCCGCCCATAGCTATAAGTAACCTAGTTTTAAGTTAGATTAAGTTCATTTGTAGCTTGTTTTAAGCCGAATAAATGGGGGTGTTTGCCCCCACCAAAATTTCTCGAACTTCTGTCGACAACTCGCTGACATAGTGGCTCTTCTGCCTTTCGTAACATAGTGCTGATACCCTGCCTAACACTTCTGATGGAACCTAGATCGGTTACTTTTCCAAAATATTTAAAGAGCAGTCTTCTGGCTGATGGACCAGGTTTCTACTGCACTCTTTAAAGCATTTTGGAGCCGCAACAGGAAGGGATTAGGAAACAAAAGGTATTAAAGACGAAATGGGTTGGCAAAACTTGTTGTGGTAAAATTTACCGCAACAAATCCAAACCTCACCTCCTAGGAAATGTACTAACAGTTCGTTAGATTTGTAATACATTTCCAAAGATGTGTCCGGAAAAGAAAAAGGTAATATTTTCCATCAGAAAAAAAACTAAGTGTGAAATATAAACAACCAAGACGACTCATTTGTGTAAAAGAAATTTAAATTTGAAAGCAAACCAAAATGTAAATTATAAAAAAAAAACAAGCTACGTTACTTTACTACTTTTCAACAAAAAGATAATCTACGTTGCGTTACAAATTGGATACGTCGGTATACGGTTTCAAATCCTTGACATTAAAAGTTCCACGATCTTTATTATAATTGTCTTCCAGCAAGTAAGTATAAGGTGACAAACGCTTTTTAATTCTAAACGGACCGACAAACTTCGATGCTAATTTCGCGGCGTTATAACTTGCGGCATCCAACAACGAAAAGTTTGTACGCCATACACGTTCGCCATGGTGATGTTGAACATCACGCCGTCGAAGATTGTAGTCTTTGGCAGATCTTTTAGAAGCTGCCTGTAATTTTTTTAATATATCACATCTTAGCTCTTTGAAACGATTCTCGATCTCGACCTGATCTTGAACCGTTTCGGAGCTATCTTCTACCGGTTGTACTTTTCGACCAGAAGTTACCATATCCCTCCCAAAATTAACGTAGTAAGGAGAAACTCCTAAAACCTCATGCTGTGAAGTTCGAATCGCGCACGCCACCTTTTGCAGCTGTGAATCCTAGACCCTATGGTTTTCAGCGACTTAAGCCCTCAACGCCGTTTTAATAATTTGATTTATCCTTTCCGCAGGATTCGCCTGCGGATGATAGTGGGCTGTGAACTTAATTGTAATGCGTACGCCTGACAAAGCGTTTTCAATTCCTTGGATCGGAACTGAGGACCGTTGTTACAGACGATCACCATGGGGATGACGAAAAGAAGGAAGACGTTGTCTTTTAATTCCCTACAGATAGATTTGGCCGTAGCCGACCTCAGCGAAAAGAGTAATGGAAACTTTGAAAAGTAATCCACTACCATCAAAATATAAATGGAATCCCTACTCGACTTAGGTAGCGGACCCACCAGGTCTACACAAATGATCTATCATGGTGATTTGATTCCTCCCCTTTCCGTCATCAAACCAGCTGGCTTATCATTCACCATCTTTACTTGTTGGCAGACTTTACAATTCCTAACATACTTGGTTATATCGGCCCTCATTTTTGGCCAGTAAAATTTTGCCATTATTCTGGCGAAAGTTTTCCTAACACCAATGTGTCCGGCTAACGGGCTATCATGGTTTTCCTGCAAAATCCATAATCTTTCATTTTAAACTATCACTCTCTTCCACTCCTGATGCATTTCATGTACTACAACATGATTTGCTTTCACTAGTTTGAAAAACTCCCCTTGTTCAACTCTCCAAGATGGAAACCTAAGCGGATTGGCATTGAAATCATTTTAGCCACCCAAGGGTCTACATCCTCATCTCAGATACCACCCAACTGTGGCACTCCTAGAGAGAGCATATCCGGAACCACATGCTCTTTTCCCTTGCGATGCATGATCTCAAGGTCGAACTTCTGTAACCTAATGGCCCAACGAGCCAACCTACCCTGTGGATCTTTTAGATTGCTTAGCCATACCAAAGAGTAATGATCTGTCACAACCGTAAATCGAACATCTTCGATATACGGTCGCAACTTCTCAATTTCCCAATGTACAGCCAAGCATTCTTTTTCTGTGGTGCTATAATTTCGTTCGTTTCTATTTAACGACCTACTAAGGTAACAGGCAACCTTTTCTCCCTCATCAAAGTTCTGCGAAAGAACTGCACCGATTTCGTAATCTGACGCGTCTGTTTGAACGACAAATGGTCGTTTTAATACCTGGACAAGTGAGTATAGGTGCCGTCACCAAACATTCCTTTGCCTTCCTAAAACTATCCTCACATTCTTGACTCAAAATGAACTTTTTGTTCTTTTTCAATAAATTTGATAAGGGCCTAAGCAATTCTGCAAAATTGGGTACAAAACGACGGTACCACGAAACTGTCCCTATAAACTTCCTAACTTCTTGAATATTTTTCGGTGCTGGAATCCTAACCATGCTTTCCACTTTTTCTGGATCTACATGTAACCCATTACGATCCACTATATAACCTAGAAATTTAAGAGAGGGCATGCAGAAGTTGCATTTTTCCCTACTCACTTTTAACCCGGCTTCACTCAACCTTTTCATCACCTCATTCAGAATTTCAAGATGCTTCTGGAAGGTTTCAAAAATGATGATGATGTCGTCAAAATAGACGAAAACGAATGGCTCCAGGTCGGCACCCAAAACTGTGTTACGGTAAATTTTACCGCAACAAAAACTTCCCTTCGGTCGTTCTTTCTCCCATTCTTTTTCTCGTTGTGGCTGTAAAATATTGGCGAAGTTGAGGGCAACCATGGTCTCATCAACCAGTGGTGTACCTAGCCTTATTTTGCAAAAGCAACCCAAGCAGGTGTTCGAGTACGACGTTCTAAAACGAGAAGAGAGCCAGCGGATGAGCCGAAGAAGTAACGAGTCAGGTGGACTCTTACTTACCTACATAAAATGAGCAACAACAACTATACACCTTCTTATAATTATCTTTTAATTGTAATATCTTTTCATTTTAACGTAAAGTAATTTTAACATTAACTTAAAATAACGTAAATTTGTTTAATGTACAAAATGGGTTTTTAACGCGTGTTAGATTATAGTTTTGTAAAATGTCCAAAATAAATTTAAAGTAACGCTCCTTTCTGTATCGTCAAAAATAGTTCATTAAATAATTCACGCTTCGAATCCCGCGCGATAGTTGTAGAGTAGTAGGAAAAAGCCTAGTTCACACTCCTCTTCGACAAGTTTTGGAAACACATCCAACAACTTGTCGAAACATTGTTTGTGTGCGTGAGAGTAAGTTTTGGCAAGTTTTGGAAACACGTCCAACAACTTGTTGAAACCGTGTTTGTGTGCGTGTGAGTATGTTTCGTTAGATCCCACCACGGTAATTTTCTAGGAGAGCGTCATGCTTCCAGAAAGCCGTGACCGATGATCTCGAAACGAATGGTTGTGTTGTATCGTTGTATGTATGAGTGAATGATTGGAATGGACGAGGGAAGAAAGTTGTTGATACAAATTAGCTTGGAAGGCACTCTGGTGAGAGACTTACAAGCGCGAAGACAAAATTTGAAAAAGAAAGAAATATCGAGAAATTTGGAGGAGAAAAAAAAATCGAGGAGGAGACATTTTTGTTTTGGTTGAATAGAAACTTTAGATCGAGCATTTTTGGAAATCGGGATTCGAGACGTGAGGATTTTAACAGGAGATAGGAGAAAGGAGATATTCAACCAAGATAAGTAGTTTGTGGTAGATTTTGAACATAAATATATATTTGCAAATTCACATTATATATTTATATTCAATCAGTTCGTGTTCGAGTTTGTCACCTAGCTTTCGGGACGCGCCTTCTTTTTTTTTTTAATTAAAAACCTATTTTATTTTTTTCGTTTGTTTTTATTTGCCTTTCTTTTTATTTAATTGCAACTGTTTGCCTCTGAGCCAAACGGCCATATAAAAATACTGTATAACCTACCTTTTATTTGAAAAGACTTTTGGGTTTTAGTCCAGGGATCTTCTCTCCCAAGGTTTCCCAAAACAATAAAATAATTATCTTCATTTAACTTCCTTCTTTTTATTTAAAATATCGGTCCTTAAAATCCTAAAATTAGTTTTGGAATTTTCTAATTCGGTTTTAAAAAAAAATTCCTGGCGCCTAACTTTTTTTTGCACCCTACTGTGCAATCATAAATCTTCTTCTTTTGATAAACTATTTTGATTGCGGAATCAATCAAGTTTATCAAAGGAAATACAAAATTCTTCCACTGAACCCACCCCAGCTGAGCAGCCGTGGTGACAGCTTCTTTAATCAAGCTGTATATTGCACTTTTTTTTTGCATCCTCTTTTCGTGTTATTCGTGTGTGGCCTATTGATAGTAGGTATCATTAGTAAACTCGTGTCGTGTGTCGCCGTCGGTACGCGTTTCAAACTTTTTTTTTTCTCTTTACTTTTTTTGTTTAAATTTAATAATTGTTCGCGGTAATAATTACGTTTATATTAATAATTCTAATTAAATAAATTCCCCTCCCCCTATCGTGTCCGTGCCGCGGAAAAATTGCAATAACTGTGTCGATAAACCTCTGCCAAGTCGCCGATGAGTTATGCAGACCGAAAGGCATTCTCTTAAACTGAAAAAGACCCCTCCCAGGTACCGTCAACTCAGTAAATGGCTTAGATTCTTCCTCCATAGGTATCTGCCAGTTCGCTGACTTGATATCTAACGAAGACAAGAATTTAGCACCACGAAGCCTATCTAAAGTTGAATTAATATATGGAAGTGGATAAGCATACTGAATAAGAATACTGAATAAGAATACTGATAGGGAGTATTCTTATTCAGCTTCCTTTAGTCTACACAGAATCTTTAGGAGCCGTCCTTTTTAACTAATAGTTGTATTAGAGACGACCGAGCACTTGTCGATCTCTCAATAACTCCTGCTTCTAACATCTCATTTAGTTCCCTATCGATATGCTCCTGCATTGCCGGGTAAACTGGATAATGACGTTGTTTTATCGGTTCCGCCGACGTACTTATCTTGTGTTGAACTAATGTTGTACACCCTTAGCCTTCGAAAATGTTCCTAAATGATTTTCCTATAAAAGTTTCTAATGTTTGAATTTCCCTAACACTCAACTCAGATCGTTCTGTAATCGAACATATTGAAACAGGATTGCCCTGCTCTAAAAAGGTCCGCATTCCTGATCTTAAATCCGGGACGATACCCGACAGCGCCCGAAAATCTGCGCCGAGAATCACTGTATGTGGCAAAGAAGGGATGACCAGTCAACTAATACTGCCCTATCCTCAACTAAAGTTGGAAGAGAGATTACTCCTAAGACTTCAACTCTTGTTCCATCTGCTAAACACACACAGTGAACAGAGTCTTTTTTCAAAGAAAGCCCTAAATTTTCTATCATTAACCATTGAATCTAATAAACCTAAAAATTTAGAACCATAAATGCTAACGCTTAAAAATGGTCTGCTATCATTACCGTTTGCCTCCAGAGTAAACCCTAAATGAATTAAATCTGCCGACTGGTTACCAGCAGGCAACCCTGTTAACGTCTTCGGACCACCCGCCCTATTGGCGCAGGAGTCCGCTGTCCATTTCCCGAACACTTTTACAATTTTGTCTAGAGACGCCTGCAGCGCCACAACAAAAACAACGCCTAGGAGCAGAACACCTATTTGCAAAATGGCCTGATCCATTGCAATTAAAACACCTAACTGTAGAAGAAGATCGGGGTTGGTTTGGAGTCTGGGCCTTCTCTAGCAAAGTCGTATTATTTATAACGCTAGGTGGTGGAACATATGCTTCCACATTTGCCCTAACTGCCCCTTAAGTCCTACCTAAGGCAACCAAATCCGAAACGCAACTTGGTTTAGCTTCCTTCCTTCTGAGATTTGATCGGTTAATCTATCAAACAAATTCTGCATTGTCGCCACATAGACTCCGATGGATACATCTTTGCCTTGCTTGCGACGCCTTATCTCCTGCAGAAGCTGATCATAATAGTTCGGTGGCAAGAATTCAAGTTTCAACTCCTTGACAAGTTCTTGAAACGAACCAACCGAGATGCTAATCGCCCTAAACCAAATTAAAGCTTTTCCTACGAAAAGTTCAACTGCTGCCTTGAAAAGTTGATTTTCAGAAACCCCCCTAGCCTGTCTCAACTCTTAACTCTTTCTAAAAATGAGTTCACTGAGGCATCATCTATTGATGTGTTAATCCGGCCACTACTAATATTTCTTCTACTGTCTGCCTCTCCTATACCAATCGGTCCACTGCCAGAAGTGATCACCGATTTACTTCCCCGAGGTTCACTTTCCAGTTACTTTTCAGCCCCTGTAATCTTTGTCGTTTTCGGTCCCTATCTATCTTCTTCATCTTCTTCATCCTCATCGTCCTCTTCATCTCCATCTTAATCGGCCAAAGCCATTATAAATCTATTTTTCAACCCTAACCTACATTTCTCCTGGGACTCATTTTCAGGGACCTACCTATCCATCCTAGGTATCCCCCACTCAATCTTCGTTAAAATTTTCAATTACCCTTCGAAGTTTCCGACTTCAGAGGATTTTCTAATAATTACACAATTTCTCCTAATTTGTTCTCTACGGCCACCTGATCCACAACGAAAGTGAATGTGTAGGCCGGAGCTACAAAGGATGCCCTACGCTGAAGTTTTAATGCGGCTCTAAGCGTTTTCCGCATCTCCTCAACAGTACCAACTATCAAACCCCTTCTCTCGATTTCTTACGAAATCTCCTCCTGTGTGTGTCTATTAATCTGACTCACATCCATTTTAATAAAAAGAAAAAAAAAACAAAAACAAAAAAACTTAACTCAAAACCAAAAAAAGACAATAATAAAAAAAATAATAAAAAAAAAAAAACTTCTAAGTTCTCACTTATTCAAAAATAATAAAAAAAGAAATAGCACAATTAAAAATTAAAGAAATTGAAAATATGTATAAGCAAAAAAAAATTATTCGCAAAAAAAAAGTGGTCAAAATGCTTTACCTAAATATTATAAAAATTTAAAGGGGCAACACTGAAAATGAATAAAATAATTTTGATCAATAATTTTGATCTAAACAATTAGTGTGAGTATGACACCACTATATATAATAGTCGATTTAAAATGAAAAAAAAAAAATTTAAACAAAATTAATTTCGATTTTCTTTTTCTGTGCAAATAAATTGTTTTTCTACAGAAAAAGAAAAATCGAACAAGAAAATGCACTAAAAAAATAAAAAAAAACTCAGAAATTGTTTTCCTTGAAAATATATTAATATTCAAGGCCACTTCACCTCGCACAAGCAAATTTTTCCTACCACAGGCCAAAAAGGTGGTATAAAAAGAAGGAATGAGGATGAGCCACTGGTTCTAGTCCAATCCACTGCACCTATAGTATGGAATTAAAGAAAACACCAAGTAAAATCGTTTTAAAAACAAACATTCCACACACTTCCCTAAACACTTCCTCTAAACACAGGACAACACAGAATTAAAAAGAATTTTCTTAACAAGCCCCACGTTGGCGTTGGGCGCCAAAACAAGCAAACAACCGATCGCGATCTAATTAATTTAAACTATCTTAAACTTAATTATTTGGATTACCCGAATCCAAAACAAAACCGAAGCGCAATCTATTAAGGATGAATTTAATAAACAAACAAAAACGAATGCACAGAAACGATGTGCAACACGACTGAAAATTGCAATCGAACGCGAAACGTCAAACGCCGGTGTGTTTGATAAACAAAAAAAGAACAAACCAAAAACATATCCGTAGCTAGACAGCAACTGCAGTGCTGTCTCCCGTTAGCTCAGCTGGGAGTGGGTTAGATAAGAACATTACTTTTATTAATCGCGCTCGATTAATAAAAAGAAACGATGAATTGAAATTATGTGTACTTATATACGAATGTTCAAAGTTCCGTGGTCTTTATTACTATTGTCTTCCAGCAAAGAAGTCCAAGGTGACAAAAGCTTTTTAATTTTTAACGGACCGACAAACTTCGGTGCTAATTTCGCGGCTTAATAATTCGCGGTATCCGACAACGAGAAATTTCTACGCCATACAAGTTCATCGGGGTGATATTGAACATCACGCCGTCGAACATCTTAGGCTTGTGCTTATCTCTTAGAAGCTGGTTTTAATTTTTTTTTAAATATCAAATCTAAGCTCTTCGAAATGATTCTCGATCTCGACCTGATCTTAAATCGTTTCGGAGATATATTCTATAAATGGTATTTCTCGACCAGAAGTCACCATAGAAAAAGGATTTTCCTGCTTCGAAAAAGTCCACATTTGTGATCTTGAATCCGGGACTGTACCCGACATCGAGAATTACTGTATGTGGCAGAGAAGGGAAGACCAAACAGTCAACTATTACTGCCTTATCCTCAACTATAATTGGAAGAGAGATTACTCCTAAAACTTCAACCCTTGTCCTTGTTCCATCTGCCAAACAAACGCAGTGAACAAAGTCTTTTTTCTAAATAAAGCCCTACATTGTCTTATCATAAACCAGGCATCCCTACCTTTTATGGTTCTAGAAGCTTCTGAATCCAATAAACCTAAAAATTTAGAACCATAAATACTAACGCTCACAAATGGTCTCTTTTCATTACCGCTTGTCTCGAGAGTAAACCCTTAATAAATAACATCCGCCGACTGGTTACCAGCAGGCAACTCTGTCAACATCTTTGGACTTCCCGCCCTGCTGTCGCATTAGTCCTTTGCAAATTACCCGAACACTTACGACAATTTTGTCGGAAACTCCTGCAGCGCTACAACCAAAACAACGCCTAGAAGCAGAACACCTGTTTGCATAATGGCCTGATCCATTGCAATTAAAACACCTAACTGTAGAAGAAGATCGGGGTTGGTTTGAAGTTTGGGCCTGATGAGAAGTTGGGTTGTTGTCCGAAACAACCAAAACCTCAGAAGAATCAAACATACAACATACGCGTCCACATTCCCCCTAACCGCTTCTTAATTCCTACCTAAAGCAACCAAATCTGAAACGCAACATGGTTTAGCCAAAATACGTTCAGTTTGGTAGAAAGGTTTCAAGTTCCTCTGAATCATTGAAAGCTTCCTACTTTATGAGTTTGATCGGTAAACCAACCAAACAAATTCTGCATTGTCACCACATAGACTCCGATGGATTCATCTTTGCCTTGTGTGCGGCGCCTTATCTCCTCGAGAAGCTGATCATCATAGTTCGGTGGCAAGAATTCAAGTTTTAACTCCTTGACAAGTTCTTGCCACGAACCAACCGAAATTCTAATCGCTCTATACAAAATTAAAGCTTTTCCTAAGAAAAGTTCGACTGCTGCCTTGAAAAGTTGGTTTTCAGAAACCCTCCTCGCCTTTCTCAACACCTCAACTCTTTCTAAAAATGAGTTCACTGAGGCACCACAGTGCTCCCGAGTGAACTTCACATCCCAGTTCGCACAGTTCTGAAATTTGTCTGTACTTACTACCACTTGTTGTCGCCCTCTATCCTTACTCCTATTGTCTGCCTCTCCTATAACTGTCAATGCACTGGCAGAAGTGATCACCGACTTACTCCCCCGAGGTTCAGCTTCATGCTCTTTAACAGCCTCTGAAATCCTTTTCGTTATCGGTCGCAGTCTATCTACTTCCTCTTCCTTTTCTTCATCCTCATCATTCTCTTCATCCTTACTAATATGTGTATGTGTATGTGTATGTTGTATGTGTATGTGTATGTGTATGTGTATGTATGTGTATGTGTATGTGTATGTGTATGTGTATGTGTATGTGTATGTGTATGTGTATGTGTATGTGTATGTGTATGTGTATGTGTATGTGTATGTGTATGTGTATGGTGTATGTGTATGTGTATGTGTATGTGTATGTGTATGTGTATGTGTATGTGTATGTGTATGTGTATGTGTATGTGTATGTGTATGTGTATGTGTATGTGTATGTGTATGTGTATGTGTATGTGTATGTGTATGTGTATGTGTATGTGTATGTGTATGTGTATGTGTATGTGTATGGGTATGTGTATGTGTATGTGTATGTGTATGTGTATGTGTATGTGTATGTGTATGTGTATGTGTATGTGGTGTATGTGTATGTGTATGTGTATGTGTATGTGTATGTGTATGTGTATGTGTATGTGTATGTGTATGTGTATGTGTATGTGTATGTGTATGTGTATGTGTATGTGTATGTGTATGTGTATGTGTATGTGTATGTGTATGTGTATGTGTATGTGTATGTGTATGTGTATGTGTATGTGTATGTGTATGTGTATGTGTATGTGTATGTGTATGTGTATGTGTATGTGTATGTGTATGTGTATGTGTATGTGTATGTGTATGTGTATGTGTATGTGTATGTGTATGTGTATGTGTATGTGTATGTGTATGTGTATGTGTATGTGTATGTGTATGTGTATGTGTATGTGTATGTGTATGTGTATGTGTATGTGTATGTGTATGTGTATGTGTATGTGTATGTGTATGTGTATGTGTATGTGTATGTGTATGTGTATGTGTATGTGTATGTGTATGTGTATGTGTATGTGTATGTGTATGTGTATGTGTATGTGTTGTGTATGTGTATGTGTATGTGTATGTGTATGTGTATGTGTATGTGTATGTGTATGTGTATGTGTATGTGTATGTGTATGTGTATGTGTATGTGTATGTGTATGTGTATGTGTATGTGTATGTGTATGTGTATGTGTATGTGTATGTGTATGTGTATGTGTATGTTATGTGTATGTGTATGTGTATGTGTATGTGTATGTGTATGTGTATGTGTATGTGTATGTGTATGTGTATGTGTATGTGTATGTGTATGTGTATGTGTATGTGTATGTGTATGTGTATGTGTATGTATGTGTATGTGTATGTGTATGTGTATGTGTATGTGTATGTGTATGTGTATGTGTATGTGTATGTGTATGTGTATGTGTATGTGTATGTGTATGTGTATGTGTATGTGTATGTGTATGTGTATGTGTATGTGTATGTGTATGTGTATGTGTATGTGTATGTGTATGTGTATGTGTATGTGTATGTGTATGTGTATGTGTATGTGTATGTGTATGTGTATGTGTATGTGTATGTGTATGTGTATGTGTATGTGTATGTGTATGTGTATGTGTATGTGTATGTGTATGTGTATGTGTATGTGTATGTGTATGTGTATGTGTATGTGTATGTGTATGTGTATGTGTATGTGTATGTGTATGTGTATGTGATGTATGTATGTGTATGTGTATGTGTATGTGTATGTGTATGTGTATGTGTATGTGTATGTGTATGTGTATGTGTATGTGTATGTGTATGTGTATGTGTATGTGTATGTGTATGTGTATGTGTATGTGTATGTGTATGTGTATGTGTATGTGTATGTGTATGGTATGTGTATGTGTATGTGTATGTGTATGTGTCTGTGTATGTGTATTGTATGTGTATGTGTATGTGTATGTGTATGTGTGTGTATGTGTATGTGTATGTGTATGTGTATGTGTATGTGTATGAGTATGTGTATGTGTATGTGTATGTGTATGTGTATGTGTATGTGTATGTGTATGTGTATGTGTATGTGTCTGTGTATGTGTATGTGTATGTGTATGTGTATGTGTAAGTATGTATGTGATGTGTGTGTGTATGGATGTGTAT